>JAWNNM010003326.1:0-1200000 GCA_035044965.1 Lordiphosa andalusiaca | reverse complement strand
CATTTGGTACATTACAAATGACCAGAATACTTTGCTGTTTTCTCGGAAACGAAAACATATTACAGTCTCTACCATCCATTGCATACTTTGGGGCACCAGCAATATATAGAATATTTTTGGATTCCTCCTCAATTGCTCAAAGAGGTATAACCCTATTGGAAAAACTAGCAGAATTATTTAGGATAGTTCATTTCAAAGCGAAGGAGTGGTACTTTACAATAGTATTAAAGAGAGTCCAAACAAACGCTCCTAAAAAGGCTCCAAATTGGCACTTTTACCAACTTAAAGCTCAAATTATTGAAAATCTAGAAGTGATGGACCATTTCTGATACTGAAAATCAACTTAAATCACCACCAACTCAAAAAAATACTTAAAAAAGGCGCATTTAGTTGCCTTATGTTAACTATTCAATATTTGTTTGGGTATTCTGTAAGTTTTTCCCTAAATAACTGTGCGATTCTAAGTGTCCTCAGTTCATGTGGCTGTTGACAGAATGAATGCACGATCAGATGTTAATAGAGTGACTCATTACATTTTTCGTTCCTTAAGAATGATATCTTTTATTTAATTGTAAAAACATAATAACAAAATCAAGCCACAAGAAGGAAAAGAGAGCTAAATTCAATTGCAAAATACAGACTATCATGCTATCCATTTTGCTTTGATAATACTTTTTATGCTTCAACATTTATGCATGGTAGTTAAAATATAAATTTAACAATATTTGGTACATGTTGACTAAGACTAAACAAGAATGATGGAATGATTCATATTAACATTTTAGTCAAATGCCTTACCTTTTAAAACATACATCAATAATAGCACCATGTTGTTATATTGTGAGTGGGGGCAAACCCAAATGGTATAAAAAGCAGCAACAATCAAATAAAGAATCATTCAGCTCCGAGAATTGACCTGGGCATTCACAAAACATTGGGTTTTATACACTGATAACGCCTTGAATATATACTTAAGCATCAGACGATAAGTCAAGGTCATGAATCAAGTCTTTCATTATCATTATACTCTGTACCGTAGGTACGTAGAGTATAATAAGTTTATGTAGCAGCCAGAAGGAAGCATCTCCGACTATATATTATATATTCTTGATCAGCATCAACAGCCATGTCCGTCTGTCGGTCGGATTGAAAGCACAGATCTCAGAGATGTTAAGAGAAAGAAGTTGGACGTGTATGGAACAAAAACTTCTTATACTTGCAGGCAGATTAAGTTTATTTTCAATTTTGGCCACGCCCCTTTCCGGCCCCGCATTTTGGAAAAAATGTCATATCTCCCACAGTTTTAAAAATATATGGTTTGTACCCTCTAGACATATTTAGTAATGAAGATTACTCAAGATCCGCCAAGGGAATGGTGAAAATCGGTTGAACGGTTGTCGAGTTATGATCAAAAGACTGTTCGCTGCTGCAGCGCAGTAGCGCTTCCGCGTTCAGCTGCTACTGCAGCATCAAAGTTTATGCTAAGCTTATAATATCTTTGATACAGAGTATGTTATAGTCGGGCTTGACCGAATTTCTTTCTTGTTTCAAATCTAAAACTAACTTAATTTGGGTAGATTTGGAGAGAATATATCGACGCTGATCTAGAAGCCGATCAGTAATATATATACCTATACTTTATATTGTCGGGGATGCATCTTTGTGGCTGTTACATACTTTAGCTCAAACTTATATGTATATTAAGTTTGGTTAAAAGTATTAAATGCTTAGTGAGATATCGCTAGTCGATAAAAAACTATAGTATTTATTTAGTTGGGTCCCAAAGTTAATGCCAAACAGATATCCATCCAAGCTGTTATCTTAAGACCTCTTAATTCGCTTAGTGTGGTTTATAAACGTCTACTAAAACTAAATACTTTCGATTGAAGCATAAAGGGGGCTTTTAATAGTCCTAAGGATGCGTAAACATGCTACATGAAATTACTAAAAGTGTTACTATTTCAAAAATTCCTTGATTAAATTTTAAAAATCTCTAGAATTTAAAGTATAGGTAGGTTAAAGCTTAAAACCAGGGCTGCCCAACAGCTTCTTAAGAGCGTCAGCCAAATGCGCTTGGCTGAGGTGTTCGCGCACTACAACAACATTAGCGCATGAAGCGTATAAAGCATGGGCATTGCTGCTTTAAACTAAAAGCGTGTCTTGTATGGAATGCAATTTCATGGCAGGCCTTCTCAAAAATCTGATAACAAAGATTTTAGTTAACATCATGGATAGTGTTTATATGTAGAGTTTCTGTGTTTAACTCAACCAAAACTAGATGAGTTTTCTGTGGCCTTGTACAGAGTATAAAAAAAAGGAGTTTAGGACTATTAACCAAAAGTTGATGCATGTCCTTACCCACTAACATTTAATGTCAAAGCCGTAAAAATTGTTATATTTCTGCATAAAATGCAGAATTATGACCATACACCGCATTAACGGGCGAATCGAAAACATCAATTTCACATAAATCCATTTAATATGTTTAATAACAATTTTGCGGTGAACTACAAAAAAAAAAAAACAGTTGATTACTAGAATCTACTTAGATGGTGGAGGTGTTTATGGCATTACCTTTGACCTGTCTTTTTTTCCGGTTTGTCAACACTAATCTGCCGTTCACGAGAGGCAATCGAACTCCTGTTGCGACAACACAATCAATCTGCACCTTCGGCTTCTGCCCTGCTCCTGTTCGACTCTTTGAACCGGAAATCAAAATAAACAACAGCAAATCAGTCAAACAAACAAAACGAACAAACAACAAGAAGCGAGTTCTGGGGCTAAAAGCAATAAGACCGAAAATGTGTGTATGCTCCACATTCGAGGGTCCCTAAGACCAAAGGCAGTTTTTGTGCGTTACGAAATTGGCCAAAGGGGGTCGGGGAGTAGGAGTGGGTGGGTGGAGCGCCAATAAAAGCTGATGGAAAATCAGATGAGCACTCTGCATTGGCTGACACAATTAGCTGGAAATTGTGGTCGTTGTTTCTGTGTGCTGCGTTCAGTAAAATCAATAAAGGGGAAAGCGGAACTTTGGTCATTGGAGGAATATCAATTAATATGTAATATTATGGTATTTTGGAAGAATAGCTTAACTGAGTGCTGCAATCAAACACGTTTGTGCTGAAAATGTGCACCACAGCCATTCCCTGACCATCACCACCACCACCACTTTGTAGTCATATGAAAATGAAATTAAATTTTTTACCATTCGACTGAACCCTCTGCCCATTTTTGCTTCTCCGTCGCAAAGTCAACGCCCAGCCCTCCACTCGCTCGCGTCGACTATTAAAATGTTAATTCAGCAGAAATTATGTTGCAGTCGATTGCATTTTTAAGACAAACAACAAAAGAGACCCAGTCCAAGGGAAAATAAAATGCTGAAAAATTTTCATTAAGGCCACAAATGAAAAAGTAATTACACGCAATTATAAAAACGTCTATTACACACATGGCCAAAGAGAAGCAAGTTAAAAATATATAAGATAAACTTTTTGCAAGCAATTATATGTGTTTGTCACTTCAAAGCGGCTGACAAGTTAAAGTTATCAGAGCACCGCAAAATTGGAGGAGCGGAATGGGTTAAAGAGGGCGTCACTTGTTTTGGACTGTCAAACATTAAATTCTTCGTCAGACTTTTTAAATGCAAAGAACTCTCCAACCTCAATATGGCGACCGTGACAAAGTTTTGCGAAAAGTTTCCTCTTCTTTATTTTTTGGTTTGTTTGGTTGCAGCCGTTAACTTTTGGCGTTTGTGTTGATGCAGCAAGAAAGTGGGCAAAAGAGGGATACAGCATTTATAAAGTTTTAATCATACTGACATGTTAAAATATCAATCATGTTGCTGAACAGTTGCAAAAGTTCGGAGACAAAACTAAAGAAATTAAAAACAAAATCAAATGCAGTCTCTTTCCAAATCACTTGAAACAATTCTTGAACCAACAACTCCGCAACTTTCTACCTCGGTCGCAAAAACCCAACTACTTAACTCTCCAACAGGGACAACTCCGAAGGCAGCCAAGTGGAATCAATTAATCTTTTTCCGCAAACATTTGCCAGAGCTCCTTTCTTTGCGCCCTCCAAATGGCAACAAACATGAGATGCTGACATCTAAGCAGCCCAAAAATATGACACCCCTCCCACACCCAGCCAGCCCCCACCTCACCATTTACTGGCTACTACCACTGAGTGAAATGTTTCAGAAAGTGCAGCTTGCAGCCATGAAAAATGATAAATTTCACTTTGTAGCGCCCAACTCCAACCCTCTTCAGACCCAGTTTACTTGGGCGCTCTCTTTTATTATTTATCAAGCTTATTACGAAAGCAGCCAGCCAGCCAGCCAGCCAGGAGCAGAGCGGGGAGCCTTCAACTGCAACTGTGCAACACTTTTTGGGTAAGCCCAGGGGTAAGGGGGGGGTGGGGGAGGCGGCGGCGAAGCGTCCTTCGCTTGGTTTGATATTGAAAAATTATTGCTTTTTATGAAATAGTGCCATAAATTATTCGTAATACATTAACAATTATTTAGTAGTTGTTTTTCGTCGTCGTCGTCAAATGTTGTGATATATGGCCCCGTACTTACTCAAGCGAGAGTCGAGACATTGAAATTAATTTCATTTTGCAATCAATTACCTAGAACGAGAGAAGTAAAGGAGAGAAAGAAGAATTGGCATGAGTCAAAGCATTGGGAGAAGCGATTAAAAAGTGTTTTTTTAGTTGAGTAAATATGAAAATGTTTAGTCGATAAATATTATAAAACTGGTAACATAAAAGATTGTCTTTCATATTAAATAACATGAATATTCGTCTATCACTTTCGGCTTAGGACCGTACAGAAACTGCCAAGAAACAAACAAAAATAACCTTGATGAATGCCTGCTTATTAATAGTTCTGGAAAATATATTTTTGGAAATGCCCAAACATAACTGAGAGAATTGAGATAAATACTACGTTAATATACACAAAATATAACTTGACTAATGCCCTTTAAAGTATGCTACGATATATAAAAATATTAATTTTAATTAAGTTATTTTATATATTTTTGAACTCGACATTTTGTTGTATATAACAAAGCATAACCCATAACCCAACAATCTGAATGAATATGCACTGTCGACAATGTATTATACTTTCACTTGACTTCGTTCGAATAGATAAATAATTAAGTAAATATAGTTTGCATACTTTGAAGGGCATTTATCACGAATAATTCGGTGTGAAAGAAACCCATAGTCTAAGTACGAAAAACAAATGTGGCTTGGAACTCTTAAATTTGTATTGATAGGATCTTACAAGTTGTTAAAGTTAAGCGGTTATACTCTGTGCAAGGTTTCAACTCGATAACTTCAAAACTGAGAGACTAGTTTGTCAGAGAATGTCGGCCAGAAAATAATATCATGCATCTGACATGCTATATTTATTACAATATACAGGAAACAACTCTCCTGGCTTACCTTGAATTTAGGGAAAGAAGTACTAAAGAAAATGGTAAATATTGTCCACTAGGGATCGGCAGGAAATTGCAAAAGGCTTACGACATCGCTAAGGATGTAGAGGATAGAAAGAAATGTTGTATAAAACCTACCTTTGGGAAACTATTTAAGCTCCAAAATTAGTAGGTAACATTGGTTAGAGGAGAGCTATTCACGTCTCCAATAGTTGTCAGAGAACCGAACCGAACCGCTTTTCTTTTGAGGTTTCGGTTCGGTTGTGCATTTTTGAAAGGAAGTCGGTTCGGTATGCGGTACGGTTTACCAGCTGGAATAAGCGGTTCGGTTTGAATCCCCGGTTAATATAATAACGATCGAGTTAGTTATACATACATTCGATTTATTTCTTTTATTTCGGGTGTTTAACCAATAAGTAGTTTTGTTTGGAGGAGGAAAAGAATGCTAAACATCCGCAGACGACTAACACAAAAAAGTCAAAATAGTTCTTGAAATTATGTGCCTTCTTGTGGTTCATTGCTTTTTGCCCAAATCTGCAGATTTCGCATTGCAAAATCAAATCGGAATATTGTTTTAAACTTAACCACACCTGGGTAAGTCGTCCAGGGAGCCAAAACTCTGCTTTGTAAACATTTAACCCACTTCATTTCATGATTTGAGCTCTTCAATTTTGATTATGGTTTAAGATTTCTTATGGCTTTTACCTGTCGTAGATTCTCGTTGCAAAATATCCTGGTGTGTTTCCGTTTTCTCAGCTTACCTCAAAACCACAAAAGTCGCACGCAACACACAAATAATCCAAGAAAAAGGGAAACCCCAGAAGCCAAAACTCTCAGGTGTTGCAGTAAATTTTCTTTTCACTTTAACTTTCATTCTTCCGTTGGCCTTTTTTTTACGTTTCCCTGTTTTGTATTTTTCTTTGCACTGTTATTATGTATTTTCATCCGTTTGTTCTGCTTCTGAGACTGAGGCTGTGCCTCCCCGTTTGTTGGCTTATTCAAATTGACTCAATTTTTGTTAAATTTCCGTTGGCTTCCATCTACAATATATATAGGATATACATATATAAGTATTTATGGCCGGGCATGAATCTCCTTCTGTTACGGTTTGCCTGAAGGTTTACGTGCTGCATTCCCTGGACTGCTTTTAATCCCGGCTAGCGTGGAATGTGTTGGCACAGAAAGCCAATTTAAAAATGCCAACAATGATTTATGTTTTGGATCCCTGTTCCTGTTCGCTTCGTCCTTGTTTAAATAGTTTCAACACCAAATAACTTTACATTGTTTTAATTTAAACAATTAACCCTAACATGTGCCCAGACGCTGTGTTGTAACTAATAAAACTAAATGACTTAATGACCCAACCAATGTGCCCCAAGATCCTTTGCCCTCTGCGATTGCGTGCCACCACTAAAGTGGCAAAAGGCGCATAATTAAAGCAACGACAATGACAACAACGAACACCATGTAAGCCCACTAAAACTAGTGCTAACGTCTCTATTTATACCCATAAACCGCTCCCAGTGGGCAAAAAGTCATTGACTTCCTGGAGCGAGTGAGGGGAAAAGGGTCTGAATGTGTGTGTGTGTGTGTGTGTGTGTGTGTGTGTACCAACAACATTTGCAGCGAAAGGCGCAATTAAAGTGCACGAGACACGGAACAGGACAAGAGCAACAAACAACAACACATAAATGACAATAACAAGGAAGAGGGAAAAAAATTGTACAGCCTAAATTAAACGAAGAAGTGGAAATACTCTTACTGCGAAAGTTTACCACTTAGGGCTTGGTTTTATATTTTGAAACTCCAAAACTGCAAATAGACAAGCGATGCAAAGCAAATTTGGCTTCGGATTGAAGCTGGGAAGCTTTTAATTATAATGAATTATATCAACCAATATTCAAATAGGCATCATCCACAAGACTTCTACCACGGCTTATAAAAGTGCATAAACCTAAAGATGGAAAGCTAGCCACAACTATAAATATATGCATTTTGAATAGTTAATAGTTAAGATAGTAATAAGTTAAGAGACCCTCGTTGGTCTCTTGGCTTGTGTGTTTCTCATTTTATCACTAAAGTTACAGATCTACAGTTTAACGCCGAAACCGAGCAACTCAGCTTAAGAAACTTTTTCAATTTTCTCCTTAAGGAGTAGATTTTAGCAGAATTTTGTATGTCACAGCTGGCGCCTATATCTGATTCTCAGACTCACAAGTCGGGAACCAACCCACGATCTCGTGCATAGCAGGCACACACACAACCAGCTGCATCACTACCGATCAATCTTCCAGTTTATACCTATATGGGGCACTCGTCACGACAACGAAAAAATGATTCTTTTTCGGCAAAAATGTCAAAAACAAATGTTACTACGCTTATGCACACAAAATATACCATGCTTAATGCCCTTTAAAGTATGCTATGTTATGTGAAAATCATAACTTTGGTCATGAAAATATTTTATAATTGTCTTAACTCAACACTTTGTTGACTACCCAACAAACTGAATAAATATGCAGTGTCGAATATCTAGGACAGAATTGCAATGGCTTCAATTTAATACATAATAACTGAAAGAAATAAAGTTTGCATAATTTGAAATCACGAATCACGAATAATTTGGGGCGTATAAACATGGTATATATAGATTTGTTTTCCCATATCACAGCTTGACTTATAATTAACTTCTTTCTCGAAGTCATAATATACCGAGCTTGGATAAGACATTGAAATGATAATGCCCCGATTCAGCACTGTTTTCATATTATTATCCGATATTTTTATGGTTTTAGTTATATAAGCTTCGAATAAACTGACTGTGATTCTTTAAACTAATCCTTTCCAAACTAATGGCGTCTGGTTGAGGTAAAGCTTCATATAGCTTAATACAGATATATTTGTCGCCTTCTATTAAAAGTTATAAAACTTGAATGTAAAATACTAGAGTTTGGTCAAAAATCGACTCTAACTTTGGAACATTGTCCCATGTTTGTATATACCGGCTTGTCGGGACAAACCCATTCGATATTCATCATCCACCAAGTGCAGTAAAACTATAAAAGTTTTATTTGAAATTCTTAAATTGTAAAATAATTTGGATGAGCTTCCATAAAATGTTTATACTAGTTTTTATACCCCAAGTAGTAATACCTGACTGGATATAATTCGGAAAAATAAACGAGGCAAGTGTCAGTAATGCAGGATTTATTCTAGTGGACTTTAATTTGAAGAATTTTTCAATGAAAGCGTTTCTATTGAAGCAAATCGATACTAACATTTGAAATTCCGCACACTGAATTTCAAGAATTATAAGCAAATTGTGAAGAATAGAGATAATTCTTGTTAATTTTTTTAATTCCACGCAACCTTAATCTAAATTTACACCTTACCAAACCGGCTGACATCGCTGAATGACTCTTACTTCTGGTCATAATTTGCACAATAACCACAAACCTAATGACAGGGACGATGTAGCCCTGACGTTTCACTGTATAGTTGGCAGTCAAGCCTGCCGCCAGGCAGCTGGTTACAAAAAGCCATTATAAGCATATGTCCCCTCCGGCTAGAAGGATCCTGTTCATTCCGTTTTCCTACTTGCCATTGAAGTGCTTCCGCATTTCGTGTGTGGGCACATTACAAAGTGTTTGGAGTTAAGCAAATGACTGGTAATAGCTTGGGAACCCAACTATGATAAGAGTGTGTTGTTTTTTTTTAAAGGCGCAAAGGAAAAAAATGTATTTTTTGAGCAAGATAACTGAAATAAAATTGCAGGCAGTTATAACATTTGGAAATCGTTGTGCAATGTTTGTGAGTACTTAACTTTACTGCAAATTCATTTGAATTAATTTTGCTTTTCCAATTTGCACACATTTTCCAACAAAGTTATATCAAACATCCAACTTTTATCATTTATATGTGATGCTTTTTAGTAGAAATTACTCGTGATTTGTAAAATTTTTATTATTTTATATTTTTTGTTTGAATGTGAATTTTATACATGTCCTGACATGGAGCAGACAATACAGCGAAATTTCATTTTGTTGTTTAATTAAAATTCTATCGTTTTGAGTTAATCAAAGTGATTTAACGATGATTAATAATAAATATGCGTTAAGTGTTTCCTGAACCATGAGTGGAAATTTCCTAAATTAAAGTTTTATGCCTAATGTGGCCAATCAATCGCACAACTCCGATTTTAATTACACTTCTCTTCAAGTAACAAATGAGCCAACCCGAATGCTTTTTAAAGTAGCCGTATAACTCATCATAAATCTACCCAAGAGACATCGCTGACTACTCAACACCTGACTCCGGCTCCTGCAGTTGATGGGCAAATTATATACCCAACGCCAGACGTGATAAATCAATAAAACTGTCCCAAACAGGAGACGCTTCTGAAGGTGTTTATTCGTCTGCTGACTTTCCTGCCAACAAATTGGGCCAACATGATGTGACATAAAGTCTGGCTAAAAGATTAATCTTGAGAGTGGCTTAAGGAAAGTTTTGTGCACCAACAGAGAATACGAACTGTATACACTTGCTGGCAGTTTGCTCTTATCGAATGGAGTTGCTGTAGATTTGTGATGAAAATGTATATCTAAATGATGTTCTAGAATTGCTGACTACAAACAAGTGACAATATATTTCTTATACATATATGAGATGGAAAGTCTCGCTTCGTAAGGCCTACAATCTTTTGAACCAGAGAAGAAACATTTATTTTTTATGGCACAACAAATGATCATATTACCCGTCCAACCCAAATCGATTAAAGAACACAAACTCTTTCAATCGTCCACCGTTCTTTTACCAAACATTTTACCAAACAAAGTTTTCATGTTCAACTCCAAAATACATAAGTTTTGGCAATATTTCGACAAGTTTGGCAAATACCTCGTCAGGGGGTGGGGGTGGGGGTGGGGGGGAAACGCAATTGCTGTCAATTGTAGCGTGGAAATTTCTTCTCGGCGCAGCAAAGTATGCAACATAAAATTATGAGCAATGCCAGCAAAACTTTTGCCACGCAACAACAACAACAACAACAACAAGGAGCCAGCAAAACTGTTGGACAACCAAAATCTTTCCCTCCTCCCCCTTCCCTTGTCCTGCCCCTGTCGACCTGTCTAATGCATTGATTGATGAGCATGTCATGAACTTATGACATTGATAGTTATAAATTATTATTATTTCGATATTTCGTTGTAATTTTTTTTTGTTTTGTTGCTTTCGCTGCAAGTTTTTGCGATTTGACAACTAATTGACATTTAAAGTGGAGATGAATCATTTGCGGAAAATTCTTGCACACAAATGTCAACTCATTAATCAGCCAGAGAATAGAAAAATATAGCCGAGTTTCGTTTTAAAGAGCGAATGTTCTACTTTAAATCATTAGTCGACACATTTTCTATTTTCACGTTTTGTTTTCCACTCCAATTTCAGTTGCTTGTTCTTGCTGTTGTTGTCTATCATTTTGGCATCTTCATTGCTGTCATTAAGCGCACATTATGCTTGCCCACCTGCCGTTTTATAAATGTTTCAAAAATATACACAACCCCGCAGAAATAGCTGGCACACTACTACCACTACATAGTCTCACAGTAAGTGCAAGGGGAGGAGGGAGGGGACAGAGAGTGGCGGTAAAAATTTGATAAATGCTTCTTTGGGGGTTTTATTTAATGTGCGCCAAGTGCGTTCATTGTGTGGAAATCATAAAATTGCTAGCAGGTAGGTAGGTAGGTAGGGCCTGAAAGAAGGCCTTGCTCCATTTTTTATAGAGCTCCTGGGCACTCACCAGAGCTCACCCACACACACACACACAGAGGAAGTTTTTCACCAGAAATGTGGCGTCGATTTTTTAAATGATTTTAATGCGGTAAAGCTTTTCTCTGTTCGCATTGTTGTTGTTGTTGCTGCCGCTTTTATACATTTATTTCTGCTCGGGTTGAATTATTGAAAAAGTTTGAAATGCTTTTTACAGGTTTTGTTCCTATTTTGAGTGAAGAATATAAATGATAGGGCAGTAGGAGCTGGGTTTAATACTCATTTAGATGAAATATACACTTTTATTTACAGTTTGCATTCAGTTGTTGGCAAGATAGAAGACGATAAGTTGGAGTCAAACGGACCAAAGGTATGTTTTGAGAGATTTCTGTTCATTTCAGTGAGTTTTATCCGCTCAGAGGATTTTCTTTATAAGGAAAAGTACGCACCTCTTACTATCCAAACTAGAATTGTTAATTGAAAGTAAACTATTAAACCATATCTTGTTGAAAGTCTCTTAAAGTTTGTTATCTTAGTTTCTTATCAAAGTGATTGTTCGCTGTCTCAAGGTCAACTATTTATTATAATTGAATAATCAACAGAAATCATCAATGATTTTTGTATTTATGGACAGTGAAGGTAGCTCAGACAGTACTGTTTTGAAGGCCTAACGGCGCATCTGATCAGTGAGCTTCAAAGGCGGAGAGTTAAGACTTGAGGACTGCAAGGACTCCAATTTTAGGTCAGCCCAATGGTATGCAATGGTGTTGGAAAGTTTACCAATGTTGCTTCACACATTTTTGTACCCCTGTGAAGGGTATTATAATTTTGCCCAGAAGCTTGCAAAGCATAGAAATATTCATTTCCGACCCCATATTCTTGATCAGGGTGACGAGTTGAGTCGATTGAGCTTTGTCCGTCCGTCTGTCCGTATGTCTGTCTGTTACTACGCGAACTAGTCTCTCAGTTTTAAAGCTATCGAGCTGAAATTTTGCACAGAGTCTTCTTTTTGCTGCACACTGCTAAAATGTCGGAACCGACCGGATCGGATGACTATATCTGATAGCTCCCATAGGAACAATCGGTCGGAAAACTAGTTTTAGTATGGAAAACTTTTTTGTTTCAATGGAAACGTCTCCAATCTTAGGTTTTCTATGTTTTTTTTATGATTCTACCAAGTTTTATTAAAATCTGACAACTATATGGTATGGCTGCCATACAAAAAATAGGTCTGAAAAACAGTCTTAGTTTGAAAAACTTGTTTGTTTTTAATGGCAGCATCCTGCAATTTTGTATTTGTTTGTTTCACATGCTTTTACATAATTTTTTCAAATTTTTTGCCAAATCGGATGACTATATCATATAACTCCCAGACGAACGATCGATCGAAAAATGGGCAAAAAAGAGTATTTTGGAGTATAGTAGGGGTATAAAAACTTTGGCACAGACGAAGTTAGCTTAGCTTCCTTTTTTGTGTTTAATATTCATTTCCTTTTCCTTTAAAAGCTGAGAACCTAAGAAGCGCTTCTTGTTGTTGAATGGAGAGATAAGAATGCGATTAGAATGTGTCAGCGAATGGATCCTGTAGCATTTGGAATCGCGAGTCTAGTTTTAGCTGGAATTCTTCAATAGAGGCTATGATGTCAAACAAGCCTTGATATCGTCAGCGTACATTGAAAGTGGAATGAGGGGAAATGATGGTCTGAGATCAACTGAAATCACCTCCAATATCTCATCTGTTTTTTGGTTCATGACCCAAATAAACAATTTATACTTTGAAAGGCATTTACCAAGATTTTTTTATAGAATACATTTTGTTTTTTCTCTACTCCAACCACCTCGCCCATAAAAAACTGTATTCCAACTTGGCCAATATTAACTTAAAGTCAAATTTTTTCATCGAAATCAATCAAATAGGGTCAATATCTGATTCAAAAGTTTTTAAGTAGATGCCACTAAAAAAAAAAACCACACACACCCACTTGAGCATATCAGAGAAAATAAAGCAATAAAAATTAAACATAAATACAACAGGATAAACAAACAGCCAACTGATATGGGGAGGGCAAATGAAGTTTTTTTTTGTTTTTTGATGAATATGCAGAAAATGTTGCTGAAAAATTATTTTATGTGCATGTATTAAGAAATAACAAAATAACAGCAAAAAAAAAATGCCAAAAATAAAATACACAGAGGAAGAACTTTCCACTGACGAAAGTAAACGCACCCCATGGAATTGGCGTCTGTATCGGACTGAAGAGGGCCAGCCGCATCAGCATCATCATCATCAACGTTCGTGGCGGCGTCATCGTCAAAACGTGACGCCTGAAAATTAATATAAGCATACATCTACATACATACATACACACAAACGAACGAGAAGTATGCTATATTTTTGTTTTGCCTTGTTTTTATTATTGTTGCTGCTGCTGTTGCTGTTGCTGTATATATTGACGTACGAGCTGTCGAAATGTGGAAGCGTGATTCAGGCGCCCGTCTCTCTATTGCATATTCATAGCTGTTGAAATGTTGTGAATAATGCTAATTTAATTTGATATGTGTAAATGGGGAAGATTTCATATTTACTTTTAGGAGCAGACAATGAGGCATTTAGGTGATGGAGGGGCTAATCACATTTTTTTTTGGAGTCCGGTATAGAAGGGGGGTTGGTTACAAGAGAATTTGTGGTGTTGAAAAAAAGGAACGGAAGTATAATATTTTAGCTCTCTTTTTTCACAACTAGCTCTCTGCTCTAACGAGAGTTTTTTCAAGTTTTTTTAGTTTTTTTATATTCTAAGAGACACTTTGTTGTCAGAATCTGATGATCTGTCTTTCAATCATAATATTTTAGCTCTCTCTTTTCACAACTAGCTTTCTGCTCTAAAGAGAGTTTTTTGAATCACTTTGTGCTTTATATTCTAAGAGACACTTTGTTGTCCGATTCTGATGATCTGTCTTTTAAGCAGTAAACTGCAAGTGTGTCTGCGTGCTAGTGTGTTTCTAATGTAACAACGTAACTGATGCGTTTTGCTCAGTCTCCCCTCTTCAGCTGCTGAGAGCTGAACGGAAATCTCCCCTTCAAGCTGTTTTCGTAAGACAGTTTTGTGAGAATCATGAAACAGAAAATGTTCTTAACTCTGTGCCTGTTTAACTTGTACCTGTAATTTCGGTGAGCAGACAGCATTACAAAAATTGGTTGAATATACACAATTTGAATTATAATTTAACCAAGACAAAATCTCATTAAAATAAATAACAAAATTATGAGTAAATATTAATGTAAAAACTATATAATAAAAAACTAACAATTAGTTTCGAAAGTCACAGAAAAAGAATTTTCTTTGTATAAGCAATTTCTCTTACATGTTTTTTTTTTTATACCATAAGAAGCCTACAATTTCAACTGCAATAATAATGCTCAGACACACACGTGTGGAAACTGAAAAGCAAACCGCAAAATGTGGGCAAACGAACTGCCAACAAAAGGGTAAAACGGGTAAAGGGGGGGTCAACTCAGTGCAAATAATAGGCAAAAACAAGCAAAGAGCCTTGTTTGTTGGCGAACACAATAATTATTTTAAATTGCGAGCAAAAATATTTACGCATTCGTAATTGGCAGACCAGGGCACAATTTTTATTAAATTTCAACGTTATTTTTTCACTCACATTTCTTTTTTTTTTTGTTTTTGTTGTTTTTTTATTCCCAACCATGTCCCACGCCTTCATTGTCTGGCCGCATTAGTACTTGGACCAGTGAACCAACAACAACAACAACACATTTTACTTCCTGTACCAGAATTTAATGAAAAAAAAGAGAAAAAAAGTGCAAAAAATATTAACAAAAGAGAGGCGACGAGAAACTGTGCCGACAGGAGTGCGCGCGGCAGGCAACGGGGCGGCTGTTCGCAGGTGTAGAGCTTAAACTTGGGGGATTTCTTGATGACGCATTCAACAGCTTGGAAGTAATAGACCCTAACAAACAAAAACCAAACAAAAAGCGTTGCACCAAAAATAAAAAAGAGAGTCTAGAAAATGCTAACTGAGAGAACTTAGCCAGCTTGAGTTTCAATGGAACTATGCATCACTTGGAGTGTAAGTTAACCGACTGTAAGCATGGTTAATGAGAATAAGCTAGGAGTTGTTTGTTAAGGGGGCGGAGAAATAAAACGATTTATAGCTGACCGTCTTAAGCTGGGGTGAGCGATTTGAGAAACGCGAAAATTTAAAGTTACATTTTTTGATTATCTAAGCAAGAAATATTTTGTAGAAAAAGTCTACAGGACAAAGTCATAGAACTGTGTGTAGAGTCAGGTTCTCGACAGATTTTTTCAGAAATTATACAAAATGAAAATAGCAAAAACATCAGGTGTAAGGGCTGAATTCTATGTGGTAGATTAGAAAACGGTGATATTGCCACTAGATAAATTGTTTGTTTTTAGGATTTAAAAGGTGGGCACACAAAATAATGTTTTGACGGTTCGGCTTAAGAATATCCTGGAGTTCTTTAATCAATATCTTTTCTTGCTTACGGGACTGCGAAGAGTTTAAGAAAAACGTATATAAATAGTATATAAAAACCTGGATTAAAACCTTATTAAGAAAATTAATAAAAGTATACTAAAGGCCGATTTCTCATCTTCTACATCGCTGCTATCTGTTATAAAAACTTAGAAATTACTCTGTAATTTGTTAGATTATGTGGCAGATAGGGCTAAATCGGCACTGATTGTTTCTAACAAATTACTTGTCGATTGTTGATTTCGGACCCACACACAGTAATACCATCCAAGTTTTTGGTTTATTAAAGATTTGTGCTGTGTTGTTTATGAGTAATTGAACATTATCGAGTTGTTCTCTAAGCAGAAAAGCTAAACATGTACTTCTTCCGTGTGTTTTTTGTTCGTTTGAAATTGGTCAGTGACTCTTGTGCAGACACTTTGGTTCGGTAAGTTATTAAATGAATTGTTCAGCGTCTTGTTGAGCGAATCAATTGGTGACTTATAGCCTAAAATCAATCATATTTTTAATATAGCTTAAAATGAGTTGGATGTTAGCCGGCTCGAGGTCAGGTTGATAAAAAAAAAACTCTTAAGCTATTATAGAAGGGACTTGTGTAAGCTAGACCTCTTACCCAGTTTTCAACTGTGCCTTAGGTTCGCTTGCGTTTGGTACTTTTGTATTAGCAACACATAGGGACCTCAATTTTAACTTAGTTTTTAATGGTTTAGGATGAAAATCTACCAAATTCAGCAAATATGGTCAGGGTCATAAAAAAGACAAGATGAGAAATTTGCTTCAATCGTACAATTGGAAAGGGTACCTCTCTCCTAAATAAACAACGACTGTACTAGATTTTAGTATAAAGTTCTTGATTGTGTTTACTGATATGATTAGTTTTAACCTATTACCTTTTAGTAATACATTTCTTAGATTTTATTTTAGCTTTAGTTAGCCAGAAGACTATTAAGCCTGCTGTAGCTATTCTCCAGCTAAGTCTGCTCTTTGATGTCCCCCAATTCGCACAGCCATTTTAACCTCATATTTGAAATCAATTACAGAAATATTTCCTTTCAATATTTCAATCAATCAATTGGCCATTTTTTTCCGTTGTTGTTGTTGCTGTTTCTTCTCACTCCCAATATTGAATAATAACATCAATAACAATAATTTTCATAAATATGATAAGACATAAATCACAAAGTAGCAGGCGCCACAAAGTGCCTCTAGTCCTAGTCCGGCTTCCTGAAAATCCCCAATGTCATTTGGTCATGCAAGGCACGCGCGTCGGCCCCAGCGCAGAGAGTGAGGGAGAGAGAGAGTAAGGGAGAGCGAGCGGAAGGGTCGTTGGCTAAGCAGGACTTGGTATCGCTGGGTCTGATGGTCTGGGTGGCGGGGGCCGACAGCGTCACGCGGCGTTGTCATGGCGCAATAAAAATAAAAATCTAATTAGTATGCCGTTGACAGTTTAATCGTGATTACGCTGGCAAAAATGTCAGCCCAAAGTGGTGGAGCGAGTTGGTGGTGGGGGTGGGTGGGGGGGAGTTCTCTTAAGAAGCGTCAACATCAACATGCCAACAGTTGATTGTTGGTGTTGTTGTTGTTGGACGTTGTGCTTGGCATTTCCGGCAGCCGCCGCATGCAACGCGTGCGTGCCACAACGACACGTATGTGTGTGTGGGTGTCAAAAGTTTAGCTCGCCAAATCGTGGGTTGCTCGGAGCTATATAAAAATAACCAAAATAATAATAAGTCATAGCAGACGAGATGAGAAATAAACTGAACAAAGTGCAGCCAGAGAAAAGCCGACTTGGAAAATATTTTTCGATAGAAGTCCAATTCCTTTTATTTTGAAGAATTTTAGGAAGTTTGAGAAGAGAGCATAGAAAACCATATGAGGCACAAACCAACTTAATAATTCTCAGCCAAGTTTATTTTTTTTTTGCAGAGTTCACACATTTCAGTATAGTTCTCCATTGAACCTCGCAAGCAGTTTGCACTTGTCCGCCTGCAGCCGATTGATCTACATGTACTATATGTTTGTGTTAAAGTGTGTTGTCACGCCCACTCAGTCACACACACACACACACACACACTAGGAGCTCCAAAAAGCTAGCCTCAAAGTTGGCCATTGAAATGCGTGTCTAGTGAAGGATACGCGAGACGTGATTGAAATTTTTGAACACGCGCTAAAGCTTGCTTTTTTTTGTTTTGGTGACCCGAAAATATGACTAACTAGCAGCTCACGTCACTTGGTTGGTCGCCTGCCAATCGCAGCATCCGTCAACGGTCACAAAATCCAAATTCCGGAAACAGAAATCGCTCGAAAATGATGGTGCACAAATTGCGAGCATTTTCAAGTTCAGCTCCAAAAAGAAGAATTTTAATAAAAAAAAATGTCATAAAGCAAGGATTTATGAGCGCCTCCTTGACAACTTTATAAAGCCCGGACTCACAATGAGCAGAAGTGGAATATAAAATGAAATTAAAGCATCCGGAAATGCAGACAAAAGCGAACAAGTCATTGCAGGCAGCCATTTTGCCTAAAGTGTCAGACGGCAACAAACAAACAAACCAAAAAAAAAGAAAATGGGGACAGAGAATTGAAATGAAATCCGAATCATATTGCAACTAGAAGAAGCAGCGAAGTGACAAACAAACAAACGTACGTACGAAGCATCAAATTGCCAGCAAACCAGACCAGAGATGGGCAGACAAATATTAAAAAAAAAAAATGAAAGAACAAGTTTTATTATAATGAAAAATATTCTATGGAAAACCAAACTTTGCGACAATTGAATGCTGGCCAAGAGGTTTGAAAAGCGTTTAAACCGTCCAATTGCAGTCAATGGAGTTTAAGGAAATTACCTAAGGTATTACAAGCGAAATGGCAGGGATTAAGGTGTTGTGACAGAAGGTTAGAATCATACTTAAGAGCAGTTACAATTTAAAGGATTTATATCTTATAAATTAAACTTAAAACTTTCACTTTATATCGAAAAGTTCACCCACAGTACCAATTGATATTCCACTTACTGCAGGTGCGTTGTATTGTTCATTAGTACCTGCTGTGTGATTGAACTCTTTTCATTAACAATTTGATGAGCTCATTGTGTTCGTGTAACATTTGCGGCTGCAATTGCTGGACTTTTTCGCATTTCTTAGCAGTAAACAAAGCACAACTCCGAGTTACTTCATCATGTGAATCTTCAAAAATTTTGTTGTATATTTGTAGATATTTGTGTTCTGGATCTGGCAAACCAATAATCTCTACAGCTTGGTTGAAATTCTATAGTGTATTGTGAATTGGATTGTAATTTGGTTTGTCTATGTGTTGCATATCATGGTTCGTACTAGAATACTCTCCATAAAGCAACGTGAACAATACTTCTTGTGATAGAAGCTACTCCACGCTCACCACTTAGAGATAAAAAGATATTAACAAATATCCCTTGGATGATTTGCCCTATCCATTTGGACTGCATATGTCCTAAAAATACGTTTGGTCATCCAACAGAGCTGAAAATCATCTAAATAATAAACGACCATCCTTATGATGATTAAAAGGATATTGAAAAAATAGAGGAAAGTTAACTTCGACTCGACTGAAGTTTGTGTACTCTTTCAGCACGTTTTTCTAACTAATTTGAAGGACATTTCCACTGAAAACAAACAAGTTTTTCTCACTAAGACAACTTTTCTATGAGAGCTATACTATATAGATGTCTGACTTCGACCAAACTTAGTGGAATCACTAAGTTTGGAGGCGTTTCTATTGAAAACATAAATGTTTTCCGCACTAGAACTGGTTTTCGAACAATCTTTCCTATGGCAGCTTCCTAGTCATCCGATCCGGTCGGTTCCGACAAAGGTGCAGTGTATTTGTACCAGAAGACTTCGTAAAAAGATTGGTAGCGATGGCTTTAAAACTAACAGAGAAGATAGCTTAGAAACAGACGGACGGACAGACGGACATGGCTAGAATATATACTGTATGAGGTCGGAAATGCTTCCTTCTATATGCAACAAACATCTGGACAATTTTAATAGACCCTTTGCAAGGGTATAAAAACAGCACACGAACAAAAATAATGCAATTGACGTTTGGAAAACAACTGTAAAATTTTAACAAATCAAAAAGCACACATGCTGAGCTGGCAAATAGAATGACCACCTACAGCGCCACGTGTTGAGCTCTAAATAAATTGAAATGTAAATCGATGAGGGAAAATTTTTAAATTTTTCAAGCTTTAAGTGCATAAGCAAACCGGGATACATGTATTTAGATTTAGTACTAGCATTTGCCCAAACAATTAAGTGAAATTTTAAGTGGGGACGAACTGATTATTCTGCCAAACGCGCACTGTCTTCCCTCAATCAATGCCGTAATCTTTGTGTGTGTTGTAATTTGTCATTTGAAGCTTCACTCAAACAAAGCTCTCATCCCATAAACAAGTAAGGGCGCTGCAGTCGAGTTTCTCGACCACAAAATACCCTGTTCATTTGTTTTCATTTAATTGTTTTTGAATTTCATAAAATTATCCCAAATGTAGGCAACACTTTTTTCTAGTCCTGACCAACAAGTAGGGGGGGTCCTCTTATCAGCTCAACTGTTTCGCTTATAACTCCGGTGTTTTTTGACCGATCTGATTGTACTTTTCAGAATAGATAGATATTGGGCCTAGCTTGATGTATACTAAACCACGAGGCTCTAACTTGAAAATTGTGGATCTGACGCCTATTTAGGTCTAGGATTTCTAGAGGAGGTCTAGGTTTTTTGGGGATAAAAGGGGGACGGGGTGGAATTTTTCAAATCTGAAACAAACTTGATCTGCGTACAGCATAAATCTACCTTCGTGCAAAAATTTGTGGCTCTATCTCTTATAGTCTCTGAGATCGACGCGTTCATACAGACAGACAGACGGACAGATGGACAATCGGACAGACGGACATGGCTATATCGACTCGGCTGTTCATGCTGATCAAGAATATATATACTTTATGGGGTCGGAAAATTTTCCTTCTCCCTGTTACATACATTCGCACAACTTCATGATCCCCCTTTTCCCATTTTCAATAATAACACCAAAACATTACCCTTTCAAACCAAACACCAATCAAGCTGTCTCCTTAAAGTAGTTCTCTTCAGTTAGTTTACTTAACTTAACCATTTTTGTTATATTTGTATGTATTTACATATAGATGCGATGGCCACAGTTATTTTTGTTGTTGTTGATTATTAATATGTGCGGTTTTACGGTTATATACCAAATGGCATACTCCGCTTTAACCACAACATAATTAAACCGCAAATAAAGTTAAGTGTTGCATTGAAATGAACAATTTCTGTCGCATTGATTGCTCTAATTTAAGCAAAATGGTTCTGCAACTGTGAGTACATTAATTAAGGGTATCAAGGCTGACATTTTAAGCAGCGCCTTTCACTCACCTGGCCATGCTGTGAGATACACAAATCCTATGATGAAAATTCTCCACAATTTAATCATTTCCGCTTGCATTATGTTGAATTTATGTTTTATTATAAAAGAGTGAATTAATATTTTATTGCCTGCTGCAATATTCGTTTAAGTTTAAACCACAAAATCAATTTTTACACATTTAGCCAATCTCGTTGGCAATTTCCTTTCCTTTTTGTTGAATTCCTCTTACTGTTTTCTATTTTGTGGTTGCATTTAATGCATGTTTCATTTTTCGATTTCGCCTTTTTTTTCCTTTTGGTCAATTAGTAGTCAACGACACAGTGAGTCACATTTGTATACGTTCGGGGTTAACATTCGATTTTGAGGGGGGGGGGGGGCTATTTGCATTTTTCATATCCCTTTTGCCTTTTTTGCATATTCATTTCCTGCTTGGGCACTATTTTTCCACTTTGTGTTTCAGATGATTTCACTTTAGTTGGCTGTGTTTTTGTCCCCTTTCTCTGCTCGTTGATTTGCCACAACGTTGCCGAGGTTTGCTGCAAGGAAATGAAAGGAAGTATTAAATTTCGTACACAATTTGAGAAGAGCACAATGTGAGTTTAGAATTCAAGACTAATTTGCTTGCTGGGGGTACATTTTCATGAGAGATTGACCCACCAATCTCCTTCCTTCCCCAACAAATTCAATTGCCTTTGGCTTGACAGACCCAATCATCATGAAATGCCAAGATTTATTGCCTCCAACCTTCAAACTCCTTCAGGACACATTCTTTGCCTCTGTCCTAAATCATTGACACCACGCCTTAAGCTGCACTCACACACGCGCTCAGTGCATTTTCCAACTGATTTGAAAATCCAAATGTTGGCCCATTAGCAAACCAAATACACGCACAACTCACTGAAGCAGGACTCCCAACTCCCCCAGCTCCCGTCACGCACATTGCCAGCGCCTGCCTCCAAAGCCTTTGCCCTAAGCTGACTTTACATTGAAAATTGGCAAAAGCCAAGCCATGCCATGAAATTGTACAACACGATTTTCACATTTCGTACATGACACCATTTTTGGCCATGGATATGGCGGCGTCTGGCGCCTACTTTACATGCCTGCGTATGTGTGTGTGTTGTGTGTGTGTGTGTGTTGTGTGTGTGCGCGCATTCGGGAAAATTCACTTATGGAAATCGAAGAATTTTTGTTTGTTTTTCGGTTTGCCTTTCGAAGCGTCACGACCTAGCGAAAACTAAACTGATATGGAAGTATCAACATTCTGTATTCAATGTAAATCCTTTAAGCTGAAAATGCGCTCGAGAAGAACTCACAGGAGAGTGACAAGCTGTCTGGGTAGCTGAGGAAAAATGTGTGAGGGAATGGCGAAAATGGCTTGGTATGTGTGTCAAGTGTGGCTTAGGGACAGGTTCAATATACTTTGTAACTGATTTCCATGACAATGGAATAACCCAAGAATCAATCGAACTTTATATAAAGAACATTTCTTGGTATGTTTCTGAGACTCAAACTCAACTCGATTCGACTCTTGACTCTAGCCGACTCGAGGAATACACAACACCGCAAAGCAGCATCAGTCTTTGCCCATCAACTGGCAGTCGAACATCCGTCTCTCCGTGCCAGCAATGCCATAACTACTTGGGAATTTCAAAGCAATGTTAGTTTAAATATCGAAGGCGCTCTTCGTTTGTTAGTTTATCAATACACTTCTCTTCCATACAAAACGAAACTGTGAGAGCGAACTTAAAGCTTTTCTCTCAAATGTGCCAGCTCTACTCTCTCAGTTTCTTTATACCACTTTCTTCGCCTTAAAACACTAAACTGAGGACGAAGGGAGTTCAAGAGCTTGTCAAGAACGTTCGTTCTTAAATGATTCGTTCTGATTTTTTTCTGCGTGTACAGGCATAAGCTTTTTGGTTAAGTTTGATTCATCGTGTAAATCAAGAAATACACAAATTTACATCACGAATTCTATTCCAAATGATCTAGAACTATTTCAGTGAATCAGAACTAAAACAAGCCCCATAAGATATGGATAAACAGTTGAAGCTCAAAAGACATTAGATTGAGATTGGCCTTTAAAGGCTGTCAAGCCAAGTTTTTGGTATGGGAGCACTGTGTTGATGGAGTGCGTAATGCGACCATTAAAAATTTAGAATAATAAATCGAATAATGTTACAAAAAAAAGTTTCTAAACAAATCTCATCCAAGTTCACTTTGCGAATCACATAATTCAGAAGTCATTACTTCATACGTTTAACCTCACTAACACATCGTCAGAACCACACAAACAAGTCAGACATTTCAAGGTGTACAAACAACCCAGAGCCGCAAAGGCTCTAACTTCATAATTGAGAATGAGTCACTTTTTCTTCGATTTTCAACAACAGCCAACGACCAGTAGCACATACAAAGATGTAGAGGAAAACCGTGACAATGATGTCACAGATTCTGGGGATGACACCGATTATGAAGAATACGAAGAGGATTATTTGCAATCACCAAAAATACGGTAGGCAAAGGAAGTCGGATAACTGCATTTAATTAACATACTTAAGAGAGATTCGTTCAGTCTGCAGCTGATGCTGCTCGAGTACAAACAATTCAAGGCCGCACGATCTATTCAAGCTTGGTATCGTGGCTGGTCCCATCGCCAAAGGACTCAAAAGAGAGTGTGGGCGGCCAACGCTATAATCCGATGCTGGCGGGGCTTTCGAGATCGCAGTTACTTCTATGCGAGGGTGGAATCGAAGCTGCAGAAAACGTTGGTAGCCCACTACGATAGGGAGGCCAACAAGATACAAGCGTTGTATAAGGGCTGGTGTACGCGTCAATATGAGCATGATGTGGACGGACTACATTTGATGCAACTGCGTGCAATGGAGGATCTGGTTGGTTCTCTTGCCTGCAGCATGCATGAAATGAAGCGTCACGACTGTCTGCCGGGAGTGTACTCGCTGTGTGAATCGGAGTAAGCGGGTCCACATAAGCTGATTTTGTCACTTATAACCACCAATTTGTGCTCTTTCTAGTTGCTTCTCTCGCCTGGAGCATCTGCTGATGACACTCATATTTCGCTTTAACAATGGACGTGTGCGGGCCATTATCGCAGAACGGAGTCATTGTCTCTCCACTTTCCGTAAACAATTCACCGATTCACGTTTCACTACGGTCGCACCCTATATGGGACCGAACAGTTCGGGCTTCTGCGAGGGAAAGTACGAATATGACTTCAATCAAGGAACCAAGAACATGGCAGAAATGGATGTGCGCCTGTTACGCATCTATGCGGACTACGAAGAGACCCGCAGGGATACACGAGTCCACAATATACGAAAGATGGTGGCTGACAGTGAGTGTAACTAATATTGATACCTAACCAAATCATCTCCTACATTTTATTCGTAATTAGAAAAAAATCTTAAACTAAAAGCCACCTCAGATGCCAAGAAGGTTCAGAGGAATGCAGTTTTTTGCTTAAACGTTTTGGAACGCCTAAATCATCTACTTCCTGCACATGAAGGGAAAGCTGAAAAGCTCAAATTGGAACATGTCCTGGATGCTATAAAAGAATATGAGTTTACCCATTGGTGTATACATTAATATTTTTCGATTCGATTTTACAATAGTTTTGGGTTAAACAAGAGATTAATGAAGGGATGAAAAAAAAAAGGTACACATAAGTTGGTTACTTCTATAAAATGAAATAAAAATTGTATTACGTGAAAAATGAGAGTGTTTGTTTGAGACAGAGGATCGATTTATGAAAATAAAAAGAGGAAATATCATGCTGGAACAGGAATTTCAGATTACTTACAAAAGAGATAGAGAGGGATGGAAGCCACAAGTGGAATCGTGGACTTTGAATGACTCTGGCTTAACCAGTTATATTTCTATAATTTATTTTCAAGTTTTTAGAAATTCTTTCAAAAATAATTTTCTAGAAAATCGCCCTTAAAAATAGAAAAATATTGAAAAGAAACCCTTTGAAATTCTGTATCCCTGCATTCTAAATATAAAAGGGGCAGGGTTTGGAGTTGCTCTGTGCTCGCAGCTCTCGAATGCCAGCTCTCGGCTCTTGGCTCTGAGCTGAGAGCCCTCGGCTCGTGAGCCACAGCACACAGCTCTGAGCTATGAGCCACTGCTCGGGAGCCGTGAGCCCTCAACCGACTCTCGGCTCATGAGGTATAGCACACTGCTCTGAGCTTGAACTTATAGCTCTCGGTTTGTGAGCCATAGCTCTCGGCTCGTGAGCCATAGCCACTAAAAGAAGAAAGATCGACATATTTGGGACAAATACTTTGTTTATGGACATTTCCATGGTGTCGTACGCAATAAAAAAAAAAAAAAAAATTAAAAAAGGTGCTGTGGTTGATTTTGTGGTTCACGAGTGGAGAGCAAAGGCTCACGAATCGAGAGCCATGGATCACGAACCGAGAGCTATGGCTCACGAACCGAGAGCTATGGCTCACAAGCTATGGCTCACGGTTCCCGAGGTGTGGGTTCAAGCTGAGCCAGAAGCTGTGGCTCATGAGACGATTAGTGCTCCCGGTTCTCGAACAACAGCTCTCGGCTCTGAGCAAGAGCCGAAAAGGGGCAGAGCGCGCGGTTCGCTCGTGAGCAATTCCAAACCATGAAAAGGGGCAACTGATATTCGTCTTGTTGAGACATTCGCCCATATAAAATATGTGAGTAGAAAACCGCCCTTAAATTTTAAAAAATATTAAGAGACACCGCTTGTAATTGTCGAGTTTCAATTCCCTGCTTTCGGAAAATGAACGAGGCCGCTGATTGCTTTGCATTTGACTGTGTTCTTTACTGTGACTCACGCGCGAGCTTGGAGGTCGAATTCGAAAAGATGCCTTTCGTGTGGACGTTTTCCTCTAGGTATATTAATTTTTCTCAAATATATTTACCTAATAACTTTCGACCCCCTTTTGTAAGCCGAATTGATTAATTTTAGAATGATTTTGGCTGTTTTTTGATTGATTGCAGAATCGCTTAGTAATCGAAAGACTTCCTACATCTTTCCCAACATAAAATGGAGATACAGTTTGTGGAAGAAAACAAATAAAGAACTAGGAAGCCAATATTTGCCGTTCCCTGCACTTGCAGGTTGAACAAAACAAAACTATGAAACAATATTCATCTAAATTGCTCTTTTCATTTACCTCAACAGTTTCATATTCCAGCTTGCCTGTAAAGTGATTATGGCTACAAAAACTGTGTGGTTTCAATTAATTTCTCTTCATGTTTAGTCTCTACCCGTTTGGAAGTTTCTTTTGAGTAAGCAAACACTTCCTGCCTGCCGTTCAATAAGCTCAAAAGTCGGAGTTGGCAATGATAAAAAAAAAAAATGCTGAAAAAGCATCCCAAGCAATTGATGATGCAATTGAGAACAGAAAGGAGCCCAGCGAATTTCATTCTACCATTTGGTTTTCTTTGCTATTTTTTGTTGGATTTTGGAAAACTGTTTAGTCAGTCGACTACAGTTGAGAACCTTAATTGCATTCGTGTGTCTGTGTGTGTGCGAGGAGGTCCAACAAAAATGGCCAAAAAGGCAAATAAACAAGCCGAATGTGAGGCGAAGGCAAGGTGTGGGGAAAATTCATTATGTATTTTGCACCTCGGCCAGCAGAGCCACTTTCAATGTAACTAACACATATCCTTACAGCTGCTGAAGATGCCAGCCGCAACACCCGCCCCACCCCCTCTTTGCGGTTTGGCGCTTGTTAATTTTGCACTGGAAATTGCTTTGCTATTTACAGTGCACTCGTCCAAAGGCGCATTACAGACACGCCACCTCGGCTAGAGTATTTGCCTGGAAGTGCTCCATTCTATCGACAGATGTTTAAAGATTTTCAGGTGGGTTCTGCTCTGACGCTTGATTGTGTTTGCCATCGCCAACGCCGCCACACTCCACTCCACAGGCTAATCACGTCAACCACTTTATGCCAGAAAGTATGCTACATCAAATTGTGTAACCTACTTATCTTTAAACTAATTTGTTTCTCTAGATTCGTGCAGCACCGTGAAAGACTTTTTTACATTTTACATCTCGCTTTCTTTGTTTTTTTTTATCAACTTTGCTGATTTTGTGTTTGTTTTTCTGGGTCATTTTCATTACTAACCGCAGGATGAGACCATAAAAACGGCTCCCTTCCCCCCGCTCCTTATGGAACAAGCAAAAGTACTCTAAGCGAATAAAACAAAAGTAACTATAATAAATGTTTGCAAATAAATTGTGAGCTGCTAAAGCGAACAAAAAAGAACAAGAAATGTCGCTGCTTTGGCATTAAAAAAGTCTAAGCGTTTTTGTTTTTCTGCTCTCTTCTCTGGACACAAAATATGTTTTATGTACAATTTGGTGATGGATGCAGAGAAGATTGTAAAGGAAAATGTTGATTGGTCAAAGAAATGCAAAAAATATTCTTACAAGTCCATGGAAAGCGGATAAGCCAAAGCTGGTTACTGGAGGGGTGCTTAAACTGATTTTTGGAATAAGGGTGGGGGGGGGCGGATTGGACTACAGTCTAGAATTTAAATAACAATCATTGTGAAAAAAAAGGCAAGTCAATGAAGTTTACCCGATATGGCTAAAGACTTTCCAACAACACACCAACTCTTATCCCACCCCCTTAGAAATCACTTAACTATTAGTTTACCACACCCCTAACCTTATCACCATCCATTCCCCAAATGAAAGGTCAGCTCATAAACCTAAGCCCTAGCTTAATTATGCACAAAAAACGAGCTGGCCATGTGATGCAAATGATGAAAATTAAACCCTAACTCTGACCAGAACTTGACGATGAGCCGCCAATGTTGAACCCAAAAACGTTAACAATAAACTAGCATAAAATGCTTGGGTCATCAAACTGAAAGGCACAGCTTGGCCAATGCAAATTTTGGAACTTAATCATGGGAAATTATATTGCCCTCTTCCCCTTTTCCCACCCTTCCCGCACAGCGTTCATTTATCAAACTGAAGGCAGCAACAACAGCTGTTCTGTGAAAATAGTTTTCAGTTGGTTCATTTGGTGCTTTTCAGTTCTGTTCATGGCTGTCAAATGAGATTAAAATAAGCTTTTTCGTCAATCGACTTCGGATGCTTCCCTTGAGTCCCTTGTGACAGGACACACACACACACACACACACACACACGCACACATGACAATAGAGTACCCTTCCTTAAACCCCAACAAGCGAATTTATAGCAATTGTGCACTAAAAGGGTTTTATCCACGCACAACAGCTTGACCAATAAAGCAACTAAGCGCATTTGTGTGCCACTTCAAAGAAGAGGAGAGACCCCAAAAAGGGAGCAGTCGCCCCCGCCTGGATCGTGCCACATCTCCCTCCATATAGTAGAGGGAATATGGCATGAGCTTTTTATTGCCAAATTGAGTTCTGAGTTGAGTGAATGGATGAGAGCAGCGATGGTGGGAGGGACGGGAGGGACGGGAGCAGAGCTTTGTGTGTGTCAACAACAGCTGCACAATTGAGATAAACTTCAATTTTCGTAAATTGTTTAGTTTATTGAAAAATCTGCGACATGTGAAGACTTCACACTGTTTGGTTGTGGGGGGTGGGGGCCCCGCTGGTGACGCAGTGGACGTACATTAAGCGCTCAGAATTTTAATTCAATTTAACTTTAGTTTTTCCCAGTTTTTCACCATTCAAGAGACAGCAATTTATTGGCACATTTTATATATATATTTCTTCTTTTTTTTCGAATTTACTGGATTTGATTTTAAACTCCCTGCGAATGGCAGATGTGGAAAATTGGTTTAGGAACGCGGATTGAATGTGAATCAATGTGGATGGCCAGCTGAAAGCTTAAGCAAGCTTGAAATAGATGGCGCAATTGTTGTTAATTTTTTTGTCGGGCAAAATTGATGGCGGTGTGACGTTAAAGAAATTTCTCTTGCTGTAAATAGACATTGCAGTGGTGATTTCCAATGCCACAAGGATCATTCTTAATTTATTAAACATTAAATTTCAAACAAATTCCAAATGGAATTACCAAAACTTTATTATGGAAAACACACACAGAAATCAGTATAACTAAGAAAAAATACAAATGCTGCCCAAAGTTGGACTAAGGAGCACGACAGAATATTCAGAATATCGTCCCTTCAAGGATGTGGGATTCTCACTCAAATCAATAAGCAACTTCCACCAAAAGAGTGCAGTGTGATGACTGTTCTGTTAAAAGCTCAGCAATAGGTTGCATTAGATATACGGTATCACATGTCTTATAATGGATAATCCGTAAAAACTACTTGAATCCGAGAACGCTAAGTTAATATTCGGTCAATGAGCGGTCTCTCTTAATTTAACAGAAGGATTTAACATCTTAAATCTCATAAGTGAACAGATTCGCATCAGAATTTGCTTAAAAACCACACAGAGAAAAAAACGAGAAAGCTAAGCTAAATTCGTCTGTGCCGAAGTTTTTATACCCTTGCAAGTGCTCGCTTAAAAATTTTCAAAAAATACTCTTTTTCCCCATTTTCCGACCGATTTTCGTATGGCAGCTTTATGATATAGTCATCCGAATTTGCCAAAAGTTTGTAAAATTATGTGAAAGCATATGAAACAAACAAATACAAAATTGCAGGATGCTACCATTAAAAACAAAAAAATTTTTCTAACTAAGATTTTTTTTCAGACCCATATTTTGTATGTCAGCTATACCATATAGTTGTCCGATTTTAATAAAACTTGGTAGAATTATAAAACAACATAGAAACCCTACGATTACAAAGTTTTGGAGACGTTATCATTGAAAAGAAAAAAGTTTTTCATACTAAAACTAGTTTTCGCACCAACTGTTCCTATGAGATATAGTCATCCGATCTGTTTGATTCCGACATATTAGTAGTGTGCAGCAAAAACAAGACTCTGTGCAATTTCAGCTCGATAGCTTTAAAACTGAGAGACTAGTTCGCGTAGAAACAGACAGACAGACAGACGGACAAAGCTCAATCGACTCAGCTCGTCACCCTGATCAAGAGTATATGTAGTTTATGGGGTTGGAAATGAATATTTCTATGCGTTGCAAACTTCTGGGCAAAATTATAATACCCTTTGCAAGGGTATAATAAACATTGGTTGAAAATCCATTAAATAATTTTGGCATTACTTTGGACTGCATATGGATTAAAATACTTTTCTTAGTTTTTTCAGAATAAATCAATTCACTAAAACAGCTGGGCTTGGCGATGCTTAGTTGAAGTTGTATAGAAAGGTCTTCTGTCCCGATGTGATATGGTGGATCAGCATATATCAGTGCTTAAAAATAACACCAGGCAACTAAATTATACCTTTTTCATTATATTGAAGGGTTAGTGGTGTTTTTAGAAGTCATCTGTTTCAGAATTGCTAACAAAATTTGACTTTTTACAGAATATTGAAGGAGTGGTAGTGAATCTTGCTGAGCTGAACAGGAATCTGTTTTCAGAAATGTTCAATCAAGTCTAGTTTAAAAGTTAGGAGGAGAGAGAGGGCTTCAAATGGATATTAGAACCACATATAAAAAAGTTTTATGTTACCTTTGCTATTGCCTTAACTTTCTTTGATAATATCGGTCAGCAGCTGCCTCCTTATACGATCCAAAATGCTATCGTTAAGCGACATTTCAGGGATTTAACTTTCTCTATCCGGGCCGTAAATCTCTAAGAGTTTTTTTCAGCCAGCATTTGCTTCTTTAGGAACTTTTTTACCTCACATTTTGAATTCCATTTCTACTTGAAATTGCTTTAACTTACTAAACATAAAGTTAACCCCACCAGTTGCTTGACTTGCCAGACAAACCAAATTTCCATAAACTCTACCCATTGCAGTACATATCAAAAGTCTTAGCTCCTTTTATTCCCTATCAAACCCCAATGGTCCACCTAGGCATACACACACACACACACATACACACACTCGCACACACAGTGTACTTTCGGCATTCTCATAGCCATATTCTCTAAATTCACGTACATTTATTTCCCCATGGTAACCCGAAGCCTGTGTTGAAATTATGCGCATGTCGTTGATATGTTTTTCTTATTTTGTATATTTGCACGATTTTCAATTCAAATGCTGCGCTCTTCGATTTCGGCTGGGGGGCAAACGAAACTTTTCACATAAAAGAAGAAGGGCAAAAAGATAAATTGTTAATGCGTCTGTGGGGAAGCGATTAGCGGTTTATGTTCCACGAACTGCGAGAGTTTTGCACTTATATGTATATATATATGTATATGTAGATTCAGTTGCTTTAAGAGGCCAAAGTGAAGTGAAAATATTTGCCAAATAAACTATAGATTGATATATGCTTTCCCTGCTGCAAAATAGGAAGAGAGCGGAAAAAAGGTGGGGGGAAAAATAAGTGTCTCAGTTGAAGTTTTTCGTTTGGTTGCCATTGGCAATTTATTTCAGCTCGAGTGGGATTTTGTCCTTTCTGACTCAAGGAGCTGGTGCTCGAAAAGCATTCAGGTGTGCAATTGGCAAATGCAACTACAGCAACTGCAGCTCATGATAAATCGGTATTTATAATTTGTATTGTAAACGAAGAAATGTTGTTCGCCAAGTATATAAGAAAAGGAAATTGTTGGCTAAAGTGGCAATCAGGGGAAAATGTGAGTATGTGAGGGTATGTGGACTTTAGATGGCTGCAGTAGTTGAACAGGGGACTGAAGGAAAGGCTAAGTGAATTGTAGGCAAAATGGCTGGAAGTGGGATTTAGTTAATAAAACAGAAATAAAACCCATTTTATTTATAAAACTGCACTCGGATCTAAGCTAAGCTTTATAAAAGCTAAGCAGTTGGCTGCTTTTATAACTGATTTGTCGTTACGCAGACAACTTGCAGGCTGTTTGATGGCTGAGGTAATTTCTTAGTAGGTCGAGTGCGGCGCCGTAAAGTATGCAACAGTTTCTAGTCAGCTAAGTAAAATGCCACACCGCACACACACACACACACACACACAGACAACGCACAACAAGGTTGACCTCCGTCTTCGTCCTTTCGTTACGTTTTAGTTCCTTTTGCTTGTGTCACTTGCAATGCAGTCGCTGACAGTTGGCGTGTAGCTTTCAAGCTTTCATTCAGCTGCTCTTTTTTTTTTCGTCCTTTCAGCCGGCAACTGCCACTGACAGTTGCATTTATTTATGCCAGTCTAGGACAGATTGAGAGAGATAGAGTCCAGGGTATCTAGCTTAACTTTCCCCTGCTTATTAAAAACTTTAAAAACATTTTCCATTAATAACAAAAATTTCACTATGAAAATAGTTATCCCTGCTGAGCGAGCGAGTGTGTGTGGGTAAATATGTAATTATTCATAAATTATGTTTGCCTCGAAAATTAGGTTACACGCTGTAAACTGGCCAAAGCCCTCCCCCCCCCCCCTCCCCTCTTTTGGCAAGTTAACAATTTTGTACATTTTTGGTTTTTGAAATTAACGTTGCAAATAATTATTTTCTGGTTTCAACATTTGCTTCAACAATATTGAGGAATATGGGGGGAAATGGAGGGGACCTGCTTGTTGTTGTTTACATAATTTTTGGGCAATTTTTCAAGTGTTGTTTATGGTGCGGAATACATTTTGTTACACCAAAAATCCAAAAATTGGCTCATACATTATTAAATAAAATGTTGTACCAAAAATTGGACCATGTTCAATTTGAGCTGATCTAAAATCAGTAAAAGGTATGCCAACTAACCTTCTTTTAATAACTATACAGTTGACTATACAAACTTGTCAGTGTTATTAATTGAACATTGCATACTTTAAAGGGCATTCATCATGATATTGTTTGTGAAGAATGTGCCCGATTCTCATACCATTTGCCAACACTTTAAATAAAGAAACTTAAACCTTGCCAAGTCAGCCAAATATTGCATACATTTATTACAAAATTGGTCTGACCCAGAACCATTTTCCACTATTGCCCTGCTCCTGCGACAATCAAATAAATCACTTGCCAGCGTCTAATTAAACTTAAGCTGCGACCCTTAACACTTGAGCTTTTGTTGGCGTTTTTGTTGCTTTTGCTATCCCCACGCCCCCATACTCTACTCGGCCTACACACACACACTCACATTCAAGTCATTTGCATAAGGAGGCTAGGCCAGGCAAAAGATCAACCAGGGAGCCATTCCCAGGCACCATAGAACATGGCCCGCGACATGCGAAATGTGTCTATGCATATGAGAGAGAGAAACTTTGTCCTCAGCTTGTGCCCCACTTCCCCAAGCCACCATTTTGAGTAGTGTGGCAAGTGTGTCACGCGCGAGTTTGTGTCATGTGTGCCAATTAAAGTCGAAGACACGCCCATTTCAAACACCCCAAAAACACTCGCACTTTGTGAGGAAAATTGTATACACCTAATTAGAGAAAGTCGAAGTTAAAATGCTCTAGAACTTTGTTACTAAGAAACTGTTTTAAATTAATTAGTATCTAAGAGAGAGCAACTGACAGAGAAGTTGTAGGAGAACGGTCTAAGAAGCTATAAACCAAGGCTCAAAGTCAAAAGATATTGTTTCGACAGTCTATTGATCATAAGTCAACAACCGTTCATCCGATCTTCACCATTCCTTTGGCGGGTCGATAAGTAATCCTGGTTAATAAATATGTCTAGAAGGAACAAACCCTCTATCTTTAAAACTGGGAGAGATATGACGTTTTTTCCAATTTGCGGGGGCGGGACGGGGTGTGGCCAAATTTGAAAATGCACTTAATCTGCCTGCGGACATAAGAAGTTTTTATCCCATACACGTCAAACCTCTATATCTTACCATCTCTGAGATCTGTGCGTTCATACGGACAAACAGACGGGCATGGCTATATCGACTCGGCTGTTGATGCTGATCAAGAATGTATATAGTATACTTTATGGGGTCGCAAATGCTTCCTTTTGGTTGTTACATACTTTTTGCGCAAACTTAATAATATCTTCCACAATTTTATAGAAAGATATATATATTTAGTAATCAGTAACATTTGTCGATTCACCGTAGGAATGTTGAAACTCGATAGAGCAATAGTCGAGTTATAGGGAAAACAAACATTTATGATGGGCAGCACTGGCTGGAACAGCGATGGGTAGCACTTAACATACCTATAAACTTTGATTGGTAAATGAAAACTTTGAAGGTTACATTGTATGTTATAGACGGGCTTGACCGACTTTCCTACTTTATATGTTTGCAGTTTTCCATAAATTTGTGAATTTGTAAGTGGAGATTACTGTGTTACATCTATTTTGGCCGGATTTCTAAAAATCATTGGCTTGGGCCATCAAAAGCCCTGAATACCTCGATTAATCAGATTATATCTAGAGCTCAACAACTACTATGATTTACCCAATCGATAACAGATTTCAAGAATTCATACTAAAATTTTAGGTGTGGTCGCCTATCTTAAATTTGTAAGCTAAGTTTCTAATTTCAATGAACTACTTATGGGCCCACAGTTTTTATTCTTCACACCTCATTTTATTATTACCTATTTAATATGGTTTTTCTTTTTAGTTCAACGTCTATAAATGAAGAATAATTCATGATTCAGAATTACTTACAAATTTTGTTCGAAAGTCTTTTAGAATAAAGATGTGGAAGGCAGCTAGACTTGATCTGAAAATAAAGTAAAATACTGGAAATTTAGAAACCTTCAACGAAATTTAATTTCATTCCAATGATATAAATATAATTGTATGTAGCAAAGTGTAGAAGATAATTATTTACAAAATATATATTCGGTAAGCATGGTCCTTTGGGTTTGTAGTTCTTTGTTAGGATGAGGCATCAAATGACAAATTGCAGTAGAAGCATTACAGTCATATTCCATGTCACCCTGTTTTAATGCAAATAAATCACTTAACCTCAAAAATTTCCAGCTATCAATTTATATATGCCCGGATAATCTCTAGAGATAAATTCTGATGTGTTATTGCTAAATTATAATATTTGCTATATTTTTACTTCCATCAAACCCTCCACTTTATTTTTTCTAGGCAACCGACAACTATTTAATATGAAACCATAGAAACCCCTGAAGATATTTACAAATTCTCATTTTCCCTAATTCCCATTTGTATACTGTGAGGCTCCCAACATAATCAGGACAAACTGAATGCTCTTTGCCAGGTATGCGTTTCCCACAAAAGAGCATCATGGCCCAAGTAGCCGTCTTCTTGCCTTCCAACTACACTTACTCCTCAACCCACTTTCCTGTGCGGCTGCCTTGTTGTGCGCATTATTAGCTGTCGTTTATTTTACACAAGCAGCAGTCACCGCTGCTGCCACCGACAAAAGAGGCAACAAACTGCAAGAACTCCCTCCCCTCCCCCCCCCTGCAGAGGACCCCAAGCTGCTTTAAAGAGTCCTTGCGCAAAAACAAATTTCACTTGTCGTCGTTGCCTGGCAGGCAGGCAGGCAGGCAAGTGGCTCCATCTGCTTCTTTTGCATGTCCTGCTGCCGCTGCTGCTGCTTATCTTTATATACATTTAAAGTCATTAGCCCATCGTCCTCATGGCCTTTAAGCAGCTTCTAAACTAAAGTTTTTGCTCCCCTCTCCCTTTCCGAAAATGGAGAGAAAAATCAATGTCAGGCTCTGGCACAAAGTTCAGTGAATTGTGCAACGAACGAGAAAAACGAAGAAAAACACTAAACAAACTGCAACGCTGTCAAGTTGAAAGCCTCTGCCAGACTTTGCGAAGAAATTATAAAATAAAAACAAAGTGCAAATATTTTTCTAATGTCTGACAGCAGCTGTTAAATGACTAAAGAAAAATACCCCCAAGGAGTAAAAAAAAAAAAAAAGAAACAGGAGGAAAACAAAACAGAAAAGGGTGGATAAGAAGGCGAGCACTAATGAACTATGAAAATAGCAGAGGACAAGCCAAAAAGGAACAACAAAAACAATGGCTGGGCCGAACAGTGAAACGAAAATAGTGAATTTGTGATCATGAAGTTTTTAAAACTGCTTTCAACTGTAGGAAACAGGTGTAGAGGGGCAGGGGACACCACTTAACCTCCTTTCCACAAATTTCAGAACATTTATCAATATCTGAAAAAATTAAGCGACAAATGTTTATTGTGGAAAACCAATACAACCACAATCGAATGAAAATATCTTTAATTTGTCTCTCTGTTTTTATTAAAAAGTCTGCACAAATTGTTATTGAGTTCAATAGAAAAGTTGTGGCTTTAGTAGTTTTGAATCAAAAACAGCTGGTCACACTAAATTGTGCATTTTTGTATTTCTTCAACAATCTTCATCTAAATTTTTACCACAGAAGTTTGTCCCTCTCTCTGCGTTTTTTAACTCTTGCTAACCACTATCAAATCACATCGATTTCTACCGCCTCGTCCCACTGTACAGCATAATTAATTAGAAAACAAAGGCAACTGGCGAAACAAAAATCTCTTTTAAAAAGGAAAATAGAGCAATATTCAAGTGGCAACTTAGACTTGGACTCGCCACTTCATGAATTCCAGGACGTTGCCGGTGCCGGTGCCTGTGCCTGGGCGGTCTGCCCACAAGATGGCGCCGTTGTGCTTGTGCCCTCCCAGTTGACAACGTCCGAAATGAGACAAGTGGCAACAGATTCAGCAAAAAGTAAAAATAAAAATGCTAATGCAAGGTGCAACCAGACAGAGAAAGGAAACCGAGTGAAAGGTGCAGCACAATCGGTTTGTTGTTGGGGTAACATCGTTTCGTCGCGTTTTTCTATTTTTTTTTTTTTTTTTTGTAATTTATGTGGTCAACTCGCTTCCTCCATTACTGAGAGCGAAATCTGACAGGAAGCATTTTTTTTATATTTTTTTTTTGTGTGACAAGCGCACAAGTTTCACGCTTCAATGTGCATTAGAATGGCATTTGAGTGGAAGTGGTGGTGGTGGTGGGGTGGTGAGAGACGAAAGGGGTTTGCTGACTGACCTGTTGGTTGGGGTCGCTCAAGTGAGTTAGAAATTTAAGAGCACAATATGCTGCGGCTTTGATTTAAAGGTTTTAGGGACGCGTAAGAGGTAGCAAAGGAGATAAAGAGATTAGAAATATCCCTGAATTGGGGATTGTTGTTGTTAATCACCGTAATTGAATTGAAATTCCTACTCGAATTGCAAAATCAAAGTCATATTTGTTTATCATATTAATTAACTACACCAAGTGAATTGTAGCTTTAAAGAATTTAACTATTTCTGCCATTTGAGGGGAGTTTATTCAGTGAGTGACATTTTGAATATTCTGCCCAACTTCAGTTAGGCCCCCCGCACCCAGAAAGTGGAGCTGAGCGTAGCACATCAGCTTGGGGAAATCAAACCACACACACCAACAGCTTAGCGAAGTGCAGAATTTTGTATATACAATTCGTAAGCTCCTCTAGATCTGCTTCGATCTGCTTTCTGTGTGCGAGAGCCTTCAGCAAATCAAAGCAACAAAGAAATCGTAAAATATTTCTACCCTTAACTTATAGTTAAAGTATTTGAACCTTCTTTTTAAAATGTTTACTTATACAAATGATACTTTTAACATATAGTTTAGGCCCATGTGGTTCAAAAGCAATTTCTTATTTTTTTGCTGTATATTTTAGGGCTATGAACTAGTCAAATACCTAGATAATATTACTATAGGGTACTAAACAACAGTCGCCCCATAAGAAATGTGGGAAGACCAGGTACGAAAGGTAATTACCAAGCTAGATGTGACCAACTAGTGCCAGCTCGCACAAGGCAGAAGCGAGTGGCGGCCGAGGCCGTTCAGCGGCAGCGGGCCAAAGAAAAAGAACCGTGGGTGTCAGTCAAAGGACTCTAGGAAGTTTCGTATAAGCGATTGCATTTTTATACTCTGTACCGTAGGTACATAGAGTATTATAAGTTTGTGCAAAAGTATGTAACATCCAGAAGGAAGCATCTCCGACCCCATAAAGTATATATATTCTTGGTCAGCATCAACAGCCGAGTCGATATAGCCATGTCCGTCTGTCCGTCTGTCTGTCCGTATGAACGCACAGATATCAGAGATGGTAAGAGATAGAGGCTTGACATGTATGGGACATATGCTTCTTATGTCTGCAGGCAGATCAAGTTTATTTTCAATTTTGGCCACGCCCCCTGCCGCCCCCGCAATTTAGAAAAAACGTCATATCTCCTACAGTTTTAAAGATAGGTGGGTTGTTCCTTCTGGATATATTTAGTAATAAGGATAACTTATCGATCAGCCAAAGGAATGGTGAAGATTGGATGAACGGTTTTCGAGTTATGATCAAAAGACTGTTCGCTGCAGCAGCGCAGAAGCAGAGCTGTTTTCAGCTACTACTGCAGCATCAAAATTTATGCTGAGCGTAGAATTTCGTTGGTACAGAGTATGCTATAGTCGGGCTTGACCGACTTTCTTTCTTGTTCAAAATGAATTTGAATGATTCAATTTGTGAAGTGTCAAGAAAAGGTTCGGTTACTTGATTCTTCAGAAGACAATGGCTTCGCACAGACGGTCTTTAAATGATAACCCTTCGAAGTCTGATTCAATGACCGATCATATTTTGCCACGTATAGGTAGAATAGGTATAGGTATAAAGGCAAGCCGTTTCAATATATAAAGCAAGCGTTCATACGAAAATCTCTACATATTGGATGTAAAATAAGTGAAGTAGATGATATTGTGGCCATTTCAGTTTTGATTTTATATGTCCACTTCTTGTGGATTTGTTATAAATTTCGGGTCAGAGAATATGAAGAAAAGAGTATTACAGATGGGCACTTTTTTAGGTTAAATCAGTTGATCTGCTAACCGAAATTTTTCGAATTTATTAAGCGACTAAACTTTGTCTCCTTGATGATTGCAACCTGTTCCCTTTCGCTGCTTAGAAACCTTTACATTTGTCTCTCTTAAGCAAGTGAAAATGGAATAGAAGGAAATAAAAAAAAGGCAAGTACACTTTTCCAGAGGTTTGCTTTAAGAATAACCTTCTAGAGAAAATAGCAAAAATTGTGAAATCATCTGAAAACACAATAAAAATAACCGAAAATATATTAGTAATAAGGCTTCGACTTCGATCCTGCTGTATTGGTATTAGTGGTCAATGTTTTCGATGCTCAATAAAGGAGTATCGGTTTCGGTACTCGGTTCAGTTCAGTTGACGGAGATAGCCTGCTAAATTTAAAGCCAAAATGTCGCTTAAATGTAATCGTTAGCTTTAAACGAGTCCTGCCAACTTATATTCTTCTATTGAATAAAATGCTGCATAAAAGCCTGAGGTCACCCTCTTCTTGCATACCTGACCTTTCCCCATTTACCTGACCTTGACAACTTGCTCGGTTATGACTAATCTATCAGCCTTTCAACCAACATCTATTCATAATTTGCCTTCACTTGACTGAACTTTTCCTGAGTATTCACACACACTCACCCGCACACTCACAATGTGTGAGTACAATCATCATCAGCATCATCATCATCATCAGGAGCTTTCCTCTTCGCAGCTTTAACCAGTTTAACCACTTGGCTCAAGTGTTTGTTCACTTTTGCGGGTTTTACTCTTCTCTCTCGCTCGTTTCGCTTTCGCTGTCTAAGTTACCGTTTTTGGTTTGTGGTTGGCACTTCTAACGTTTTCTCTTTTTTTTTTGCATATGTTGTGACACGCTTTTTTTGTCCTTTGTTTTTGTTTTTGTTTTTTTTTATCCATTTCGCTGCCCTTTTCACTCACTTTATTTGTACGCATGCATCATAAGGGTTTAATGGATTTGCTGAAGGAGTAAGATCCTAGACCTCCAAAAGTGTAGCTGGAGGGTGCCTTCTGTTGAGCATCATTTCTCACTGGTGTCTGGCTAGGCACGCCCTCTTTTCACACGCCCCTCCTGGCGGTGGCTGTGGGCCTACGCAATGATTATCATATTACGGCCATTGTGTCTCCTCTCGCCCCCCCCTCTGTGCTCTTTATGACTTTATTTTCGCCTTCTCCCACTCAGACAGTTAATACATTTTTATAGACTTACCAAACTACTTTTCCCTGGCGGCTTTCAAGGTCTATTTTCTCTATTAGCTTTTCGCGTGCTTTGTCATTGCTGTTAATAGACTTACTTTGCCGGGGGGGTTGGGGCCCATTAAGACCACAGACTGTCCACCTGCCCAAGAGGCAGAGAAGTGGTGGCACAAAGTCTCAGGTGAAAGTGGCTGGTCATAAAAAAAAAATACGCAACGTTGCGTATGCGTAATGTGGCGAAATAAAAGTTTATTTATATGAGGGCTGGTGGAAGGTCTTCAAGGTGTAAGCTTATTGTTGTTGTACAATTTATTAAATTTAAAACAAATAATTTTTTTGGGTAAACAAATCGCAAAACGAAATCCTTAGTCTCATTTTGATCCTCCGAAAATAAAAGAAAAATTGTTTATTAAATCAAAACGTACCTTAAAGACTTAAACTTTCGTTACCATCCATTCTTTCCACCTCATCTTGACACATTTTCACTGTCCACTGTCCATCTGCTGGCTATAATCTGCATTCATTATACAAAAGACATTTTCCTTTTCAATGCCACCTGCATTCAATTTGATAACAAACTGGCAAAAAAAAAAAAAAACAACATGCGGCTTTCACTTGGCTATGTTATCTCCATATCCCAGCCAGCAGATGCATAAACAAACCAAAAGAAGCGAGGCCACAACAAAACCCCCAGGCTATAACAACATCCTCCATCTAAAAAAAAAAAAAGATGAAAAAAATACGAAAAGAGAAGAGAAACCTGGGCCACGTTTCAGATTTCAATACCTGAGTGCATTTTTAGCATTTCCTGCCACGCCCAAAAACGGGGCGCATACCATATATGTATGTATGTATAATACTCATGTGCCAAAGAAAGCGAGAATTTCCCCAGTACAAAATAACAACAATTGTGTAAAAAGCATAACGTATACGCGATGTGTGGCACCCGAAAAACACCAGGCAAAAAAAAATGGAATGGAAAGCCCAACGAGAGTCGAGTCTTACATGGCGACTTACACGGAAAAAAAGACAACTAACAAAAGCGCCAGCCAGGCACAACTTTTGGGCTAAAGCGAAGAAAGTTTAAATCAACTTGTGGGAATTTAGACAATTTTATAAACATGCATATGGAAGGTGGAAGGGGGGGTGGAACATACATACATGTTTATATGGTCATGTATACTATATATGCATATAATACAAATTTAAAAGTAAACCAAGCCCCATCTCGCTATCTGCGTCTGCTTCTCTTTCTTTCTTGCTTTTGTTATTGTTGTTGTTTCTGGTGTTTATGCAAATTCTCGCCCCAGTGTGTTGTATTCGTGTTGGACTCGCGCCAAAAGGGAAGATACGTGCTTTATATATATTCATGAATGTATGAATATCTCGCCCTGTATAAACAGCGTAACTGAATAATAATAATAACAACAGCCGCTCTGTTGGGAAACAGTGCAAAAGACGTAGGAAATGTCGCCAGTTGGAATGGTTAAAGAAAAGTTTCGTCAGGTAGAAAACCCGTTCCTTAAAAGCTTTAAATCTGTTTTATATATTTGTATGTTTGGTGGAATATGCTAGGGATAAGTCTAATGTTTTTATGGCGCAACAGATTGGAAGATGAATTTAAGGTAGGCTGCATTTTAGGGTGAATTATGTTAAATATTGTGTAGGGCGTTTCAACTTGCACTGATCGTACTTGTTAAATTATAAGCTTTATGCCACATAAAGTGCTCAGGTGTGTAAGGTGCTGCCCATCGATGTTGCGGCAGGTGTTACTCATCATTATATTTCTTTTCTTTATAACTCGACTTTCGGTCATTCGATCTTTAGGAATCCCTCGGCCGATCGTTCAATAATGCTGATTACTAAATATGTCTAGAAGGTAAAATACTACTATCTATAGAACTCTAGATGATTTACAGATATTTATTATTTATGGTGGCGTATACTTAATATGCCTACAAGTGTATGAAGTTTAAGTCTCACACATATCGAACCTATATCTCTTACCACGTCTAAGACAGCGCAGAATGAAAATCTAACGAGTTTTTTGAAGAGCATCCCGTGAATAATCCGAAAACGTGTATGTATTTTCCTTCTCCAAAGCAGGCTAGGTACATTTTTCTTAAAAAAACGTTTTTTTATACGGAATTAATAACTTTATAACTCTCTGTTTTTGCTTCTGAAACGAATGAAGAACATTCTGTCAAATGCAGAAAAAAACCCATATTAAAGACACATTTTTTATTTAGGGGGGATGGAGAAGTATGAAGGTAGCAGATTGAGGAGTCACTGCCGGCTACACACCACCCTAAACCCTTCTTGGCTTCTATCGGGACTTCGAAGACTAAACACACGGTCGTCTGATCAGGACTACCAGGACTACTTCGTTGCTTCGAGTCAACGAAAGTAAATAACGAAGCCCTAATCTTCCTCTTCCTCTTCCTCTACTGCTTTCACTACATTTCCCCTCTAATACTTAAAAAATATTTATTCTTTTGTAAAATATAGAAAAATATTTTTCTAAATTTATTAAAATATTTTCTGGCTTAAAGGATTCTCTTAAACATTTGGTAAATCGCCTTTGTCCCCTTTTTTTAAGGCGATTTAGACTGATTTATCTCAAATAAAACAAATTTTTCAACTTTGATTTGAATTTCGTTACCTTTAAGACTAAACTTTGATGGCAGACTCCAAAAAAATGCTAAACTTTCCATTTTGCAACAAACTTTTTGCTTTTACTCATACTTGGCTTTCTTTAGACTTCTTTCAACATTTGCCACCCACCTCACACTCCACACTTCTTATAAGTCTATTAACAAAAATGCTGCACAACACAAATTTGTCTGTTTTTAAAACGATGAAAAGAAGTCATACGAAGTCCTTCAGACCAAGCGCTTTTGTTTTGTTGATAGTTTTTTTGTTCCTTTTTTTTTTTCTTTCTGAGCCAGAACAACATTGAACCAGAACGAGGAACTACAAGTTGCCTGGCAAATCTCCTTCTAGTTGGCCCCAATGTTTTGTGTCTCGTGTTGTCGTCTGGCTTGCTGTCTTTAACACACATCAAAAGCATTATTAACACCACATCTGTACACAAACAGGACTCTCTCTCTCTCTCACTAAATGATGCCTTGAAGCGGGCTCAGTGGTCCCGAAAGCCCACAGAACATGTGTCGTGTTGTGTGCGTGTATTTATGAGTCATACATACAGACATACAGACATACATACATACATATATAAACTGCTTTTGGCATGCATTAAGTGGTCTTAACTTGCCACACAAGGACATGCTTTTTGTGGTCTTTAAAATTTTCTTACTGACTGGCTGAAGAGTGGGAAAGCGAAACGTGACGCGGGGTAGGGGTGTCTGTGCCGTCTATAAAATTTATATTAGTCTGGCAGGCCAAATAATAATGAAAGCAATTTTTCCAAAAATTAATCTTGCATCTTTAAGAAAAAGCCACTTTTAAACTGATTTTAAAACTGCAATAAAAAAATACATCTAGCAAGTTGCTTTTTATACTTTGGCAGAGTGTGAACAAAAATTGTTTAGATGCACAACGAACTGAGTTGCATGAGAGTCTGTTTCTATGCCTTCTTCTCCGTCGGTTCGAAAGATATCTTCACGAAACTTTGCACAAAGTCTGGTAGTACAAGTACGCTGCACATTTGACGGAACCAGCCGGATAGAACGACTATAGCTTATGGCTGTCATAGGAACTTTTGGTCGAAAAACTAGTTCTAGTGAGAAAAACTTTTTTGTTCTCAATGCAAACGTCTCCAAACTCTGTATTAACTAGTTTTCTATGCTTCTGCATGATTCTGCTTAGTTTGGTGGAAATCGGACATCTATATGGTATAGCTGCCATAGAAAAGTAAGGTTAGAAAAGTAGTCTTAGTAAGAAAAACCTCTTTAAAATTGGCATATATTTATTTTATAAGCTTTTACACAATTCTTCAAAGTTTTGCTATACTTTTCCATGATTTTATTAAGTTTGGTCGAAGTCGGACATCTGTGTAGTGTGGCTGTCATAGAAAAGTAGAGTCGGAAAAGTGGTCTTGGTGAGAAAAACTTGTTAGTTTTCAGTGGAAATGTACTTCAAATTAGTCAGAAAAACGTGCTGTAAGGATATACAAACTTCGGTCGAGCCGAAGTTAACTTTCCTCTATTGTTTCGTTTAGTTTTTTTTTGAAATGAATGAATAATTTTCGATTTTGCAATTGGTATTTAATATAAGGCTTTAAAGGTTTATTGCGGAGTGGGTGAAATAAAATGTAGAATGTGTATACATTCATTAAAGGTTCCGAATAGCTTCCTTCTGGCACAAAATGAATATACTCTGTGTACAACTTATACGACTATGTGTGAGCTTATGTTGTGCCAATCAGATTGTCAGGCAAGCATCAGCAGAAAGAAAAAAAAGAGAAGCCATTTGTGCTCTCCGAAATCAGGTTAACGAAGAGGCCATTGAAAAGCAAATGTCTCCCATGTAGGAGTGTGTGTGTGTGTGTGTGTGGTTGAGTGGCATTGTGAAACCTAAAATTGATGAAAATGAAAACGTATCATCGACGTTGAACTGCAGCTGGAAAAGTATGCAGTGGCCACAATTAGCATACAACAAGAGAACGCGAACTCGACTAACTAACAAACAGTTTTTGGAATGCCAAAAAGAAGCAGCGGCAGCAGCAGCAGCAGCATGAAAACTTTTACAGTTTGATAAATTGAAAATTGAGTTGAGCAAGGATGGATGGGGTGGGGTGGGGTGGGGTGTGGGGTGGGGCCGGGAAGAACTACTTGAAACTGTCGCACGTTCGTTAGTTTGCTTTGGTACTTTTCGTCTTCGTCGTCTGCCACACTTCAAAGTTCGCGTTGTCGCCAAGTTTTGTGAGTAATGAAAGTTGCGTGCCAGTTAGGGGGGATCGGTGGGTTGGTTGGCTGGGGGGGGTGGATTTTGCCAAGGCGTGACAGTGTTAAGGTGCCTGGAAACGTTTGCATTCAAATTAAATAGCATTTTGATGAATATTGATTGATTGCTTTTGCCTGGTGGCCAAATTGGAAACACAAACCGCAACGCACAAAAGTTTTTGTTAAGAAAGGAGAAAGTTTAGCCTCAAGAGCTAGAGAAATACTTGCCGTTTGCTCTAGAAATTATGCAATTTGAATGAAAGTAATAAGGAAATTCAATTTAAAGCCAGTCTTGGCTAAAGATTTGGGAGATGTTTGAAACAAAATGGGTTTCTACTCTTGCTGAGTGGTTCGAACAATAATAATGCATGTAAGTTTAACATTCCACTGGTCGCACTTCTTAAACCTCTCATCTCCGTTTTTCCCCAGTTTCTGTCGCAGCTTTAAGTACTTTATCTTAACCCTTCCCTGCAAATCTACCAGGTTGTTCTCCCACACTAAGTGTCAGACAGTGCAAGACACAGCCAGCTCGCTCCCATAACGCCATGCAAACGCGTTGTCCTTTTGTCCAAGTTTGCAAACCGGAAATGAGTAAACAAGCGTCAAATAGTAAAAACAGCGCACAGCCAAGCACAATGCAATTCCACTCTCGGAGGAGACCGACCGCTCGTGCCTGGCAATGTTAAAATACATACAAAATGAAACATTAAACACCAAAAAGCAGAGGCGCAGCGAAGGAGAGCGCGCGTGCATAAGGACGAAAAATGAGCGCCGAAGACAACAACCGGATATCCGGCAACTTTATAAGCAGAAGGACCCACAAAAGGACAACAGACGCCGACAACGACAACGTAGTTTATTTTAACTTTTGATTTCCGTCGATCCAGCCCCTCCAGCCCCACCACCCCCACCGCCCTGACCCAGCGATGCAATTGAATAATGCTGCCATCGAGCAGCAAAGTTGCGCCGCCTTCCCAAGATTCGAGAGTCAGAGTCGGGCATTAAAAATGAATTAAACTTGCGATTCTCAAAAGGCTGCTGCACCAGCTGTGAAGGATAACGGGCGGCAGGGGAGCCAACGAAATGTCCAACAAGCACGCAATTTAATTTACACCTGACAAATGTCTCTGATTGGGGAAAAGTTTATTTCGGTTGCGACAACTTCAGATAGTTGTCTTTCGAGTAAGATAAAAAGTTCAATTAAGTTAGTACATGTTCTGTGAAACAAATAACTAGCTAGATTAAATTCAGCCAATTTTCAAGAATGATCGGCTTCGAACCGAACAGCTCTGCTAAAAACTTGCAAAATTATTTTTGTTTATTTACACAAAAACAATTTACCCAATCAAGTAACCTTTTCCCCATTCCAACCCTTGTGTCAAAACCAAAGTCGAAACATTTTGAGAATCCACATTCAGTTCTAACTAGCATCTCGTACAATCAACATCTAAAATACAAAAAAAAAAACACAACCAAATAAATTTCCAGTTGTAAAAAACACAAAAAAAAATGTATAAAATTTTGGCAAACACAAATTTGACTAAAAACATTCTTAGGTCTTAAGCGCAAAGTGAAAAAATGTTACTTTTTTTATAAAAAAAAAACAGAAAGCTGAAAAAAAAATGGGAAGCTTTAGTTGGTTTCCAGAATTGTAAGTATACCGGCACATTTTGAAGCGCTTTTATGTGAATCCAGTCAAAGGTGTTTTAGGCAGTTCAAAAGGAAAGTACGGAGTGGCAAGCGAAACGAATTACATTTGGGAAGTATCCATCATTCTCACGGGGAGGCAGTGAGAGTGAATGAAGGAGGAAGAGAGACATTCAAAAGGAGGAGAAGTTTTCAAGTGAAGGCGGAAAGTCGTAAGAGGAATACGACGGGGTAGCAAAATCAGTGGACGATACACATACATATACATACAGTCCTTATACCCAAGAATATCAAAATTTATGTGATTCAATTCGTAATCGCGTCGTTATCTGAGAGAATTGGATGTGAGCAAAATTCTGGTGTAAATAAAAATATTTTGGACAGTAAAACTTATGCGGTGATTCAAATGATATATTGGTTGCCATTAGTGCAATAGTTAATGGTTCTGTTCTAGAGAATATTTAGATTCCCTGTGATAGTGTGAAATGAAAAAAATATTGCAAGCCATCTGAAGAGGTTCTAAATTCATCTTAAAAAGTACAACATTGACAAAATCACTTACAAATTGTATGAGGAAACAAATCTCCAGCCAATTACCAGCGTACGCATAGTCTTCTACCAAAAATTTCTAGAACAATTACATGATTAGCGGTCATATGGCAAGGGGAATTTTTCATTTGGATCCTCAATTAGGCACGATTGCGCTGCCGAACCAACTTTACACACACAGACAGCACATGTATATATTTAATCGTAGGTCCAGATCCTGACATTAACTTTTGTGGTCGTTTACGCATCTTCTTCGACTTCTTTGCTTTCACTAAATTTTTTAATGCTTTGCCTTACCGAGGCAGCAGCAGCTCAGCAGCATCTTAATGCTCTAAATGCGTTGCTGAAACAGTGACATTGTCTAATCAAACCGATGCCTTCTTCCAATAAAGCACTAACCTGGTTGTTTCCTATTGGGTGCCTCTACTTACTCAATAATTTTACACTTGAAGAGCTACTTTATGTAACTGTCAAAAGTATATAACAGCTAGAAGGAAGCAACTTCGAATAGCAACAACAACTAAGTCGACTTAGGGCCAAGATTTCAAGAGTTGCGGTTAGCCAATCATCGCTAAAATTTGTTGCTCGAAATGACCAGCGTTCGTCATTTGGGTCTCTTAACAGTATCCCGATAAAGATAAATTTCTGTTGCTGCAAGTGTGACCACATACTGTCAACGAATTGAATGTTGATGGCAGTTTTTTTAAGAAAAGAATTCAATGAAATTGCTTGCGATTGCTTGGATCAAATGTCATGTCGGCCTGCACAGCTTACCAAAGGAATGCTGACAAGTTACACACAGTGTGACCTTTAGGAAAAAGCCGCTGCATATCCACCTTATCTGCCATGTTCCCAGACCTCTGCAAATTTCCGGGTCAAATCTAATAAGCCCCAGCAAATCTTTAGGTAAATACTTCATAAGGAAAGAAAAGTATGAAGGATCCATTCCCACACATAAATGTATTGTAGATAAATTCAATATTGGCAACAAATTAAATTTAATGATGTTTGTTGCTTGCAGCCAAAGTAAAGTAGCCGAAAATAAAGAAACAAGAGCAAAGATAGCCAATGCTGGTAAATATTTGCCAACTGACGCTAATGAACTTGAGCATACAAAAATAGGCAAAGGGCGCAGAAAAATAATTTTCCCAAAAGACTCGACGACGTCGTCGTCGTCGTCGTCGTCTGCTGCTGCTGCTGCTGCTGCTGCTTCAAACGTTGTCGTTGTTGTCGATGGCTTTGATTAAAGAGTTTCGCCTGCCACGAAATAAAAGAAAATTGGCTGAGTAGTTGAGAATGGTGGTGGTGTGGGATGTGGGGTAGGAGGGAACGGAACAAACGAACGTGTTTACACAAAAATTTCTTGCTATTGATTGTGTGTGTGTGTGTGTGTGTGTGTGTGTGTGTGTGTATGTGTTAAAGTATTTACACATGTGAAGGGGATGCCTGGGATTTTGCCATTGTATGGCCACAAAAGTCAACAGTTCGTTTGATTTCCCCTCCACCCCCAGTCGATTTTTTTTGGTACTTCTTTGTTTGCCCCACGAATGAGTCGGAAGTTACAGTTGAAGAGGTGGGCTATTTAGTAGAGCTGTCTACAAATATGTGTAAAGAAGTCGAATGTTTAATGTATATAAATTTCAAGAAAGGTAGTACGTTGAATGGAGAAAAGATGTATTGTGAAGACAGGGTTGCCAGCCGGTTCAGAACCGAACCGGTCTTGAAGCAAGCCGAGTTGGTTATGTCAGCTGATGAACCGAACCGGCTTGCTTTTAGAAATGCTGAACCGCGGGCGAAACCGCAGCTCCAAAAACCATGTAATAAGCCGTACCGGCGGTTCAGAAACTGTGTGAACCACTGAACCGAACCAGTACTTATTTTCGAGCTTTTTACATCCCTGATATGTAAATATAGTACTCCATTTTAAATGTCAGAAATCTTTGTAAGTCTAGAAGGTCTCAGCTGAGGCGTCATACACACACACACACAAAAGCAGTATTGAATTCAGACTTGAGCAGTAAGTATAATTGAGCAGGTTTCAGTACATCTCTTGCCTGAGATCAGCTTAGGTCATTTCATTATTAAATTTAAGGCTGAAACTCAAATAAGCGATAACATGAATTCAGTATAAGCCCTTTTATTTCAGGGCTGATTCAGCTACGATTCAGTAGTGAGCCGAACTGCAGGTTTGCTTGGTACAAATGTGGAAGCCGCTTGAAGCTATTGGTTAATTAAAACTTAAAACTTGGAACCTTTCTGAAAGACCTCAAACTAGCTTTATGCTAAAAGACAAAGCAAAGACGATTTCCCCATTAAACTGTAGCTCTTCCCATTTTTTAACCATTTTTCCAACATCTTAAATTCAATCTTCTGTCTGGTCGGACCATGACAAATGATAGAACATGTTAATTAAGCCCAAAGTAGGTCAGCGAAAAAATATATATAAAAAAAAAGAAAAAAACAAAAGCAGGCGTTAAAAATAAAATGCCAGTCATGGGACACAACAACAACAACAACAAAAAAGAAACAAAATTAACCCAAATATGCAAATAAATTTGCCAACAAACGAAAAAAAAAAACTTGCACATTAACTTCCGCAGCTCATTAAGTCACTGTCAGACAGGGCCGGCGCAGGAGGTGGGAGAAGAAGAAAAGCTAGCGGAAAATGTATAAAAATTTATGTGACGCCAACTGGACGACAGGGCGAGTCGAAAACAAAAATAAAATATTTGCTCCTTGTAAATTATGATGAGGGAAGGGGACAAACCGAGAGAGAGAGAGAGGGACATACAATTTGACTAAACAAAAAAGTATTTGCTAAAAAAGGTTACCAACTGAAATCTGAACTTTCCCTACTTGCCCTCAACTTTTATTAAGCCGTCTGGTTTTTATTTTGCGGTCTATATAAGGAAATGTCTGAACAATTTTCATTTTGTTCCGACACAAAGAAGGTCAGGGACTTATCGGGGCATGGTGGGGGGGGAGAACAGGCCAAACTAATTAGTGGCCATTTTGTGGGCGTTTTTGTTTAATGAAATTTTAATATGCATTTAATTGAAATACGGGAGAAGCTTTGGAATTTAATGTGCTTGTGTCTGTGTGTGTGTGTGTGTGCGAGCTAAAAGGAAATGAAATATTAATAATTACATTATTATTAATGAATGCGACGAAAATAATAGATAGCAAGGCGTAAATCAGCTTAAGCGGTAAGTAGTAAGTACGTTAAAAAGCTCAAGAAATTGATTTTGGTTAAGAGAAAGTTGCATATTTTAATTAAGTTATTCACATTGTAATGACATTCATAATAACCGCTCTCTACATTGCTTACAGGTTTCTTAAATGAAGACCAAGATCAAAACATTTTGTGTATGTCGATTAACATGATCCTTTCGAAATTCTAGCTCTTCCATATTATTTTACTGAAATTATTTGTGCAAAAAAGAAATTGGTTTGACTTTGAGGCTCACAAGGCTTTTTATCCTGTGGTTCGGTTCATTTCATGGTTTTGATCCGCGGTTTCGTTACGGTTCAGTGTTATACTCTTCATTGTGAAATCCTGTTTCTTTTTATGTATTGTGATTTATAAGGTAAATTACCAGAATTCAGTTCGGTTCAGCAATTTCGAAAGGCCGCCGGTTTTCTTAGCGGTTTCTCTTATCAGCCATAATAAGCGGTTCGGTTCGGTTTAGAACCGGCTGGCATCTCGGATTAAAATAAAATAAAATTATGCTAAATCTATATAAAAGATTTCAGTAGGTATTTAAATCAGTGCATTATTTCCAGCCCAACATAAAACACTCAATAATCACAATAAAACCAAGTTGAAGTCAAGAAAGCTGTCCACCGATTAAAAAGCAATCTGAAACATTATTATGGTAAATATTTCTATGTCAATTCTCAGTTAGAATTGTGTTTGTTTTCATTTGAAGTTTGCTGGAAAACCACTTCAAGCCGCCACGCCTTAAGTGTGCCGGCAAGAAGAAATTGTTGATACACATCATGCAAGTGCATATTTACTCACTTAAGAGGTGCTCGCAATATCCTGTATGTATTTATAAACTTGTTTATGGAAATGGAATAATAAAGAAAGAAAACAAGCTGTAGGTGTTTATAGGTGGTTGTACAAAAAGACTGCATATGCAAAGAAAGCAGTGGGAATTGCCGAAGGTGCTCCTTTCAAGCTATATGGGTTCGATTTCTACGGTAAGAAGAAATCTCCAACTAGCTGTTAGTTGCACTGTCAAGCATTTTTCCTGAACACAAAAATGTTTAATAGCCTTCCCTTATGTAAAAGAAGCTTCATAACATTACAAATATTTCTGGACCAAGAGACGAGAGTCTCTCGATCTCTTGGCTTGTGTGCTACAAGTTTTTCTACAAGAGGTAGAGATCTACAGACTAACGCCTAAGCCTAGCTACAAAGTGTGAAAAGCTTTTCATGGCCAGTAACTTCACAGATGGCGCCAATGGCTGGACAAGATTCGTAAGGTAAAGACTATGCATTGATGTTCCGTCCTATGTTAGATGGAACCAGCTGCACCACATTATTGAAGACATACATAGAAGAAGAGAACGCAGGCTAATTATAAATAAATGACAAAAGCTGAAATGTGGATTTCTCCGCTGTATTTTATCCAATCTTTGAAAAAAAAATTGAATCATTTTTGCCATATAAAATAGTAGAGTATGAGCTTGATATCTCTAACGAAGTTGATATCTTTTTCCAAATATTTTATCTCAGATAAATAACAATAGGCTGTCGGTATGTCTTTTTTATGAAAAAAGGATAACGAAAAACAGGATATGTATAATGTCACCGTTTCGTTTGACTATAATATTAAGCTGTCATACGAAGGATTGATCGAAAAATACATTTAGGGCCGATTTCTCATCTTCTACATAGCTGCTATGTGTCAGATAAACACAGATTTTGTAGTTATTTGTAGGTTTATGTGACAGATAGCTCTTTGTAGTAGATTAGAAAACGGCCCTTATTGAGAAAAATATTTGTTTTAGTACTTAGTTACTCAGTTTTCTATGCTATGTCATTATGCCACTAAGTCTGCCATAGCTACCAACACACACATACAACACATATGTATTTAGGTTGTCCAGAAATCTGTTGATTAAATCGAATCTGAAACAGTAATACAAAAGTCAAATAATAACCAAATCGGTCTGGATTTCTAACTTTCAACTGTAATAAGTCAGATATCTTGTCTATTTCCTTTTTAACTTGTTTTTAACTCTGTTATTTGATTGGATAGTGTCATCCCGCATAAACAGGCAGTGTCTAGCTAAGGTCAACCACATTGTGTTTTCATAAACAACGTGTTCGATACGGAGATACAGGCAAGTGTAACAGCCACCAAAACACAACCAGCAGTCTCTCGAATTGATCATATATAGTACATATATGTATTAAATAAATTGATGGGAAATGCAAGCAAACTAGTTTCGCCAATTCATATGACTCATAAACCATATGCTTAAGATTACATAGAAAATAGCAACAAACTGCTTCACTTACTTGCTATTTTCCTTCTTCCTCTTCGTCTACAAGTTTCTGCACTTCCATTTCAGTTTTCAGCTAACCCAATTTGAACCCCTTTTCACTTCAGAAATCTCTCTCAACTAACCCGCACAGACACTTTCTACATTTAGCTAATTAGAGACAGATGTGCACAGCAGCAGCAAACAACACAAATTGTTTGTGCGAGATATAAGCCCGTTGGCCGAAAAAAACAGAGTGCAGATTGCAGCAAAAACCCGAAAAACACAAGTTTATTTAATTCAATATTGCTTCCTCTTGTTCTTTATGGCATGCGGGCCTTATAATTAAGCACACGCGTTGCGAAAAACGAATGGCACGACCGACCGACAGTTGAGACGAGCCGAATTTATGAAAAATGCATGAACATGAGCATCACTCATACGCCGCATATGCCCAGGCCAGTAGCTTGAGCTGCTTAAGTTCTTTCGACTTTGGGCTGCTGCTGTTGTTGCTGTTATTGTTGTTGTGTTTTTCACGAATTTCACGGCAAATTGTTCGTACGTTATGTGCCTGGAGATCCAATTCGTTGCGCGTTATCAATGAAACTGCTGATTTTTCTCGTCATCGTCGTAAGCATCGCCCCAGAAAAGCATTTTTTATGCTGCTTCGCATTTGGTCGGCTTTTGGGCCGGGCATGCGACTCTCTGCGGTGAGTGTTCGGCTAGAATGGAGCTCGGATTTGGTTACGAGAGGATTGACTTGCTCAACTTAACGAAAGTTGAGGAGAGCATAACAATTTTAAGAGAGAGAGCAAGGGAAATTTAACGGTTTTTTGAAATGGGTTAACAGCGCTGGGTTAGGCTCGCTCTGTTGAGGCAGGCTTTTGTGGAGTTATTAAAAACGAAAAATAACGATTTATTCTAGTTTTTAAATATTTAGCCATATTACATTTCACTTAAACTTGAATTGTTTTACCCTTAAGCGGCAGGCATATTTAATGCACTTTCTATGTAAATCTGTCCCAAGAAATCTTAAAATATTGGGAAATTTTATTATAAGGAACTAATTTGGTTTTGGGGAATTGACTGTCTAATAAGTATTTAACTCAATTCAGCATTTAGGTTTAATTATTTATGTTCCGAAATATTTTTGTAATTTTTTTGATTGATTTTACTCTGTTTTTTGTTAGTTTGTGAGACAAGATACTGGTGCTATGTGAAATAGGGCCTCAGGGCAATTGGACCTCATACATTTGGGCTTAAATAAATATCTTAATTTTTACCCAAGAGCGTAATTTTTCTATTTTGCGCGAACCGAAAGCCGCAATTGATAAAGGTTCACTTCTTCGACCAAATTGATGACTTATCGACTTATGTACCTTTAAGCATTTTGGAAACTGTACTATTTAAAAAGAATTGCCTGGCTCTAGCATTGTAGAGTTTTCCAACTACCTCTTTTAAAATTGTCGGGTTTTCAGACGGGTTCCCACTTTTCGCAGATTTTATTGACAGTATTTTTGATTATGTCTGTCATCATTCTGCATTCCTTCCAACGAAATGGAAAACTTTTCTGAACCAAAACTGTCTAAATATATGAAATATCTAGCTAAAGTGGATTCCCATGGTTGGCAGTGTGAAGATCTTCTCGGTTTAAGAATATCTGTAAATTCGTTTTAATGAATCCAATAGAAATGCACTGATATATTCAGCATTTGAACTCAGAAATAAGGACTGGTACGGTTCTGTGGTTTGACCATCGTTCATTACGTGGTTTTTGAACCTAACTGAACCGCGGTTCCAGAACGGCTTTTAGTTTTCATGCATTTGTTTTTCTCCCTTCCGAATTTGAATAAAGCGAATATGGGATTTTTCGCATACTTTCGAAATTTAATTCGAAATCCGTATATAAGAGCTTACAATCGGTAAATGTCGTATATAACTAAGAATTTTGTCCCATAACGCAAATGGTTAACTTTGATAGAAGTCTGAAAAGGTCTTTGAACAAATGCAGAAGGTGTTCGGAATCACATGATTTATAATAGTAACAAGTCATTCTTAGCAGCAACTTCTTAGGGGAATTGATGAAAACTCTCAATTCTACAAGTAGCACTGTCCAAGGGCAAGCTTTTAACGTCTCAAAACTCGTCAGAGAACTGAACCGAACCGTACCGTTTTGTTGAGTGGTTTTTGGATCGACGCAGAATTTTTAAAACAACGCAAGCTGGGCTTGTGGTTCGGTTTATCGAACGCTCGTTCGGTTCGGTTCGGTTGCAACCCTAACTCTGTCTACCTCTGCTAGTTTGGGCTTTCAAATTTTTCTATAAATCAAATTAATACTTGGCCAAAACGGACTATAATTGATTTAAAAACTGTCAACTTATTTCCTTAATTGCCGTATTAATTTTCGGCAATGCTTTCCATCTTGATTTGATTGAAACCAATTAGCTAAAACTAAATCAATTGCATTAAATTCGCACACTTTCTTCACACACGCACACACACACACACAGACTGTCTCTAAACTACTTGTTTTCTTGTCCAATTAATTGCCATTAATTGCAAATTATGCATTTAGCGTTTAACGTCGAGTCAAGGAATTATTATAAGCCAGCAACAACAATGCTTCTCCTCCCCCCACCCCGTCTTGCCTTAACCGCCCAGACACACACTTAAAATGCTGAAAATCTTTTATGACACGTTATTAGTTGATGCTGCGTATGGGGAAGCAGCCAGGAGCAGAAGGATAACGACAACAAGCTTTAATATGCTTAATGTAATTATGACAAGAAATGAGCGTAGAGGGGTAGGGCAGGGCAGGGCACTCCCTCCCTCCCTCCCGCCTTCTCAGCTGTCTGCATACAAATGAAAACATAATTTACCAGAGAGATGATGTTCTTCTTACCTGTCATAAAAATGCTTTATTTTTATTGTTGTTGAAATATGCATTTGAAATTGCTCAATGGAGACTTTTAAGAATTTAATGTGGGCGCACTAAAAATTATTATATTCTCTTAAATTTGGCCCAGTGTGCCTACTTTTCGGCTTAGACGCACGTGTGCGAGTTGGGGGAAAAGTTTTCCATATTCATAAGTCAATTGAAATTTATTACCATAAACATATGCCACCCCCACTTCCCCAGCAAAACTGAAATAATATTTATATATATATATATATGGTGTCTATAATACACACCCAACTCTCCATGGGCGGGCGGCACTTGTTGTTGTTTCGGGGCCATAATAATTTACAAAGCATTTTACGCATCGCTTCGCCTGCCATCTACATTAGCTGCAAAGTCACTTGCGACGAGACTTTTTAAATAAACCACACAAATGTTTGCATAATGTAAATAAATATAGAGAAAAGCGTCCTTGATCTATGGACCGATGTGCCTGGCTGTGCTTCGGGTGATAATAAAGCTCAGGTAGACTTTCTTAGGGGAGGGGGTGGTGGAGAAATAAAGTCAGGGGCCAACATTTGACAAATGGGCAATTATGATGGACATATTTTTGTTGGCATTTTTATTGCTTGTGTAAATGTTTGAGAAAGCTAAAGATTGGTGGAAAAATTATGAAATTGCTTGTTGAAATATAGTTACTTAGTCGAGTGAAGATATGTCTGCCCAAGGCTTCATCACATTGGAATGGTTGTTGTTGTTTGACAAACATTTATTGAGAATAATTATTTTATAATTTAATTTCCATTTATTATTTCAATTAAAATACAGCTTCACCTATATCCCCACCGACTTGACCGAAAACTGTACCTGGACACTCGCTCTCACCCACACACACACACACACAGATACCCATTTCCTGTCCTTTCGCCCCCATCACTGCAAAAAAAAAAAAAAAACAGCCACAAAACACCATTCCAGAGTGAGAGAGAGAGTAGCAAACTGCTATTATGGCACACGATAAAAAGCAAATGGTAGGAAAAATATAAAAAAAGGAAGCCAAAAACGGGCGCATAAAAATTGCATTAAAATTGCCACGCGGACATCCGCAATGGACCCTACCGAAACTCTGGGGAACAAAACGACGGAAATGCAAAAGTAGACGGAAGTGCAAGTTGTGCAAGAAAGTTCCATTCTTCGAATCGAGGCTTGAATTAAATGTTTCCGAATAAAATATCATAAAAAAAAGTATACAAAAACTTAAAACAATTTTCCTGTCAGTTGCCTGGCGCCTTTTTGGCATTTTATTGCATACAATTTTTTGGCACGGCGCTCCTTCCTTCTAGGCCGTGTCTAATTTGGCACATCATTTAATAGTTAGCCCAAGCGCGCCCCAAGCCAAATCCCCGCTCAACTTGACTTGGCTACTTGTCACCTCCGCCGGCGCTTGACATCCATTAATCAATCAAGTGTGGCCGTGGCACAGAGGGAGGCAAATTAGTTTCTTTGACTGGGACCGAGACATTGAACATTAAGTTTCTGGCATATGCGCTGCTTTGAAGTATTTTTCGTTAATGAGATGAGAGTTGATACAGACGGGGGAAGTTTGGGGTCTGAACTTTTATTATACGGTATCCATTTGGTTCTGGTGGCAGTTTTTTAGGCAAGGCAGAGTATCGAAAAGAGGTGTCGCTAAGAGGGATTCGAAATTATTGGGAAGCATGGGGAAAGTAGCAAAACGAAAGAGGGCTTTTGATAATCAAAACGGCAACGGCATTGTATTAGCCATTTGATGTTTGTTGTCGAAAGTTTAGCGAAAGTGTACACAACAAACTCGAAAGTCTGATGGCCAGATAAGCTAACCAAGTGTTCTGCTCAATTGATTCTTCAAGGTCCTTCTTATTCTTCTTCTTTATACCCCTTCCAACGTGAAGAATTTACATAAAATTTCTTAAAAACTCAACTCAGAGAAAAAATAGAGAATTTCATGTTTGGATCAAGAATGTTTAGTGTCAAAAGTTCGATAAGAATGAAAACTCTTCATAAAAGATCGAAAATTTAGAACCAAGTATGAATTTGTAATTGCCTTTTCTTGATCCAAGAGCTTCAATTCTTGAACAGAGTATGAAATATTATCAAATAAAGTAGTACAAGTCTTGAATCAAGTAATAAGTATACTGAAATGCCTAGATGGTTCATTCTTAAATCAAAAGCATAGTGCATTGTAAAAAACCAAGAATATTTATTCTTGTTTCAATACTTCATTAGGGTTAGGACTAAGATCGTTCACTCTGGAATCAAGTGCAAAGCAGATTAGGGAGTAAGGGTAATAAAAACTAGGTTGCAGTTGAAAAACTGGGTACGAGACGATGCTTTCAGTAGTCTTTCTATCAGAACTTAAGGGTCTTTTTACAATGAAACCTTATTTTGACATCAATTACTTATGCTTTTAGTGTGTTTAAGTTCATTTTATAGAAAGTGAATTGCCAAACTATGTAGCTTGTTTTAGCTGGCTCAAGGAACACTTAATACTACAAAGCAGCAACAGACTTTGCTTGGAAACTGTCAGAGAAATAGCCGTCTCTTTATGTCAGCATTGCCATAACTGCTTGGGAATTCCACAGCAACTTCAGTGCAAAAGTCGATGGCGCTCGATAGTTTCCCGACGGTTTCCACGCTATACTCTTCTCTCTACTTCTTAACCTGAAACTGAAAACGAATTTAGCTCTATTTTAAGATTGAAATTCTTGAAAGTTCAAGGAGAAATAGATTATTCTCAAGAGCGCTCGTACTTAAATTATTCGGTCTGCTTATTTCTGGGTGTGCCACTTTTTGTGGATGTTATTATTATTGAAAAATTGTCGTATTTTGTGACGGTATTTTAAAAAATCAAGAGACATATATAATATGTCAAGCTACGATAAAACCTATACCAAAACAATTAAAACCCCAGCTCCATACTATTATTAAAAGCCTTTAGAAACTGAGTCCCATGTTGTCCTAATAATTTCATTTTCCAATAAAATCCCACTACTGGGGGCCACAATATTCAGCAGGCTCTGCTGTTTTTATCTTTTAATTGGTTTACCAATAGCTTTTCTGTTCCCTTTTTCTTTCCAGTTTCAACGCCTCTGGTTTTCTCTGTGCTCTCTCATCATCAACTCTCGCTTCATTAGTCGCACACTCCAAAGGCCAATGCCAAAAGGTGCAAAACAAAATCAAAAAAAAAAAGAAGGAAATTTGTGGAGAGAAAATATAAGAAGCTGCTGCTACTCATAGACAAAAAGAAGAAACAAAATGAGGAAGAGCAGGTCAAAGTTACACAAAAGAAGCAACAAAACAAAAAAAAAACAAAAAGTTGTTGCAAAAAGTAGTAATAACAGGCAACAACAACAGAAACATCAGCAGCAGCAGCAGCAAGGAGAGTCTTGGCTCCTGTCCCTAATTCTCCTTCCATTTCTTGCCTGTGGCTGATTGATCTCGTGGGAAATTTTGCACAGTTGCTGCAACCAGCAACAACAAAATGAAACACACAACTTTTTTTTCTTTTTCTTCTCGCTTTTTCAGCTGCTTTCCGCACTTTTTTCTTGGCGCTTTTGTTTCTTCTCTACGGCGTCGCATACGAAAATTAACTTAATGTCACTTACACTTTAGTGCTTTGGGTTAATTTGGTTAGATTATTGTTAATATCCTTTGGGGTGTTGTGTGAAACAACACGGGGGAGGCGACGCTGAGCCTGTGCTCTGGGCACATTAAGCACACAGCCTAGGCCATAGTTGGAAAGTTTTGCTCCCTTAGGGCAAAAATGTGTCAAGGAAATGGCTGTCAATTTTTTTATATTTGTAAAATTAAAACTTAAATTAAAATTTAAAATTCTTCAATTCAAAACTTTTAACCGTTTTGCACAGAGCACCCGAAAAACTCACTCGAATGTTCAAATTTTGCATAAAACCATTTTTGCATGCAGCACAAACCGCAAGGCAATGTTGTAAACTAAGACCAGTCACGCCTTCCACATTTTGTCCCTCGCCACCCGCAAAACTGTAGTTGAAAACTCAAGAAAATTCTATAAAAAGGCATAAAAGACGTCAGCAAACGTCTATTACAGCAGCTAAAGAAAAAAAACACAAAAACAAGAACAAGGACCCATAAAGGCATCAATAAACAGTGTAAAAGACAGTTGCCCTGAAGAGCAACACATAAAGAAAGAGAGAGGGAGTGTGCGGAAAAAGACCGCTTGAGCTTCAATTTGAGAGATGACAACGTGATTATTTGAGACAGGCAAGTGATAGTTCAAAATATTACTTAAACATTCAGAGGTGCTCAAGGTTCAAGGCTTAAGATTTGGTGCGACCAAATCGATATCTTGGGTAAGGCACAGTCTTTAGTTCATCTAAATATTTATACTTGGTATGGTTTCAGGCATGGTTCACAACAGCAAATATGTTGCAAACGGTCAAATATTCTCTTAAATAATCACTAAGAAACCACAAATACCAATTCCCCAATTCCAAATTAGTTTATTGGCCTGCCGTACAATCCTCACGCTGCCATCTCTGGTTACACCCTGAGGGTTTTCTTGTGCTGGGTTGCTCGACCATATTTTTATCGAGTGTCTGGAATCGGGTTTTGGGAGGCGGGCAGAAAACATACGTCAAAGATGCTTTATTGAGTGAAACAAACAAAGCTCTGTCCTGGGTAGTTTCAGCGTCGAAAGGGTGGCAAACAATTTTAAAGTTGTGCGGTTACTTAATCCCCCTGCCCCATCTACGACTAAGCCCCTCATGGTCCCAGGAAACACAGAACGGAGGCCAAGCGACCAAACAGACAAACAAAATGCTCAAGGCGGGATTTTAAAAAGCACTTTACCAAAGGGCACCAGTGGTTGGAAGGCGGCTGAGCGTGTGGTGGGCGTGACACAAATTTGCGAAAATATTGACAGGCCCTTGAGGGTATGTGGGAGAATATACTTGTAATTTAATAAATCAATATTTCATTAGCTGCAAATTTTGTACATATGCTAAGAAGGAACAGAATGGGGATGTATGGTGCAATGTAGAGAACCTGAGAGTATTGTAACAGAATGATTTTTATCAGATTGGAATTTGTTAACTAAAACTTTGTTAGAATTGACAAAAAGACACTTCCGCGGAGCCCCAACTAGTAAGAAAGCTGGACTATAATATGCTCTGTACCCACGATATGGTTTACTCAGAATTAAGCGAACATTCTTTTGCTCATAACTTGGCGATAGTGCTTCCCATCTAAGCCCATCCCTTAGCCGATTACTAAATAGTCTTGATTACTAAATATGTCCAGAGCGTACGTAGTTTTAATCTATATATGTATGGAAAATATGATGATTTTTCCATGTTATGGGGGAGTGAGAGGGCGTGGAGAAAATATTTATAATTAACTTTTGTCATCAGCATTTGTTTAGCTTTATACAAAAAAACTTCACTACTAAGTTCCATTGAAAACAAGGTATAAGTTCCTTAAAAATAATGATATCTTTTAGTTATGCTATCGAAGAGATCATATAGAATGACCACTAGTCATTTGTGGTTTTATGGTGTAGAAGTTCCCTAATAACTTATCAGTTTTTCTGTCAGCTTAAGAAAACAATGATATTATCGATGTTTTTTAGACACATATTAAATATCCATATTAAAAAGTCGGTGTTGGTTATATTATGGACCAAACTGAACATGTTTGACAGTGACATGTGACACAAAAACAGCTAAATTGCTAAAATGGAAGTTGCTTAAAGAAATCACCCTTTGAATATAACCTCTATTTAAAACTGTGGATAAACTTGGTCTGTTTGCTAATATAGGAAGTGTGGGACATAAGTCCCATACAAATCGAATCTCTATTTTACCCTCTAGGAGATTTTTGCAATTTCTAGGGTCAGGAGATGCTTCTATCTGGATACTACAAACCAAAACCATTTTCAACTACAGAGTTATTATTTACCGCTTACTGAACTCAATTCGCTTTGCTTAGCGATTTCTTTGTTATGGTGGAAATTATTTTCTTGCTTTCTGTTTTCTCTCACTATTCTCAAGCCTTTAGTATGTCCCATTTTTCTTAGGGAATCCTTGCCATGTCCTTTCAAATGATACTTGTAGTTTTGTTTTTGCGTATTATATGGCTGGGCCGCTTTACGCACTCAAAGCTCAACTGGCTGCCTGCTCTTTTCATTACTTATTTCTTTATGACGCTAATGTCCTTAATTCGTCAGTGTTAACCTAATTTTGGATACGTAGCCGAGGCAACAAAACTTCGACTTCGGATGGGGCACAAAAGGAAAATAGAAAGAATTATGCCAAGAAAGTTTTCTATTTTGTCGCAGCGGGCAAAAGTTTTGCGGCCAATGCGACGACGACGACGACAACTCTCCAAGTATCCTAGCCATGTCCTTTGTGTTGTGTGTGTGTGTGTGCGTGTGTGTGCGTGTTTGTGTGTGTTCTAGTGCGCATTCCCAAAGGCTATATAAATCATAATAATTTTGCAATGTAGCAATGGCCAAAGAGCATCAGCAGCTTCAGCCGCCTCGCATATCCTTGTGGCATGTCCTTTATTTGCTACGTGTTGATGTCCTTTTGATGGCACTTCTCTCTTTCTGTTGTGCCCCAAAAGCCTCCCGGGCAAAGTGACTGGCACAAACCGCCAAGCGACCAGCTCGTCCTCCGCGTCGCCTGCGTCCTGCGTCGTGTGTGCGTGCGTGCGTGCCGCCTTGTATTTGTAATTCCTGGCAGCATGTCCAGCATAAAAATATACTTAAGTGATTTCTCTTGATTCACTTACATAGATTTGGGTTACATTTCGTTTTTTTCTATTTTTGGTCATTTCTTCAAAGCAAATAAATAATTTTTTATGAGCCCTCGTCCTCGGCCGTTCCCCGGCCGGCCCTCGCATATCCTTCATTTAATTTCGCTTAAAAAGCGTCAAAAGTTAAGCTGTAATCATTTAAATGATTTATTTTGCTTGATTTTCCATATCCCTTCAGATCTTTTTTGCTTGGCTTGTCCCTTTCTTGACAGTCTCAGGAGATTTATATGTATTTCTGTGGGGCGACATTCTCAATCATAATTTGTTGTGGCGTCGAAGTGATTATAATAGATTTATATGCATATTTGGGGGCCAAAAAAGGTGAAATTTTATGTTTATTTTGTGGGTTGGGCATTGGGTCATGGGATTGTCCGGGTGAGTTGACTTTCCACCCAAGAATAGGTTAATTTATGTACGTTTCGGTGGAATGAGATTGTCATTTGCTAAAGATTTATAAGCGAAATTTAAAAGTCTTAAATATGATATCGTTTTGAATTCAAGCAGAGTTTTTTCACAAGCAATTTTTTGCGTCCTATTGATGAATAATTCCAAAAGTTTCCTGTGCCCAATATTCATTTATCCACTTTAGGAAAATCGAATTTAATTTCTTAACAAGCATTTCTGATCAATATTCATGGACTTCCCCTTCCTCGTTGCGCCGCACATCTCTTCCTGCATTAATCTCTTTTCAATATTCGTAAACACACAAGCCAGTTGCCAAGCTCTTATCCTTGACCTCAGACCAAGAAAAAAGCAAAAAACTTGGAGTCATTAAGAGATTTTTGCGTTGCACAAAAATTGTTTTAATTGTTATTTATTTTTGTGTGTGTTTTTTTCTCCTGCCCCAGAGCAGCAGTGGCGGCGGCAGCAGCAATGTAGAAAACAACGCTAATGACCAACTTTTGCCAACAGCCAAAAAAAATACGTAGCATACATTGCAGGGCTGCAGCAGCAGCAGCAGCAGTAGTCGTCGTCGTCGTCGAAAACACTCAAAACCCATTAGGCAACACTTTATGCTTAGTTTGAAGTTTGAGGGCACAAAAAAATAACACAAATGAAACAAAAAAACAAGAAGCGGGGGCCAAGAGAAATTTTGCATATTAACCAGGGGTAGAGCTGAGGGAGATGGAGAGCAACTATGTTTGCTGGCACTGTAAAAACGTTGCTCAATTTTACAAGACAGCGACAAACACGCAGCCTAGTGCCTACTTAACAAGCGGGTGAAGGCGCTGGGGCGGTTCGCTGGGGGGGGGTGAGTGTCTGGGGTTGCATTTAAAATGCAATTGCCGTACGCGACGAACACACACAATGAAAATGAATGGGCCACGCCCCAAGGGCCTAACGCCCACCCTTCCTCGCTTTACTTCGAACTTTCCGCGCTACCTCACTGTGGTGGCTGGGGGGGGGATCAAGAAAGAGGGGACAGGCTTTAGCTGAAGCAACTGCTGTAGGCGTGTTTCCGTTTACATTGAAAATTACCCCACTTAGTGTGTTGACGAAACGAGCTGATGATGAGACCAGTTACCAAGGATGCAGATGAAGCAGATGCAAATGCACAAAAAGAAAGTCTTCTTGATATAGGATGAGTTTTTTTTTATTTTAGAGAAATATTTTAGAATTGGAACGCATATTGCTGTATCAGTTTTATCTACATAACGATGCTTGTTAAAGATAAAGTTAATTTCATCAAAGGTTTTGAAGGAATATGATCTAGTATGGACGGCCAGACGATATATTTATCTGATATTGGCGAGTTTTTCCCACTGAAATAAGATTTTCGTCGGATCGTTTATGTTTATCCAATATTGACACAGCTTTGTGTAGTTGTGTGAAATTCCGATTTATATATTTGAAATAAGAACACGATCGATCGCATGAGCTGTATAATTCTGTTGAGTACTATCCATTATATCTTGTAAAAGTTTCTCCTAAACATAGTTTTTAAATCAAGCCATTTTATGTTTTGATCACTTCTGAACAATTGAGCACCCTGTCTGCCCAGTTTCTCTGCTGTGCTACTGCTGGGTTAAGTACTGCCACCGCAATGCTTTGTGGTAGCCACCCGTTTACGTATTAACATAAATCGAATGTGACTCACAGGACACCGCCGTCGACTGCTCGTCTCCAAACTTGACGCCTCGTCTTGTGTTCAACTCCTTTGACACTCGCAAATCACTCAACTGCATGATGAATGTCCCCACGTCTCGCCCAAACCCGGCCGTGTCGACGGAAGGACGAGCATTTGTGGTACCCGCTGCGTCATTTAACGCAATAGCGCCAGCTATAAATTTTAAATTAATTTTGAAGTGCAGGGAGAATGACTGCCGAACTGCAGAGCCAACCGAAGGGGCCGCGCCGGAGCGAGCGAAGAGCGACGACACACACATGACACGCATTTTATTGCGCCCGTCAGTTGCCACAACCGTCGGAGGGGGAGGGTGGGGTTAAGGGGTTTCGTGTTCGGAGTTTGGCTCCGACTTCTGACTGGGTTCTTTAACGGTTTTTGTTGTCTGTCATTACAAGTGCATAAATTATTGTAACCACATTTGGTGGCGGCGGCGGCGGCAAGCTACGTCAGAGGACGACCATCCACTATGCCGGCAACAGTTTCCCCGAAAGCCGAGCGAAGCCTGATGCCGCTGATGACATGACAAAATATTTTCCCAAGTGACTTTTGTTCGTTTGGGTCGCTCTTGGCTTTGATGCCAAAGCCACGCCAAATGTGTCATGTGCTCCGCCTTTCCCCCCCCCCCTTGTCCCGCATACACTTATATGACCTTTATGCTGGGTTGCAGTTCTCTTCCCGTTTTTGTGCATTTCATTGTAGATTCTATCATTTTCTACTCGTATGCTTCAGCGATTTTTGGAATTTTCAATTTGTTCAGCAACATTTTTGTACCCAACAAGAATTTATTGAGTGAAAGGAACAGGCAGCAGGAGCAGACTATATATATGTGTGTGTTTTTTTTTTTTTTTTTTTTTTTTTCTGGCATTTTGTTTATGAAATTGATAGTTACACATGCTTTTTGCCAAAATCACTGGGAAATAGAAAACTCATATGAATGAAACATGAACAATAAATGGGGGTAGTGGACTGAGAAAATCTATGCAGATACCTGAACGTTGGTTACATATTTATTTGGCAAATATTATGGAGTAAGGATAAGGATGGGATGCCCAAACGTGTGCTTGTCGAAAGCAGCAAGAAAATAGACTCCCATACCGGGAGCACACTTGAGCATGCGAGATCAGTTCATAGCCTGATCTAGAATAAGAACCACAATTAAGTTTCACTGACCTCGTCAAAGCAATCTGCTTACCGCAAGCAAAACATTTATTAAGATTCCAGAGCGAAGGTCTTAGATACTTCAAGCAGCGAGCGCCAATTGCCTTTGCCAGCTTCTTGAGTATTACACTAGGCAGCAAGGACCATATATATCGAAGGATTGGAGATGATTTAGTGGGCCGAACACGAATCTGGCATCGAACAATTTGCATGTGATGCAATCTAATCTTTTGGTAATTTCATGACGTTTCTTAACCGAACCGAACCAAACTGTAGCCGAACCGCTAGTATCGGGTGATTCACCGAACTGCCAATCGAACTAAAGTCACGTAGAACCAAAAATCGGAACGGTTTGGCTCTGTTTAGTTTACTGATTAGTTTTAATCTTAAAACTTTGGGAAATTTAATTATGTCCCTTACATAAGTCCTTATGAAAGCCAGATCTATGTAGCTACGAACCATTTAAGACAAATGACATATCCCATACATCTCTTGCAATGGCCAACCGATTTCTTGAAATGAATGTCATCATTTAACATTCATTCTTTGGTATTTGGAAACATACAATTAGCTAGATATAAGACTACAGAAAGTTTTTCTTAAATACTGCTTACCCCAATGCGTATATATTTTGATTTTAAAAACCTTCAAATATTCAAAATATTTACTGTCCGAACAGAGTTAAAGGTATTTCTCAATGTTCGACTTAAAAATGGGCTTAAAGGATTAAGATTCGATGGATTTAAATGCGTTTTTTGAAACCAAACATGTTTTGGACATCATCAGCTATAATACATCGTCTTTTTTAGCTTTTCGTCCTCAATCGAAACACCGTAAGAAAATCCACTTAACCTTAAACATAATAAGAAAACTTTTATCAAGTCGGTTTAGTGACCATAAATTGGTTGACTGCTCTCCTGATTACATCTGCAGTAATGTGACCTCAATTGGACTTCCTTCCCTGCTACAAATTTGATTATAACTAAAAAAAAAATAAATAGGAAAATAAGTTGACGACGAAGTAAAGCAAATGGTACACCACATGGACAACGGCATTTTGTCGCAATGCATTAAGGAGTTGGAATAAGGACACCACATATCAGACTTTGCGTCTGCAGTGCAACTTTAGCTTGGGCAAACATTTTATAATTTTGCAGCACAACTCATCACATAAGTCAGCTGCTGCAGTTGAGGGAATCCTCTCGTTCTCGGTCATGTAACCGAGTCCTGCAACATGACAAGGAGCAGCTGTCAGGCTGCAAATGACTTTTCCCCATTGCAAATCATTTTGCAGTTGACACTCGTTCTGGCTTGGCCATTTCGCAGGGAATTTAGTGTTAATTATGGTTGTAATAAGTTAAATAAAGTAGGCCTCGCCCTTGCTGTCTTATACTGAGATGGATTCCTTGCTTGGGTTCCTAACTGTTGGATACTTGAGGTGAGTTAAGCATTGTTTTTCTATAAGTGCTCTACGGACTTAACTCTTTTGTAGAAGGGATTTCCATTAACTTGCCAAACTTCTTCCTACACATGTTAGATTTTGATCAGCTTGATTGCTGAACCACTTCACTGTTTGTCCCATTTTTTTTATGATTTTGAATACGTCATTAACTTGCGAACCAAAGCTACTCTCTGCTTAAGTTGCCCCACCCCTCCCCCCTTTCACTGTCAACAAGCAAAAATCTCTGGTTCCCACATTTTATGCAGACATTTTTCGATTAAAATACGTTGCATACTTTTATGCGCATATTCACACGCACACATTTCCATCAAGCATGACTGCTGTAGAAGTAATTCTTCTCCATCCCCCCACCAACTCCCTCTTACCAGAGCGCACACAAATAATTAAGTTTTTTCTCTAACTTATTTTTAGTGGTTTTTTTTTCGGGGCGAGTTTTCCACTGGCTCCTCGACACGTAACTTTCGAATCAGTAAAAACTTTTTGCATTTTATGGCCTGCACCTACTGACTGGTCCCTTCCAGCCTCTCCCACACACTTTCTCAACTGTTTGCAGAGAGCGGTGCATAAAATGTTTGTAAGTGACGTTGAAATTGAGACACTTGTCGCTTAATTGTTTTTCGAGTTCGCTCGCACACACACACACACACACACACACACACCCCCGCAAAAAAACGGGGCTGGACCATGTCTCCTCCCACTTGATTCGAACGTGCTGGGGAAATTGAAAAAGGATTTTTTGCCTCATCTTGACGCTGGCTTTGCTGTTTTGCATTTGCCTTAGCTGCTGCTACTTGTTCTTCTGAGTCTGCGAGGGCGTGGCGTCCTGTGAGCACATTTTGCTTGTGGTTAACTTGTCTGTGGATTATTTTAAGTAATTATCAAGCGATTTGCGTAAAGATACTTTGAGGGCGTTCAAGTGGTGAAATGGCTAAGGTTGGAGAGCATTAATTAAATATGTATGTACATTTTAATAGTCAACCGAATAGCTGTGATAAGATCAATATCAGGGCCGGCAGTTCAATTCAAAATCAAACAAACAAAAAACGCTGCTCCCGTTGTGTGAGCTCTTAGATTTGTATGCAAAAGCACTTACAAACTCTCCGCCTCCTTCCACATGAACTATCTTGATGCCAAAAATGTTCCACTCTCATTAACCCAACAACTTTTCCCTTTCAACAATTTATTGCTGACCTCAAACAGACATAAATAAATCCAAGTTTTGGCATTTTTATTTAAAAGCCGAAAAAAACTTTTTGCTGGCCAGCAAAGTTCGTTGCAAAACCTCTGTCAATAATAAAACGATACTTTGATAAATGCTTAGAAAATTGACGCCAAAATATATATTTTATATGCGAATTAACGCAATAAATTTTGATGTCCCGCACAACGTTTGTGATTTATTTGCTTGAACATTTAACAAATTGCCCACGAAATATATTTATTTATGGACGACAGACCAAAAGACTTTCGGCCCCGGCTCTGTCCACTCTTTGTGCAAATAACTTGATTAAAAAACCGCAAAAACCTATTCGAAGTTCCCAAATGACCGCAACAGCTACTGGGAACAGTAGGAAATTTCCGTCTTTCACTTCCTCTTGTTGGCCACAATGTTATGGCCGCCGCAATCCGATTCAATGTGTAATTTAACACGAAATGGAAAACGATTGGCAGAAATGTGAATGGGCCGGCCAATATGTGAGTGTGTGTGTGTGTGTGGGTGTGTGGGTGTGTGTTTGTGTTGGTGTTGGTTGACCAGGTGTACCACACACCTTGTACAGGTCGTTTGGTGTAACCGTTTGGGGTGGCCAGCGTTTTCGTTGGTTCGTGCTTCCTGGGTGTGGCCCGCAACATTTCTAGGTCAGTTTATGGATGTAGTTGGGATTTATGTGCCAAAATGCCATAATCCTGTGAGATTTGGCTTAGTTAGAGGAAAATTGCGTATTAATGTATTAATGAATAAATATCTCAATTCTGGTGGGTAAATCTTAACATAATGAATGGATGTTAATTAACAGCGATCATATCACTGAAAACAGACTGCGATTGTGTTTTGAATTTTTCCAAAAATAAATTATAAATATAATATTTGAGTTAGATTCCATTAAACTATACAAAATTTATTGTTTACCACACTTTCAATTAAACTCAGCTTTGTTACCAAGAACGTAAACTATTCACCTATCAAACTATATGCCTCCAAATTGGGCTTTATATGTTAGAAGTTGCTCAATTTTTTAAGTGATTATTTAATATGTGCACAGCTCCTTTATAAATTTAGAAATTGGGTTTGGTTTATTTGGATTTCTGATCAAGCAAAACACAGGACTTGCAACTTAAGGCCATCTTTTGCACCAGAAAAGATGGCAAACAATTTTTAAGTCAGGTTCAAGAGATATTATATGCTATGAATGAAGTTTTTACATTTGTCAAGGTCCTGCTTATCAAACTTGTTTCTAAAGTTATGTATTTATTTGATCCGCAATTTAATGTCAAACCTAAATGTTAAATTTGAAATTCTTCAGCTCAGTAATAAAAGAAAATCATATTACATTAGAGAAACTTAAGAAAAATTTTTAAATGTAAAACTAACTTATTTTAAGCATCGATTTCACATCTTTAATATAGCTGCTCTGTGCCAAATAAACTCGCAATAATGGGCCGATTTCACATCATATACATATACAAATAACAGTTTAAATTCCAAACTTATCTGAAACGTAGCAGCTATCTAGACGATGTGAAATCAGCACTTACTCTGATATTTGTGAGTTAATATAAAAGACTTTTATTAAGAGCTTCACCTTAAAACTAATCTTGGTTTTGAAGTGGGGCTGGCCTAACCTTGGACTTAGTGGGCAACCTCCAAACAGATATAAGTAAACGTACCTTTCTTCCCTGGATTTCCTTCTTAAAAGCAAGACGCAAATGACTGTGGGGCTATTTAGTTACAAAATATTTATAATCTATTGACTGATTAATTAAGGCCACGGCCAAACAGCTTAACAATCCGATTTGTTAACGCGCGCACCTCAAACAACTTAAGTTTAAAATTAAGGGATATGCTGGGAGAAGAATGTGAATAATAATTTCATGATTATAAGCCATATTTTAATATAGTAAATTTTTCAAATCAACAGATAAAAATTGTAGAGTTAGAAAAGTATACAGTATGGTAGATATATCAGCAACCCTTCTTTAATGCAAACAAGTTGACAAGTTCAGTGCCTGTAGTTTCCAAAGAACCGTGCTAATTTAATTCTTTTTTTTACCTCTAAAATGCATTTGAGCAATTAAGCGAACCCAGCCACATGGTCTCTGAGAAGAGCACACTGGGTAGGAGTCCAGTGACCATATGGACATACGCATTATCACTCACACGGAACAAACATACGAGACCAAGCACACAAAGAGGCACACAGAGAGGAATGGTGAAGTGTGTGTGAGTGTGTGTGTGTGTGTGTGCGTGGTATCCCCAGTAGCCACAACATGTCCTGTCATGCTGGAGCGCTGGAGCAGGACGACATGCGGTAAATGTTACAGTTGTTGACAGCCGTGTTTGTACTGTTTAGTTTCAGTTAACAAGCGGTACAAAAGGGCAGGCCAAGCGTCCAACTGTCATCTCTATTTTCTTTATATTTTTTTTTTGTGCTGCTTTAAGGCCTAGTTAAATAAAAGTTTCAGTGTTGCAAAGCGCTGCAAATATTTACCATTAACACTTCCATAAACTTGGCAACATTGCGCACACTCTTGCCTTTTAGGTTACTCGACCATAAGTCGCAAAAATGCTACCAAGTACAACGCATACTACATAGTTGTTGTAGTTGTCGTAAAACTTTTATGTATGCAAATATTTTGCTTCATAAAACACCTGAAATGGGAGGGTGGAAAATGGAAAAATGGTAGTACGAGAGCTTTTGCATATTGAAAACTTTTGCATTGAGCAAACAATAAGGAACAGAGATGTCTGATAACAAGAAAGATAGCTAGATAGTTGGCCGAGACTACAAGATTCAAGGTGGTCAGTAGAAGTTTTTTTTTCGAGACGAAAAGGTTGACAAAGTGGGCAAATATTATTATTAAAGGGCTTATCCAAGACAACAAATAGTTCAAGATTCCTTTACAACTGAACAGACTGCTTTAAATATCTCATTGATTGCTTCCTAATTAAACGATATGCAAATTGAATCCATTATTAATTGAGATATCAAGCAACAATCTTGTAAGCTCCCCTACACACTGCAAGCAATTTTAACCTTCAGAATTAGTCCACTATTTTCATTTAATGAACAATCAATAAGCCCAGCTTGATCTGCCGTCTCCTGTTTGTGTGCCAGGACAATGGACAAATATGGCACATCGTAATTATCAATTTCAAGTGCAGTCATCGTAGCTTTTGTTTGCTGCAATCATAAACGTCAGACAGTTCACACACGCACACACACAAGACGGCCTCCTCCTTCGCTTTATCCTTTGCCTGATGATGGCTCAACTAGAACCCAATGTCTGTCTATTTGCGGTTGTGTAACTCAAACTCGATTGCATATGAGGAACATGGAAATTGGGCTCCCTGCTCTCGGAAACTTTATTGATTTAGATGCTGGAGAATTGCTTGCCTCTGCATTGCGAGTTGACTTGGTCCGAGCACAAAGTGTTAGGGGAAACGTTGTGCAATGCAGATTTGTGCCTTTAATTAGGAATGGAAGCTTATTTACAAATGCGGTATGAACTATACGCACCCAGAGGATATCAATTACGACCCAGCCGATGGGTTAGATGGGGTTATACAATTAGCTGAGAGCATGCTATTGCAGCAGGTTAAGTATGCAATAACATATCGAGAATACCTCACAACATGTACATAAATATTTGGCTAGAGCACACAATTTTTTTTACATGTCGAATCGCTGCCAACATAAATTCACCATAAACTTAAAAAATATTTTCTAAAATTGAGAATTTTTGGAAATTTCTATACCAAAAATTATCAGTTGGAAAATATTTTCTTGGGGCCGTTCTCTAATCTGCTACAAAGAGCTTTCTGTCACATAAACTTACAAATGACAGAGCCCAATCTAAGCTTGTCTGACACATATTTAGAAGATGAGAAATCTACCCTTAGTTTTATAAAAATTATTAGGTATTAGATGAAATGAAGGGAGGGCGGTAGAGTGAGAAGCCCTCCTCTTTTAAATGAAATGGTCCTTATATTTTCTTCCTATTATTTTAATGAAAGGCTTTCTCTCTGAAGAAGACATACAAAAATGTAATAAAAAAACTCTGCCCCTTTTAGGATTTCAGCTCGGGACCTAGGGGATACCTTTAAATCGAAAGGCATCTTATCGCAATCGACAACCAAGCATGCGCGAGATTCATAGTAAATACAAAGTAAAAAAAGAGGCCGCTATGGAAACTAGTTATCGCTTTCAAATTTTAGGTATTTTACCAACTGTTGCCAAAATTTCTACCCCAACCTATTTCAGAGGCGGTCAATTTCTCACACCACGCTCTTACTCTCATTTCATAGACACAATTGACCACCAGCAGATGCCATCCCTTAGGATATGCTCAAACCCATTTTGAATTGCATTTGGTTGCCAAATATATATTTAAACCATAAATTTGTAGTACAAGCATTTCAAGCCGAATAATATTACATAAATTTTGTAGTATTTTTTGTGTATTTTGTGTTTCTCTGTATCCCGCAGCTTTTCTTAACGGAGGCAATCGCAGGTGTCAATCGTGCCTCAGCAGGAATTAGTGTATAATCCACATCGTCTCCTAGTATATTCTTGTGGCCTGCAGCTCTTCTAAACGGAGGCAAACGCAGGTGTCAATCGCGCCTCAGCAGGAATAAGTGTATAGTCTATATCGTCTCCTAGTATTTTCAAATATTTTGCAATATGTCCAACATCTCTAATATTCCAATATTCCACTTTTCTAAGCGGAGGCAAGCACGGATGTTAATCGTGATTCAGCAGGTCCCAGATATCGGATTGTAAAATATTTCGTCCAGAATCTTGTTGTAGAAAGCGACTCTTCGAAATGGAGGCAAGGTATGAGAGCAATTAGCATCTATCCAGTTTTGAGCTCTAAATATGCACAGCGAATTTGGGCGGATGGCGTATTCCTGAGAGGTGTAACATGAAACTTGATAAAACTGCCTAGGAAAAAGGCTTGGAATTTTTTTTTTGGTTTTTTTTTTTTGTAAAATATCACTTTAAGCTTAAATTCTAGTCCAGGACATGACCAAAACGGGTGGGTAAACATTTCGAATTTTGTTAAAATAAAGAGCCAGAAATTTTCTGTTTTATATATTTTTTTTTTTTTTGGAATTTTGTTGGTGCCTCTAGCTGGAAGCAGGTCTAAAATACAACTGAACATTTTTACCAGCTTCGCTCGAATCTCAATTTGACACAAAGCATTTATGAAAAACCAGCCTGCTTTGATGAGGGACGAGGAGAAAGGCTACTTTGATTAGTCAAAAAATTTCAAATAAATTCAAATGAGTTATAATAGTTTAGCCCCTCTTACAAGTCATTTCATATAACTTTTCTTCGACACTTGACCCACATTCTCTTTTGTCATCTTTCATTTGCCCACCTTATCCTCGACCCCTTTCATAAATTAGACTTTGCTCGAATTTCGAACCATTCTCAGTCCGTCTGTCAGTTCTGCCGCATTGAGCACACAATTTATGAAGAGAGAGCGAGCAGAAAAAACCAAATTTCATTTGAATTACAAAAAGTTCAATATGTTTTGACCAATTTCTCTGTACGATTATCAAACGAGCACCCAGCCCACGTTTAATTTATTACCATAAATAAATTTTGGCCTGTGTTTGCGATAACAGCTGTAACAAATATTTAAACAGAATCGCTTCAGTTTAAAGGGTGCAAAAAAAGTAACATGTATTTGACATGGGGCCACTGGAGGGGCACACAATGAGACTGTATTATCACCTCAAATATGTGTAATAAAGTCCCGCGGGGCCCTACACACTCAGACAATTGCCAACATGGCAGGGCAAACAAATCCACCCACCCAGACTACGGAACAAAAGGCATTGCCAATAAAGTTATCGCGACAGACGGAGCTTGGGGAGCAGCCACACACACGCACACACACACACAGATAAATCATTTGCAGTTAAGTGGAAGAGGTGGCGCTGTTGCCTAGTACCAGCAGATGGCCTGAGATCGATGCTTTCAAAAGGATTTTAGTTTGGCCAACATTTTTAATATCTGCCCCCTGTTACTCACCTTGTGTACAAACAGTAATTGTTGTTGATCAAACAATCGAAAGATGTGTTCGAATTTGCAGTCAAGTCAAAAAAATCATTAAACTTTGATGTCTGGTCATTTTTGTTGATGCTTTTATATAACGATTTTATTTCAGTCTTTCTCTTTGGTATTTTGGTTAGTCTTTTTATTTGCCAAGTTCTTCTTCCATTGATTTCATTTTGATTATTTATGCGTACCAAACAAATAAGAAACGCATTTATATTTGGTCATAACTAGGCAGCCAGACAGTCGACTTATCGGTTTTTATGTTATTCTGACTCTGTCAATGCCTTCAATTGTTTTCACTTTTTCTTGTTGTGTTGTTTTTGTTTGCGTATCAAAAATATTGTTTATTTCGTTGCGGATTATGGTTGAAGAAGACGTATGTGGGAAATGTTGGGGCAAGAGGCTTTAAAAATGTGATGTTAAATGAAATTTATGCAAAAATTGTAATTGTAAGAATACTAGAGCGAAAAGCACTGAAATAATAGCGTTAAAAATTTCTGGGGTAAAATTTATTGAAATGTAAATCAATCGAACGGAAGTTTGGATTGCTTTTCGGGATGACTTGATTTTAAATCTTTTTCTACCTAAGATATATTAACAATAAAAGTTTTTTAAAATATTGTATTCTGTGCCCATGAAGGTGTAAGTTCATCATCAATTTGATGCTGAACAATTTGAACAATTTTTTGGCAAATCGATAAATAATTGGATTACTAAATATGTTCAGAAGGTAAGGACCCCCATAGATTGGGCATAATTCGGCGTTTTTTCCATATTACTGGGATGCCTAATTAAAATTGAAAATAAAATAAATTAATATTATTTTCAATTAATTTAAAGTTAATCTTAACTTTGCTTTTAAAGACAATGTCTGCAAGTGAGCAAATAAATTGTGTGAAATATGCAAAATACACTAAAATGTGTGTATTATGTAAATTATATTAAGCAATTGTGTTATACTCGTAAAACAATTAACATTAATTTGTTTTGTGATACGTTCCTAGTGTGAGAAAATCCTATTCAAAACACTTTTACCATGTAGATTTAAAACTAACTTTCAACCAATTAGTATTTACTTTAAAGTGTCATCTTTTAATTAACACTTTAAGCCACATTTTGCCCACTCTCAGTCTTTTAGGAGAGATGGAGTTCAGCCTAGGACGTATGCTCGACGTATGGCCAATGAAAAATCGAAAAAACGTGACTAACTAACGTTAGCTCCACCTAAAAAATAAAACAAAAAATGTCTAATTCAAAATAAAACATATTAAATGTAACTGCACATAGAGAGAAAAGAATATAATAATATGTATTCGTTGGATGATATTGGTATCCATTCGGATTTTGTATATTAAAATATCCATTTAATGATCAAGGGATCTTAAATTATTATCCAAAGGAGTTTTAATTCGTCCAAAGAATATTAATAATGGATATTTTAATACACATAAAAGGGTATTATAAACTATCCATTCCAATGGGTTCTTTTGGATATTTTTTTTTGACTGACGAACATGGCTATATCAACTCTGCACGTCATGCTGATAAAGAAAATATATATAATATGAAAATAGGATATAAAAATATTTCAAAAATAAACGATGGACCTAAAAATCATTCCAGTATTGGCATTTTCTTTGCTATTTACATTTTTACATCTTAACAAAATTAATTTTTTAAATCCTTTGGATGTTTTTGAGATCCGTTGGATGAAAACTGAAGATCCATTTAACATCAAAATGATTTTAATAAAATCCAAAAATGAATATAAGAAAATATCTATCCAAATAGGTGGATATTTTGCAGTTTCCTGTTTTGTCTCTGTGTGGTATCATTCTAACATTGTCAAACCCGCTGAAATGAAGTGCAAAGATTTCGCCTACTTTTCCGCAAGTATCTCTATACCTTAAGAAGCGACTATAAAAAGCTTGTTAAAACCACAACCCAAACCAACAAGTTTAGAAAGTTATATATAGCCATAGCCAAGACCGAAGTAACAAGCCGTAAATAATTATAGTATTGCACAGGGTCTTCTGTATACAGAATAGAAATATTGATTTTCCAGATGCAGCAGCTGTTAGAACGGAATTGTTAGGAAGGGTAACAGCAGGAGAAGCAAACAAACAATGTCTGCCATAGCATTGAGCTTGACGGGACGATGTTAACAGCAGGCCGCAATGGGTAGGACTAGCAGCAGGAACTAAAACTAGTGTAGTGGATAGTGCATGATGATAGGGCTGCAGGCAGGACGATGAATGACAGCGGAAGATGGATATAAGAACAACAAATCTCATCCATTGAAATTACCTTAAATGTCGAAGCTTCGATTTCAGTAGCAACTAATGAGTTGAGAGTCAGAGCAGCTGCAGAAACAATATTGCAGGAACTGCGAACTTGCTAACTGCAAAACCGTAGGAAGCGCAGGTGATCACTAAAGATTTCCTTTTTTTTCACGCACTTATTAAGTTTAAGAAATTCGTTATTGACTTCCTTGAGTCCACAGCCAGATTTCTGTATATAGCTAAAGGCCTAGGGCCAATTTAAAGTCACACATGAAAGCTTTCCGCTTACTCTCCTGTCTAGGCCACATCCACATTTTTTATGGTTGTTATTTCTAAAAATCTGGGCTCATTATTTGTTCTACTTGAGTTAGAGAAAAATATGCAAACAATGCCACAGACATGAAAACTCGAACTGGCGAGTACATGAAGTCATTTAACAAAACATAACAGAAAACGCTTCCCATTTTCTACCTTTCACCTGCAAATGCTGCATGTAGACAGAGGAGGAGGAGCGGTCTAAGGAGGTAGGAAAACAATGGCACTCATCAGCAGAAAAGCATTGAAAATGGGAAAATTCTCTCAATACACAAAACAAGCCAAGGGAAAATGTGGTTTGTACATTTGAGAGAGGCTCGACCAGAAGCTTGTTTTTATTTTTGTTTAGTTTGTTTTTTGAGGGCGTGTCAAAGTATTTAAGTCAAAGGTTGAGCTTGGGGACATCTGTGTATTGTCCTTTATTTCAATTGCTTTGGCTTGTTCAACAAATTGCACGTTAACGTATGATCGGCTCCCCATCGAGCTTCTTGAGGTTGGGCAGACGACGCGTGGCTTCGGCCAGAAAAGCACCCATTTCAATATTCTCACTCAAAATATTCCCAGTAAATGTTATCTCCGATAAATTTGGCGGTACACCCATACGCATAAATTCGACCCAATCTTTGATAAGATTATGCGATATATAAAACACTTTCAAAGCCTTCATCGATTCCAGCGGTTTGATCTTTTCAATAATATTATAGCTGACCCAGAGCTCTTCCAAAGTATCTCCCAATGATTCAATGCCACTTATACTCTTCAAATTATTACGTGCCAGACTCAGCACTCGCAGATTTTTCATTCCCGAAATGCCGCTTATCTTCTCGATCATATTGGAGGACAGACTCAATTTATTGCACTCGACCAGAGTGTTCAGAGTGGGATCCATTTTCTCAATGGGTGGATATTGAAATTGTAAGCCAATTTCAGTGGCCTTGACAGCCTCCTGCTGATTGCGCTCCTCCCAGCGGGCTAAAGCTTCCTTAATGGTTGTGGGCTTGGACATTTTTCAGGGAGTGATAAAATAAAGGGGAATACGATATGTTGGCTACAATTGTAAAGTGAAAGTCAGAGGCTGTTTGAAACTATTTTCAAAATTGCTAGATCTAACCGTGTTGACAATCACAAATTATATTTTTAGGTTTCCTGCAACAAATCTCACCATAAAATTGTGCTTAAAAATTTTAAAAGTGAAGGATCATCCTCTTCACCTAGCTCCAAGCCACTTCGAACAGAAAAAAGTTTATTTGTGTGCACAAAGCTTATACAAAATTTATGTTTCAAGTTAGTTTTTTCCGTGTTGTTATTGTTATTGGCAACTCTCTGGCCCTGACAACACTTCTCTCGGTATTTCCCAATTTGTGAATGTGTTGGTCTGCTGCTGGTGCAAGTTGAAGTGGTTTTTGCGCTGTGGTTGCGCAATCGTCTGTGTTCGTTTTCTATGTCTGCACATGCTGTGGTCAAGGGTTGTGTTTGGTGTTGCCAAAGTGTTGCCCATATATTCTAAATATGTTGGTCAGCTTTTTGGGTGCAGGGGGTGGGGGCGGATGGCAAAAGAAATCCACGTAAAAGTGGCCAAAACGACAGTTAAACGTAAAGCGGTCGAAAAACCACTTGGCAAACTAAACGCGTGATTTATGCCGCAACGATGATAAGAGAGCAAAAGCAAAGGAAGCAGCGAAAAGAGCAAAATGCAAAATGAAACAAAATATACAAAAAAAAAAAAACAAACGATTGCGAGAGAATGAAAAATGTTTAAATGAAATAGAGTGGGTGTACAAGTTGTTAAATGAAAAAAAGCTTCAGTCGAATGGATCTAAATAGTAACTTCAAAAATTTCTGAGCCAAAAGCTAAGTTCAGAAAAATGTACGAAAATAAATAACTGATATGGAAGTGTTCAGAGTTTTGTACATAATATTGTACTCAAGCTGGATTAAATTTCGCTGGTCCAACACATCGGCAAGCCAGTTGTGAACCGAACCGGTTCGAACTCGACTAAAACCAAACCAAAATTGTGAAAATCTCTGAGCCTGAACCTGAATTCAATTGAATTTATCGAAATTTCTTTCAAATTTGTGCGACAAAGATTGCAAATCGTGCCTGATATGTTACGGATTTATATTCAAAACTCTAGCAAGACTTTTAATATAAACTATTGGAACGCCATCCATAATATTCCTTAATTTTAGATTCTTGATTCCACGTATAGAAGAAAACGAAAGATAGTTCCGAGAACTTAAAACCAAAGAACTTTAAATAAGAAAACGATAGAGACTTTGATATCACTTGTAATGAATGAACCGGCCACACCAAAAATTTGTTAACTAAAAACTAGTTTTGTCTCATCAAAAGAAGATATTCTGAGTATTAATAACATTATTTGCTTTTGTCTTTTGCGTTATTTTTAGGAACATACTTCCGATTAAAAGATAGATGCCCCACCCAAGAAAGAGATGGATATTTTCTCCCAAAAAAAAGTTGTATGGGAAGTATTTCTATAACTAGACCGACTTGGATAGTTTTTGGTACTCGCATATTTTATGTCGGTGTTCGTTAATATCGGAATATTTTTAGATGTAATCCACATAATGTGAAATCTTAAAATCTGGATGTTTTTGTTTAGATCGCTCAATTTGTACATGCAGCTCCCTTCCAAAATGAATACCTAAAAATCGATGAGTTAGCCTACGCACAGGCATCCCAAACAATGCTTGATTTTTGATCAAGTTATTGTTGTTGCCGCCTTCCCGCTGCTGAAAGTTAATTGGTTTTACTGCCTCGCTCTGCATTGGCACAAAAAGTTGCCCGGATTTGTTTTTCTTTGTCATAGAGCTGTCAAAGAATCTATTGTTTTGTTCGTCTGATTGTCATTCTCTGCCAATATTTTCCATCCAAAGGTTTATCAAGGTGCTACAGAAATATGTAAAAGTTTGTAGTATATGCAGAGAATGCACAAAAGTCCAGAAGATAGTCTGATGCTTCTTGAACTTTGGTACATATTAAGGGATTTGCAACTTTTTACATTTTTCTACAGTGGCATATCTTTAAGATGCTTTAAGCTTACTCTCTCTCAGCACACATACGCATTCACATTCACATCTTGTGCCTGTCAAAGGAGCATAAATCTATTCAAAGTCTTTACGAAAAATCCAGACAAATGCCAGAGATTACAAAAAGATTTCGGCCACATGATGCATGGGCCTCAACAAGAGAGCAAAAACAAGCTGGCTAGAGTGTGTCTATCTCCCTCATTTGACTCTGTAAGGCAGCCACAAATGTAACCAACAGACTCACTCACACACACACACAAAAACAATTAAAGCCTGATTAATAGTTGCAGCCCACACATTTCTTGGCTACCTTTCGCCAAGTCCTTCTCTTCTTTGCCTGAGTTATGACTTTTGCTGGTCTGTTTAGCATGCTTTGTCCCATTTGTGTCTCCCCTTTGGCATTTCTCGCGGCCATTCCTAACTCAAATTGTTGTTAATTTCACAAATGTTAAAGTGTTAACCCCTTTACCTCCTAAAGCCAGACCTGGCATAAATTCATTCCCTCTCTCTCTCAGTGGTAAGTTGTAGCCTGCTTCATAATATAAATCATTAAATTTTAATGCTTCCCAGGAGATCAATGAACATGACCGCAAATTATACTGAAGCGTGCTTTCAGGCGCATAAAAAGATTTCTCTGCATATTTTTTTTTTAATGCATTTTGTGTAAAAAAGTTTTTGGTTCGAAGTTGCGTTTTGCGGGGGGAGGGGAGTGTCTGTCTGCAGTCTGTTAAAAGAGCAAACAGCACTTTAAATTGTATTCTGCAAATATTTGCATGTCAATGATGAAAGTCTAGACTTTAATAATAGAAATACATTTGAGACGGGAAAGTTGAACAGAAAATGGGAAAAATTTTTATAAACCGATGGGCAATTTTTCAAATATTATCTTAGCCAAATTAATGTGCTTTCCTCCAACAAATTTAAGTTTGCCAAACTAAGTTAAAAGTTATTGCCCATGCTCTAGTCGAAAATGGCAACATAAACTGCACTTCCGGCGCCTTAAAGCATGCCATACAAGATGGCACATGGCAAACAACATGCGTTGGTACACACACACACACACACACACTCACGCACTTGAACACACTTACATACATACACATACATAGATAGTAAATCAAAAAGTTTTCTAGTGCCAAATAGAGGCGACGTGCCCTCTTTCGACTTGTAGGAATACTTATAACAACAACAACTGCCTCTCCCCCTGCCACGCCCCTAGCAGAAAAAATAAACACCCCAAACACTGACTGACTGTGCCCACTTCAGTGCCACGTATTTGACATGCGAATTCATAAACAAGTTGTGCAAACTTCTGCACATAAAACTGCATTTTCCAACGGGAAGTCACACACAGCTGAAAATGTATAAATTAAAATTTTCACATCGCGAGGCGAGCGTCGAAAGCTGGCCAACGAAAAGAGAGATATAGAATGCATTTTAGGAAAGGGTATGGAATTGCATTTGGCTTAAAAAAAAAACTAGCGGAGAGAGCTTAACTTAAGATTTAAATGTTTAGGGGGGAATGGGGACTTTCCAGAAAATTCGAAAAATAATAAGAAGAAAAATTATGTTAAGCCGGACATGAACCGATCTTTGGAAAAACGCTTAGGGCCTGGGAACCTTTTAAATTCGTAACCTCTTGAACCAGGACTTGAACCGAACCCCTTCGGCTGGGCAAAAGGTTCGCTTTTCAGAAAAATGTTTAGTTATTAGCTTTTCAACCTATAAAACTATCCCAAAAAAGGAATCGGAGAGTTATAATTTTAAATCAATATTTGAATCCGTACATCAAATACTGTATAAGTGTGGAAATTGTAAGTCAAACTTTCCATTTTTAACTCCACGCACTTTTCATTACATAAGGTCCGTTCTGGAGCCAATTCGTAGGCCAATAAGAAAGTAACATTTTGCTTACAGCTTTTTTTCCAAGTAGTTCCAAAATAAATATCGAATTTAGACAAGAAAATACATAAAGGACAGTTCGAAAATATTCTAAAAAAAAAAAGTAGAACGAAGTACTTTATTTTATTTTCCCAATTTTTTTGGTTCCTTATTCCTTGCCCTTAAAATCTCTCTGTTTATCTCTCTCTTTTTTTCTTAAATCTGCCAGTTTTAAATTGTAAACTGAGAGTCGTTTATGACCAAGCAAACAATTCTAAATTTGATTTTTACCACCGCAAATGTGAAAACAATATTCTGCATTTTCAATTACCTTAATAAATATGTATAAGTTTATGTCCCATAAAAAATAATGCGTTAATTAAATAGAAATACAAAACCATATGAATTTGCATACTATTTTGTTTTACTCTGGAACATTAAATCAATTTTATTGGCCAAAAATATTTAAACATTTACTATTTCCCCAACACACACACACACACACACAATATTTACGAAGTTATACATATTTCGCTTTTATTGAGAAGCATGAAAATTCAACTTTTTGTTGGTTGCTTGGAATTTCAGAGTATTTCCCAGTCTGTTCTATTAACTCTGAGTTTATGCTTGTTTTCTTGTCTGTTTGTTTGCTTCGCATAGTTTGGTGTTTTGTTTTAACATAAACTCTTTCTCCATATTTAAATGTTACAGCACTTTTTATGCTCAAAATTTTCTCATCCTCCGCGTTGGTTTATATTTTGCACATTTTCTGCATAACAATCAACTTCCGCTTTAAGATTTTGCCATGGCGTATGTTTAATTTCCGGCATTGCGTATACGCCTAGAATTTCACATAATTTGCTAAAAGACTCCGCCATCCCCCGCAAACTATAATTAATGCCAAATGATTAATTGTGATGCGGATAATTTTAAGTCCGAAAAACGACAATTTATTTCCACTGACAACAAACTGTCAACGTGCTGATAGGCGGGAAGCATTCTTGTAAGTCCCTTAGCCTGTGTCAATTTTGATATTCCAGAAAAGGCTTAGGCAATATTTGCCTTGGATTTGGTTCTTTTGGCATCAAAGTAAACACAGATTAAAAATATCTAATATCAAAGGGGTGAAAGCGAGTGAGTTGAAAGTTAAGCAGCTGCTTGAGAATTCAGAATTTGCAGCTGCTTACCACACACAAATCTCCAGCAATAACAATCTTTTGGGTTATAAAATTCAATTATGCATATGCCCAGGCACACGTGCTGCCCACAGACAACACACACACACACACACACACACACACAATCTCGGGGGAGAATGTTCCTTGGTTGTGCTACGCCTTGTGGCTCGCCATAGTGATTAGTGGCCCGAAGCAGTTTGATTTGCTTTCTGTTAGCTATCCTGCTTTACCATGTCCTGGTCAGCTGGAGTATGCTGCAGTTGATTTGCTTAGACATCCACTTAAGTAGTTTTCTTAGCTTTGCTAAAGGAAGACAAAATGAACATTTAAATTGAAAATTTGGTTAAATGCATTTAACATGATCCAAGTTATGGGATCGAAGATGCATGTAAAATGTAGACTGAGGGAATTAATGATTATAATCGAAGCTGAGTGTTGGGTGTGACTTGGAGCAAACGTAAATCATTCAATCTTTGAGGAACGTTTGTCATTCGGACTAAGACGAGAAAAATTTTGTCTTTTGCGACTAGTTTCTTTGGGAACGCTTTTGACTTTACAAAGTCAGTCACTGAGATCTTTGCTAGTCTGCCATAGCAGACAAAGGGGACAAAGGTGACCAAAACAGTGACAAACACCATTGAAATCCCATTTATATAAAGATTGTTTTATTGACACATTTCTATTAACTTTTGCCATATCCCTCACACAAAATGCAATTAAAATTAAAGTCTGGCTTAAAGTTTCTCTCTTTCGAATTGATATTTATGAAACGAAAGCTATTTACCTACAATTCTCAGCATTTAACCAGTAAAACCTGCAAATAAAATCTTAAACCCGAACTAAATGCCATCACAAATTTCACTTTTCATCTTCAGATTTTTGCCTCTGGCCTTTCTGACATTCCACTTTGGCCTAAACCAAAACAGCTGTCAGAGTCATGGCTGGCACCCTCGACCCGTTTACCTACCACCTTATCAGCATATTTCACTCAACCCAGCCAACCACAAAAACCATCTCATTTAGCCATGAAAATCTTAGCCAAAAAGAAGGAAAAAGAAGGGAAGGACGAACCTGAGCCGTATCCTTTTCATTTTCAACCAACCACAAAACACATTTCGCTTTCATTTCATTTTGAGAAAATGCAACTAATTCCTGACGGCTTATGGTTTATGATGCTGTGACCTGCCTTTGTAATAATTTTTTATTTTTTGATTTCAACCTTCAACGTCATTTAATTTCTGTGGTAAGCTCTCGGATGAAAAGGTAGAAACGGTGAAAGGATTTGGCCTACAAAGGTTGAAGGGATTTTGAGGCATTTAAGTTTTGGGTATTTAATTAATGGCCAGCAACAAGTTGAACTAGAGAGCTAAAGAGTGGAAAAACTGTTTGAGTTTAAGCTCTGTTTTTGCTCTGCCATTCAAATTGCATAAATCAGCATTCAAATTAGAAATTAGTTCATACACACGGACACACTGAGCCACTTCTAGACAGAAACCGACCACTTGAATGGCCCACACACACACCCCCCAAGTCTCCATCCCCCTCAACTGGATACTGGAAACACTCATCTCTCTACTCAGGACACTCGTCAGCACACTCATTATTAGGCTCAAGTGCAAATTAGTGTGTTTGTTAGTGGGTTATTAAGTTACCTCCAGTTCCCTCCCCCACTGGCTGCCTTTGTTATGCTAACTAAATGAGTTTGCCACGGGGAGCAAAATTTTATTCGTCCTGCAGTAAAACTTGAGTATACAAATTTCATTTCATTGTTTCTCGAGTGGCCACAAATACAGTTAGTGTGAGTGTGGGCATTATCGCGCCTACTGCCTTGAATAGTTTTGGTTGTTTCACCCCAAGAGAAAAAATAAAAGAAAACTTTTGCAATTACCGAAACAGCTTAATATTCCCTCGAAGAACAAACAGATCTGCTGCCTACTTTAACCAAAATTTACGCCTCAGGGCTGAAAACAAATCATAAAAAATTAATTAAAAACAATTAAAGCAGCAAAAACAAAGCGACAGAAAAATGTCCGCATAAAATCACCTTAATTATGTTTTACATCCGCTAAACAAAACGCCATACACCAAAACCAAAGCAGAAGCATCATAAAAATTCAATCAGGCCACAAAAAGGAAGCTCTGAACCCAAAAAAAAAAAAAAAAACAAGAACCGGAAAAAAGAAAAACTCGCACCCGAAATGACATTAATTTACACATCAGCGAAGCGCGAAAAAGTGGAAAAGGAAGAGCGGAGAAGCGGAAACAGGAAGATGCACAACATTGTGGAAACAAGGAAGTTGAAAGTGGGCAACAGGCAGGCAAATCTTCGACCAGATGACAAAAAGGGTAATAAAAAACAATCAAAAAAAGGGTGGGGCGGGGAGAAAGAAATTTAATTTGTAGTGCCGAAGGAAAAGCAAACGCTGGAAACTGCCATAGATTGGTGATATTTTATTGGGAGATTTTCACAAATTCGCGGAGTTTTTAAACGTTATACATTCAGAAAGACAACCATTTTTATAATGTATTTACCAACCTAATCAAACCGTAACCAAACCACTAATTCCAGCTAACAAACCGAACCTTAAGCCGGATCGGCGTTCCTTCGAAAATGCTGAACCGAACTGAAACCACCAATCAAAGCGGTTCGATTGGGTTCGCTTCAATGACGAGTTTTAAGATGTAACAATTTTTTCGCAATTTTTGTTAGGTCCCTTACTTATGTTAAGTCCTTGTCGTTCCCAAAATAGAGTTGGTTCACACAAAAACCTGGGGTTAAATACCCTTAATAAATAATAACAAATAATAACTTTCCAAACAACGTCCCTAAGAAGGGTTGAAATTTGTCGAAATAAATAAACATCTTAAGAGACTAAAGCAATTTTCGGGTTGATATCGTTAAGGTAAGCTGTTAAGGGTTGAGATTTCGCGATATTAAGCGCGATCTTAGAACAGAAATGAGTTTTTGTAGACAAAAATATGGATAATGAACCACTGAATCGAACCTAAATCGCGGCTCAGTTGGCTTCATAAACCATGAAATAAACCAAACCTGCGGTTCAAAATCTCTGTGAACCACTGAACCAAACCAGTTTTTACATGCGATTGGTTTGCGTCCTTGGAACTTACACTAAAAATAAAGCTGAAGTTCAAGCTGCGATAATTTATACATAGGCTATTTTTATCGATCCTAATTTCTCCAGGAACCTTTTGTTTACTTCCGCAAGATTGATAAAAATCCACTGTCATTTCGAGCTGTCCAAAAGTGTTAAGGACATGTACCGTTTTCCCTATTCTTGATGTAGTCGAGGTAGTTGACGGCGTAAGTGTCTTCTCCTGTGTCCCATGGTTTCAAAATTTTTGATGTTGCCAGGTGTTTATAACTTCTGGTGAGAGAATTGAGAATTTATAGCTGCGTTTGACACACTGCGATAAACTCACTCATTGATGGATTCACGGGTACGTACGAGAGAAAGGGAGTGGTATTATAAAAAAGCTTTCGCCTAGAAACCTTTCATACCTTCATAAATTTAACTCTTAAAGTTGCACCCAAATTTTCTTCCTATTTAAACGGAAAACTCCAATGTTCTGCCCTTCCCCGGGTGGCCATTACCATTTACCTCAAGTTAAGTATACTCGCCGAAAATCGATCTCAATTCAATTTATTTGATTGCTGTGGTATTTTAGATCAAACAAACTAAATGCCAGCCACGTTCCAAACTCCACACACACACAGAGGGAGAGATGCAATCAAACAAAATGGTCGAGCAATAATTGCGCGTGTCGTTTGCTACAAAACCGTGAGGCAGCGACTCCCTCCTGTGTTCCTACCTGTTTCACATGCGAAATTAGCTTAAAATGGTTAACGCTAATGTGCAAACAGCCACCTAACCCTAAACTCCCATCCCTCCCCCACCCGGGCAACGCATTAATGCCTTTTGATCTGCACCAAAAGCATTGCTACATGTACAAGTCGTACGTGTGCGGACAAGGCTTTAATTTAAAGCACAAATCCACACACACGCACACAAATGTCTCCATCTCCCTCTGTCAAAGCGGGCGGGCAAGTTTCAATTTGCCGCGGCACACACAACAAGTGAAATTTTAGCCGGCAAAGCCCTGAAAAGGATCTTCAATAGTGAAGAGAAGGTGGACAGAAAAAATACAAGTAAGCAATTTCGAAAAGTTTCGAAAGATTTTGTATACCCTTTCCGTAGGGCATAAGGCCATCTCTAAGGTTTATTTCTGCTGGCCAAAATGATACTACCATAAATAAGAAGTGCTTATGACCTATCTTTAGCAATATTTAAGTATTATGTATGTGTAAAATTCGGTTACAAAAATAAATGAGCTGGACCTGCTTGCCCACCCTGTATAATATTCAAAGCAAAGCTTACTTACCCACTACTTACGTTCCTCCGTCTTCAAGACAAACACCCACACACACATACCTAAGCACAAGAAAAAAAAAACAAAACAAAAAAACCAACGGCACTCTCTCTCACTCTCTCTTTAAGCTTAGGCGAGGTGAGAGCGCGGCTTTACAGCAAATGCAACGAACAAACGAAGAAAAGAACGAACGGTAAAACGAAAAAACCACAGCGGCCTGCAGCAAAGATATTTAATTTGCTAAGAAAACTACCGCTCAAGTCGCTTTTCATCACTTTCTTATATTCTTTAACTTCACAAACTATTTTTCTTGTAGATCTGAGCTTTTACTTATATTCTGCCCGTTTTTCCGATAAGAATTGAAAACGCGCTGACAGGCACCGTCCGTCTCGCCTGCCTTTTTTCAGACAACTGAAAACTCTCTCTGTCGCTGCTGCTTCAATCCAGGCGAAGTGGTGTGTATGCATAGATCAGTGTTGCCAGTTCAGCTACTTTAATACAAGATCTAGCTATTTTGTAAGCTCGATGGCCGGAAATTATTTAGCTATTGCGCTTGACAAAATAGCTTTTGCCATTGGTCTAGCTACATATTTTGGGAACGCAACTTTTCGGATAACATATTCTGCACCAAGGAAATTATACGGTCAGCATAAAAGCCAACTTACTTCCAGTGATCACCGGTAATAGCGACTTCCAAAGCAATTTCCCATTGAATTTTCTTGAACAAAACCATTTTGAAAGAAAATTATATGAAAAAAAAGCAAAAAAAGTCAAAAATATTTGTAACTTTTGGTCCGCAACTTATAAGAACATGTTTCTGAAGAGAATATATCGATTCTCGTAAATTTTTAAGACTCCTACCCATTTTTTCAAAGTTCGATTTCCCCAACTGGATAACTCTCCGCCTAACCAATAAAAGGGTAGACTTGAATGAAGAAAGTTTGATGTCAGAAGTCCCATAACAATGAAATTTCTCAATCCAATAGTGAAATTCTTGATTTAAGGGTGAATTTTTGATCCCGTTTTTCTTGATCCAAGAGCGTTAATACTTGAACCAAGTATGAATCATTCTCAAAATAATAAATAATAATAAATTGTGTTTTTATTCTTGACCTCGAGCCGGCTAAAGATCAACATTCTAAGAATTTGAAAGGTCGCCAACCAATGAAGAATAAGCAGAATAGACAATAAGCAGAATAGTCCGGAATCCTCATTCCTGAATCAAGAGCAAAATGCATTGTCAAAAACCGAGAATGGTCTTTCTAGATTCAAGAGTAAGATCGCTTTTCTCTTAAAACTAGAGCTTCTAGGATGCCAAAAATACCACAATATAAAATACGTTGTTTTTTTCCATTTTCATAGAAATGAATGCTGAAACCATGTAGCAAGTTTTAGCTGATTCGAGGAATACATAACACCTCAAAGCAGCATCAGTCTTTCAACCTGTCAACTGTCAGTCGAATAGCCCTCTCTCCATGCCAGCAATTCCAAAGCAATATGAGTGCAAAATCGATTGATATCTCAGCCCATGCAAATCAAAACTGAGACAGAGAGTTCAACGCTTTCTGAGCGAAACAGTTAAGATTCTTTACTTTTCGATTTAATTTTCCTATGAACTTTCACCTAGTACCAAAAAGATTTTATGACAACATGAAAAAGTCTTTTAAATACGCAATTTTAAGTGTAATTTCGAGTTCAGCATTACTATTTTCACCATAAGATTTAAACAGAAATGGGACATGACCTCTTCTACTGTTACATTACAAAGCGTATCCCCTTGTCTGCTAACCAAACAAACTAACCAAAAGTATCTCTTGCTATCTGCGCGAGTTTTTATTGCCAAGCGCCAGCTTTATTATTGCCGTTTAGCGATTTTTTATGGGCAGGACTTTGCCTCCACCTACTCCAGCTTCGCTTCCTGTAGGCCAACGGCATGCGCTTTTTTATTGCATTGCATATTGTGGCAAGCAGGGGGATGGGGCGGGAGGCGGAACGTGGCAGGGTCATTTGTTGGGGTCTGTTGGCTTTTTGAAAGCCATAAAAATCGAATGGTGCGGCATTGGCAACGCAAAACAAATCGATTTGCTAAATTGCAGTGCAAAGTACAAAAGCATTCACACACACACACACGCATGGCACATACACACACTCCTATGTCCTGTCATTTATGCGAATGTCCCGCTGTTGCACCGTTTTGCGGTTCACTTACTTTCCAGCGGTTGCACTCAGCGGTTGCATGCCCCAAACAATTGCAACCAAAATGCAAAATTTCCTAAAAAAAAAAAAAACAACAACAACAACAAAAAGCAAGTTCCTATAAATATTTAAATTTGTAATTTTGCTCATTAATTAACTAAAATAGAAAATGGGCAGCACTTTTCTCGGGTTTATCTAAGAATTTTTGCGGACTTTGCCGGAAAACTTTTAATTGCACTTTGTTTATTTTTATTTTTGGGTGGGCATTTTGCTGGAAAATTTATCATTAAAATAGTTTGGGCTTGTTTAGAGTTGCCCAAAGAAAAGTACTTTTTGGTGGACAAATTGCTGGAAAAGAGCAAGAGGGAGGGAAGGTGCTTTGACAACCAGAATTTGATGTTAACGAAGGTAACAATTATGGAAGTGAAAATTAAAGTCGCAGATTGAAAGTTTTGCTTGAAAGTCAAAATAAAAGAATTTAACAATAATTTGGGTGCTTTAACTTAAGTAAATAAATCAACTTTTGCCCAACTGAAGTTGATTCAAATGTTCCTTTCTGTTCTAGTTCAAAGTCTCCCCCAAAATGTGATTAAAATATGGCAAATTTTTGCTTAACTCAAATGCTGCCTTTAATACGCCTTCGATTAATATCTCTTGTCCTACATTTCACTCAAGTCTTCTACACATTTGTGCCACATTAGTGTCGGGCCGACCAACCCCATTCCCCAGCTAATATTTGCCATTTATTGTTGATATTTTGTCATCAACGCCAGGCCATGCCCCAAATGCACAGAGCATTAATCAGAGAGGAAGAAATTAGTTAAAAGCTGACAAACTGACAGCTGACTTGCCTAATTAGAAGGCAAGTGAAATAAAAATATTACACATACGCCATGTTACACATTTTTCTTCTCTAATTTAAACGTGGAACGCGACTTTGCTGGTGCAGGAGAAATGTCGGTGGAAAAAAAAAAAAAAAAAAACCGTGCACACATAGACTCTTGTGTCATCGTTGTTGTAATGCGCATTCGAAATGAGCACACGCATAAGAATTGAGGCCACATTAATACACATACGCACACAGGCGAGGCAAATTCCGAGCGCGAATGTTAATTTAGATGCCTCCTCCAAAAACAGAAATGCAGATTCAAATGTGCATGCAAGAGAGACCATGAGACTGAGAGCCCGGGGAGAGAGTTGTCCTAACCAAACGAACCACAAAACTATGCAGCCTGATGCGATGATGATGATTATGAGTTGGGTTGGGGGTCGGAATATCACACAAAAGCCTTGACGCCGCGGCGCTAACTAAGGCCTCTCATCCTGGTAGCAGCATCATCATCATTGTCGCCTTGCGCTGCTGTAACTCTTTTCAAATAATAATTAACAATTTATTCCCCAAACAGAACCCACACACACACACACACACACACACACACAGACGCACACACTCATTTGCGAGTCAAACTGTTCACTCTGTGAATGATGCTGTCAACGTTAGTCATATCATTAGAGGCAACGTGTTGCTGACTTTTTGGCGAGGCTTTGCTGCTGCTACTGCTTTGCGGTTTGGGGAAATATCATATCAAATGATGCACTGAAAGAAATTGTACAAATTTTGGATTCCGGTAGGAGCGTGGGATGGGTTTTTAGAGCACTTTTTTAATGTAGTCAATCCTCGAAAAGTCTCAATTATTTTGAATAAAATATATTTTAAAACTTTAAAGTTACCCAAATCCGATATTATGTCGGTACAATTTAATAACTTAATTTAACACAGAAACTTGATAAAAAGATCCTTAGCACTTACATTCCTATGCACTAAAATACCTTTAGCTCATGAAAATCCATTGGATAATACGTTGGATTTACAGGAACTTCAACTTTTCTTTGGCAGTAAGTGGTATGTAAGAGATGCCATTCGCTTCGTGTTCAGACTAAGCAAAGTTAAGAATGAACATTTTTATATATTTCTTTAAATTTCAGAAGTTTTAGAATACCGAACACAGCTGTCAATAAGGATGACCCATGAAGTAAGGAGAAAAAAAAGAGAGATCTTTATAGGATCGATCTTTTATATTATATTTCGATCTGTTGGTGGGTGTGATGGGTTTACAAACATATAACTAAACGGATTTGGGAAACGGGAAAAAATTGTTTTCAAAAACGTAAAAACATCGGGAAATACCGTAATTATTATGAAGACTGGTTTACATACGAATGGTATAGGAACGTTCCAGAAAATCGACAAGTTTGCCAAATGCTCACTAAGATTCAACCGCAGACAACTGTAGGCGAGTAAATAGGAGGTGTGGATAGAAAGATTTTAGATTATTATAAGGAAATTGGGGTGGTAAAGATCGAACTTTATAATCTAAAATCTAATTATATTTTTTTTTCTATGGCAGCTATACTAAACAGTCCTCCGATTTTGACCAAACTTTGTGGAATTAAGCAAAAGACTAAAAAACTAATTTGTACAAAATTTGCAGTCGATTCCATTTAAAACAAACTAATTTTTATCAATAGAAATTCATTTTTGACCGATCATTCGTACTGCAGCTATATGCTATAGTTTTCCGATTTTGACAAACACTTTGTACAATTGTGTGAATAAATAACTGTTTTAAGGACATTTCCATTGAACACAAACAAGTTTTTCTTACTAAGATTTCGTTTGGGACCTTAGTTTTCTATAGGAGCTATACTATATAGATGTCCGATTTTGACCAAACTTGGTGGAATCTTGGAAAAGCATAGCAAACTACGAAAAACAAAGTTTGGAGGCGCTTTTTTTAAAGACAAAAAAGTTTTTCTCACTAAAACTAGTTTCTCGACCGGTTAATTCTATGACAGCTATATGCTATAGTCATCCGATCCAGCTGATTCCCACAAATGTGCAGCGTATTTGTACGAATAGACTTCGGGCAAAGTTTGGTAAAGATAGCTTTTAAACTGACGGGGGAGATGGCATATAAAAAGATGGGAAGGGCATGGCTAAATCAACTCAGCTCGTCGTTCTGATCAAGAATATATACTTTATGTGGTCGGACATGCGTCCTTTTATGCGTTTCAAACATTCGGACAATTTTCTAATACCCTCTGCAAGGGTACACAAATGTTTTTTGAGAAATTCTAGTCAAGAAAACCTCCTTAGATAACTTTTCAAAAGCGAGCACAAAGTAAACACAATCTCTTCGAAAGGCGAGCTTTAAGGAGAGCTCCCTGAAAGTTCAATTCGGTCAAATAAATTGTATCTTAGCTTAAAGAAGTAAAATTTCAAATTAATATAATTTTAAAATTACTTAAATTATTCAAAGAACGACAAATATGGTTAGCTTGTGGTACAGCTATGAATTTTAATTTGCAACTAATGTACATTTTCCTATGTGTAACTAAACAAAAATATGTGCCCAGGCCACTTCTTTCTCTGCCCTGTTCTTGCCTCTCATCAGTGTGTGTGTGTGTGTGTGTGTGAGTGTGTGTGTCTATGTTTTTTCATACTTTTTGTTATCGCTGCTGACATTTTGTGTGTAGGCGCTCAGAAGTAGGCAACTATATTTGCGTTCTTGCGGTTTCCTTTTATATTTGTGCAACGCACACACCAACACACATTGAGTAGAGTCAAATGCATGTGCACAACATTCCACATCATGTCAAGCGGAAGTGAGTGTCTTTCATTTTTGCCTGCTCCTCCTTATCCGCCCCTCCCCCCACTCGGTCTCTATCGACGCTTGTGTGTGTGTGTGTGTGTTGTTTATTCTGTGGCTCTCATCTTTGGGACACGCTTACTGTTAATTAAAAATGGTCGCCGGCTACAACAGCACGTAGATGGCACAGAAGGCAGGGGCGCAGTAGTTAAGATGAAGGCAGCGTATGAGTATTTTTAATTAGTTTGCATAATTATGTGCTTCTGCTGTTGAAGGCGGCTTCACACAAAGTTATATATTGTACGAAATTCCCTTTTGATACAAAATTTTCAGTCCAAGGCCAAAGCGGTATTTTCTTTTTTTCTTTGCTTTTGAGTCTTTTGACATTTTATTGGTGAGTTTATTGATGTTCCTCCGTTTATATTTTTCTACCAGAAGCTATTTTTTTATGACTTCTTTATGGGCACTGTGTCTTTGCTTACATTTTTGCAATATTTTGAGGTTTTTGTGGCACATAGAAGAGCAACAAATTGAATCTACATTATGCTCTTCATAAAACCAAAGATTAAGCACCGGCAAAGCAATGATTTTTGGTTGAAGTTTCACATTTTAAAATAAAACATGGACATTTATGTGTGGTTTAAGGACATATGATTGATAGGATTGACGTTCAAAATTCAAACTTGGCTTTAAAAAAAAATTGGTTCTTTTTAATCCGTTTATCTATGTTTTTTTTTTTTGTATTGTTAATTCTTCCTTTGATATTCATAATATTGTGTTAGCCAAACGCTTTTGTACCCATTGACAGCCATTTTTGGTATTTATCCACATTTAAATAATTTGTCAAAGCCATTTTAATTGTCATACTTCATGGTCTATTAATTATATGGCACACATACACTCACACACACACACACACACACATATATATATTCCATCTCCTTCTCGCTCTTGATTTTTATTTTAATATTTCTGTCCCTTTCTTTGCCAGACTTTTTGTGCATTATTTATGCACATTTTATCACATAATCTGTTTGAAAATGTTAATTGCTAAATTTCCAGGTCGTTTTTTTTTTGTTTCTGTTTGTTTGGTATTTAATTTTTTGTTTCTATTTAAGTGCTGTCAATTGTTGTTTTTTTTTCCAGCTTTGACAGCTCATGTGTAAGTTGAGGGCAACATATGGTTTTATTAGTATAAACGAGGAATGGGATATTATTTAAATGCTTGCTTGTTTGTTCAAATGTGTGATTAATGCATTTAAAAGTACTAGACAGCTTAAGCATCATATAATATATATAAATTACTTACTTTGAGTCAACAAAATTAATGTACACAATAGTTTTTTATGCATTTTGTACATCAACTTATGAAGTACTTGTTTTTTTGAGCAAGATATATGAAGTTAGGAGTCATTCGAATATGAAAACAAGCCGTGGACCTATCAATCAGACACAGCTCCAGCTCACAAGGCCAACACAACTCAAGCATGTCCAAAAAACCATGTAACAAACGGATGATATATCTGCTGGTAGGCCAGACCTAAATCCATTGTACCACAAAGTGTGGTCCGTTCTCAAGGCCATGGAGCCCTTGTCTGTTTTGGTGGACAATTTCCCAATGCACTCCGATCGCTGAGTGGCCAGAGAACCTTTGGCATTGCTGGAAGGCACAAGGAGGCCAAATCGAATAAGTTGTTCCGAAAAAATTGATAAAAAAAGGTTTCACAAATGTTCGTTACACAGAAAGAAAGTTTGTTTACCCTTGCAGTACGTTTTTCTGTCTAATTTGAAGAACATTTCCACTAAAAACAAACAAGTTTTCCTCACTAAGTCTACTTTTCTGACTCTTATTTTGTATGACGGCTATACCAAATAGATGTCCGATTGCGACCAAACTTAGTGGAATCATGGAAAATCATACCATACTAAGAAATACAAAGTTTGGAGGCGTTTTCTTTGAAAACAACAAAGTTTTTCTCACTAGAACTAGTTTCTCAACCGATCATTGCCATGGCAGCTATAACCTATAGTCATCCGATTTAGACTAAACTTTCAACAATTGTGTGAAAGCTTATAAAATAAGTATATGCCAATTTTAAAGAGGTTTACATTGAAAACAAAAAAGTTTTTCTCACCAAGACTATTTTTCTAACCTTCCTTTCTTTGACAGCTATACTTTATAGATGTCCGATTTGGACCAAACTTGGCAGAATCATGGAAAAGCATAGTAAACTAGTAAATACGAAGTTTGGAGACGTTTGCATTGAAAACAAAAAAGTTTTTCTTACTAGAACCAATTTTTCAACCGATCTTTCCTATGGCAGCTATATTTTATGGTCATACTATCCGTCCGGTACCGACAAATGTGCAGCGTATTTGTACCAGAAGACTTTGCGCAAAGTTTGGTCGGGATAGCTTTAAAACTGACGGAGGAGATAGCATAGAAACAGACAGACAAGACAGACAGACGGACAAGACTAAATCAAACTCAGCTGGTCATTCTGATAAAGAATATATAAGCTTTATGTGGTCGGAAATGCTTCCTTCCATGCGTTAAAAACATCTGGACAATTTCAATATACCCCACGGTATAAAAATATATAATATAACCATGATTGATCATACGTAATACACTCGATACCTAAACTTAATGTTACCCCCGTCTTTAGCAGCCATTTTGATTTTCTAACCACCAAGTTGGCTCGAGGTCATTGGTGGTTGGGCCATCCTCTGTTCTATCTCTAATAGACTCTCTTATTGACTCCAAATTAGCATCAGCCTCTTCCTTAATCCATCTCTGTTAAAACTGTTTGGCTATTCCAAGGCAAACAAAACATCAAACGCCAAGTTGATACGCATTTGCATATGTGTTTGTATACAGTATGCCTCACTGTATTTGTGAATTGGTGTCATAACAGTCTTTGCTTTTATATTGGAAATCTGTAGTTACTTCGATCACAAGACAGTAACATTTGAGTTTCGGGTACGAAAGTGAGCTTGACGTAATCTAACCAAAGCGCTTAAAATACATAGAGAATACAATTTGTCACATATTGAACACTTGGAAACTAATTTAATTAAAAGGCCCAAAATAAGCCCAAAACTTCAATCCAATAAGGAGGCAGCACTTCAGTATTTATTTCAAAACTACTTCAAACTGTTCATATTCATAAAAAGTATTGTATTCCAAGTGCACACATCACAATTCTCAATACACTTTCGTTAACAAATTTAAAAATGGTTTAATAATACCATTTCCGTAATCGATGGCAAATGGAAAAATTGATGAAACAACACCTTGGCAACTCATGAGACTCATTTTCCATAGTGAAAAATTGAACGACTCATAAGATAAATGAAATGTCCATCCCAGCCAAAAAAAAAAAAATAAAGATAAAAATATACGAAATTTCATTTGTTTTTTCCCCTCTTTTTTTTTTTTGCAATATTAAATTGTATTGTCTTTGGTAGAATGTGTACGGCTTACTTGACGTATGCGTACTTGACACTGAACTAGCGCCTTTGATCTTGATGATGCTGTTGATGACGATGCGCAATTTCTCAAACAAATTTTCAACATCATCAATTTTTTTTGCGCTCTGTTGTTGCCTTGGCTATTGTTTGCCAAAAGAGTAGGTGGGAGGGAGGATTGAACGGCAAGAGGCAGTAGCTCTATTTGTCAATTTTGTATTGAGAGTGGAACAAATTTTGTGCTAGAATATAAAATATTTGTCGCCATGTGAAGATGATGAAATAAAGCAATTTTTATGGAAAATGGAAAGTATGTATGTGAAAATGGAATGATGTATCAATAGATGCATTTCTAGATTAATTTGGGAATTTTTGTAAAAATATTGTAGTTTCATTTGTGGAAAGTATGGGTAGGGAATGGAAATTGCTTTAAGTCTTAAACTACCTTACAGGCAAGCACCCTCCCACCTTTCTCAGGATTATGTTTAAGTCATCTCATCGCACCCACTGCTTCCTTTCCTACTTTCCCTTTCATTTTCCGCTCTACCCAAGTGCCATTACTCTAAGAAAAAATAAGTCATAAATATATGCCTTCATATTTTTCCGCAAGGTTGCGGAATAACTTGCATAATATTGTATATACAATGCCATAAAAAAAAGGGTCTCAAACAAAACAAACTGACTTACTTGCGCTTCCCAAAACGCACAAAAGCAACAGCGAGAGTAATTCATAAAGAATGGAAATGAAAAGAAAAGAAAGGCTTACCATTCGCCTTGGACATTTAAGCAGATTTGCCTGTTGTCTTTTAACTGGCTCCGCCCCACTCTTTCGTATTATATCACATTTTTTTTTTGATGTTTTCGCGCTTCCTTTATTTCGCTTTTGTGCTTATAATTTCTCACGTTTTCCTGCAAATGCAGCACAAAAATTCTCGTAGTAACTTTTAATTTCATGCCATTTAATTCGTAGAAAACGGAATACCAAAAAAAAAAAGGAAAAACTAGGAGGAAAATTGAGGAAGATGCAAAAGGAAAACGAGTAGACTGCAATTATGGGTGTGTGTGTGTGTGTGAGAGAGAATTTGCCACAGGACACGCTTTATAACAAAAGTTGTTTCCTTTGTAACTTTCTTTATATTCGGTCTGTGAGTGGGGACACCGTGCACAAATAAGTTGAAGCGGTAAAAGAGGCTGTTCTGCTTTAATATATTAATTGTTGAATTTAGAAAACTTAAGTCAAGTATTTTTTCACTAATGAACCCAGAACAAACTTTCCCTTACTTTTTCTCAACACTTTGAAGTTTTTTTTTTTCTTATGAAATGCTACAAAAAATAAACTGCTTAGTTGGCTAATTGAAAAAAAAAAAGAAAATTGAAACGAAAAGTAGAGGAAACTGTGTGTTCATCAAGCATTAAATATTCAAAATGCATTGTGCCCGCACTTTAGCTAGAAAATTGATTAAAATTCGTTGCTCATAATCAAGCAAACTTTCCTCTTTTTTTAGTTGTTTATTTTCATTTGGTGTGAAAAGAGCCAAGAAGTTGAGTTAGAGTAGCTTAGGTCATTTCCCTCTCTGGGTCCCTTATGTGTGCATAATTTACACATTGTTAACTTTTTCCTCTTCACTTATATAGGCAGCGCCGCTTGCGCTCTGTGTAAAAGTTTTAAACCATTACTTAACTGTTATGTGCACCTTGCATCAAAATCACTTGGGCACGAAAGTGAAACTCAAAACTGGTAACTTTCCTTTTACTTACGTCTCGCTGGATGGATGGATGCACTACTCAACTCCTAGCCATGTCGCCGGCAACATCATCATCATTGGCCCTGGCTGCCTTTTGCAACAAACTATAAACATGTTGCATACTTTTATGCGTCAGGTAAGAGTTTCTCGTGAGCAAATGGAGGGCATACATGGCGGCATAAAGATGGCAGCCACCACAGCGCTGTTAAGTATGCTACAAATTCCTGTGTGACGGCTTAATAATGAATTTCGTTTATCAAAATAAAAAATTTAAAAAAAAACAGATAAGTTGATTGATAAGAGAACGTATTTTTTAAAGAATTGAACTTTAAAATAATTAATAAATTAAGGGAAATTGTCTTTTTATTTAGAAGATGGGCCTAATGTTGGGTAAATGAAGTAAACAGCTAAAAGTAATCATTTCCGATCATATAAAGTATATATATTCTTCATCAGCATCAACCGCCTGGTCAATATATCAGTGTCCGCCTGTCAAACAGATCGAAAAGATGGTAAGATATAGAAGATTTTACTAGCAGGTCAAGATAATTTTTAATTTTTGGAATTTGGAAAAAAGTTAATGCGTTCCACAGCTTTATAGATGGAAGGATAGTGCCTTCTGCACATATGTGGTAAATAAAATAATTTAATTACATTTAATTAAAATAATAAATCAATCCACTAAATCTGGTAAAGATGGAAAGTACAGGAGTCGAGTTATGAGCAAGTGAATGATGAACTGCAGCATCAAGAGAGTGTATATTACAGTCGGGCTTGTCTTACTTTGTTACTTTTATACCAGTAGAATCGACCTGGTAAGAGTGGTGCAACTTTTTGCAGCACTTGCCAACTGAACCCCGTAAAGGGCTGCTGGTTTGTTCTGCAACAATACAATTACCCAGCTATCATTTTTTATAGCGAAAGATAAGAATTCAATTTATCCAGTACTTCGGAATAGCTTTACTCCAGCAATATTGCGTTGCTATTGCATTCTCATTATCCTTTGGCAATAATTGTGCCACTCAGCGGTTTTCTTAGGGGATACTACAGCGATTCTTTATACTTGATACTTTTTCGCTGGGTGCTTAACATATGACTGCTTTCTTTTCTGTGACTCACGCGACTGCTTTATAGTCGAATGCGCTAACGTGCTGAATTTTCACAGACAAGGTATAGTTACAAACACAACTAATTATAAGTAATCAGATATGCTTTTCAGATTTTACTTTAGCGAACCAACAGTTAGAAAATGTACTTCACAAATAATATGTAAGGACCATTTGGTGTCCTCATACTCTGTTCTCACTACTCACCTCACTCCCTTTCCACTTTATATAATATAATATATGGTAGCCCGCCTATGACCCCTTTCTAAAGGAGGATTTCTTAATTTTGCGCTGATTCTGCCAGGTTTCCTTTTTTTTGCCAAGTTTTTGTACTTTTAATCAGATTATTATTTTATTAAGCAGTGCCTTATGGTCTCCCGCCGGTTGTTCACATCAGCACTGTGGCATTAAAGCCCGCAAATTATCGCCAAACTGTCTTTAAGACGAGAGAGAATCTCGCCAAATTCTCCTACATATAATCAACAATACATATCAAGCAGGTTCCAGTTTAGATCCGCCAAAAAATGTAAAACTAGAAAAAACTTAAAACATTCCTAAGAACTACAAAAACAATTCGCTTATATGTCAATGGCTTAATTACAAATCAGGCTCGAAGGGCCAAAAATGTTACAGGGAAAAACTATTAGTCTTACTGTATTATTATAATTTATTTCTTTTCCACTTGGTGCTTAGACTCGCTTTAAGCCTTTAACTCCACATTGTCAACCTAGGCACGGCTTAATATGTTCTAAACGCTTCAGAAGTTTTGGTAACATAGAGTTGGAAAAAACTCAAATAAATACATGAAATCACAATGTGTTGTATTGAGATTCTGACTTTTCGAATATTTAGTAGATTCATCAATCTGTTATCCCCTAAATCTAAATTCCCCTGAATCTAAATCTAAAAGTGTGCAATTTGGAGTTGTTTTTCAAAAAACAAACTTTCAGAAAATAGAAAAGTACATTCGCTAAACTGTTCTGGTCTGTCGTGTGCATAAAAGATCAAATCAATCATTTTTAATTTTCAGATTATTTATGATGTTATTTTGAGGCTTCAAAAATCAAAGCCCAAAACACATGCAAAAGCCTGACATAGCTTTTCGTAAATGAAAAGCTTAAAACGAACAAACCTAATGAATATATTCATGTATCAAACATCCTTTTCACTTCGTAAATAAATTCATGATTTTTGCTCTTCAAAGTTTTGAGTTTTTAAAGATGTATGCATCAGGAAAATATATATAAGATATAATAAAATATGTAAATAGATATAACTGATTGGAAACCCAGAACGAATCAACATTGTAGACTTATAATGGATGCTGATTTAATTTTGTATTGTCAAAATTTTCCATCTTTTGAAGAAAATAATCTTTGCATACTTAAAAGAGCGAATACCATGATTATTTTTTGTGCACTAAAGAAACTTCTCTGCTTACCTTCCTTCAGCTAAAGGTTTGCCACCTGTCCAACACGTTCTTAAGCGATTATTCATGCATTAGTGTTAAACAACCAATAGAGAAAACCGCAATTGAAAAGATAACGGATAACGTGGTCTGCTATTTAACACAAGCCTCACGCCCACACACTCCCACCCACACTCCAAAGCATTCAAATTTGTCTAGCATATTGACAAGAACCAAAGTGAAAGAAGCAACGGCAACAACAATATCTGCAGCAACATCGGGTGAAACATAAAGCAATAAACAAGAAAATACCAAATGCATATATGAGAGAGACATGCAAACATGACAAGCGGATAACCAAAACCAGTGAAGGAAACATGTGTAGCAAGTGGCTTGGTTGGGTGGGGGAGGGCGCAGCAAGAGGGGGGCCGCCTGGCTGGCTGGCTCGACAATAACTGTTAAATGTAAATATTAATATTGTCATAATGGGCAAGCCGGATGGATACGTATCAAAAGTCCACTTAAGCTTGGTACACAAAATGTCCGGCTGCTTCACTTCCGGTTGCTTAATTTTTGGTAAAATTTACAAATGAGCCACCAAAGAAACCAAACATGCGAAACAATAACAGCAGACATTTGCGGGGTGAGTGGTGGGGCGAATGGCCATGCCATCTAATACGCAAAATAAACGAGCGCACACAGGCCACAGTCGGACAACCAGAGCAACAACAGTACCCAGCTGGATGCTGTACCACCTACTGCACCGCCTCCGCCATATCCTTCTCCGCTTCGTCAGCTGCTTCCTCTGTTGTTTTACAATTTAACGCACATCCTGGCAAGGCAACGCCCCACAGTTTAATTTTTGTGTCTCCATGTTGGTTGCACTCTAATCTAATGATGACAAGCGACGCCTCCACTGGCCCGGAGAGTCGTGGCGGGGAGCGGGGCGTGGTGCCAGTGGCAGTGGCGGAGTCCGCAAGTGCGTTGAAAAATTTTGGTGCATGCGATGCTCACCTTGTTGTCAGCCATTCTATGTGTTCTTTTTCAACTGTTGACATTTGACAGACAGCAAAAAGTGTGCAGGCCTACCTTTTTTTCTAATTTTTGGTTCGGAGTCAGCTTTCGGTTACATTTTGCGAATGGGGATTTCGGAATGAAGTGCCAGCCTCCTTTGTATTGTATATTGTGTGTTCCTGCTTACAAGTTATGCGACTAAGATAACTTGTGAAGATAAATGTTGGATTTTGCAATTGACTTTCCCCAACTCCTTTGGCTTAAATTTTGATTTAAGCACCTTGGTTATGCCCCTCATCTTACCTGAACTTAATTTACGTTCATTAACTAATTGCCTAATTTATGCAAGTCAAATAAATGTCATGTCAACATATAATTAGTTGTAGTCGAAATTGTTGGCGTTGACAGAAAAGCCTTGGAGGAGCAAATGTGACTGCTGCATGGAATGTGGCTGCGGGAGGCGGCGGCGGGAGGCGTGGTGGGAACTATGATAATTTATGAAATGACTCAAAATGCAGCTAATTAAAATGGAGGAACAAAGAAAAAAAAAAGAAGCCAGCCGAAGTCTATTCGTAGCCGAAGAAGCCGAAGCATATTTATACCCTTGCAAAGGGTATTATAATTTTGCCCAGAAGTTTGCAATGCATTGAAATATTCATTTCCGACACAATAAACTATATATATTCTTGATCAGAGAGACGAACTGAGTCGATAGAGCTTTGTCCGTCCGTCTGATTGTCTGTATCAAAATAGTCTTTTGAGTTTTGAAGCCGAATTTTTGCTCAGAGTCTTCATTTTACTGCACTGTACTAATATGTTGGAACCGACCGGATCGGTTGACTATATTGCATAGCTCTCATAGGAACCATCGGTCCGAAAATTAGTTTTAGTATGAACAACTTTTTTCTTTTCAATGGAAACGTCTCCAAACTTTGTATTCAAAGGTTTGCTATGATTTTTTATAGTTCTGCCCAGTTTGACGAAAATCAGACAACTTTTTAGTATAGCTGCCATACAAAAGATAGGTGTGAAAAACAGTTTTAATTTGACAATCTTAGTGATAAGAGCCTAAAACTTTGTAGTTGTTTGTTTCACATGCTTTTACCGAATTCTACAAATTTTTGTCCAAATCGAACGCCTAAATCAATAAGCTCCCCATAAGAAAAACGGTCGGAAAACTATATATAGTATGAAAAACTTTTTTCTTTTCAATGGAAACAATTCCAAACTTAGTATTCAAATGTTTTCTATGCTTTTCGATAGTTCTGCGAAGTTTAAAGAAAATCGGACAACTATACGGTATAGCTGCCATACAAAAGATAGGTCTAAAAAGCAGTCTTAGTTAGAAAAACTTTTTTGATTTTAATGGTGGCATCCTGAAACCTTGTATGTGATTGTTTAACTTGCTTTCGCCTAAATCTACAAATTTTTGTGCAAATCGGATGACTATATCATGTAGCTCTCATAGAAACAATCGGTCGGAAAACAATTTTTAGGGAGAAGAACTTTGTTCTTTTAAATGTAAACGTGTCCAAACTGTGTATACAAAGAATTTCTATGTCTTTTTAATAAATCTGCCTAGTTTGATGAAAATCGGTCAACTATCTAGTATAGCTGTTATACAAAAGATGGGTCTGAAAAACAGTTTTAGTTAGAAAAACTTTTTTGTTTTTTATGGTATCAAGCTGAGACATGGTATATGATTGTTTTACATGATTTTACCAAATTCTACAAATTTTTGTGCAAATCGAATGACTAAATCATATGGCTATCATAGAAACAATGGGTAGGAAAACTAGTTTTGGTGATAAAAACTTTTTTATTTTCAAAGCAAACGTCTTCAAACTTTCTACTTATTGCTTTTTTATACTTTTTAATAATTCTGCGAAGTTTGATCAAATTCGGACAACTATCTAGTATGTCTTCCATACCAAAGATAGGTGTGAAAGCCAGTCTTAGTTAGAAAAACTTTTTTGTTTTTAATGGTAGCAAACTGAAACTTAGTATTTGATGGTTTTACATGCTTTTACCTAATTCTATAAATTTTTGTTCAAATCGGATGAGTATATCATATAGCTCCCATGGGAACAATTGGTTATTTTTGATAATATTTAAGCGAGCACTTGCCAGGGTATAAAAACTTCGCCACAAACGAATTAAGCTTAGCTTTCTCCTTGTTGTTATTGTTTTGCATTGCACCAGCAGTGGCCTCCTGCTCCTGCTTCTGCTGTAATCTATTGGATTAGCGCAAATTCAATTTGATGCCAAGGCAAACGTTGTCCTGTCATAACAGTTTGCAACTCAATTAAGACTGACCCCCCAGCCCGCCCGCCCCCTGTGTAGCATTATCAAATTGCGCTGCAGCCAACTTTAATTTTTTTGACATTTCGATTTCGATCAATTTTTCCACATTTCCATTCTAATGCAATTACAAAAAACATACAGACAAATATATCCAAGGCTCTTATCAAATATTTGTTAAGCGGCTAACAAAATAGCCCTTCACTAAATCTCCACATCGAGTAGAATAAATCAGCTGACGCATCCCCCTCCCCCCCAAAAAAAATTCGTTCTCAAACTAGTTTTGGTGTATATATAAAAAAAAATTGGTTTGCAAATTTTCCACCAAGTGCAAACAACGTTGTAAAACAAATATTTACAGCACTTTGAACTGGGCAATGAAAAAAATGGGATGCGAAAAAATCTATCAGTAAATGATTGAAAAAAATGAATGTTTTCTGCCTCTCGCGCACGAAAAGACAAACAAGCAAAATAAAATAGGAGAACGTTGCGTAAAAAATGACAGCGCATAGGAAATTACAACAAAAACAAATAGACAAACACTGGCCGAGGCGTTTAGTTACCAAAGGATTTTGGTTTAGAGTGAAAAATACTCGATACAGACATGAATTGACATAAATTGTGTTCTCTCGTGTTGATGTTGTTTTGGCAGTGGAATGGGAAATTACTTTTTTTTAAGCTAACAATTTGACAATATTTATCAATTTTAATACAATTATTTTTATACAAAAATTAAAAATCAAAGTAGCCTTGCTTGCCAAATGCTCTACTGTCATTCCTATGCCCCAGCACAACATCAGAAAAACATCAGTCTAATTTCAGCCTCACAACCGAGTAGAGCTACTGCTCCGTAAAAAAAAATTGTGTACAAAATTCTAAATTTGGGGAAATATTTTTGGAGCAAATTCTATAAAAATGGCTGAAAATAATTTGGGACTCGTCAATTTCTGCATACCAGGCTAGGCATAATGTTACTCGATATCATTTTGGCGGTTCTATCCCTGGCGTTCAATGAAATTCTGCTAAACGATGCGAAGCGAGTGGAGCGAAGAGCAAGTAAGACTCGAGCATACAACTCAAATCTTAACTAAATGCAATTATATTCCCCTTTTTTGCAGCTAAATGAATCGGAAGATGCGGATAAACAACTACTATCTATTCTATCCTATCCTATCTAACATTTACTTTCCGTGGATGTTTTCAAGACGACAGTTTTGTTTTGTTAACAAAATTCTAAAAGATCCTGCTCCATTTTGCGGTAAATTGTGTAACTAAATTAAAAGTGAATAAGACGACAAAATAGTAATAATTAATAAGTGTTTTATTTGGAATCATCAGGGAAATATTGTTCAAAACTTTAGGAATGCGTGATTTGAATTTCCAGTTATATTGCCTTTCCACAATGAGAGGAAAATTTCATATTTGTTTGAAAGGATTTCGGTGGTGGTACCGCAGACTCATTTCCTTCTATGTTCCGATGTCCAGGCGGGCGGATCAGGTGTATGCTTGGGATATAGGTGTATAATTTGTTGGATGTCATCAGCTAAGGTCTGAGTATCCGTTAGGTCTACGGGTATGGTGAAATGTCAGGAATTAGTGCCGATCCAGACTGATGTTATATTTAGCTAGTTGCCTTCATAAAGGGTTTAAAATAGTGTATCACCTCAGCTGGTTTCATTCGGAGAGCGACACTATTGCATATTCCCGCTATGCCCTGTACTTTTTGCAGGTTGCTCTGGGCTGATGGTTTCCTGAGCGCTGGCCTACATTCTAATGCTGCGTAGAGGAGCCTGGGGCGTAGCTCGCTTGGAGAAAACGCGGCCTATGGCTTTTTTTTTACAGAAAAAAGAGCAGTGGTTTCCTGTTTATGTGTTCGTTTCTGAGAAGATTCCGATTCATTACCAAACATAAAGATCACTTCGATAAATTGAGGAGGAATTTTATGCTTCCTGGTGCAAAGCATTCATTCCTTCTTAGCTGGCGTTCAAGCAGTCGGATTTTCACTGAGCAAGCGTTGTCTTAAGATTCCCTAAGGCCTATAAGTTATAGGGACTGCAATTTTAACTTAGGACCTCGGAGGAGACTGAACACCCGGATGACTGCATAGTAGCGCACATGACTATCAGGGGCTCGCGTGGCACAGCGACAACAGATATAAATAATATCCATATCAATTTGATATGGGCTGGTTAATTTAATATTTTTTGTCATATGTTTTATTTATTCATTTCATTTCGAAACTAAAACAATTATTTCGAACATAAAAAGAGGAAGAGACGTATAGCAAATGTAAGGATGGAAAAAGTAAAATATTGCTATATTTAGAAACTCTCAAATTGTATTACCACATGCGTGTCCAATTGAGGATTACAATAAGACGGCATTCAATTTATGTTAAGTGCCAGAGGACCTTAGTTCGATCCCCAGTCAAGCAAATGGGTGGTGTCACTGAAATCCCCAAGCATTTCGTATAAGCGATTGAATTTGGAACTAATCTAGGATAACTTTGGATGTAAAGTGACAGAAAGAGTTAAGGATACTAGATTAAACAGTACAAAGAGAAAAAAATCCACTGATTGATCACCGATATCCATTTGGAAAGGATTTGTCTTTAAAATCCTTTTAACCATCCAACGGAGCTAAAAATCATTATTCATATCCTTTGGATGATTTTTAGCTCCGTTGGATGATTAAAAGGATATTTATGATACAACCAATTTGAAAATTTTTTCGAAATCTATCCAGACTACACCAAATGCCCACTTTTGATTCTACATACTGTTAACCAACAGTACTCTGTTAAAAAATATCCCCTGTCAACCACGAAATTCGAACTTAAAAAGCTTTAATGCTTGACAAAAACTCTCTGCTCTCACCATTTCGACCCCCCCGTTCGACTGTCAGCTGTTCCTTAGCAATTTCCCTTGCCCAAAAACTCTCGCAAATTCTTCGTCAAGTTCTACTCTCTCGTCTGCCGCACACACGAGCCCCTTGCCGAACATTTTTTGGCCCCAACTGCTGCTCTTGGTCCCAGCCGGCGGCGATGGCATCCACTTCGGCTGCTGCTTGGGATACGGCCGACAGCTTCCTGCTGCTGCTTCAGTTACGTTGATAATGTCAAATCGTTTGGTTCGCTGTCCTGCTGCTAATAATTTTGCGATTGCAACTCACGAGGACGACGAACGCCTCGAACGATGATGTTGTTGAAGGGAAAAACGTACGAGCGAGCGTAAATACAAATACCAATATGCGAGTCCAATTGAAAAGTTTGTAATAAACATTAGCCGGCTAAATCAAAACAACATAACAGGAAAAAAGATATAAAGATATCCTTCAAAAATGTACAAATTAATATTTCACCAGAGACTCAAAAGCTTTCAAAATAAAAACTAAAAACAATTCAACAAAAACTCAAAGGTTTTTGACAAACAATTTCTAAAAAAAAAAAAGTTATTCGCGCAGAATTATGAAAAAAGTAATATGTAACACGTTGTCCAGGTCCCTGGCATAGGTCAAGCTACTCGGTTAAGGGATTTTATGTCGGTCTGCTACACAAATCCCTTGAGTTCTCTGTGCTGTTTTGGTGTGTGCGGGCTTGCGTTTGTGTGGCCCCAAAAGAAGAAGCAGCAGAAAGTATCGTGTAACGTGTTAAATTTGTTAATTTATTGCCCAGACTACAAATAAACACACAGTCGAAAACAAAGGCAAACAACGAGAGCAACAAAAGCGGACTCACTCAGATTCATAACATTTGCTGTTTTGTTATGCCCCAAAGGTATGTTGAAAAACTGAGAATTGTACTTTTAGTTGGCAGGCATACACACTCGCACACTCACACACACACACACACACACACAAGTACATACCTACGCACGTACATACATATAATAGTTGAGATAAATGGGCTGAGAGCAAACGACGACTTAGCCGAGATTACTAAGTGAAATGCACAGCTTTTGGGAGTTGGCTTAAAATGATTAGGTCTAAGATGTTGAGTGGGAGATGTGTGTGTGTAAACTTATCTAGTAGACACTTTTAAAAGATTTTAGATAATTTGGTTAGAGGTGGCCAGTTTTTTTTTGTATAATTTATTAAAGTGCGTTTAGTATACTGCAATAAGGTTACTCAAGCTGTGTTTTCATTTGCCTGATATCTCATAAAGAGTGTAAGAGTCAATCTGAGAAGCGTTTTAAGCTGAGGTATTTGAAATCTTGACAAGTGAAAATACTGCTTAAACAGTAAACATTAATGTGCAAATACCAGCATAACTAATTAATTATACTTAATTTTAGAAAAAGACTAAGCAAAGTAAACTGTTAGCTGGAAAGAAATAGAACTTATAAATGTCTGAAAATTAATCAAAAAACGTGATTGAAAATCCCAAAAGTATTTCAAACATACCTGGAGGAAAATCTAGAGTCTTTTGGGAGTCCGTTAACCCCTTTTTTATACATATTCTAGAATACTTATGAGTCAAATAGCAAACCACAGTGAATCTCTTCTCTGCCGTAAGTGCTTTTTATTCAGCAGTTGAGAAATTTGCCCTTAGAGCTCCCACTTAAAAATGTAGTAAAACATTTCATCATACATGCCCTTAAAAGTAGGCAAGCTTTATTTTCCATACACATGTTTACATAGCTGCTGGGTGTCAGATAAAATAAGAATTTACTCTGATGTTTGGAAGCTCTATATAGAAGAGAAGACCAAAGGGTTCAGTCAATTGAAGTGACGATGGTGATTCTAGATGATTTAAACTGATAGATTTTTATACTCCTTTCTTTGGGTTTTACTCACTTTAATATTAGCTTCTTTTTATAACCTTGCAAAGGGTATTATAATTTTGCCCAGCAGTTTGCAACGCTTAGAAATATTCATTTCCGACCTCATAAACCATATATATTCTTGATCAGGGTGACGTGCTAAGTCGATTAAGCTTTGTCCGTCAGTCTGTCTGTCTGTTTCTACGCGAACTAGTCTCTCAGTTTTAAAGCTATCGAGCTGAAATTTAGCACAGAGTCTTCTTTTTGCTGCACACTACTAATATGTCGGAGCTGACCGGATCGGATGACTATATCTCATAGCTCCCATACGAACAATCGGTCGGAAAACTAGTTTTAGTGAGAAAAACTTTTTTATTTTGAATGGAAACGTCTCCAAACTTTGTAATCGTAGGTTTTCTATGTTTTTTTTATAATTCTGCCAAGTTTTATTAAAATCGGACAACTATATGGTATAGCTGCCTTACAAAAGATAGGTCTGAAAAACAGTCTTAGTTAGACAAACTTTTTGGTTTTTAATGGTAGCATCCTGCAATTTTGTAGCTGTTTGTTTCACTTGCTTTCACAAATTTTTGTCCAAATCGGCTGACTATATTATATAGCTTCCATATGAACGATTGGTCGTAAAATGGGAAAACGAGTATTTTTGAAAATATTTAAGCGAGCACTTGCAAGGGCATAAAAACTTAGGCACAGACGAAGTTAGCTTAACTTTCTAGTTTTTATTTATTAAGAAGAAACTATTTGTTAAAATCCCAGCAAACATTTTATGTTATGCGAGACGTTTTCGAGTCATCAATTTGATTAAAATAGTCCGAAATGAGCTGGTGTTCTGATCGTAAATTATACTTGTGTAGGGACAAAATGATACTCTTCTTATAGATTCGGTTTCAACAAGTTGTTCTAATCAGTTTCGAATCGTTTTCGATTCATTAAGAAGTCTTTTTAGAGTCGTTTTTCAATAAACTACATTTAAAGCATATCCAAGAGCCTTTCATGAGAATTTTTGTAAACATGTGTTGTTTCTCTTTTTAAACAACAACAAGAGGGCTCAAAAAGGTCTCATGAAGATAATTTTTGTTAGAACAATCTTCCAAATGAAACCATTCCACACATTTCTAATATATTTTTAAGCGAAGAGATACCGTTCTGAATACGTTTATTAAAAATTTACATATTTTGCACCGCCTGTTGTTATGCAACTAAAGATGTCGAAATTTTCAAGTGATATTGCATGGCAAATTTTTTGGAGCAGTAGACACTTAAATAAGTTTGAACTCATGTACTGAAGATGTCCAATTTTTGCTTAATAAAATCGTAGAATTTTTTAGGAGAGTTAATTTAAGAGCTACGGTGAAGTACTGTAAATTAGCATCAAAGAAAGTTAAGGCATTAGTATAGGTTCCCCATAAAATGTGTCTAAAAAGGTAATTAAAATAACCCTTCGATCAAATTCACATAAATCTAAAAGTGCCAAACCATTTTTGAAAACACATTCTTATTAAGCACACTGTAATAATATAGAACCTTTATCAACAAACCTTAAATATACCTATATATATATTTTGTGAATACACAAAATGTGCCCCCTAACTAAACCAGTTGTCAGGGCAAATCTGCAAAATAAATCAAATCTAATATCAAAACACCCAAATCACGACTGGGATGCAATTAAACTGAACGGAAAGTCAATTTCATTTGTCTTATATTAATTTTCATAGTTCAACATCTTACTCAACGAGCTTCTAAAGTAAATATTAATCACTTTACCTAAAAGATATGAAATATTTTCTACTTATTCATGTGCCCTATGAATAAATGCAAACATGTATGGCGATTTCTGGCACTGCTAATGATGATGGATGAAGCTAATCGAAGTGTGGTTATTGAACAGAACTAGAATGTGAAAATGTGTCCATGGAATATATTGGAATTTATTCAATATGTGTGTGGTGCATTGGGAAGCAAACGGAGAGGACAGAATAAACAAGTTATTTTTAGCCAAAGCTATACGGAGTATATTAAGTTTGTGCCAATGTAAATATGTATGTGACAGCCAGAAGGAAGCATCTCTGAGCCTTGGAAGTATACATATATATTTTTGATCATCATCATTTGAATATTAAATGGAAAATTTTAAGCTAGAATTTTTGAAGACCGATGTAGAGTATTTAATTGACTATGCTACTTCTTAGAACAGACATAATATATATTAATTTGGAAATTGCATTGAGCTGCCCAAAGCATCAGAATGTTTGAGTCATGACAATCCTTTATCAATGCCATCGAAGGCTCCAATGATATTTTTCAGTCAACTAGAATAATGCTGCATATTAACAACTGATCTCATAACCACCTTATCTGGTACTTTATCATTTGAATCTAGATCTTTGTTAAGCAATAGATTAATGTGATGATAATCCAGAGTATGGTATGCCCTAGTGGCGTTTTTTTTTTGGTATATTAAAGAAATGTTTAAGTCTTAGAAAATAGTTTTGGAATACTTAGAGCCAATATCGTATCCCGTGTACACAAGAAAGCCATTTGGCTTAGGAAAAAAATATAGCTATACAGCTTCAACATTGTAGATGTATGAAACTGAAACTAGCTTGGAAACTAGCTGTCCTTGGTGGACTAAAATTTTGTGAATATCTCATCTCTCGCAAAGGGATCTGTCCGACGAAATTGGTATACTCAACCCCAAATTGTTATTATGTTCTAAAAACGTTAGAACCCTGGACTCGACTGAACAGCAAACATTTACCATCAAAAGAATCTACGAGGGTTGAATCGCTTACCTCTAATCACCTTCTACTGAAAAATTGCAAGCCGTTACAAGCGAATGCCAGGCTATGAGACTGATCTTAGGTAGCGTTGGCATCAAATGCAATTATTCGCAGATCACCTTTGGAAACAGTGAATGTAAGACTCTCCGCCTGCTATGATTTAGGTAATGGGTGCGCGCAAGCTATACGCATTGGCTGCATTTGTGGTTGCTATACGCATAGCATTTCCAACTACTTTAACTTCATATATGATTCTATACTCTTTCTCTTTTATGCCTCTTGCAGAATTGAACGCAACTACTAATTTTCATGCGTTTGTATGTAAAACCTTTGTTGTAGTGCGTCGAATGATTGCGTTTGCAAGCAGGCATACAAACAGCAAAAGGTTTTATTGTGGTTGTTGTTGCTTAAGAGCATTGGGCAAAGCTGATTTAGTTTTATTTTGTAATTATATTAAATATATATGTCCGCCACACGGGTTTTAGGCATATTTGACCAATATTTATTATGAAAGACAATCTGGGTAAAGAGACCAGTCTTTCTGAGTATTTCGTGGAATCCGAAATACTTTGTTCAGAAAACATCGAGAAAGCTTATCGACTTCGTCAGCATTCCCAAGCCCTTGCCACATATAGTATGCTTGACGGAGCTGTAGCTTGAATCATTCTATATTTTAGACTTGGTGTTACATTTGGAATGCCCAGCAGCGTATTACAGGTACAATGTCAAAATTTGCATATGCCAATTATATATATTTTTGTGGGAATTTAATATAATCTTTATTCTTTGAATCTTTGGCAAAAAGGCTGCCTGTCCAGGCAAATGAAAAGTGTAGCATTCAACGACATTTTCAATATTTTGTAACCTAAACGGTGGACGAGTGCGATGTAGCAGTGATACATATGGTTAGGGTTTGAGAATCCCAAGTGAGCCGAGTGAAGTGAGGGACTAAATTCGAAGTTCTGAAGTCCCAAGTCTACAAAATCTAATCCAAGTCCAAAGTCTTTCCATGGAAAACCCGTTAAAAACAAGCCAAAACTTTTCTTAAAAATGAATTAATTTCTCAAACTTAATTCTACCAGCACCAAACGCATGATGACATGTCCAACTATATATTCCCTAAGAGCAAATTCATATAATTTTAAGAGAAGCTCACTGCCAGCTTTAGTCTCCAAAGATAACATTGAAATACAACTCCTTTAATCCCCACAAACCAAGTTATTTACACCACAAAACTCTTATAAAACTCATTTATATTACACAAAAGTGCAATTGCGTAGAGTTTCTCTGACACTCCACTTAAGGTAATCGCATTGGTAGGAAGCCAACAACTTTCCCCCCCCCAGACAACAGCACATACAAAAGTATGGAAAAAAAGTTATGGCCACAAAACAACAGCAAAACAAACAAACCAAATCCTGAGCGACTTCAACTAAAAAAAAAAAATTTATATATAAAAGCAAAAAAAAAAAGGTATTTCCTTTTAAATCAAATACAAAAATTTGTGTTTTTGGGATTCCTCTTTTTGGCTTCCTTTCCTCTGCGCTCTCAAGTGGGAAACTGGCCCCACTTCTGGGCACTTCATTTCACTCCAAAAACATATCGAGCCGGGGCCACTTGAGTGTGCGCCAAGAGATAAGCGCAATTATATGGCTTCAAGTGACCAGGAGGACCACAGAAAACTGTATATAAATTAGGCAAAAAAAAAATAGAAGAAAAATTGTAACTTATGTGACATGGCCTTCATTGAGACAAATGTTGTTTGGCCTTTAAGTGCATTTCCACTTTAAATTTATCTCATATTGAAAAGGTATACAAAAGTTGCTTCTGAACTCGGCCATGTCACATTCTGTGCTTCAAGTGCTCGTTATGGCCAATTTCTGGCAAGTTTGGCCCAAAGTCTTTTGTTTTGCTCACCGCATGTGGTGGGCGGAAGGTGGGCGGGGTCTTTTATAGTGTGTGTGTGTGTGGGTTCATTTTCAAGTGGCTTTTGTGGCTCATCTGAAAAGAAGGGAACTTCTTATAATGTTGACAAGTGACCATTGAAAAATTTGAACTTTTGTGGGTTTGGTAAACAACCAAGGGATAAGTTAAGAGTTGGAATCTATATATATAGAATTATGAATTTCCACGAGGGCTGCCTCTGAAGTAGCTGACATCACAACAAGAAAAGGAACTACAAATTGTTTGATTTATCCGAAAATATTTCAATGTAAAGAGAACTTAACAAATGAATGCATAGGTTGTCTGTAAAGTACTGTTTCAAAGACCTCTCATTCCTCTCAGCCGACTTATAGCCACACTTCAAAACGCTTTGCATCTTGCTTTATTAGCAAATGGGTACTGAGAATAAGATCTTCGGGAACTTCTTCAACTGAAAATCCCTGCGTATTTTTAAGCTCCGTTTTGAGGACAGCCTAAGGTTTTAAGGTTTACTAATGTAGTTAAGGTTTTACTGTTAAATGGCTGAAATTAAGCTATGTGATCGAAAATAGTTACAAAAATATTTTTAATATTTGTTTTCTTATCTTTCAAAACAAACTTTTCAAGTCATCTTTAGCTCTTCAATCTTTCCATGAAAGAGTTTTTAAGAGTATTAAACGTAATGTAAAGGATGCAGCTGAGATTGTTATTTTAAATTCTATTGAATACAATTAAATATTAGCGATTTTACATCAAAGTGATAGTTGAAGCCCAAGAGGTAACAACTTTTCTGTGGCTAAGGAACATTTGCTTGTGGATCATGTTGAGTTAACCAATTGTATTTTGAAGTACAAGAGAGTAATGCGTCAATTAGAAAGCAGAAGACTCAAACTTGGCTTAGACTTGGACCTGTACTTGGACACCCAATGATAATTGCATAAAAACGCATCGCCACATACACACAAAGGCGATTGTCTGTTTATACGCTGCCCCTCCATGTTTTTGCGCGCACTCTGCTTTGAAATTCCCAAATGGTTATGCCACCGCTTGGCATGGAGAAACTGTTGAAAATCGTTCAGTTGGTAGGCATTGATCGCTGATGATAGAGGGTGGGTTTCTCTTCAAACAGCTGTACGATCTACCAGCGTGCTTTATGGTGTGGTGTCTCTGTTTAAAGTTGTGCGAAAGCATAACATGACCTCGAGCCGGCTGAAATCTGCAGGTTTATTGAAAAAGATGAACGATTTGGGCTTGTATGTCGAGTGGTTCCAACAGGACTGCGCTACAAAAGAGGTTGTATGTCATAACACTTCCTGACATGACGCCAGAGGTCGCCATTGCACTGTAGAGAAGTGTCCCAATGCACTTTCAGAAGTGTCATAACGCCCACTTCCAGAGAGACAACACACACGGTCCTTTTATATGTTTAAGGAGATTAATAGAGCAAGAAGAGTACAAAATCAATAATAATCAGCCGCATTGAACTACAGAAAATTCCGCAACATATATCAGTAAACTATCATTATTTTATCTAATATACAGAGGGAAAAAAGAAAATTAAAGAATAGAATGGGGATATATCTTAGTTTTCTATTAATCATCCAACGGAGCTAAAACTCATCCAACAGATATGAAAAATGATGATCATTTGGATTATTCCGCTGGATAATTAAAAGGATATTAGAGACATATCCAAATGGATCTTTCGTTGAGCTTTTATTTTTCTGTTCCTAATGATATTCCAATTAGTTAAACATTAGTGATTGAGTTAATCTGCTTGAATAAGATTCTTTGCAGAGTTTCGAATCAAATTAAAGAACGACTAATCGCCTGAGGTTAAGAAAGTCTAGCGCAGCGCTTAAGTTCCGTCGTCAGAGTTGTTAAAAGTTTTAATTAAAGTTCATTTATCGTTGTATTTCGTGATGAAAAACGCCCTAATCAAAACTCGTTATTTCGTGATACTATGGGAAACCTCGAGTACTGCCTTATTAATACTTTAGTCACCTTTAAAACTTACCAAACAGCAGGTTTTATACAACGCTCGGTTGGTAGCCGACTATAACATACTCTGTACCAAGAAAATTTGTCTTTTGATCATAACTCGAAAACCGTTCATCCGATCTTCTTCATTCTTTTGGCGGACCGATAAGTTATCCTAAAAACTAAATATGTCCAAAAGGAACAAGCCATCTATCTTCAAAACTGTGGGAGATATGACGTTTTTTCTAAATTGCGGGGGCGGCAGGGGGCGTGGCCAAAATTGAAAATAAACTTGATCTGCCTGCAGACATAAGAAGCATATGTCCCATACATGTGAAACCTCTATCTCTTACCATCTCTGAGATCTGTGCGGCTCATACGGACAGACAGACGGACGGACGGACAGACGGACATGGCTATATCGACTCGGCGGTTGATGCTGATCAAGAATATATATACTTTTTGGGGTCGGAGATGCTTCCTTCTGGATGTTACATACTTTTGCACAAACTTAAAAAACTTATAGTACTCTATGTACCTTCGGTGCAGAGTTTACAAATTGCTTTTGGCTTAAAAATCTGCACCTCCATTTGCCTTTATTATATTTCCTTATCTCTGCCTGTCCATAACATTTTCTGCTTTGTCAAAGAGTCTATTTGTCTTTCATATTTTGTTTACAAATTTAAGTCAACAAATTTTTGGCTGACTTGGGGCTTCTGCCCCGTCCGTTTGCTCGGTCGCCTTTTGAATGCATCTTTTGAAAGCCTCAAGTGTGAACACACATTATAATAAACGCCTCAATTGTTGTTCAGTCATCTGTGTAATTTATGTTTAGCTAATGTTCAGGGATCGATGAGCTTGTCAGCTTTTGTGAATCACAGCACACACACACACACATATCCTATATCCTGTCCCACACACTCTCGCACACACACACACACACACACCGCATTAACCCCCATCCGAGAGGAAGGCTATGAAATGACGTTAAGGTTGCTTCGTTGAGTCTAATAGACTTTCATGTCTGCCATCGACTACGACTTTGCCCCAGTTTAGAAAAAGCGGGTCCTGGTGAAAAATCCTTTGGCATTTTGCTGGTGTTTTTCTATCCTTTTTTTTTTTAGACATGTTTCAATGATTTCTTATTTTTGCTTGAGGGGGTCGAAACTGTTGCTTTTGCCATTTTGTCGTTAGAGAATTTCAGTCTTTTTTTTTATTTTCTTATGTTTCTCCTGTAAAATCCTTGATGTGTGAAATTCATATAATCAATATTTAAAACCTTAAAAAAATGTGGAAAAAAGAACAACAAAAAAAAATCAAGTAGTCTCTGCCGGGCAACTCTTGTGGGCTTGGGTGAGACTAGTTTGTAAATATCTCATTCCATTCTAAATTTTCGTGTTGTGCACAGGTCCCAGGAAAAAAAAACACACACAAAACTTCCCAGAAAAAAAATAAAAATTTCTTCGTTCAAAAAATTGTGGAATTCCTGAGCATCGGGAACTCTCCAGAAAAAAGCCCAAAGGTAAGCTATTTTTTACGCGCTCCCATTTTTTTGGTTTTCTATATTTTAATAACCCCTTTTTTAGTTTATTACTCCAAGATGGTGTGTTGCCAGGCGCCCTGCGGTACTGTATCTTATGCCCTTTCCTATGGTCCGGTGGGTCCAGCACTGCCTGCCATGAACTATTCCAATTGCTGTTGTGGACCCAGTCCTCCATGCGGACCCTGGACTTGCCCACCCAATAGATGCCGTTGCTGCTGCGAATATGGTTGCTTTGGACCTTTCTATTGATGCTTGGGGGGGAAGATAATATTGGAAGCAAGCAAAACAAATCAAGTGGAAAGGAAAGAACGAAGAAAGTTTTATTTGGTTCTGGGATGGGCCATAGAGACTGTCCTCTACATGTTGCAATAAAACCTAGCCTTTGACAATAGTCTCTTTCTGTTGAAGCATTTCTACAGGATTTAGCCCTTGGAGGAAAGTCTAGATTTTTCCATGTTGAAACTGGCATTTCATTTCTGAAGAATATTCGGCTATTTTTTTCATTTCAAGTTAAGAGGTTGGCTGACAGACGCCTGACTCAGCTAGAAGGATCAGCTAAAAAATAAAAATATCTGCTGTCATTTTTCCAATCTAAAAGCTGATTTACACTACATACAAAAAAGCTGGCTATTAACGCACAACGCACTCCTAGTGTAAATAGCCTATAAATCAAGGGCCCACAGCACCTAGTGCTTGCGCATTCACTAACACAAATAAAATAAACTTTTTTGAAGCAACAAACACAAGAAAACGAAAGATAAGACCGGTTATAGCCTTCTGCTGTGCATGTGCGAGTGCTTGTGGCTATCTGAGGCATACTGCAACAACAAAATCTACGGTGCAGTCAACGCGCATATGAATTGTTATACCTTCAATTTTGCAGGAGGTTGAGGAGAGAAAGAGAAGAGACTCTTCCGAAGTTAGTTTATTATGCGTGAGTCCCACAGGCTTGGCATGCCTTTTGCGCAAAACACATGCGCCTGAAGCATATGAAGCTTGGGCATCCCTGCTGTTAACCAACAAACGCTCATGTAAATGGGTAGCTTAAATTCCGAGAGCTATGCTTACACTTGTCTGATATACCATGAAAGTTTCCCCTTATGAGATTTCAGACAAAAGTAATACGTCAAACTGAGAAGCCAAAAAAAGCTGCATTAGCAGTACTCTGAGCCGCCGCGCCCTAATCTTCAATCGGGCGAGGTCATCAATATAATGAAGTCCCGTCCGTTGCCTTCCGCGTAAGAAGCGCTCATTTTCATTTCATTTGTCTTTACTCTGAGATATCAGCAGGTAATAGTCAATCTGAGGAGCGCAAACATATATGAAAAGCAGCCTAAAAAGAAGGCCGAGTTCTCTTGAGTTTTTTAACAGCCAACTCGCAGTAAACCCAGTTTTTTCATATGAAACCTTGACATAAGAAAATACAGCTTTTAAGTGGATAATTAGATTCCAAGGTTCTGCACCTGATCCGGCTCGAAGGACCAAACAAACGACATAGCAGCGGTGTGAGGCCATTAAATAATAATAATAATAGTTAAATTGAGTAACAATTAGATTTACTTTAGTTATTTTTATCAGAGAATTTTGGTTTATTGCTTCTTTTAAATTTAAACATCAAGTTGCCGTCAATTGCTTAAAATTGTAGAGATTCCGCCGGCAGAGTAATGGGTCGGATGCTACTGCGCTCACACATAAAACATCCTTCACCCAATGACGCCGATACATGTTATGGTTGCTGGAATGGAAGTAATTTGTTGCCAACAATACCCGTCGGACTGGGTGGTACAGGTGGTGTATCATGAGATTGAAAACATTTGCCACCATTTCTGTTACTTGTGTCGGGCACCCAGCATGAATTGGCGGGTCCGCATGGTGTGGGTATGAAATCTCTACCGGTATATCTTAATGTGGATAAAGGTGGGTTATTGCAAGCCAAATCATAGGATGCGCAAGCCCAGCCACCGCACATTTTGAAAGGAAACTATGAAAGAGATTGGAAAGATATAGTTATTAATGGATTGGAGGAATGAAATTATTGTAAAATTTTACCCAGATGGTTTTTGTTTATTTTTGTTGAGATGTGTGTCTGGCAACGACTTGAATGGAACTAAATTCAGATCACATTATTGGGGACTAAATGTAAGGTCAAGGCCTACTTGGAAGTGAAAAGTACTCTGACATTGAGTAATACCACCTCAGAACCTGATCTCAACTTGTAGATAGGCCTATCAACCTTTTGATTACTAAATAAATGCAGAAGGTTTGAACTTTCTATCTTCAAAACTGTGGCAGATATGACGCTCTTACCAAATGGAAGGGGCGTGGCAAAATTTGAAAACTAACTTTATCTGCCTCTGCTGGCTTCTGTTCAAACATATTAGATGCTTTCTTTTAACTTTCTTATACTCTGCTTACCTTTGATACAGTGTATGAAAAACACAAGCAACTGTTCTAGCAGATAAGAAATCAGCTCTAAAAATAGAAACCACAAAACCATCTCCACATTGGTCGCTATTTAGTACCCACCACACAGCTAATCAAACTAAACCCCTTAACCCACTTGCCCACATCGGGTTAACCCTTCCACCTACATCACATCTTTACTTACCATTCAATTCGGTGTCCACTCCTTAGGCACTGGTTAGTCCTCCCTCCCATCACCAACAACAACCGCCGCCACCACCACAGCATCCTCCACCGCCGCATCCACCGCCGCAACAGGCCGAACAGTTATCGCATGCCCCACAGGGAGTTGGAGCAAAACAGCGTCCCGTAAAGCGAAGCGTTGAAAGGCGCGGATTGCAACAGGCGATGCCATAGGAACAGCAGGCCCAACCACCGCACATTTTTGATTTGAGAGAAGGTGTAAATTTTCTAGTTAACGCCCAAAGAGTCGACACGAAATCGAGTGAACGATAGGTTTTACAAAGAGCCAAAAGGAGAATTGAAATGAAATGGGCGAAAATAGTCTTTGCTGTTGCTTTGACAGTTTGTTGACATGCCCCTCCCCGCCTTCCATGTAACATAAATCTTGTTAAAACTGTGTGGAAATTCAAGCTGATTGGAAAAAGATGTTAAAAGTGAACAGAGAAGGAGCTGGGTGGAACAAACAAACAACAAAAAAAAGGATTTTTGGAATAAGTACCGGTGATTAAGGTGTACTGTAATCGATGCGCCATATTTAATATCGGAAAAATTCAGAGACATGATTATGTTTTATCAGTATTGCGTATTCAGTACAGAGATTAAAACCGTAACCCTATTATTTTTATTATCAAAAATCACAAACAAATATACGGAGTTTGTACTCCCTTATGCCAAATTTAGTTGAGTACAATGAAATAACAAAGGTTTCACGTACTCAAAGAACTCGTTGTGGTTAAATAAATATTCAATTTATTGCATAGGATTATTATGTTAAGAGTATGCTTATTAAATTTTATTAATTTGTTAATTTTGTATTTTAAATTCTTTATAGTTCAGGTCTTTGGACCTTTTCAGCTATGTTTCACATGCGGACAATATTATTGTCTAACGTTTAATTACTATTATAGTAATTAAGAGGAAAAATTAAGGAAAAAAACCACAAGATACAACTTAATACTACTTATAGATATATTGACATAATTATATCGTTTAGGTGGTTATATGTTGAGTGTCTACATATATCATTGAAGTTATCCTTAAGTCGACTCAATCTGTCTGACATCATTTCGACTTTGGCTGTGGGGTGAAGGTCGGAGGTGGAATGATGCCAAGAAAGCTTGAATATCATTTTAAAAATCTTCTTTGGGCTGTTTGTAGCCTTTTAATATGACAATTGGCAACATCCGACCACACTAAAACAATAAAATGTTAATATAATCATAAAAATGGTAATTATAATTAAAAAAAAAATTTTATAAACTACAAGCCCAATTCAATGAAATTAAGAGGCCACGACTTATGCTTAAATATTTTTCTCTCTTTCTTTATGTGTTACAACACTAATCTGATTCCAAAAAGTCGTAAGTGTGTCCGTTTTTTTTCGAAATAGCTAAAAATATAGTTTTTTTATTGAAAATATAAGGAACTTAGGGAAAATGGGAATAACATCTTATTTGGTTTGTGGATTTTGAATGTAAAAACATGTCCTAAAAGGTAATTGAGTAACTTATGTGTCTTATAAAAGTCACTGCTTAGTCAAAACGGACTTAAATACACTTAAGTGGTATTCCTGATTACGATTTAGATTGGTTTTAGGTTAGTTTTAGATTTCGTCGATCAGCTCCATACAAAAGGGGGGTCATTCTAAAAGATTTATTGAAATCAGCTTTGCATCTGATTTAGATTTGGTTCTGATTTGATTTCGTTTTGGTGTGACCGTTCATTCATGTCGCACTTTGAGTTTGTTTGAATTCAGATGTGAGAAAACCATGGAGAACATTGCAAGCTTTTGCATTTCAATATTTAATAATCAAATAATAATTATTAATTTAAGGCATATTAGAGTCTCTTGGCAAGGCAAAAAAGTTGTAGAAATCAAAGAATCTTGACTCATTAGAGCTTGTGCTTGAACAGGGTGAAGATGTTCGATATATCATATCTGCACACTTCTCGGATAATGTAGAATGTCACAAATTATTCCACAATTTCATACTACTTCTTCCACTTGAGATTTGCCTAATGGAATAAGTGACTTTAGACACCCTAAATAATTTCTGTGGATTCCAAAACCACATATTCTGCCAATAAATTATTATTTAATAAGCTTAAAGTTTTCCACTCTCTTTCTGCGTTTGATTTGGCGCCAATGGTCTATTAGAATTATGCTCACACTGCCAGCTGATCCTGAAATCGTGGACAAATCGGTGCTCAAAAAGGGCAGTTCAACGGATGATGCCATCCAAGTAAGTCCAAGTAATTTAACCACCGTTTTGTGTTGCAAGGAGAACGAAATTATTTTTGTGATTAAATGATAGATGGCGTTACGCCTTTTGTTATTGATCAAGGAAAATAGGTTTATTTTGCGATTAAAAATGAGAGGGTGGTGGAAGGAGAGTGCAAATTTGTGGTTTTTGTTGATATTTTGTTAAATTCTGTAGTACAGATAAACTTCTCATACTTACTGGCAGCTTAAGTTGATTTTTACTATTTGCCACGCCCCCCATAGTACCCGCAGTTTTGAAGAAACGTTATATCTCCGAAATTTTTAAAGATGGAAGGTTCGTACCTTCTAGACATATTTAGTAATCGGGATAACTTATCGATCCGCCAAACAAAAAATGGTGATGATGGGGTAAATAATAGTCAAGTTATGAGCAAAAGAAAGTTCGAAAGTTTGCAGCATCATAATTCAGGCTCAGCATAAACTTTTGTTGATACAGAGCATGTTATAGTCTGGATTTCTTGTGTTCTTAGAGTTTGTGATCGGTTGCATAAAATGCAGCAAAGTCAAGAACCAAGGTATTGTGATCAGTGTTTCCTAGCCCTGTACCCCAAACCGCTGTTACTATTCAATGGAACAGGGAAATTGATTCTACCTATTGGCAACTAAATTCCCTTTGCCACACATCTCATAATTTCGTAAATTTTTATCTAACAACAACATATTTCTAGACAAGAAATCAAATGCTAAAAAAGTGCTAAATAAGCACTAGGAATCGATTGAGAAAGCGACGCTTCCCATTCGCCTGGCATATTTAGCACATTTTTTGCGTGAAAAAAGTGAACAACAACAAAAAAAACAGGAGGAGAAGCCAAGCAACAGGTGGATATTATGAGTTGTTGTGCCCCCGGCCGCTGTCGTCCGCGTTGCGGTCCTTGTGGCGGAAGAGGTGGAGGCGGCTGCTGCGGCGGCTGTGGACCCCGTTGTGGACCCTGCGGCGGCTGTTGTGGCCCACCGCCTTGTGCAGTAATCTCCTATCGCCTGACCAGCGGCCCAGTTGGTCCAGTCCTGCCCTGCATGGATTGCACCTGCTCCGGCTGCTGTTGCAATCAATGTGCCCCGCCCTTTTACTTTGTGCCCAACAAATGCGCCTGCTGTTGGGAATGGGGCTGCTTCGGACCGTTCTATTAGATTGAAGCGAGAGTTAAGTATAATGCAGCTACTCCCTCTGGCGGTCATCGTGGTTGTTGTTGTTGTTGAGATGCAAGGTTTCAAAGTTTTGAATGCAATAAATTCATGTGTCAACCAGAGGTTTTGCTCTTTTTTTTATTGTTGTTATTGCAGTTCTGCTGACAGCCAAACAAATGGCTAAGCTTCTGGTTTCAGGGTTGCCAAAGTTTCACAATGAAAATCATTTAACATTCGAAAAAAGCAACAAAAAAAATAACCAACGTTTTGAATCTGAATTGCTTGTTTAGGCATGGCTGGAAAAAAATGCAAAAACGCATGTGAAATGCTTTTTATGGTTTAGTTGGCGTTGTTATGTAGGTCAGTGAAATAAACTGTTTTGTTTTACTTTTTACAAATGAAAGCGACAGGTCAATTTCCAAACTATTTGTTTACAGAAAATGGAATAAAAAAATTATCATTCTGTGAAAAATTCAATTGAAATATGGTAAAACTTGACCAAATCAAAGCCATGACTCATTCGCAAAGCACAACAATAGAGCTCAAAACTCAAAACAATGCCAACGTTTTAAGATTTTTAGAAACAATGTGTATAATTTGATAGAAAAGGGTGCAGAGGGAGAAACTGCTGTTAGAGCAAATCAATTCGTCCTTCATCGTCAGACACAAGTCGTTAAAGTTTCGACTTGACATTACCATAAAAAAAAACAGATGAAAGAGCGGAAAACATCACAAAATAAAATGCATTGAAGTCTTTAAACTCTTTGACGATGTCTGGAAGGTTGTAGTGGAGCTTGTATAAAGATAATGGATGAAAGGAAACAGTTCAATTCAGGTTAAACTGCATCTATAACAATAATTTGCCAATTTGGAATATTTATGGTAAAAGTATTCTATAAAGAACCGGCTTGCACCCCTGGTTCAATCAGGCTACTAAGAATCATTGCTGCAAACCGGTTTGGAACCGAACCGCTCCGGAGACTCCAGGTTTTTTTTTTTAAAGTCGGAACCCAACCGGAGCAAAAAAAATGGTTCCTCGCCGAACCCTACTCTGAACCGGAGCAAAAATGTTTTAAAAGAGACTTTCTTCAAAACCAAAAACGAGCGATAACTTATTTTAAAAGAAGTTTGTATTTTAAGCTGTATTTAAAGTCTTCAGAGTGGGTTTGGGGTAAAGTTTTGTGTAAGCTGTTGAATCCAATTTACAAAACATCTGTAAAATTACACACTGATAAAAAATTCGCCCTGAACGGATTTTATAGGAGAGTTTCTAGTTTTTAAGGCGAATGTTTTATGAGTGCAGAAACCCAAACCTCTTCCCAGCGATTACTTCTCACTCAATTCTGAAGTCTTCGGCAATATACTGTAAAATCTCTTCAGTTCGGCTTAGCCCTGAATCATAGCTGGATCAGCCTCGAAATGGAAGGTCTGGTACTGAATTCCTGACATCTTTTATATGAGTTTCAGTCAAGAATTTAATACAGACATCTCCTAATATGTAATGACTCATGACCTTAGCTGATTTTAGGCATGATTTCTGTGCTGAACTCATGGGTGGGTTTCGTGGGAAGTACTTAAACATGCCTGAATTCAGGCAAGAAATTCAGTTATTCCTACTGTATACGACTGAATCAGCCCTGACAAAACTCAGTACTTAAACGTAGAACTGCAGGGATCTTAATAAAACGTTTAGAAAAACGTTCTCACATTTTAAGTTGAGAAACCAAGAAACCAAATATTATTCACCTTAGAACAAACACAGCTGGCAAATAAATGTTCCTGCAACATGAGTATCAGTCGAGCCTGCTTTTTCTACTCTTAAGTTTGTTTTATACAGACAAAAAGCCAGTATTGATGAAATATTAATGGAAGACATATTATTGATTAACTCAAACTAAGCTTAAATATAATATTACATCAAAAACATTTAAACTCAAAACATCTTAGAATAAAATGTTTAAATTTGCTTTAATTTATATAAATATTTTCGAATTAGCGAACAAAATAATGTCCGATTCTCGGATCGAATCTGAACCTGGGTTCAATGATCTCCAGAACCCGCTCAATGAGCCCGGAACCAAAATTTATCGCTGGTTCGATCGCCGGAGTGAACCCCTCCTGATATGTTGCAATGTTTGCAGCCCGCTTAGAATCCCTAGTAGGCTGTCAATTTGTCGATTCTTTAGAGTGTCTTCCTATTGTGTCCAATGCATTAGTCCAATCGTAAGTTAATGCTTACTTCCAACAAGTGGAATCAAATTGGCCGAGAGCAGAGAACTTAAAATTGTGTTGTGGTTTGTTGCTCCGGCAAGAAGACGCTAATTTCAGCCATGGAATCGTCTTTTAGGAGTTATGTGCGGGAAGAGCAATCAATTCCCAGCGCAAAATCCAACAGATAGATTACGATCTTTTAACCAAGTTTCTCAGGAACTACCAAACTGTTTTTGATCATTACTTGCTTTGCGAAAACTAAAGCCAAAACTCATTAAATTCATGATTGAAATTCTTGATGTTTAGCTGAAATTGATCTTACGATGATTTGGTAATCTAAATATGGAGGTAGTAATATAAATTTATAAAAATTTTAAAATTTTATTCAAAACTATATACATTAACATAGATAAACCAAAAATCCTGTGTCAACAATCTAAGACTACATGAAACAAGCTACTAACCATTACTACCTTAGTTTTATAAGTAAGAGAAGAGTTTGAATACCCGAACCAAACCTTCTTCAAAAGATCAGAGGTCTTTGTTCTCTAGTTTTTGAGCTAAGTGACAACGTAGTTCCTAATAATTGTCAAATGACAGCTTGATTACCCTTATATACCCGATTAAAGTGAAAAATTTAATATTTGCTTTAAATATCCATTAAATTTGTGTTTTTACCACAAAATATCAAAACCGAAATGGTTTTGTTTTTTTCAATTTCAAAAGAAATATCGATATGGTCATGTTTTTTTTATCCGGTAAACCTACTTCCAGCAGTATTGCAGTTGTGTCTACACATCTCTTGGTTGGCTTGGTTTCCCCCATTCTTCCACATTTTATATGATAGCTTGGCCATTTTCCGCAGCTGCGTAACAACTCCGCAGTTCATTGCTTTTTACAAATCCAACTAAATATAAATAAAATACAAATGTTTCTCATTTTCGATACGTTACATTTTCCGACTGCGGCATCTCGAGTATTTTTTCATTTGTTTTTCCTTATTTGATTTGCCCTGGTAAGCGAACTGCTTTGTGGTTGTTTCTCAATTGTGTTTTTTTGTTTTTATTTTAAACGTTTGGGTATGACATGCAGTTCTGTGCCGATTTGCTTGCCTAGCTTTGTGGGTCAAGTGGTTTGAGGGTAGAGAGCCGGTATCATGTTGGTCATGTGTGTGTGTGTGTGTGTGTGTGGCATGCAGAAGAGTTCTTTAGAGCGATAATATTATATCAAAAGGCGGCCACGAACTGTAATTAAAAGGGGTTTGTGGGATGCGTGAGGTAATGCGAATAAGTCGTTAACTTGGGATGTGTTCAAAGTAATGGTCCAACAAAAATTTTATGATAAATTGAAAAGGAATTAAGAGTGTCACGTTGAGTTCAGAGTATGTTACAAAGTGTTGCACACATTGGACACATCAACGCATTAGCAATCAATCCAGCAATGAAAGGTCCTCTGGTTTTCCTTTTGCTTTAAACGTTACCAAAGCGTAATCATGTCCCATGTTGTCATCTTGTTGTAGCTAGCAACAGCTGCCAACCTTTCTAAGACCACAGAAACTCATTACAGGTTCCTCTGGCTATCTCCCTCCATCTACCTACCTCATTCTCGCTCTCTTTGTTTCGCTTGCCCTGTTCCCAGTGCGTTTTTGCTATTTCGCAATTAAAACTTTCATTAAAGTAATTAAAATTGCAACAAAATAAACAAAAATACAATCAAAATCTGCAAGGTCTGGTTTGGCAAAGTGAGAAGAACCGAATTTGACACAGACACACACAAAAATGCAGTTGAAAATTGGTGGCGAGGTGGCCGGGTGGGTGTGGGGGTGTGGGGTGGTGGGGTTGGGGGAAACAAAGACAAAAGTGTGACAAATATAAACAGGAGTATAAATAAAATAGCAAAATGTAAATGGAGAGGAGACGAAACGGGGATGCCGGGGCAACCAGGGGTATAATAAAATGTGGTAATTGCAAATAAGTGGAAAATGAGTGCTGGGGGCTGACGTCGAAAGGGGCCCAGAGCGAGGCCATGCAGTTGGCGGGATAACATTTTAAATTCAAATTAAACGACTGGCAAAGCCACAAAAAGGATTGACACGAAAGTTAGTGCCCAGTCAGAAGCAGGATGCAGGGAGCAACCGCAGCGCTTGTTGCCAGCTGACAGATGCTGTTGTTCTTGTTATTTGACTATTGTAGTATTTGAGTTTGACATTTGCATACCAAAACAAAGACACAATGAGAAAGAGTGAGTGGGAGAGAGAAAGAGAAAGAGCAGGAGAGACCAAGACCGAGAGAAACTACCATTAATTGTGTGATTTTCAATTAATTTGTGGAATAATTTGTAAATAAGTTCTTGACGCAAACCAAAATACACAAAACTTGCCCCGGAGGGTTGATTGCAGATGTGATGAATTGAATTGCTTAAGGATATCATTTTCCCAAATTAGTTTCACGCTGCATATGTTTTGACAAGTTGCTGCATAGAAATTGGCATTGAATGGACTTGGCTCAGAATGAAAGAACTGCTTGAGCAACTGACTGACCAACACATTCACATACACTTTATGACAATAGGCCTAAAGGACGAATCCATTGGACAGGGTGTGAAATTGTTGTTTCAGCTGAAGCCGTGACGGAGTCTTTTACTATTATTCTCTTATTTTCCTTAGTTTTTAAAAGAAATTCACAAATAACGCTCGATTTCTCAATGTCCGGTTACGCAATTTGACCTGCAGGTTAGCCAAATTTAAGTGTCTTATGCTGTGCTCATCATAAACTGACGGTCTTGAATACCCTAATTATATATGTAGTCTAATGACCTCGAGAAGCTGGTAAATGAACTAGAATTGGAAGGAATTATACCTTCCACTTACCGTGGATGAAAGGGGACTATGGGGACTGCTTCAATATTCCAAATGCATTCTCTTGTTCTATCATTAGGTTAGGCTAGGGACAATAAATTGTCCCTTTACTAAGATGGGCCCATTGCGATTCTATCATTAGAACACATTAGAATTTTAAGGACTTGCATCGTTGGTTCCACAGAAAACGACCTCCAAATGGTATTTAAAATTATATGGCAATTGACTTAACCTAAGCCCCATTTTTTGCGAGAATTGCGACAATCTTTGGTGAAGTAAATGAACCGCTCTAAAAGGATGATTCTAAGGACTGCGGTCGACTCTGTCAAGCCAGTGCCACGAACGTCCAAAACCCAGTCGAAGTGGACTTTTCTTAGAACAATTTCCTTAGTAAATTTCGTTCACTTATCAAGTTCGACGTTAAGGCTTATATTTAGCCGCAGTCCTTACTGTGATGTATCGTGTGAAATCGACATTCGTCTACGATAAGATGTCAACTTTAGTGTCAAGTACTAGAGACACACTTCAAATCCCAGAAAGGTGCCCTACTCTCTCAGAACATTCAAAATATTGTAAAAAAAAGAGTCTACGTAACTTTGGAAAAATAGAAGAAAAATGCAGAAAGCTAAGCCAACTTAGTCTGTGCCGAAGCTTTTATACCCTTGGAAGTGCTCGCTTAAATATTTTCAGAAATAATTTTTCTCATACAACGACCCATTTTTCGACCGATCGTTCGTATAGAAGCTATATGATATAGTCATCCGATTTGGACAAAAGTTTGTAGAATTAGATGAAAGCACGTAAAACAAGCAAATACAAAATTGCAGGATGCTTCCATTAAAAACCCAAAAGTTTTTCATACTAAAACTAGTTTTCCGACCGATTGTTCCTATGGAAGCTATATGATTTAGTCATCCGATCCAGTCGGTTCCGATATATTAGTAGGGTGCAGCGAAAAGAAGACTCTATGCTAAATTTCGGCTTGATAGCTTCAAAACTGAGGGTTGATGTTGGCTTAGAAACAGACTGACAGACGGACAAAGCTCAATCGACACAGCTCACCCTGATCAATAATATATATATAGTTTATGGGGTCGGAAATGAATATTTCTATGCGTTGCGAACTTCTGGTCAAAATTATAATACCCTTTACAAGGTTATAACGAGAATGTAAGCTTAAGTCGGCACTGCTTGCTTTTGATAGACCCTTTCCTCTGTGTTTAATAGCCTTCTTTTATATGAACTAACAGAACATTAACATTAATGTAAACATATTAACAGTATGTTAGCAAACAGCGCATACTACTCTGAACAGAATGCTACTGTTCTATAAGCTTTATAATTCTTCCATTTATTTGTTATTGTTCAGTTGTTAAAAAGTCGCATGAAAACTATAGAACGAAATTAATTTCAATTTACGAGAAAAATTTGAGAGAAAATTACATTTAATACTGTGAGTGCAAAGAGGCGTCAGGTTTAGTCTCTTTTAATGTTCTTGAACTCAAACTTCCACTCTGTACAACGGCTAATGATTGAATGATCTAGTTGAGTCTCTTTGAGCATACTCGTTACAGTTCCTTTACAGAGTAGTCTTATATCTAGGTGAATGGGAGAAGGAAACGGCTATATGCACTAAGGGGAATATCGGTTCTACTACAATACTTTCAAATTGATGACTAAATTGATGACATTTTGATGATTACTTAAGGTTCAAGTTCAAATGCTGTTTTAGCTAAGTGACTTACCCGCGAAGTGCTGCGGCATACCTCTTGTAAGTCAACTTATACTCATTACTCGCGGAAAAATTTTATCGACGCACTAGGGAACTTCTAAAAATTATTATAATACATAAATAATGTTAATTTCCCATTAAAAAAAATCCAAACACAGTTAAGCCCGCTGAATCCTTTCAAAAATGCTTTCTGAAAAATAGCCAAGGTGACATAACTCAAGCGAATTATTGAAATGGGTAAAGGAATGCCTGATTTAGCAGCATCTCACTTCACACACTCACACAGGACAGATTTTTGGCTCTTGTTAAAAATTATGCGTGTTGCAAACCGGCCCACCCTCCCCCCACCTTCCTCTCGCCACCTTGCCCTTTTTGTCATCGTTTTCTATTTGAAGTACAAAATATTTTTCGTTTATTTGCACAATGTTGCCCTCCCCGCCTACCGCCTACCGCCTACCGCTTGCTAACGTGAAATTCCTGCGTCTACTTGGCACCGGCGTCGTCTGCTTCAGTCGCTCTTTCTTGGTAAGTTCTTTTTGGGGGGGTTTTGGCGTCAAACGTCGGGCGCCAATCCTCATGTGCGTGGGTGCGTATGAGTGATTTTTTTTTTCATTTTTCTTCCCCAGCTTCGCTTTCTCGTTTGTTCGTTTCGTAAATGCTGCGAAACATAAAACATCAAATGTAAATTGAAAGTCGTTCGTGTGTGAAACTGAATGTGTCATCAGTTGAAGCGTTTATCATTTTTTACTGCTTTTCGTATTTGGCTGATTTTTTTTTTTTTTTTGGTGGGTTCATCTTGAGCTTTTGCTTTAAGAAGTTTAGATTTTATTTGCCTGGCGTGTCAAGTTGCCTTTAAACGATTGTTGGGGTGAGGCAGCAGGGCCCGCTTAAGTTGTTTGGCCTTCCTTTAGGTGGGACCAATGTTTTGTGAAATTTTTTATTTCCTGTCTCAAAGGCGCACAGCACATGTGACTGCCAAAAAAGAGGCTTTGTGTGTGTGAGCATTTGAATTTGTTGCTTAGATGCTAATATGAGCGAATGCATGAACAGTATGTTAAGCGTAAATAACAGTAGAGTGATCACACACAAGAAACAGCTAATAAGTGTCTCTAAATGAAAGCAAAATACACATACATTTCTATTCTTCAAAGTGTGTTTATGCTTCTTTTAAAGTTAAGCTCAAGAGTCCACCGTAAATACCATTTGAATACCTTTCTTTAATTTCAGCATTTTCTCTTATTACTCAATTACATAATTCTGCGGCCAAGCATCGTTAAAATTGTTGTCGCTGTCTTCCACTGTTCGGCCATAAAATGCATTAATGTGTTGCATACTTCTCGGCGCACAGACACCAAGGCTAAAGTCGAACAAAAAAAAAACACAAAAAAACTGAATAAAAATGAAAAAATTTTAAGAAAAAAGATACGGAAAATTGCATTTTTGGCAACAAGCTTTTAATTGCATTTTGTATGTGCTCATTACCTTAAATGTGAGGGGAAAGAGACGGAAATGGTGCTTAGCAAGTCCTTCTGGCCAAACTTGGCCAACTTATTTGGAGAGTGGAATAAAACAAAAAAAACAACAAAATCGCAAGTGCTGGCAAACATTTAAATTCATACAAAAAAACAAAAAGTGTTTGAGCCAAATGCAAAGAATACCCCCAAAAAAAAAAAGTTTTAACGACAAAAAACAAACAGGCTAAAATAGAGAAGAATGGTGGGATAAGAGGGGGCAAGGGTCACACACACACGTAAGAATGGTTGTGTGAGTGTGTATGTGCATTTTATTTAAATGCAAAATAATTAAAGCGTGGATTGAAGTTTCTTTTATTTTTTTTATTTTGGGAAAGACAATTAGAAAATGGTCGTTTAAGCCAAAGAAGAAGCGGCGATAAAGAATGGGGGACTGCACTTAACATACATACAAACATACATGCAAGTATATACATATACATATATGCATGTATGTCCTTGTGTTATTTGCTTGGTTTCAATTAAATGAGAACTTTCTTTTGCCATTTTGAGCTGTTGTCCCTGCATTTGTATGTTCCTGGCGTTTTTTTTTTTTTTGCCCGGCTTCTTAATACTATTATATTTTCATTTGCTGTCGAAACACACACATGTGTGTGTGTGTGGTGTATGGGGGGAAAATGGAATCGATTTGTATTTAAGTGCGAGTATGAATGAGCGTGATTTTCTGAAATGAAGCGACTTTTAATTAAAGTGATTGAATTAATGACATTAATCGCAGCGTTTGCAATTAAAGAAATGAAAGCAAGTTGGTTTTTTCTAATAAACATTTTGATTTAAGCTTAACTGAACACAAAATGAAAGAGTTTCCTTATGCAAGTAAAGATCTCTAAACATAAACTACTAACGTTTGGTGCATTTCTTTCAGGCAATCACACTGTATAAAAAAATCCGATATATTGGGCCTAAAATAAATTCCGGATTTTCGCAATCCAATACCGAAGCGGATTCCCTTGAGTACGGGCTTTTCTTGCCCTGAATTCTTGTCTTCATTCCGACTTTAATTCGGAAGAGCTTGATCATAGCTCAATATAGGCTTATTCTAACAGCAAACAGGTTTGATTTTAGCTTGTTATTCAAACTCATCTTGAACACTCGAAAAGATAAAATCAAAGACACTCAAAAATGCTTGCTATTCGTCGTGACGAATTACTCAAGGCAGATAATTAAGAGTTAAAATACTCTTCAAGAAAAGCTTGGCGAACTCTTTTACCTTGGAAAGTTGTCAAGTAAAATACATATCCCCTCAGATTTATGGTCAAATCGAAACTTATCACTAGACAGCGGATTTTGTATATTTTTTAACCGATTTTAATCCTAGTAGTCTCGGAAAATGTGTATTTATCAAATTTTTCACATCATTTTGTCTTTTACCTGGCGATTTAGTTCATGAAATAATTACACAAGTCATCTTGCAATTGAGTGCAGAATTTTTGGAATTTTATAAACGTAAAAAGTCAAGACATCATGTAGTGTTGTGCACATTTAGTTTGGCTTACTTGAATGAAAATCTTTTTGAAAATATGCAAAAACCCGCTGTCTACTCATTACATAATAAAGGTATGTTTTCCAGAGACTTGGCAAAAGTGAAGACGAACTTCGAACGGAATAAATGATACAAAATAGAGGAAAGTAAACTCCGACTTGGCCGAAGTTTGTTTACCCTTAAAGCACGTTGTTCTAACTAATTTGAAGGACATTTACATAGAAAACAAACTACTTTTCTAGCTCCACATTTCTATGACAGCTATACTATATAGAAATCGGACTTCGACCAAACTTGGCAGAATCATGGAAAGCAAAGCAAACTAAGATATACAAAGTTTGGAGGCGTTTTCATTGAAAACAAATAAGTTTTTCTCACTAAAACTAGTTTCTCGATCGATCATCCCTATGGCAGCTATAACCTATAGTCAACCGATTTTGACAAAATTTTGATGAAATGTTTGAAAGCTTATAAAATATATATATGCCAATTCTAAAGAGGCTAACATTGAAAACAAAAAAGTTTTTCTTACCAAGACTATTTTTCTAACCTTACTTTTCAATGGCAGATACTATATATTTGTCCGATTTTGACCAAACTTGGCAGAACCATGAAGAAGCATAGAAATTAAGTAAATACTGAGTTTGGAGACGTTTGCATTGAAAACCAAAAAGTTTTTCTTACTAGAACTAGTTTAACGACCGATCGTTCCTATGGCTGCTATATGTCTAAGTCATCCGATCCGGTCGGTTCCGACAAATGTGCTGTGTATTTGTATTAGAAAACTTCGTGTAAAAGCTGGTGGCGACAGCTTTAAAACTGACGGAGGAGATAGCATAGAAGCAGACGGACTTGGCTAAATCAACTCAGCTCGTCATGCTGATCAAGAATATATATACTTTATGTGGTCGGAAATGCTTCCTTCTATCCTTTAAAACAGCTGGACAATTTTAATATACCCTCTGCAATTGTATAAAATTGAAAATGTAATATTAAACCTGCTTTGACAGTCAATAAACATAAGAAAGATTCTTTAAAAATATCCTTTCAATATGCTTTACGAGCTCTCAAATTTCCACGATGGGAAAGAAATGTCTTCATGGTAATTAAACTGAACAAATACATTTCCATTTTTACAAGATATAAAGTCCTTATACCAAATGTTAAAATGTATTAAAGTGATGTCATTCGATCTTTAACAATACTTTGGCTGATCAATATATAATCCCAGGTATTATCTAAAAGGTAAGAACCATCTATCTATGAAACTGCAGAAACTATGAAGTTCTTTCCAAATCAATATGTAAGCGCAGGTACCATATCTATCTGAAAGGTAGGAACCATTTATTTAAAAAACTGTGGGAGGTGCGAAGTTTTATTCGAATTGCGGGTTCAAAAGTTTGATATGAACTAGTTGTACCTTTGGTACAGAGAATCAGAAACAGTTTGATATTGAAAACATTGGAAGAATAGTTGCAAAAACTTCTTAGAACTGCATTTGCAACAAAATAATGAGAGCTAGAAATCTAAGAATTTAAAAATAACAAATCGATATCACAAGTGCTCCGTTTTCTATTCCCTTCCATCTCAACTAAATTCATTCATTTTGTTTTCTTATAATTGCAGTGGAACTCTAAACCAGACCAGCTGAAAACTGCAGACAGTCAGCTCTAAATACAATTGGCATTTATTGGCCAATTTATATTTCTAAGGACGTAAGCCGGAAGTGGCCATAAAAAGGAAGAAAAATACACAAAAAATAAAATTGCATAATGTCAACGACTCCTTTTGCTGCTGCTGCTGCCGCTGCAGCTGCAGCTCCACACATGCAAATATCGAGCAGGACAAAGAAAAGAAAGAAGTCGGCAGTAACAATGCCCACACAGAGACAGCCAAATGGTCTCGGCCAGAGTTGTGTTTGTGGCCTGGCTCTGTTGGCGCTACTCATCTTTCTGCCCGGTAAGTGAATGAAAAGTGAATGAAATATAAAATATATTTATTGTGTAAATCTAAATCAAAGCTAATTCCTTGAATTTAATGGCTTGTAAAAAAATAATGTTCAAATATATATTTTTTTCAAAAAGTTGTTAAGCCTAAAATTAAATGACATCGACATTGTGGATCTCCCCGCAAAAAAAAACAAAAAACGCCATACAAACTGGCAGTCCGAAAAAGAGCCAGCGATAATTAATTTTTAAGCTGCGCAAAATGAAGCGCCGACAAGTGGCAGGGTGAGGATGGAGAGGGGAGGCAAAATCAATCGTTCGTAAAATAAACAAATCTTATTTTTCCGCAAACATTATTTCTCATTGGTTCAAGCGGAGGCAGAACAACAACAACAACAATAGAGTCGACAATGACAACAACATTTTTCATAAATGCGCGCATTCATCTGCATAAAACGATGACCAGAGGGGGTACGGTTAAGACAGGGTAAAAAGCAAAAAGGAACACTGAAACAGGACGAGGGTTGTATGAAAAATTAAATACACAGAATTGTGTTGGTAAGATGAAACCCTAGAACAGCAGCAGAGCACTTTATATAAGGTTGAATGTCGATGTTTGTAAAATTTGTAAACAAGAAAAGTCGATATTTCTTCCACTTTTGCACCTCCCAGAATTTTATGATTTAGTCCATAAATCAAAGTGCTTATGCATTTTGAAACCAGCCACATTTGAGTCCATAAAATGAACAATAAACCCCAGGGACAGAATTTTACCCCAAGAGGCAACAGGTTCTGATGTACGGAAATCAGAAGCATCAGTGTCCAGTTATTACTATAATCAAGGCTGCAAACCGGTTCGGAACCGAACCCCTGAGAACCGGTTCGGTTCGCCTTTTTTAGGGTTCGGGAACCGGACCACGAACCAGTCGCCTTATATTTTTGACTCCTCAAAGCTGACCCCGAACCGGACCATTTTTTTTTAAAAATGAGGTTCGGTTCACCAGTTTTATATGCTTACTGAGAGTTTTCAAAATTCGACAATAAATGACTTAACGTCTGATTGCGAAGACAAGAAGTTTATGAAAGCATTAAACAAATATCAAATATGAAATCTGTTATAGATTCCTTTCGAAATTGTTCAAGATTACATTCATCGACAAATGTTTCAACATTTTGGAAATGTCATAATAACGAAGACTTAAAAAATATAGCTTTTACTATACTAGCTGTACCAGCAACTCAGGTATCAGTTGAACGAGCATTTTTAATACTCAAGTTTGTTCTTTCTGATCTAAGAGCTAGTATAGATGACTAAGTAATGATCATTATGATTAAGCATATGGATTGAAGGTATATATGTTTCAATTTCAACGTATTAATTAAACATAAGTCAAACAAATTTTTAATGTGCAAGCGAACCAAGGTTCGAACCAGAACGTTGGGTTCAGGGGTTCCAAAAACCGCTGCGCGAACCGAACCTTGGATTTTACAATGGGTTCGAACCCCCGGACCGAACCTCAAGAATTATTTTAAAGGTTTGCAGCCTTGATTTGTATCCTTACTGTGGTTTACGCTTCGGACACACTGATAATGTTAAGGCTTTTGGAAGCCCTGTCTAATTTTGGTATACCAGCAAAACACGTTCGGGCTCAAAAAAAGAAGGCCTTCCAAATCAAGAATCAGTGTGCAGTTATGGCTTATAGCTTACTTATTATTTTACAAGATAGCTTTAAGACACCCCTCGCAGATAATGTTCATTGCTCTCTCTCTCTCTATCTCTCTCTGTCTGATTCCACTTCAGCCCCCCCAGCTCCTTTGGCTCAACAAAAACCCCAAAATGATGATGTTGCAAAAGAAACTACGATACTAAATATCCATCCAATGTTTCTTCTGACTGCCATTTTGCTTGCCCTCAAGTATTTTCCCTCTCCGTTATTTTCTTCCTTTTTTTTTTATTTGGCCAAGAGGCGCGAGCAGGACGAAAGTGTAAACAAGCAAAGCGAAAAGGCAACTACAACAACAGCAGCAGCGAAATAAAAGCAATTGCTGCCTAGAGAATATTTCATAATTTTTTGCGTGATAAAGTCGCATTTGTTGGGATTAAATGAGATTTTCTTGCAATTACCCAAAAATATGCGCGTGGCTGGTTCGAAGTTTTGTCTATCCATAAGTACTCGTTGATATTGATTTGCAACTTTTTGCTATTCCTATTTTTTGGTTGAACAAAAGTTTTTTTTTTTTGTGTTTTGTTTTTCACCACAAAATCGATCGATAGTTTTCTAATTTATGCTAAACACAAACAATGTCGAGTGCAACTGCCTAATATGTGTGTGTGAGTGTGGGGCCCAAACAAAAGCCAAATTCATTGAAAACGGTTTTTGCCTGCAAACTTTTTGTTGCCGAAAACATGCAACATGTGCACCTTCCTCCTGCTCCCAATACTCTTCAAAATTAGCAACAGCCTTTGTGTTGAAAAGTTCAGCTGGTTGTGGATGGGTGGTTGCAGTTCCTGAGTGGGAGAACACAGTTTTGCCATTTTCTTCTCTCACACAAAAGTCACTCAGATAAATTGGAGATGTGTTTTCATGTACATCATCATCTGGCAAAATCTTAAACGATGCACAAAAGGCAATATCAAATTTGTGCAATTTTTTTTTAGAAATTTAAAAATATTGCTGTTCAATATGCAGAGTGAGACATTATCGAAGCTGAATCAGTGTGCAAGCGGCAACCTTTAATTGAATTAAAAGGCCTGCGGAATGGATTTGCCGGACAAAGGATCCGTATAATCGCTTTAAGCAATACAGTTCATTCAGGACTCAAATATTTACCATTCATCGTTTGATATAAATCAAGAGGGTATAATTTTCCAATTATAAAGCTGATGTGTGAATATTTAAAGTACTGTAAATTAGTATTTTCCCTTAACTTAAGGTACGGTCCCACACGCCAATAATTTACGCAAATATTTCTAAAAATTTGCCCATTTCGTTAGCCTTAAGTGGCACCACCTTTTTCTCTAAAAAACCACTTACACAGCCGGTCACCTTCACCAGCTATTTGTAGGTATATTACAAATATATCAAATAACTTAGTATTTTCTAAGCACAAGTTTCAACTACTTGCATTACTGGTATAAGGCTTTGGAGTTTTGAATCTATCTCGCTTATAGCAAAATTTTTTTTGATACACAACAAATATCATGATAAATGCCCCTCAAGGTATGCTATGTAAACGAATTGGTAACATTGAGGAAAATATTTGTTTTGTATAAAATCCGTTCAAACATTTTGCTGTTTTTTCTTATATCCTTCACCAAAGAGAGAGAGTATAGCAAACGTTGGAGGGAAGAGTTCAAAGATAGTTGGGCGATTTACACAAACCAAATACAGAAGGTATCTCGTTTTTAACATACAAGGGATATACCATCGATGTATGGTATTTATCCATTGGTACCATGGCCATTGGCTATATATTGCTCAAAAATCGCCATTAATTTGTTTTGTAATACGTCCGTGAAGATTAAGCTCAGTCTAGGACGTATGTTCGATGTATGGCTGATCAATAATCGACAAAAGCGACACTTTTTAAAGGATTTTGGAACAAAATAACATGCAAAACGGAAGCTCCAAGACAGACCATAATATAATGCTGGAAAAAATCGAATTAAAAAAGAAATAATTTCAAATATATTACGCATCCGCCACGTGGGACCATATGGGCGATGGGTAGTGGTGGACGGATCGGGTTAAAACTTTTTCCAAAAGGATATTCTGGCTGTTGCTTTCAAATTCACCAAGTTTTAACTCCATGGCTTCAGGCATTTGTTTGGCCTTCCAGGCTAGAGTGCATTGGCCATGGTAAATTGAGGAAATATCTCTGAAAAGTCGCCTAGAAGACCATATCGCGAATCCTTATCATGGGTCTTCATAGGACAATCTTTTCATTGGCGATGCATTGCTTATCAAACACTGAGCAGGCGCGAATATCAGCTGCCCATTTTATATAAAGAGTGTTAGGAGTTCAAACTTGTGTATTTAAAGTTGTCAAATCTTTGCGATTCGAATGAAATATACTGCTGAATGCCTTTAGGAAGTTGGTAGATTCAATGCTATATATGTAGATTCCTTAAGATTCCTGGGATTAAATCTCAAAGTTATCTACTTTACAGTACTTTACAGTACTTTTCCAGTTTTTACTTTCGACAAAATTTGTCGAATTCGAATTTGGTGAAGTGGTTGTTGTATAAAATTTATAAATTAAATCGGCATAAAACCTTTCATTTGGAGTTCATCCTATTAAAAGGAAGTGAAGGAAGGTTGATACAGATTACCTTGATTGTTCACCAAAAAATTACACATGTAATAAATTCGAATTCACTAAAGTGAAAACCGGAACATGCCAGATTTAATTTGATAATTTTCACTACTTTACTAACTTTAGGAATAGAGGATTTTCCTATCTCGAAAAAGAAACGTCTTTTAATTTTTAAGGAAAAGACTTTATTTTTGTATTCCGGTACGGAGATTTTTTTGTAATTCCTAGAAGAATCGCTTTCTTAACTCTTGGAAGACAATCTTTCTTATCTCCAGAAAGAATCTAAGTAGAAACTTTTCCCATCTCCCTGAAGTATGGTTTTCTAATCACAAAAAAGAAAGATTTATACAACACACATGACAACAGTCAGCTGCCACTACACTGTCAGGTGTTCACACATGTATGGCAGCAACTGGCAGCCTGTCTAAAAGCACCCTTACTTTCTTATGCTTCCTCAGTTTCTGTTTCGCTTTATACACACTCTCAAAACAGTTGCCCCACTCTGGAACGAGGAAATTTTGGTAGTGTTTTGCCCCAAGGTAGAAGAATGTGCAAAATCTCAATAAATCAAACTTCCAAAAAATGTTACCCTGTTTGCTCTTAATTTAATTAATCTTCGTACAAATGTTTGAATAATTTCTGAACAACTTCTTATGTCACATGTCCATCAGCAGCTAGTGCTATCTACATACGCAGTCTAGTGCTTTGTTCTAGTGCGAGCTTTAATGCCAGGCTCTAGTCTCTGTGTAGCTGTCTCTTTTCTGTTACCTCACACGACGCACTTCACTTTGCATATCACATGAACTTGCACTTTGCAGTTTTTGCCATTTTTTTTTTTCGTGTGTCTTTCGTGGACAGGTGGTTGCACAGGTGGGGTGCTGGGAAGGTGGGGGGATACCTCTTTGTCTTGCAGACATTTGCCGTTTACTGTTTTGACATTCCAACTCTTGGTTGAGCCATGCGGGCACCCAGGGCACGCGACAGCCAGTCAGGCGGGCGACTGACATGCCTTTTGTCGGCATACTTAAACCATTGTGTGAAGAGTGCGGTTGATGTCTGTCAAGTTTTATCTGCGTCAGGATAGAGAGAGAGAGAGATGGAGAAATGCTAAGTGCAAATTTCCTATATAAACTGCAACTGAAACTTTCCCTTGACCATTCTTAACATTGAGGTGCGGTTTTTTTTATTTTCAGAGTTTTGTCATTCGATTATAATTGATGAGTTATTTGGCTTTTTGCTGACAGTTTTCAGCTTAGGTCAAATTTATTTACATTTTGTTAAATGGTAAACGAAAAACCAACTTTTCACTACATAAAACGTCTCTCGCCAGGATGTTCACCATACACTAATTTTTTTTTATCGCTTCACACAAAACCCGACCATCATTTTGGGTTAAAAGTAATGTTCTCGTCTCGGTTTCTGTGTCTGTCTGAGTGTAGTGGCTTTTATAAACGCATACATATGCATGAGATCATAAAGACTGTGTGTGTGTGTGTGTGAGAGTGTAATGCATTTGTTATAAATGTGTAAAAAAACAGGAAAACTGCATAATAGCAAACATGTGTATGTGTGAGTGAAGTCATCTCTCTCTTCCTTTCGTTCCTCTCCCTCTCTCTCACACAGACTCGTCAACATTATAATGAATGCATCCGGCATGCATTGAAAACTTGACTCATATTTCAAAGCCACAACGCAAAAAAAAATAACACAAGCAACAAAAACAACAACAGCAACAACCGGTACATTGACCATCTTGTTGCTGTTTCATATATATATTTTTTTTTGTTGCCGCTGGCGGGTTTTACTGTCAGAGAAATGCGATTTTAAGCCAGTTTTTCACTTTTTTTTTTGTTGGTAGTCTTTTCATTATATTTCATAAGCTTTCATCCAGTGTCCAAAAATAAATGTATTAAAATTGCATTTTAAGGAAATTTTTTTACATTCGGTTTATTTGCTTGACAGTTGGGCAAATTAAATGCAAATTTTTCAGCATTTTTATGGATAAAATGATTTTAAGCGGAGGCTCAGCAAGGAATGACGGTTGTAGGCCTCTTAAATTGGCCACACTTAATAGAATTATGTCAAAAGAAATTGTTTATTAATTGAAGGGTGATATAAATACTCGGTCATCTGTCATCTGAAAACAGTTTCTCATTATTCCTCATATTTCGTTTGCCTGAAGTGGTCAAATAGCGATGATTAAAGCCAAATAAGCGACATTCATTTGGTTATTTATGATATGTTTTCAGTTCAAGAATACTAATGTTTAGAGCTGTTGTTTGCCACTGAAAGCATTTGTGAGTGTTTTTTAATTAGAATCAACTCGCCAGCTTTAGAAGTTTAGAATTCTTCCATCTAAATCTGTTAAACTACGTATTTGTTTCTTTGAATTCTGCTGTAAAACGAAAGACTTTTCAGCTAAACAAAACATAGCATACTTTTATGGGCACTTACAATTTGTTATATGTATGCACAATAGGGTGCTCTTTTTAAGGCCAAAATTGAAATTTAGTAAGGGCGCCCCCTTAATAGATTTCCTTTGCATTATGGATAGTAAAATTTTAAACAAAACAAAAAAAAAGGGCTCCATGAGGCCAAAAAGTTGACTCCTAAAATAAACCATACGCCCCGTAATCTCTTTCGAAATTTTAATAATGAGATCTGTGCTAAATGGTTCGAGCTGTCTATTTTCGAATATCTTGCAAGCAATTTCGACTTGAATAATCAAATTCTCAAATTTTGAACAAATATGTACAAAGAACAAAATGATGTTAGAACGTTGCCCTTTAAAGTGGAGGTTGTGAGTTGCAGTCCCACTGCAGGCGGTAATATTTTAATTGTTTTGCTTTATTTTCAAATCAGAGTATCCTTTTAAGTGTACAAAACATTATGTTAGAATTCAACTCCAACTACAAAATTACATAACATTGAAAGGCAACTCTGCGTATGAGTAATATCAAAAACTTTGAAGACCGCGACGAGTCCATTGAAACATAACTTTTAGAACTTTTTGTATTTTTCTCCTTAAATATACACCGTAAAGTAGCGAATCAAGGGGCGCTAGTGTGCACTTATAAAAGGTTAGGTGGTAATTCTAAATGATTTTAGTGTACTTAATATGAATCTGTTTTTGAAAATGGTCCATCACGTCACATATTTTGACCTTTTTATGCTCTGTACCGTAGGTACACTAAGTATTATAAGTTTGTGCAAAAGTATGTAACAGTATATATCTATCAAGTATATATCTTCTTGATCAGCATCAACAGCCGAGTCGATATAGCCATGTCCGTCTGTCTGTCCGTATGAACGCACAGATCTCAGAGATGGTAAGAGATAGTGGTTTGCCGTGTATGGGACATACATATGTTTCTAATGTCTGCAGGCAGATCAAGTTTATTTTTAATTTTGGCCACGCCCCCTCCCGCCCCCGCAATTTGGAAAAAACGTCATAGCTCCCACAGTTTTAAAGATAGATGGTTCATTCCTTTTAGACATATTTAGTATAAAGGATAACTTATCGATCAGCCAAAGAAATGATGAATATCGTATGAGCGGTTGTCGAGTTATGAAGAAAAAACTGTTCGCTGCTGCAGCGCTGCTACTGCAGCATCAAAATTTATGCTGAGCGTATAATTTCGTTGGTACAGGGCATTTTATAGTCGGGCTTGACCGACTTTCTTGCTTGTTTTGGCTTCTTTTATGGTAAACCTTTTCGATTGTTGTTGGCGAACTTTGATATTATTTTAAAGTACTATTTCTTAGCTTTAAAACAAACAATCCCAGGTATTTCTGCGATTTTTTTACGCAAAGATTCACCATTTTGAGTACATGTGTTCAAATTTATCAAATTTTGTACCGCCAATAGATATGCAAACGATGTTGTTGTAAAATTTTATGAGAATGCAATTCAAATCATCTGCCAACTAAAGTAAGTTTGCCTAACATATTATTTAGGCAGGCAGTTTAATAGTTTCGAGCACATGGATTCAAAAAGGTTATGGCTTCGCTTAACAAAATCGCAAAATTATGTGGGATAGTTTGCTTTAAAGTTTAGAAGCAATACTTTACGGTATGATCATAGAAGTTAATACAATAGCATAGGTTCCTCATAAAAAGGTGTCTAAAATGGGTAAAATGAGGCATTCTAAGCAACTTTAAGCACTAATTAGAGAAGGGCCATTTGTGAAAACGGATACATGTTCAGCACACAAAAATCATCTACAATCTTCACCAACCCCTCAATAAACTGTAAAAAGTCAAAGTTTATACAGAAATTTTGTCATCATTTTATCTAAATTCCTCTGCATTTGGCATAATTTTAAGAACAGAAACTAAATTCCTCTGCATTTGGCATAATTTTAAGAACAGACTCTGAAACAACCCACGGACTCATGCACATCAAAATTATTACTTGGCATCAAATCAAGACAAGGATTAGATGTTTCGTACTCCAGTTTGAACAAACGTTCGATATTTCTAATTTCATTCCATTTTTTCCTAGCAATTATTGCATTTTCCAATTCCAAATCATTTCAGACTTTTAAAGTGTCACTAAAATTCCCTCCAACTTTGTTGTTTTTGCCAACAAATTGATATCCGAATAGCTTGGCATTTCCACCTGCAGGTGTCGCTTGCCAAAATGATTTTATTGTTCCTCCTCCCCCCACCTTCCTCCATAAAATCAAATTAATTTACCATTTTAAAACAAATAGTAACCCATTCAGAGAATGCAATAAAAATAGCACAAAATTGCATTGCATACTTTCTCGCGCCAGACAAGGAAATTGAATATTGTTACCAAAAAAAAAAAGAAGGTGTGCTGAAATGCCAAAATCATTGCCAGCAAGGCTTTTGCTAATTTTCTAAGACATCAATTCACGGGGGTAGTAGACTACGTGTGACAATGTCGCCCAAAACTTTTATTTGCGCTGATTTTTGGAACGCACACAATCTGCATACTGAACAGTATTTCAGTGAGCGTAGTTGGGTGTCAAGTGCGAATTAAAATTCCACTTTGGCGTTTGGGGAATTCAATTATTTGTTGCCCTTCATGGAAAGGGAGAGCGCCGTCCTGTTGTTGTTGTTGTTGTTGTTTTTGACCACCAATAACTAGAAATTCCCTTGAGTCGGGATTTATTGCCTACAATTGTCAATTGCCAATTGCAATCAGCTTGTTTATTGATTTGGAAAATTAAATATTTTTCTTTTCACGCTCGCGTGCCAGAAGTCAAATAAATTATCAAGCACCCAATTGCCGTTTGCTTTCTTTTTTTGCTGCTTATGAAATTTCCGGCAGCCTCTGACAACATTTTAATTAGTTGTGTGAGTGAATTTTTGCCACATTGTTATCGTTTCCGTATAGCCGACGGGGCGCTAAAAGCAAAAACATGTCGAGACAGAAGGGAGTTTAAGAAAAAAAAAAGTATTTTACCTTGCTTAACGGAAATGTATAAATTGCATTTTGCGAGAGCTTAGGGAGGGGCGTCGGCGGTGGGAGTGGAGAGGCCAAAGGGAAGCTGGAACTATACCAGCTGCACCTTGCAGAATGTTGTGCTAAATTTATCACACACACACACACACACACATACACACTTAACCACATACATATGAAGTCATAGACATGCACCTGCAGTAAACGTAAAACTGCAGACAAAAATGTCGCTGACGATGTGATAGGAGGAGAATGTTAATACTCGGGTTGACTAATCCGACTCACTGAAAGGTATAAAGTAATATCAAATTGAAGCTTCATGATTTTATCTTACCATCCTACGAATTGGGTGTTCATAAAAAATAAGCTCCTAATTAAGGGGTAATTTTATACCCTTCCAAAGGATTTCATAATTTTGCCTAGAAGTTTGCAACGCATAGAAATATTCATTTCCGACCGAATAAACCATATATATTCTTGATCAGGGTGACGAACTGAGTCGATGGAGCTTTGTCGTTCCCTCTGTCTGTTTTTTTACGCGAACTAGTCTCTCAGTTTTGTAGCTTTCGAGCTGAAGTTTTGCACACCGACTTATTTTTGCTGCACACTACTAATATGTCGTAACTGACCGGATCGTATGACTATATCTCACTGCTCCCTTAGGAACAATCGGTTGGAAAACTAGTTTTGGTAAGAAAAACTTCTTTCTTTTCAATGCAGACGACTCCAAACTTTGAGTTCAAAAGTTTTCTACGCTTTTTTACAATTCTGCCAAATTTGACGAAAATCGGACAACTATATAGTATAGCTGGCATACAAAAGAAAGCTCTGAAAAGCAGTCTTAGTTAGAAAAACTTTTTTGTTTTAAATGGTAGCCTCCTGAAACTTTGTATTTGTTTGTTTTACATGTTGTTACATAAATCTACAAATTTTTGTCCAAATTGGAGGACTATATCATAGCTTCTATAGGAACAATCGGTCGGAAAACTAGTTTTAGTTAGAAAAACTTTTTTCTTTTCAGTGCAAACGTCTTCAAACTTTGTATTCATAAGTTTTCTATGTTTTTTTATAATTCTGCCAAGTTTTCTTAAAATCGGACAACTATATGTTATAGCTGCCATACAAAAGATAAGTCTGAAAACAAGTCTTAGTTAGAAAGACTTTTTTGTTTTTAATGGTAGCATCCTGCAATTTTGTATTTGCTTGTTTAATATGTTTTTACCGAATTCCTCAAATTTTTGTTCAAATCGAATGACTATATCATATAGCTCTCATACGAACGATCGGTCGAAAAATATTTTGAGGGAGGAAAAAGTTTATTTTTGAAAACATTTAAGCGAGCACTTGCAAGGGTATACAAATTTCGGCTCAGACGAAGTTAGCTTAGCTTTTTCGTTTAATCATCGAATTATTAAAAGATAATCTGTTGATTCTGAAAATCAGTTTTTTGAAACACTGAAACTAATGAAAAAAATAAGGAACAAGATAGAAAATTTGTTGTTTTTGACTAAATCTTTTCTTAAACTTTTTTATAAACATAAAAAGTTTATCGAAATGATAAGCAGTTGTCTAATTTCAGTTCATAACTTTGTTCTAAATGTCGGGTGTTAATCCTTAAGCTACAACGCTCACACACACACACACTCACACCCACAATCAGACAATTCGCTACCGCACACCCAACCAAAAAATGAAAGTGTTAAGAGCATTTTTACACCACTCTTCTTCGTCTCTTACGGCAACTTGCACATTTTTCCACGCCATTCTTTACTTTATTTTTGTGCCTCGTTTGGTGAAATAAAAGCACTTTACCCTAATGCACCTTAAAATCTTAAACTTTTCATAATGTAATGGCTAGACACAATTTGAAGTTCTTAACAATTATAACGGATAAATCGGTTTTTTATTTTAAGTCTTTTTATTATTAAGTTTAATAGTAGAGGTAAGTTAGTGTAATTTAGAGTTGTGCTGTGGAGTTGTTGTATTGAGAAAGTTTTTCAAAGATATTAAACAAGTTCTCTAAAAAACAAATCAGAAACAGCTTTCAACCAATATAAATTCCCTGACCGCAACCAAATTTCGTTTCATTTAAAACTTAAAACTTTTAACCAAAATATTTCTCCTTGAAGCTATTTCTTTGTTTGCCAAAAACGTTTTCTTAAAAATTATAACTAATTGATTTTTCTGGGAATTAATAAACACTTCTTTAGCATTCTCTATGTGCGTTTGTTTTGTTCAGCACACAGAACAAGAATAAACAAGGAGCCCTGGAATGCTCATAAATTCCATCAAACGCCTACAAAAAGCCACGACACAAGGCCTAAGTGAGCCACTGAGAGCTGTGTTTTTTATTTTTTTTGGGGGGGTGGTTTGTAGAGTGGGGGCAAATATTTAATTTATTTCAATTTCACTTTTAATTTAGGCACTAATCTAGGCAATTTGTACACTTACACGCCATTAAGCGATGAGTGCCTCAATGGGAGCAGAAAAGGAAATGATTGAAATTTTTAAAACAACGAAGAGGAAATGTTCTTACAAAATAATTATACATAAAATTTAAGAACTAGTTGAGTGGGAGCTAGTTTTGTAGAAAAAAACACTTAACATATGGTAGATGTATATTATTTAATTGTCTTTGCCCTCCCAAAGGGCTAAGCTTAGCTTTTCCCAATCTCCTGAATCAAAATCAGTTTCTACTTAGGGTAAGACGAAATATTTACGAATTTAGAGCTCCTACCTTAAGTACAAAATGTCTTAGACTAAAAAAATAAATGTACTTATTAACTCCAAAAAGTATGCAAAGTAACATCCAAATAGTTCTTTCAAAATCTGTTTTTTAAATTCCAACTGGTAGTATTACTATACATGGTTATAAAGTGGTGAAAGATAAGGCTTTAATAAAGTGAAGGCCCTTAGATATTTACAGCCTACTTTAGCTTTAGACCTTGTTTATTAACAAATTGGTTCATCGCCTTAGAACTTGAAGCGCTTTAAGCAAGAACATTTTGTTACTATACTTGGCTGAAGCACTCTTTGTCTTCGAATTGATCCAAAAAATAACTGGACTTCGAAAAAAAATATGTTGTACTTATTTTAACCGTTAATTGTGCTTCACTTAAGACCGTTACAAGCTAAAAGTATGATTGAAAGTATAAAAAAAAATCGAATTGCTGTTAATATATACCGAAACAGTCTTAAATCCAGTATCTTGAGATTAGAAAGGTCGTACTTGGAATAAGAATTGTATACTTGAATCATGTATTTTGTACTTAGCAAGCCATTAACACCGTTTATATTTAATTCAAGTACAAAGTTCTTGGTTTTGTTCTGAGTGTAGACATAGACAGTATATTTTTGTAATATCTTTTTTTTCTGGGCACTTATTTTATTGTACCTTTTGAATATTTGTTTTCTTATGGTGTCGCACTCTTCGGGTTTGCAAAACACTCCAAAAAATTAAAACTATGTGAATAACCTTAATTGAATTTTCGAAGAATTCAGGCAGCAATGAAAAGGGACATAAAAGGTTACAGTATTTTGTATTATTCGAGTGTTTTCGAATTCATCTACAAAAAAATTCAAGAGTATATAAACAAGGTCTATATGCTTAGCATTGAATAGAATCTCTTTGATATAAAATTATTGATAATTGACATTGCGACTGCTCTGTAAATTTGATTGGTGTCAGTGTAGTTTAATCAACTTAAATAATTACATTTTTGCATGAATTTTAGACCAAAAAGAGTCAAGAGACAGCACCCAATTCCTTACAACAAAGAGTATCTGAAAAAGCCGTTGCTGCTGTCCAAAATACAGAAGATGATAAACATTTTCTCCTCCCTTAAAACGCCTCAGTTCAGCACCTCCCTTGGACCTCACGGAATATTTATTTGTTTTCATTTATTTTCAATAATTTCAAATTTCCATTACATTAGTTTTTTTTTCTCCCCCCCTCCATTTTGTTTTTTGTTCTTTATGCCTCTTGTGCACGAAAAACAAACAAATTTGGGAATTTTTTTTACTGCCCTCTCGCTCTGCCCTAACTTTGATTACTAAACTAAATTTCCACCCACCCTGGCAAAAGTAAAGCGGCTACAAATATAATATAAATGCCATCGCCGACCGTCGAAAATCGACGCATTGCTAAAACTTTTCTCATTTCTACTTCAACAAACATCAATACAAGGACGCGTTGGGTGGGAAAACTTAAGCATGAAGCATATTCCAGCCGGGTTCTTTGGGTCTTTGGCCACCGCAAAACCCAAGTGACATTTGGCACTTGCTCTCGACCCTGCGCCACTGGCGACGCGAACAAATTTACACATCTTTTTGAGCTGTATTTTTCTTATTTTTTTTTTGTTTTTCTGTGTCCGTACAGCTTCCGTTTCCTGTTCATTTGTTCACATTTGGCATGTCAGTTGTGAAATTTTTTTAATAAAACTGTCAGCATTTGATGTAGATTAAGAAATTATGGTTCTTATGGGGAAAAGTTTTCGTTGCGTGATTGAGAAGTTGGGCGGGGGATGGAAAATCAATCAATGGCAAGTTTTGTGAATGAATGAAGCTTTCTTGTGGAATTTTGTTTATGGTGATGTCATTTATGAGTAATTAAAACAGCGGAAATTAAACATTTTTAAATTCAAGTGCAAATCTATATCACTTTCACCACAACCCTACAGATTAATGAAAGATGTATGCATTTCAGTCTATCCGGTCTAAGGCAAACATTTACCTGCCTTCAAACTGCTCTCATTTCTTGCCTTTGCTTGTCCACAATGCCTGCGGTATGTGTGTCCTTGTCTGTAACTCTCGGTTAGCATTGAAGCTGAACGGCTTTTGAATGCCCAGGGTTCAGTTGCTGCTGCCAACGCAAATAAAGCAAACCTATGGACCACTTATTGCATTTTGATGAGAATTCGATTTCTTTCAGCCTGTGCCTATTCGAATTCAAAAACTTCTGCATAGTTTGTGGCATCTTGCTGTCCAGCTCAAAGGACATGCCTACGATTGTACATGCCATTGCATCAAAATCATGCAAAACTGCATTCTTAAATTACTATGAATGAGGCAAATGGCTTGTAGTTGCTCTAACGTTTTATTAGCTCCTTCCCCTAAACTGGATGGGGAAACAAACAAAAGGAGAGAAGGAGGCCAGAAATAGCAGGAATGCAGCCGGACAGCTCAAACATGAGATGAATTACGACAATATTGGCAGGAAAACGGTTGGAATATTCATTAAAATTCGATTGGAAATTTGTAAGTTATTGGATTTGGTTTGAAATTGCATACAATATTAGGATGCTTGTTCATTTTGGCTGCCCCCACCACAACTCTTATCGATTCCCACACTTATGAACCAGAATCAGATTTACACTAAATATGCCTAATGCAGAAATGAACGTCTCTAAGCCACTCGTATATAGATAGCCATATCGTTAACCAACGTCTTTCCGCCCTCCCCCTTATCAAATACAATTTACAAATCCCCTCCCGAAAAAGAATACAAACATTAGAGACAGCCATCCTACAGGGATAAGCAACAAAAGCATGATTGAAGGCCCACGACTTTTATCAAATGAATGGACTGAAAGGGAAGAGAAGACAAATGCTGAAGCCTTGTTGACTTTAAGATAGACAAACCATACAAATCTCAGTCACTTGAACATAATCACAGGGCGAAAAGAAATAACAAAACAAAAGCTTACAAAACTAATAGAAGTTGGTAACAAGGGGGTGTGGGTGGTGGGGAGAAAACATGTGTTGTTGCTATTGATAAGCATCGAATTCATTAATTTATATGTTCGATGAGTATCAAGCGTAGAATCACAGAAGCAGAAAGGAGTTGGCTCTCTGCTTCGTCAGTTTAGCTTTGTAATGTGAAACTAAGTGATTTGAGTTAGACATGTGTATATGTGTATGCGTGTGTTTGTGCGATTGTGTGTGTCCTGTGCGTGTCCGTATATCTTCATTACAAATCCTAGCTGGCTTTTGCCTTGTGGATTTGAAATGAAATGTGCTGCCTGGTCCCTTTAAAGCTAAAGTCCTGGCACTGTGGTTCTAGAAGTAGGGCAAACTTAATCAAATTATATAACAATGTTCTGTACAATGTTAAATAAGATTGATCATACAATTTAAGTTGACTTATATGAAACATTTATATTAAGTATTTCAACGATAATACAAAAATATTTAAAATTTAAATTGAATTATATCAGCAATAAGTGCTTCACACTTTGCAGATTAAGTTAAACCAAAGATTTATAGATATTATAGATGACGTTTTCTTTCACATGCATCATCTATTTTTAATGTCTATTGATCTTTGGAAAACACACACACAGTACTATATCAAAGATATATACATATTTGTAGATGACGCATGAGTATCAAATCAGAAATTAGAAGCCAATGTTAGTTTCCAGTTTTAATCGATTTTTGGTTTAACATACGTCATCTATAATATCTATAAATCTTTGGTTAAACTTATGTTTCTGTTGATAAAATTATTTTCAATATTTTACCTAATTTTCTGAGGCAGCAAAACTTTCTTTTGCTCATAGCTAGACTATTGTTTATCCAATCTTTATCAATCCTTTGGTGGATGAATAATCAATGCTGATTACTTAAAATGAATACAGGGTGCTCACCATCTTTCTACAAAACTGTGGGAAATATAAGAATATTTCAAAATTGTGGGGTAGGCAGTGGGCGTGCCAAAATTTGGATAATTAACTTTATCTGTCTGCAAGGCGAGACGCTATCTCTTAGCATTTCTTAGCTGGGTTTGTTGATAAGCTCGGAAGAACTATATCAATTTGGCTTTTGATGCTTATCAAGAATATAAATATAATTTACAACTTCGGAGAGGCTTCCTATGGGGTGTTACATACATTTGCACAAACTTAATATACTTTAAATTCTAATCATCTTAAGGCTTATCTTAATTATCCCAATTAGCCGTTTTTTTTATTAATTTTCTTGGATTCAGAATCAGTCTTGAACCAGTAAGTATAAATGCTTTGGTTGAACTACTTTAAGGTTCGGTTCATTCAGAATCGGAGCCAAAATTTAACTAGCTAAAGGACTTTCTTCATCTCACCAAGCAGCAAACTTCTTATACAGGGTTGTCCATATTCGACGGACCCATCTGGCAACGGCATAACTTTTGACAGAGATGTCAGATCGCTTAATGACATACCGCGTTTAAAGCGTCAGTCCAAGCAGATTTTTACCATGGAACAATACACGCCACGCGAGCGCTCTGAAATAGTTGAAATTTACATTCAACAGAACAAGTCAATTGTGAAAACAAAATTATCATGTCCGATGAAGCCCATTTCACATTGAATGGGACCGTAAATAAGCAAAATTGCCGTATTTACGCCACTGAAAATCCTCAGGAGATTCAAGAAGTGCCTCTTCATGACGAAAAAGTCACAGTTTGGTGCGGCGTTAGTGCGAAAACGGTCATTGGGCCGTTTTTCTTCCAAAATGAAAATGGCCATGCTGTTACCATCAACCAGGAGCGCTATCGCGACATGATGACCAATTTTGTGATGCCAATTATTCGTCGAAAGCGTATGAGGCAGTTCTGGTTTCAACAAGACGGCGCTCCACCGCACACAAGTCGCATAACAATCGATTTTCTGAAGAAATTGTTTCCGGTCCGTTTGATGTCGAAAAGTGGTGATTTGGACTGGCCACCGCGTTCGCCCGATTTGACGCCGCCTGACTTCTTCTTGTGGGGATATTTGAAGTCAAAGGTTTACGTTAACAAGCCAAGGACCGTAGAAGAGCTCAAGGACAACATTCGTGAAGAAATAGCCGCTATTCCGGCCGAAATGTTGGCGAAAACGATGGGAAAATGCTGCAAAAAGGGCACAATACGCTATCAACGCCAGAGGCGGCCATTTGAGAGATATCATATTCAAAAATTGATGTAAACAAATCTACTTGGAACAAATTAAATGATTAAGATTGCCAACCACCAAATTTGTCTTTTTTTCTTTAATTTTTTTAAAAAAGACATGGGTCAGTCGAATTTGGGCAACCCTGTACTCTGTACAAAAGCTATTTTCAGAGAGGATTTTCATGTAAGCTCAGGTTTTTCAAATCTAATAATTCCCAGAGTAAAGTTTTTCGGGAATTTTCCGGGTCCTTTCCCAACGGTGGTGAATTTTTCACACACTCGACTTACTATTGGGCATACTATTCTAACAAAGCGAATGCATTTCGGGTAATTTCCCATCCGGGGGCCAGATTTTTGAATACTGCAAGCTCATAAGTTTCAAGTTTAAAATGATTTGCTTGATAATTTTCAGAGCATTTTTGTCAAGACAAATTTTCTAGTAATCTTATATTATATTTTTCAATATATCAAGACAAATTTTTTAGAAATCACATATTATATTATTAAAATGGAGTCAATCGAAAGCTTGTTGCCCGCAGAAATTTCCCGCAATGCTACCTGGTTTTCCAACACCGTTAAATCACATAATAATATATTTCACATACAATTCTTTAATACCCATTTTCAAAACAATTGAATGAAAATAAATTTTTCCAAATAGAATTTTTCGTCCATTTGGATTGTGGGCGGGTTTACAGTATAGAGAGAAATTTGGCCAATTTTTAAACCATTTTACAGGGAAAATATACTTTAGAGTGAGAGTAGATCGAGTATAGCAATTCTTCTACTTGGTTTTTCTTATAGCCAACCCAAAATCTAAAGTTATGGCCCAACAAACATTTACTTGCTTTTTTTGGTTACTTATATAATTAACCTCTTTATAGCCTTGGCAATTCCAAAAGCCACAAGAGGAATCTAAAATGTTATATTCACCTGTTGAACAGATTTAAATTGATGTTTGAGAAATGGGTTTCTGGCATTTTAAGCTTTTTATTGCAGTTTTCTACTTTGGCCAACACTAGTTCAACTATTTAGTACTAAGCGATTGGTTTTAAAGTTTTATTTTAAAAGTCCATTTAATTCTCCGCTAAACAAATGCTGTCCCAATGAATATGTCTACCGTTTGACGAAGTTATATGCATATTTCTGAGCACACATCAACAGTCTAGTATTTTTCTTTGAGTGTGCTTTAACATAAATGTCACTAAAAGTGTGCAATGCATTGTTTGTCGAACTGTTTTTTAAAATATTCACTGGAAAAATTTAATTAAATTAATTCTTGACCAATTGCTGGACTAAATTCTGAGATTACTGTTTAATTATTAAGATATATTACTATAATTAACATTTTAAAATATTTTAAAGAATTTTTATAAATAGTAAAGCTAATATATTTTAAGAGTTTTCAACAGACTTTGATCTGGAATCAAGGTAATTTAGTGCCTTAAAACCCAAGACATCAAATTATTGTGCTAAATAAATCCCTTAATTAATTGTCTTTCCCATTTTATTACCTTTCAACCACAGTCTAAATACCCCCAGGTCCTCCCATAGAGCCTTTTTGGCCAGAACTGCCTTGACCAACTCACTGGACAGGCCAGAGCTCTGGTAGCCCTGCGCCTTAAGTACTAAATTCAATCAATTTGCCGAGACAGCAACAAAACACAAAACAAAACAAAGAAAAGAAATCTTCATCTCTGGAGCAGGGAACAATAAAATCTCAACTTAAATATGTCACAGCAATTAATACAAAGCAGCAGCTGCCACACACCCACCCACTGCCCCTACTCATGTCCAAAAATTGTCAAAGTTTTTTTGGTGTGGTCTGTTCTGTTCTCTTAAAAAGAGGTACAATTTTGGCATTTTGCATTTGACAGCTAAGTTTGGGATTATTCTCTTTATCACTTTCCCTACTTTGAGGCTTATTTATGAAATATGACCAATCGATGATCTAAGACCAAGTCAAACATCAACCATAACATTTACACAATTAGAAATTAGCTAAGGCCAACCAATAAATCAACAATATTTACATATGTGGGGGGGGTGGGGAAATGTTATAAATCAAATCTCGCCTACAATCAATTTAAATACCAACAAGGCAAAGGCAAAGGGAATCTTTGCATTGCAAGTGACAAAAATATGTGAATAGTTAATACACATTATGGGGTAAGACTTTTTGCAAGTAATTTTTGTTAAATATAAGATATTATTTGTTGAATTTGAATATTTCTAGACATTTGAAAAGCCCAAATTTAAGTTTTATAAAACAAAAGATGAAATTTAAAACTAAACGCTTACAAAAATGTACCTACCTACTACACTTCGATTAAAGTGCTCTGTTTCGAACCCAAAATGCCAGCACGTCATAGAGAGAGCAGCATAAAAAAAAAAAACAAAAAATATATACAAACAATTCAAAAGAAAGGTGCTATAAAATGGCAGACAGCATCTCAAATTGCACACGGAACTGAGCATTGAGTGGAGTATTCCGCCCTCCCCCCCCCCCCAGTCGCCGGTCCCCAGTCCAAGTTCGACCAACATTGTTTTGTAATTTATTTTATTTTAGACAGCTTCAACCCCCCCCCCAGCCCGTCCCAGTTTCAGTCTGGAAATCAACTTGCTACTTATGCGACGTCATTGCATAAAGAGGAATGAACAAAGTGTACTACTGTACTATGTGAGAGGTTGTGAGAAATTGCAACGTTACGTGTCCTCCAAAATTTGTATGCAAAGCATGCAGCAGCAAAGAAACTCAAGAAAAAAAAAACAACAAAACTATCCTTTCCCCTCCTTCGTGGTGGCAGTGAAAAGATAAATTGATATTTTGGGACTGATATTTACCCAAATTGCAAATTGTCCATTGGCATTTTAAAACAAAAGGAAGCAAACCTTTATTGTTCATTGTTTGGCCCATGGAGTGGCTCTCTATCAGAATGCCTTAATTAAGAACGCAGACAGTCAGACTTCAGTCACCCGCACCCCACCCAATCCCCGCAACGCCCACCGATACTATGTATTTTCTACCTTGTCTGAAAGAAGAAAAAAGAAAAATGCAAACCGACAATTTGCAGTTTACAGTCAACAGTTGAGCAAAAAGAAACGCTGGACTGATGTGCCTGATGTTATTGGAAAAAACATCGAAAATTGGTTTGTTTGACGGCACAATGTCTGTGAAAAATAACATTATATGCATATATCGTATGTATATTGTAGTAGTAGTTACTGTCTGTTAAAAAAATAAAAAAAACAACTACTCTGATAGTCAAAGAAATGCTCTGACAATAGCAGAAAAGAACGTATGGACAGCCAATCATTCGGTTTATTGTTATAAACTTTCATGCGGCTGATTGCTGGGAGTAAATTAAGGCACGGGTTTTAAAATGCAGTGGGGGGGAACCAAATTTAAAGAAAAATAAGAAAACAATTCAGGAAGATTGATTTGTATCAGACTTTCGAACTACGAGTGGTACTTGATTGAACTTGATACACATACGAAAGACTTGAAGCCATGCTGAAATTCTTGTATCAGTCTGAAATGAATTAGTTCAAGCTCGGCTCCTTAATTGAAAATCAAAAAGATTCTGAACCTAGATTGAAATAAGTACGGATTTGCAATGTCAAAGCAAAAGAAAAAGTATCTCTCTCAATATAACAGGGAGGCTAAATGCGGACACACACACACATGCAAAGGCTACTGTCTACTTAGCTCTTAATGCATTGTGTCGATTTTTGCACTTACGCTGCCTTGAAATTCTCAAACACTTATGGCAATGCTGGCATGAGATCAAAACTGAAATCTACAAAAGATATTGACCTCAAACTGGCCTCAAGGGCTTGCTGGTGTGAAAATCAAGAAGGTCGTTAAATAAGTCACCTGAGAGCGCATGTGGAAAGTTTGAAATATTGAGCATATCATTTTTGGATTGAGTGCAATGATTGCTCAATTTAATCTCGGGCAAACTTCCTTTTTTTTGTGTGCAAACTCCTTTTTTATACAAATTTTTTAAATGCGATATTTGACGTGCTTAATGGAACATTTGTTTAACCTATTATGATGGTCGTGTGAGCTGAGATGCAGACGTCCGCTTGTATAATCTTTGAGATCCCGTTTTCTATATATTTTTAAACGGATCATAGGGTCGCTTACGGCCCAAAAACAACCCATCTTCCATTCGATTTGTTGATACAGTTCGAAAAATAAAATTATGAAGCATGGGCTGAATCTAAATTTAAATCACAGCCTTCGAACAAAAATCTCTAACCTCAAATATTGTGTTTGTTACCCTTCAAAGAAACCAGTAAATTTGTTAAAACCATCTTCTATACGGTTTTCTACCGAGAATTTCTGTCTTATTTCCAGTTCTCATCGAGCTATAAAGATTTGATTCTTCTTCATTGCCCAAACGAAAATTTATTACATTATTGATTCAAGAACTATTCTGCATGATTTCAAAATGATTCGTACTTGGATAAACTATTAAAACTCTTGGATCAAGAAAAATGGGACCAAAATAGCATACTTGGACTTAGAATTTCGTTCTTGGATCAATAATTTTCATTCTTATCGAACTTCTGATTCCACACATACTTGAAATTCATTATTTTTCTCTGAGTGAGTTGAACAATGTCTCATCTTTAAGATAAACCTGCTCTGTCGTAGATAAACTAACCATTTACCACAATATTTTTTTGACGTATTGCTTTATGTAGAATTTGCCAAATGGGCCTTCAATCATCCCATTTAAACTACCATTTTTATTTTTCAAATTAAACACACACCTTTTATATGTAATGCTGTCCCAAACCTCCCTTCCACCCAAATGATTGCCAAAAACCGTTTAGAAATCTTCTAAATTACTTATGCCCCATGTGCAACAGCTGAAAAACCCGGCAAATCCCAATTCTAAATGCGCATATTGAATATTTTTGTATGTCCCTGCTGCAATATTTACAAGATTATACAAAAATGTTTGCTGTTCTTAATTTATGCAACAAACCATTTGGCAACAATCGACAACGGGTCAAACAAATCGATCCATCAAGCGAACGGAAGGGACGAAAAAAAATATGAGAATATTTGTATCTATGCATTTTGCATGCGGGCTTTCAGCAACTGTTGTCAGTCAGGTGCAGCTCACACACACACACACACACACAGGGACCACGCCGAATGCAGGACGCAGGACACATGACCAACCATTTATGTTTATATTTTCAGCTCCAGACAAGGCCAAAGAAAGAGAAACAAATAGTATAAACAAAGCCATTTTTAACTGAAAATCAATTGAGCGAGGCAAGAACAAGAATGTAGACAGAAGCAGGGGACTTAGGACTGAGGATGAAGAAGGTTGGCGCCAAAGCAAAGTATACTAAATTGTCTAGACTTAAAGATATTTAGCAACCTAAATACAAAGTGGAATAGGTTAACTAGAAAGCTGTTATTACAAATAAAATGTAGTCAAAGTGTAAGAATTCGCGATCTTATACAGAAGATCTGAAAAAATCAGTGGTTTCTTGGTTGGGATCTTTAAAAACTGACAAAGTGTTTACTTGATTTTGTAACCTTCTCAGTTTTTGCTCAAAAGCAGCCTAGCTAGGCATGAAAACATATTTACAATTTATTCGTTATAAATTAAAAGTTGGAAAACTGTTCCAAATATTCAGCTGGTATTTGCAATATCAAGTACAAAGGTTATACCCTAAACTTACAAAAAACCATATAATCGAGAAAGCTAAGCTAACTTCGTCTGTGCTGAAGTTTTTATACCTTTGCAAGTGCTCGCTTAAATATTTAAAAAAAAAACCTTTTTATCCATTTTCCGACCGATCATTTGTATGGGAGCTATATGATATAGTCACCCGATTTGGCCAAAAATTTGAAAAATCATGTGAAAGCATGTGAAGCCAACAAATACAAAATTGCAGGATGCTATCATTAAAAACAAAAAAGTTTTTCTAACTAAGACTGCTTTTCAGACCCATCTTTTGTATGGCAGCTATACTATATAGTTTTCCGATTTTAATAAAACTTGGTAGAATTATAAAAAAACATAGAAAACCTACGAATACAAAGTTTGGAGACGTTTCCATTGAAAGGAAAAAAGTTTTTCTCACTAAAACTAGTTTTCCGACCGATTGTTCCTATGGGAGCTACGAGAAATAGTCATCCGATGTGACCAAAAACTTGTCAAATTATGTGATAGCATGTGAAAACAGCAAATACAAAATTACAGGATGCTTCCATTAAAAACAACAAAGTTTTTCTAACTAAGACTGCTTTTCAGACCCATCTTTTGTATGGTAGCTACACAATATAGTTTTCCGATTTTAATAAAACTTGGTAGAATTACAAAAAATCATAGAAAACCTACGATTACAAAGTTTGGAGACGTTTCCGTTGAAAAGAAAAAAGTTTTTCTCATTAAAACTAGTTTTCCAACCGATTGTTCCTATGGGAGCTATGAGATATAGTCATCCGATCCAGTCGGTTCCGACATATTAGTAGTGTGCAGCAAAATGAAGACTCTTCACTTAGAAACAGATAGACAGACGGACAGACAGACGGACGGACAAAGCTCAATTGACTCAGCTAGTCACCCAGATCAGGAATATATATAGTTTAAGGGGACAGGAATGAATATTTCTATGCGTTGCAAACTTCTGGGAAAAATTATTGCAAGGGTATAAATATAAGTTCCAGAAATGGATGCAGGAGCTCTGGAATTCAAATGTTTTCTTAGGCAGATCGGAAAATGTTTAAAAAATTCCTCGAACGACAACTTTTAAGTATGAAAATAAAGCATTTTAAGCAGTTTTTTTTAATATATATTCAATTTTTTTGGAATGAACAATGCAAATTGTGCATGATATGTTTAAAAGTCCACGCGTTATTAACCCAATCAGCATCTAAAGTTTACATAAATTTAGAATGAAAGTTAGAGAGTGAGAACGTGTGTGTTGTATTTAGGTCCATTTACCTTTTCTACCAACTAGATAAAAAAAAAATTTGTCACATATCCCCTCCCATCACCAGCTCTATCACGAATATTCATTGTCGATTCACACCTCTTCACGCAACACATTTCCTGCCCATGGGACAATTCCCGGAAGTTCTGGGCTGGCTCAAAACAAAAAAAATAGGTTCACTTTAACACACCCCCCGTGCCCCCCTTTTCAGTTCCACTTTCGGCCCGGTTCATCCTCCACTCGGTTCACTCATTGCATATCAATGGAAATGAGTTTTTACCGAAAGTTCTCTCTGGACGCTGCAAGTGTGGATATCAGGGGGGTTGAGTGGTAGACTGAATTTTTTTTTTTTTTCTTTTTTTTGCTTGCCATATGCGATGATGCTTCTGGCGACGCTTTGGCGGTTGCCTACAAAACCCAAATGAATGCCATGCACAGAGTGTCTTGCCACCTACCCGCCCGCCTTCCATGGCCTGCTTTTGTATTCTTCTACTCCACTCACCGATGCTGTTGTTGGATGACATGTCAAATGCATGACCAAATAGTCTTTGGCTTTGTTTGATAGATTTTCAATGAATTTTGTATAAATATGCAACAACAACAATAGCAACAAAGAATGTGAATATATTTAGTTATATGTTTATGGCCTGAAGAAACTATATTTTCATTTTCTTTGACAGAAAAACAAATTATGTCATGTGGGGGGGTAACATTTTGTTTGGTATAGGGGAGAATAATACTGTGACTGTCATGGGAGATGGAAAAAAAAGGAAATTTAAGTAAGAAACTTGCAAAGTTCTGTAAAATTCTTTGTTCTGCCTTGGCGTATGGTTTGGCTCCTAGCACTTCACCTTTAAGTGATTTTACTAACCACTTCTGGGACAGCAAAGTCATATCACTGCAACTATTGATATTTCATACCACTGGTGGTAAGCCCTTTCGCTAGCTACTTAACTCCCAAAGTGACTCAACTTTTTAGTAAATTTTCTAAATAGAAAAAGGAAAAGAGTCCTTTCGCTTATTACCCATAACTGGTACAGAAGGCTTAAAATCTTTTTCACCTGTGGCGAGCCCTTTAGTTAGCCACCTATCTGAAAATCTAGCTCAACTTTTTAGATATTCTTCAAGAACTTTCAAGAATGGAAGAATCCTTTCGCTAATTACTGGTACAAAAAGCAAAAACCTCTCCAATTAGCGATTTGTTAAGCCAACTATGGCGAGCTTTTTAGCTAGCTGCTGGTCCTACGAAATCGCTTTAATCTGCCTGATCATTTTTAAAGAATTTTTTATAGCTAACAGGTAAAATTTATTTCCCTAGCCCTAAAACCACATGTGGTAAGCCCTTTAGCTAGTTACCCAGCAAACATTTTATGAAATTATTGATCACAACAATTTGATTAAAATAGTCCTAGTTGAGCACATTATCTAATCTCGTTTTTCGATCATAAATGATACTATAGTCGGGAGAAAATGGAACCCTAGCAACGAATTCTTTTAAAGAGTCGTTTTTAACTCCTTCTTGTGAAGAGTTTCAAATAATTTTCGAGTCATTTGAGAGTCTTTTTTTAATCGTACTTCACTAAATCAAATTTTCAGCGTATTCATGAATCATTTTCGAGTTTCTTTTAATCGCACATGATGGGTATTTCTTTTTAATCATCAAAAGTGGTCGAAAAAGACTCATCAAGGTGATTTTTGTCCAAATGTTGGGTGGGTTACCAGTCTTACGAAACGTTTAAATCTGCCATTACCTTTAAGTGTTTGTAGCAAAGTGGCAAAGTAGAAACTCTGGCGATTTTTTATGCCACCCGTGGGAAACCCTATCGCTAGCTGCCAGTCTGGCGAAAACGCTTCGACATGCCTCTTCTCTTAGTGATTCTTTAGCCACCGGGGTACAATAAGATTAGCCTCCGTAACCAGCCATAATTCAAGCCACCTGTGGTGAACCCCTTCGCTAGCTAGCTAGTCTTGCGACATCGCATCAATTTACCTCAACTTTAAATACTTTCTTCTAGCTTTCTACACCATTCTACTCCAATGTTCTAAACACTAGTGGGTCGCACTCTTCCTTGCTAATGGCATTGAAGAAATTTACAATCCTTTTATTATGGGTGTAGCAAAGAAGCTTACCCTTTTTACCATGTGATATATATAGCTGATGTGTTTTTTAAGCAAAAACTTGTTCAATATACTGTATGTTTTCATCAAAACTTCAGTTTTTTTCTCTGCAGCTCCGGTTCGCCAGTTCGTACAAAAATTTATCAATGGCTAAGGTTTAGCACCGGTTGGCAGCCTTCGAAGTGCCAGCTTCCATTAATCCCAACAAATCAGCTTATAAAATGTATTCTAATCTGTTTCATTTTAATTTACATTTTTGAGCCATTGACCTAAAACTTTGCAGACACAACTAAATGCATTTAATTTCATCACATTAAAAGCTGATCAAAAGTTAACCAAGATTCAGACGACACCTCAGAGTGTGAACATAGATGAAAATAAACAGAAATTTTCCGAGTTGGTCCTTTAAGTGGTTCAACCAAAAAACAGAAGTGACACAACAGCGCAGCAACCAGACTGAGTGCAGACTCCAGACCGAGACGCGACCACAAAACTCGACCAGTAAACACACCAAAAAAAGAGAGAAAAAAAAAAAACACCCAAAAAAGGAAGCGTGAACCAGCCAACCAAACCAACTGATGGCTGTCAACACTGAGACCAGTACCAGCGGCAGGACGCAGGATCCTGCCTCTTCTTCTTGCAGTAATTTCAACTTTGGAATTTCAATAAGGGCTTCGCTTCAGAACAGTGAGTGAAATTGCCGCAGGTGGTAGGCATACAAACGTCATGGCAAAGAGGCCAGAGTGAGTGGCGAAGAAAAGCAAATAAACCAAAAAGTAAATACATAAATTAAAAGTGTAAAGGCGCAAAAATTTTTAATGCGTGAATGGATGCGTTGAGATGGAATGAAATGGAAATGGAAATTGTATTGGGATGGATGAGGGAAACCATATTAATGGAGAAAAGAAAATCTGATGACAGGTACTAACAAGAAGCAGCAACAGCACAAAAAGAAGAAATGGTTAGGTTTAAGAAATTATATTTAATCAGATCCACAGAAAATTTGTATTATTAGCAATTTGATTGGCGTTGAATCATATGTAAACTACAATCAGAATTACGCACCAAAATAATTCTAAAAGTTATCAAATTGATATTTTGGGTATAAAATTGATACAAAGGGAGAAAAAAATGTATTCAAATATCCTTTGGATCATTTACCGTATAAATATCCCTAAAAACATATATTATATATAATATATCAAATTCAAGCTAGACTCAGTATCAGATTTTCCTCACCAAATTTATACTACAAATGGTTAAACTGCTATTTTGGATATTAAATTAATATATAGAGAGAGAAACGGAAATATAAAAATATCCATTGGATCATATCCCGTATATATTTGAAGTGGATATGTTTTAAATATCCTTAAAAACATATCCATATCAAATTCAAGCTAGAATCAGTATCAGATTTTCCCCACCAACTTAATTCTAGAAATTGTCAAGTTGATATTTTGGGTATTAAATTGATACACAAAGAGAGGATATAAACAAATAAAACCATTCTATTACTTCCCGTATATATTTGGACTGGATATGTCTTAAATATCCTTAAAAACATTTCAAATTCAACCTAGAATCAGTATCAGATATTTTGCAGCAAATTAATTCTAGAAATTGTCAAATTGATATTTTTGGTATTAAATTGATACATAGATAGAAAAAATGATAATTTCCCGTATATATTTGGACTGTATATTTCTTAAATATGCTTAAAAACATATCCATTACAAATTCAACCTAGAATCAGTATCAGATATTTCGCAGCAAATTAATTCTAGAAATTGTCAAATTGATATTTTGGGTATTAAATTGATACATAGAAAGAAAAAAAAATATATAAATATCCATTGGATGTTAATCCGTGTATACTTGGACTTGATATGCCTTTAATATCCTAAAACACTTATTTATATCAAATTAAGGATACAATCAGTGTCAGATTTTCCGCACCAAATTAAATCCAGAAATTGTCAAATTGATATTTTGGGCATTAAATTGATACACAGAGAGAAAAAAGAATATACAAAAATATCCATTGGATTTTTTTCCGTGTATAAATGGACTTGATTCCTTAAAAATTTATTCATATCAAATTCAAGCTAGAATCAGTATCTGATTTTCCCCAACAAATTAATTCTAGAAATTGTCATATTAATATTTTGGGTATTAAATTGATACAATAAATTGTTTCTCGATTCCGGTTGACAAAATTAACATTTAAAATAGTTCTTGGTGTGATTAGAGATGAAGTGTGACCTGACTTACTGTGACCAGTATGATTAAGAGGAATCATGCATTGTTGTCGAAAAGAAAATTAATGGTAGAGCTGCGTTCTTATGCGAGTGGCAACTTCATTGCATGAATTCAGCTTCCTTTTGGGATGCCGCGCAGGTAAACAAGGCCCCAGCTATTACATTTCATTCAGCCCTTTCCTTCAATATAAGCAAAAAAAAAACCTAATTCGTTAACAGGATCTGGTCACATTTATCGATATCAGATCAAACTGTTCTTGAGATAACCAAATGACTTAATCTAGACTCTAGATTTTAGAGCAACAAATTTGAGCGAAAGTTTTTGAGAAATTGAGCCTAAGCCGAGAGTCCACTTCGCTATTGCTCCTAAACTAAACACGAATCACCGAAAAATATACCTATTCATTTTTCTTTTTAAATCTCACTTAATATCAAACCTAATATGCCACTTTATGCCAAACAAGCTAAACACTCTCCCCATAGTGCAATGTTATTATGTATCAACGCCGACGCTCCAAAAATGTGGCCCACATTTAACGAGCCTTTGATAATATGATGATGACCCAACTTGAAAATTGCCCGCTAAATTTTGGTTTATTTTTTGCCGCGATGGGTGTCATAAAATTTTTGCGGCAAACTTTTCATTTGCCGCAATGGCAAACACAAAACACACAGAAACAGAGAACAAAAACAAAAAGCTCAGCCCGCAGACAATTTCATTATAGTATAAAGCAAAAAAAAAAAAAAACACAGAGAGCGAATAATGAGAGGCGAAAAAAAAAATAACAAACAAATACAAAAACCCTGAAAACTGTTTTGTGGAGTTTGCTGCATTTGCCAAAATTTGTTTGTCACTGCAATGAACAAACACACACACACACGCACACCCAAATGTAAAATGGTATTTTGTGGTGGAAGGGAAGTGGGTTTTTCTGCGCTGGGGCTATTAAATAAACATGCAAATTATTGCGCAATTTTTGATTACGATTTTTCAACAACAACAACAACAACAATAACCACACGAGAAGCGAGTTCTGCTCTGGTTCAGCATATTTGTATATGTAAATCGACCAGGCCCCTATCCCCCATTTGGCCCCACCTCTGTACCACTCTTTTCTGCATGCATTTAACACTCAACGCCTATTTTGCATACAAATTTTATTATTATTGCATTGAATCAGAAGCCCACCCGGCTCGCCCACATTTTTGGGTAAACTTTTGTTTGGTTTTTTAATTTATTTTTTTTCTTTTGTGGGAATTATGTAAAATAAAAATCTGTGCAATTTTTCGACTGACATTTGTTTGTTGTCATGTTTTTTTGTTTGTAACCAATTATGAAAGCCAAATGCCGGAGGTTAGAAGAACTGTTGAAAATGAAATATAATATGTTAAGATATTTCTAAATCCAGGAATGAAATTCTACTTTCGAGATGGCATAAGTGTAAGCCCTCTTCCTGGACTTCAGACCGACTTGGCTACCGAAAATTCCAATACCAAAATTTTAAAATTTTGATACTTGTCTTTGCGTTTTTCCTTATATTTGAAACAATTTCAAAACGGAATGGAAATGAAATTGGAACAGCTATTCGCTGGTCCCTTAGTCTTTCTAGGAACTATCCTCCATCCTCACATATATGGATTCCTGATTCTCTTCAGCACTACCAGCTTAACTCCCACCTTCAATTTCTTTAAAACCATCAATTCAAAATCGAGTACTCAATTCACTACTTCACAACTCCATTTCAGCCAAGAAAAACAAAAACAAATATATTGCCTTATCGTCGTCATATATGACTTCACACACACCAGCACAAACATGGCACAATATTTTGACTGTTTCGTAATTTATTTGACATATTTATGGAGTTCATAAATACAGATACACACATCTATATGTATATATATGTATATATAAAAATGCGTTTATTTCTATTTGCGATTTTTTTTTTTCTGTGGACCAGCATCAAAATGTATTTATACGTGAAAAAGTTTGGACTACTTCCAAATATTGTTCTTTTTGCTGTTGTTGGTGTTGTTGTTGTTATTGTTGTTGCATTGCTCATACGCCGGGTATGGTCAAAGTTGCAATAGCAAAACATAAAACATTTTTTATGTAATGATTTTTTCGTATTTTTTTTTTATTCGCTCCTTCTCCAGGGGCAGCTGCCTGGAACTATTGACAGCTGATGATAAAAAATTGTTTGAAAAATAAACCAAAAATAATGGGAGATGGAAAAAAACAAAATGAGAGTGAGTTGGTAAGGAAGGGGAAAGACCATTGGCATTAGAGTTGGTTGGGCCATTTATGTGTGGGTAAATGCACTCAGATGAAACACATACTTAGAGCAAGCAGATACTCCAAAAAGAGTTTCCACGAAACAAAAATTTAAACAGAAAAAAGAAGAAATAGGAGGAGACTATCAGTTATTAATTAAAAATTTCCATTGAGAAATTGGATAATAATATTAGACACAAAATATATAAGAGAGAAGAGAACTTTTTATTTGAATTAAGTACAAATAGTAATAGATAGCTAAGCTATCTATACCCTTGCAAGTGCTCGCTTAAATAATTTAAAAAAAAGCCTTTGCCCATTTTTCGATCGATCGTTCGTCTGGTCATCCTAGTCATCTAGTCATCCGATTTGGCCAAAAATTTTTAAAATTATGTGAAATCATGTGAAACAAACAATTACAACATTGCAGGATGCTACCATTAAAAACAAAAAAGTTTTTCTAACTAAGACTGTTTTTCAGACCTATCTTTTGTATGCCAGCTATACCATATAGTTGTCCGATTTTAATAAAACTTGGTAGAATAATAAAAAAAACATAGAAGACCTACGATTACAAAGTTTGAAGACGATATCATTTAAAAGAAAAAAGTTTTTTATACTAAAACTAGTTTTCCGACCGATTGTTCCTATAGGAGCTATAAGATATAGTCATCCGATCCGGTCGGTTCCGATGTATTAGTAGATACCCAAAAATGGATCGCATCAAAAGACGCTTCGTTTTTTTTAGCTGTTATCCAAAAATTGCCAAAATTATGGAAAAAAGTAGAGGCTAGCGATAGACAGCTCTTTCAAAAATGCTCCAATATTCTACTTTCCGAAGGTTGCATCTAAAACGGAGGTGTCCTATATTCCTGCAACCGAAAGACACCGAAAAGAATCTAAATACTGTCCCGGCATAGTTCCCATTCTGAGGGCAACTGCTAGATGGTAATGCTATCACCTAGCTTTGCTGCTTTACATGGGTATACCTTACTAGAAATTTTAAAAAATTATAGATTTTGTTTAAATTCATTAAATAAAATTACCTTTCGATACTTTTTAAAAATATCGGCAACCTTAACCCTTCCAGCTGTGCATAAATCAACTTTCAACCACTCATATCTCTCTCTCTCTTGCCGAACTTCAAGAGCATTACAAATGGCATATCAAAGTCAAGTAAAAAAAAACTTTTTTTTTATCATTTTTTTGATAAAAAAATGAAAAGTGCAACAAGGATGTGAACAGCATCACAAACCCCAGCCAGACCAAACCAAACAGACAGATAAACAGAAGAAGGAAAACTCACAATAGAGAATTACAACAGAACAGTATGATAAAGCTGCCTCCTTTCCAACCCAACCCATCCAATCCACCGCTTTGGAATACCATTGCCTGGCTAAATGGTGAACCATTAAAACTGGACATTTGTAAACATAAACTGACAGATAAACACTCCAAGAACTTTACCTGCCACAGCAGAGAAGAACGGAGAGTTGCCCTTGCAATTTTCATTGGTTTATATTACCCAACAACAAACACACACACCCACACCCACACCCACCCACACATACATGCACTTACCTAGCAGAGCCGTTAAAATACTTAACAAACGTAGATTGTAAAAGTTTTTTTATATCAAAAAAACAAAACAAAAAAAACTTCATAGCACAACAATGTGCTGCCGAAGGACATTTTTACTCCGTTGGCCTGGCCTTAGTCCGATAACTACAGCATGTGTAAGGGTTAAAGGGGGAAAGCGGAAGAAGTACAATAAATGCAGCCACATTGGAAAAAAAAAAAAGTTTAAACAAAAACAAACAAACAAAATGAACGCTCGTAATATGGGTCAATATGGTAGAAACAAAAGCATTTTGAAAAGGTAAAAGCAAAAAACAACAACAACCAAACCAGAATCTTGTGTAACAAAAAAAGGTGAGAAAAACCAGCGGTACGACTAGGAGATGAGCTGGAATAGATGAAATAGATGAATATAATAATATAAGTGCAGATTAGTTGAAAATGTTCAAAACTTTACTCTAAGTAATAGAAATGTAGAAGATGGAGTTGAGACTTAACTTTCTCACACAACTGTCTTGAAATTTAAGATTGCAGAGTTAATGCTGAGAGCAAGAGAGAGTAAGCAGTAAGCATTTAGATCAGCGATGTTCAAGAAGAGAAGCTCTCTGTAGCTCTCTGTCTCTCTCTGACACTCACTGAAGCAATACTTCGGCAAGCATTCGGCATGAATTGCCTAAAGTGTTCGTTGATTTAGATTGTAAAAAACCAATGTACTCTCTTTGTTAGAGATGAGGGGACTCTGGAGAGGTCTTCAGATGGGTAAGAAATTTGTTATATCATAAACGGTTTGTAGTTATTCTTATATTATGTCGAACTGTCCCAATAGATCCTTTGTACACATGCCAGGGTATCAAAATCACAAAACACAACAAATATACTCATAGAGAGTGCGAGAGAGTGGGCGACTAGTTGCCTGCCTTTGGTGCCACATTTGTTGTCTGCGAACAGGAAAACAGAAGCCAGCGGTGGTCAGGTCAGAAGCTGCTCTCTCTCTCTCTCTCTCTCTCTCGGAAAAGGGGATGGGAAGGCAGACCATTCTCCAATGAACAGTAGTTAGCCTCAGATTGGATTCTGTTTTTTTTTTTTTTGTGGGGGCTGGCTTGGCAGTTCAATTTTCAACTTTGCATGTACAATTCAAAAAATTTGTTTCTATTTTTTGTATCTTCTGTTGTCTAAGGTCAAAGTTGTTATTGTCTAGGCTTGCAAATTGGCTGAGCTGACTAATTGAAATGTACAAAAGTTTCTGTTTTTTTTTTTTTGTTTTGTGTATAAAGAAAATCGACATAAACTATCAAAGTCTTTAATCTAACATTTCCCCCCGCCCTCCATTTAATTCCATTTCTGCACAAACGTATTTGCCCACACTTATTCAACATTGTTGTTTTGTTGTTTGTCTTTTCCAGATTTTATTGTGGCGCTCAAGGATGTTTCCGTAATGATACCGCAGGCGGTGAAACGTGGCAGCAATGCCCTGTTCACCTGTAATTACGATATGGAAAATGATACGCTATATTCGGTAAAATGGTATAAGGGCAAGCGTGAGTTTTATCGTTATACGCCCAAAGAGAATCCTGCTATGAAAGTGTTTGCCATGACAAGTGGCCTCAATGTGGAGGTGAGTGCGTGTGATAAGTATTAATAAGTTTAGAGATGTGAGCGTGTTGCTGGATGGTGAGATGTGGGGCATGAAAAGTTTGAAAATACACAAATATCGAAAGGGGTAAACTAAGCAGAGCTGTTAGGCTAACTATGGATTGTACTTTTCGCAGACCCAGTTGTACAATTCAAATGCCATGACTCGCTATTTTGGAGCTATTTCATTGCATTTGCAAAACAAATGTATTAAGTGTGATTCACGCTTCTACTGACTACTCCCAATCAAAAATTGTTTTAATGATTTAAGGTCTTGATCTGGCCAAAAAGCTCATCAATATAGTGCTAAAGTGGAAACAAGAACAGGACTGAATGTAGTCATCATCATTCTCGCTTCTCCTGACTACTTCCAATCTAAATTTGTGTGCCCACCGCTGATTTAAGGACTTAATCTGGCCAAAAAGTTAATCAAAATCGTGCTGAAGTGGAATCAAGAACAGTACTGAATGTCTTCTTATTTGAAATCCGTTTTTGGCAGCTGCAAACCGAACTACTGACACAATTCCATGCCTTTTTTGCTGTATTATATACTCCATAAATATTTCAAAAAAAAAAAAACACGCTCCCATCTCTGATATGTCACAGGAGGGTACACTGTATGTATCATTAAGAGCACATGCTGCAGTTGCGTGTCATAAAATAACAAACGCACTGTAAATTATGTCCATAATGGCTGATTGCATTTAAGCCAGTTCCCTTCAGAGTGGCTCTCATAACAGCCTTCACACTTTAACTTTAGCTTTAACCTTCTCGCCCCCACCACCCCCGCCCAACGTGGCAATTTTTGCAATCCATCCCAGACAGCGTCCGGGAAAAGTTGTTGGCCAATTAGTTGCGCTTGCGATTGACTTGCGGCTCATTAAAAAACAATATATGCGGATTGCATAAAAAATGTGAAAAGTACAACAAAAAAGAAAGGAGAGAAAAGTTGTTTTTTAAGTTTATAATTAATACGTGGAAAATGCACACGGGCCAATTAGGGACGCAAGGCAACCAATTGGGTTAAACAGCCCGACAACTTGTCATATTTTTGCTTATTAAAGTCGCAACGGGAAAAAAAAAATGGAAATGCAATTTATTAAATTTGATTTTCATTAAGTGGATTGGCTGCAATTGAGGTTTCCTCCACACACACACACACTCAGGCACGAAGATTAAATTTCGTGTAAATTATATCAAAATGTTCAAGTACTGGAAAGTGGATGCTTGATATAAACAAACACAGACAATTGTGCATTAAATTGAAATAATGTGGGCCCGGATAATTGTTATTGTTTTGTTGGATAATGAATGAAAGGGTTGTTGGCCTACATACACACTTCTCCACTGAAAGCAATTCCGTTCAATTTGCATTGCCCCCACCCACCCCACCCTCCCCAACCGAGTCCCATCACTTTGACTCAAAGCAATCTTAATCAAAAGCTCTGTACCGCACCATCAACTTAAAATTCAGCTCTTCACCTTTTGCACCCTCAATTTGCAGTCACCTTTCATCATTTGCCATTGCCCTCTCGTTCGCACTCGCACACAAACCATTTCTTGCCCGCACCAGCTGCTTCACGTTTATTTCGTTTCATTCATAACTTAGACACTTTTTTTACTCGCTTTTTTTTGTGCTTCCTTATATTCAATTTCTATGCACCGCGTCCAGCCAATTTTTCAACTAATTTTTATTACCTCTCTCTCTCTTTCTCTCTGTGTCTCCTCCCCACCCCCGCCTATTTCTTTCAAAAGCGCAACCTTTCGAATCAGAGTCATGTCGTACTGCAGGCGGTGCCGTTGAATATTTCGGGTAAATTTACATGCGAAATATCCGTGGAGGCTCCAACATTTCAAACAGCCATGGTGTCCGGCGAGATGGAGGTGGTCGGTAAGTGAACAAAAAAAAACACACAAAAACAAAAAAAACCAAAAACAGAAGAGCAAAAGAGCAAAAGAAAGTGCAATCAAAATATGTAAACCGGTCGGCAAAAAAAAAAAGACGGTCCTAGCAAGCAAATTAATTAGACAAAATGCGCTCGGCGTACAAATATAGGCACAGTGGTTCAAAGGTGGGAAGAAATAATAGTATTCCAAATAGAATTTGTTATAAAATTGATGATATTTTTGGTTTAGGGATGCAAACCGGCTTTGAACCGAACCGAACCGGCTTCCTTTAAGAATTGCTGAACTGAACCGAAAACCACAAATAAAAACGGTTCGGTTCGGTTCAGTTCTCTGACTGAAATCATGCCTAAAATCAACTAAGGTCATGACGTAGTAGGACATGTCAAAGTAAAATCCATGGCTAAAATTCATAAAAATGATGTCATGAATTCAGGACCAGCCCTTTCATTTCTGAGCTGATTCAGCTATGATTCAGTTCTGAGCCTAACTTAAGGGATATGATAAATACAAAAATTAAGATGCATAGTCCGTATTCCTTTCTAGCAAACATTCTCAATTTTCGAGAGTACGTATTCATCTAGGAACTTACAGACGACTCCTGGAAATTCGACATAATAAGCATTGGACATTCTTCTAAGGATTTTAAAAATATTTAAATGGAAAAGTGTTCGACAAGTCACACTACTACAACAATCATAATATTTCATAATGTGCCTTTGTGTACCACTGAACCGAACCGAAACCGCGGTTCAGCTAGCTCCAAAAACCATGTAACGAACCGAACCGGCGGTTCAGAAACTGTATGAACCACTTAACCGAACCAGGCCTTATTTTCGAGTGGTTTGCATTCCTGGTTTATTAGAATTAGAATAGGCAAAATTTCGTCTATTCCTCTATTTTGGAGTGTATAATTTATATATATAACAGTTTTAAATTATTATCACTAAAAAAATTTCACATAATTTTATGCGTTCCAAATTTCTAGGCAAAATTATAGTACACTTTTCAAGATAATAATATCTGGCAAGTTTAAAGTTACAAAAAAATGAAAAATATTCAAGTTATTCTCACTGGAATGGTCTTTCGACTTTGTAAAAACTTTGTAGAATTGTGGAAAAATTTATCAAATAAATAAGTGCAAAATTTATAGACGCTAACATTGAAAATATAAATTCTTGGGCAGTCATACCAATTGCGATTTCCAACAAACTAAGTGGAATCCCGGATAGCATATCAAACTAATAAATACAGAGTTTGGAGACGTTTTCATTGAAAACAAATATTTTTTTTTCTCTAGAGCTTGTTTTTTGACCGATCGTTCGTATGGCAGCTATATGCTATAGTCACCCGATTCTGCCAGGTCTGACAAATATGCATTGAATTTGTACCCGAAGAGCTCCTCCAAAGTTTTGTCAAGATAGCTTTAAAACTGACTGATCGTTGCACGAGGACATGAAATATTATACATAAAAGCTCCACATTTTTCGAAACCGGCCGGATCTTCTGCCTATAGCATATAGCTGCCATAGATCTAATCGCTCCAATCCAGTTTTTAATGCAGCTTCTTATAAAATTTGGTAAAATTAATTTATGCATATTTTGTACTTGGTTCAAGTTTTGATGATCTTAGATCAACCATAAAGGTATTAAAAATTCATTCTTGGAGCAGGAATTTTCCTTCCTATTGAACTGCAAACGCTTAATTGTGAAAATATTATTTCTGACGTTCCGTTTAATTGAGATACCCCAAAATATTAAACCTATCTATAACCTGAACCAAACTCAGTACAACTTTTTACCTAGTTGAGCTTAAAATTTGCTCAAAAACAGAATTTTTCAATTCAAATCAAGTTAAGATCTTAAAGTAAGAACCTTGTACTACAAGTGAGAAAAAAACGTTGATTTCCCCAGTTGAGTTTCAAGTGTACTCACAAAACGGAACTTTTCTATTCAGATCAAGTTTCTGCGCTCTCAAAAAAGTTCTTAAAGTAAGATCATTTGTGCTACAATTGAGAAAAAACGTTCATTTACCCAGATGAGTTTAAAATGTACTCACAAAACGAAACTTTTCAACTCAATTTGTGTTCTCAAACATAGATCTTAAAGTAAGAACCTTGTAGTACAAGTGAGATCAAAAGATCTTGGCCCATTTTCACTGTTCTAGTGAGTAAAACTATTGTCTTTTGATGGTATAATGCCATACATGGCCTGATTCAAGATTTTAAAATCCACTTTATGGCTATTTTAGACAAAAACTAAACAAATTTGGATGACAAAATATATTCTATCTAAAAATGATGCTTAAGCTCTTAAAAGCACACCAAACCTATGCAAGTAAAACTTGTTAGTTTTCCCCACCCTGAACCACTGTGCTGAGGCAGACCTTTTGCCAATTTTTGGGTGAACGAATTTTACATTTCCATTATGTGTACCACTCACTCCTATACTCTCTTTCTCTCTCTGACACTCTCCCTCTTCTTCTTTTTCCACAGAACTACCGGAAGAGCACACAGTGGTTACCGGTATACAGGCACGCTATCGCATTGGCGATTTGGTCGATGGCAATTGCTCAATTAAATACTCGAAACCGGCTGCTAATTTGACATGGACTATTAATGGTATTGTGGTAAGTTTTGGTTTCGGTTACCCGCCCGCCCCCAAAATACGCCTACAGAGGCGTTTCAATTAAAACAGTAGGCAGGTAGGAAGAGTGGAGCAGCTTGAGGTGTACTAACTGCGTGACGTTTTCAATTGATGGCCCGGTAATTTTTCAATTAGTCGTGCAGAGGTATTGGCTCTCTATTTAAGTGTGGAGCAAGTGTTTTATGTTGAATTGAATGGACTTGGAATTTATAATTTAAATTGTCTAACATTTTCATCCCCCAAAGCTCTATGAATTATGAAATATGGCCTGTTTGGCACCTCCCTCCAGAGTTTCCCTCCCATTCATGATTTCCTGCCAAACAATAACGTTTCGCTACCCGGCCAAAAGACTAGCAGGAACTTTGGAGCAAAAAACTAGCTGACAACCTAAACGTTTCTTGAAAAACCAAAAACGCAAAATGCCGGGCCATGTCACCAGCCCACCTCTTGACACCTGTGTGAAATCATGCGGAGCCCTGACAGCAGCTGGGCAGGCTTTGCCTATCCTCTTCACCTACTGCTCGACTGCTGCGGTTGCGGCCATAAAACATCCAGCACAGCAGCAAAAGCGAAAGGCATAAAAAGTGACTGCCTATCAAAAAATATATATATGTTTAAAAAGAGAACGCGACGAGGAGTCTGGGCAGATTGAGAAGACAAAAAAAAAAAAGGTGGCAGAAACCAAGGAAGAGAAGATATAGCTAGAAACGTAAACTCACACAGGTGCCAAAAAGTATGCAACATACTAGAAATGAAATATCACACACTAAACGCTAAAAGATTGCCAAAGCAATGCAAGAGCACATCGTTTTGTGTTTTTTTTTTCATTTTTTGAAATAGTGATGGATGGTTCGGAAAGACAAAGAGAAATTGCAGGGCCTAAAAGAGTTTGAGCTTCAATCCCAGGTAGATAGAAATATCGACAGTTCTGTTCTTAACTTAGCCACGAGTAGCTGAAGTCACATTACCTTAATCAGAATTGTTTCCAATTGCACTTCCGCAAAAGTTTATTAAAAACTAGTACGAAAAACGGTTTAAAATCACAACATTTTTGGGAAAATGGAATATAAAACGAGAAGCTAAGCTAACTTTGTCTGTGCCGAAGTTTTTATACTCGCTTAAATATTTTCAAAAAAAATACTCTTTTTCCCCATTTTTCGACCGATTGTTCGTATAGGAGCTACATGATATAGTCATCCGATTTGACCAAAAATTTGCAAAATTATGTGAAAGCATGTGAAACAAATAAATGAAAAATTTCAGAATGCTACCATTAAAAACAAAAAAGTTTTTCTAACTAAGACTGTTTTTCAGACCTATCTTTTGTATGGCAGCCATACCATATAGTTGTCCGATTTTAATAAAACTTGTTAGAATTATAATGAAACATAGAAAACCTACGATTACAAAGTTTGGAGACGTTTCCATTGAAAAGAAAAAAGTTTTTCTCACTAAAACTAGTTTTCGGACCGATTGTTCCAATGGGAGCTATGAGATATAGTCTTCCGATCCGGTCGGTTCCGACATATTAGTAGTGTGCAGCAAAGAGAAGACTCTGTGCAAAATTTCAGCTCGATAGCTTTAAAACTGAGAGACTAGACGGACGGACAGACGAACGGCCAAAGCTCAATCGACTCAGCTCATCACCCTGATCAAGAATATATATGGTTTATGGGGTCGGAAATGAATATTTGTAAACAAAAAACCCCTCAAAGATACAACAAATTGCTCGCCAACTTGTATCACAGAAAAATAATAATGCTTTAAATCAACTTGCCCATCAATATAACAAAAAATGTTGCCAAAAATCATTCAAATATTTTTTTTTTTTTGTGATTTTCGCACCCAATACACAAACGATAGAACTTATGTCAGAAATAGCCTCTATAACTTATATAGATGTATATAAAAATGTATAAAACTAACACAAACAACACTTAAGTGTGGCCCAGGCATGGCCACTTGATCTTTTAACTAACGAGCTCTGCTCAACAAGGAGCCACCCGCACCTGCCCTGCCTGCCCCTGCCTGCCTGCCCATCATGTGTGGGCGTGGTATCTGCAAGGCACTTGAAACTAAACTCACCGCAAACAAAGTGGCCTCGTCTATGCCTCCTTGCCAACGTTGTGTCCCTCCTGCTCCACTTAATCACTCAAGCGTAAATCTATTCATCATTCATAAGTTATAAATTTGCTTTTTTGGGCCTGGTCCTTTCAGCACATTGTTCCCTTGCTGGGTATGTGTATGTGTGTGTCAACTCAGCCATCGTATCAACAGAATTGCAACTGCAGCAGAATATTCATAAATTGATTTCTAAGCTGAAACGCCACCACTTGACATTTTTGCAGGTTCCCCCACATCACATCAAGACGTATCAGATTGAGAAGCAAGAGAATTCAACATTGGAATCGGTTACAAGTGCCATACATTTCATGGTCACCACTCAGCACTTTCTCAAGGGTCAGATGAGGGTAAGGATTCATTTGGAAATCACATTTTTACTTCAATACGAATTTTAATCAAGTTTATGCTCGATTTTATAGCTCAAGTGCACTTCGAATATCTTTGACATATTTAAAGAGGAAATCGAAAGTGTCATTGAGGAGGATAGACCCAGAATAATGGCATCGGGCAGATCATATGATATCAACAATTATCCATTGGAGGAGCATACGAACAATGGTGAAAGGGGCTATGAGGATCATAATGAATCGTATTTAACATATTATTCGGGTAAGTTAAAGGGGGAAATCATTTAAGCAGATTTCTTTGCGACTTGCTTATAACTCGACTGTTTTCTAGTTGATTGTAATCAAAGGAGGATAATTCTGGTGTAAATCAAAGTAAAAACAAAGTATATTACATTGAATATTTATCCGATTCATCTGGCGAAATCATTTTTCAAATGGTGATTTGAATTTCTGGAGAATGTCTGCGCTTAGAAATACTGTCAGTTTGCCTTGTTTTTGGGTACCAGTTTCTGCCATTCAAGTGTGAATACCTGACAAAGGCAATGCCAGCTGACTAGTGCCAAATATGTTTAGAGAAACCGTCAATAGTCTCAAAAAATTTTCTCAGTCTGAACAGACTGCCATATAACTGACAAACTATAATAATAATAATTTTTGGCAAATTGCCGCATCTACTCTCAAAAAAATTTTATAATGAATGTCAGCAGTTGGAAAAGGTCGAAAATTCTGTATCAAAAAGCAGAATTCTTAATCCAATTATGAATATTAAATCCCGTTTTTCTTGATCCATGAGCTTCAATATTTAAACAAAGTACGAAAACTTTTTACATTTAGTAGACAAATTCTTGAAACAAGTTCCAAACGTACTTCAATACAAGATAATTAAGATGCTGTTTCTTGATTCAGAAGTTTATTGTCAAAAACCAAGAACGTTCGTTCTTGTATTAAGAGCTCTTTAAGTTCAGTAGAAAGCTTGTTCACTCTTGGAAAAAGCTCTACAGATTGAAAAGGAAGAGCGGACCTATTCAGTGTGTGCTTACATAAAAAACGAAGCTCAAATGCTCTCAAATGTGCTTCTTCTCTTCTCTCAGTTTCTTTACCTCACTCCTCTCGCCGGTTATATATTATCAGGGAAAGAAATCATTATGAGTTCTCTGTCATATTATTGTTAGTCGCGTATTTGCAATTGTCTCGCTCTAAGAAGTTCGTAAGTTAAGTACGAAACATGCTCAAATCGAGAAACTAGCGTTCATACTATTAAAATAAGAGCAATCGTTTCAGACTCAAGAACTTTTCGTACATATTACATACATACTAAAACCTAAAAGTGTAATACAAAACAATTGAAATAGTTTGAACAGTAAAATCAATCTTTAATCAAGTATATTGGGATTGAAAAAACCGTAGTGGAAATAAAAATGTTTTGCTTGAACCAAGTATTTTTGTAATAACCGTTCTACTTATACCGTTTGTACTTAATTCAAGCACAAAGTTCTTAATTTTTTCTGAGTCTTAAACTCGTTGTGGGGAACTAAGCAGGTTGACAATAGGGTTGTTAGACAAATGAAATATTTCGAGACGATATTTCGAGACACGATAATCGATGAAACAAAATTTGGCAGTAATCTTTAAATTTTAAAGCAGTCTAAGGGAAGATTTTTCACTTTTTTCCAATATGCGCCCAAATCAATATGCATGCGAGAAGCAGCTGCTATCATCTGATGGGTCACTGCAATAGTGTTCTACCGACCCTTGGATGCATGGAAGGCTTCGCTCGGGCCGCCTCATCAACTTCTCTTTGCACTCATCTCCTACTAATGGTTGCGTGCGGCTGATACCCCAGCTGAATGACAGCTCACCCCAGGATCTGTGATGCGTTTAAGGCATATACAATACCACAGGCATCTATATTTATAGAGTGAACGAAACAAGCTTTGTTTAAAGGCCTAGGCGATTACAATAAGTAAAAACATTTCAAACAAAATTGCGGTTCTCTTCTCGATTTAGCTTAAATTTGTCTCTATTTTCCTTTGAGTGCTTACTGAATATTACCCGTTCTGGCCTTTGGATATTTAAGGCATTTCCACAACTTAAATTTGCTTAAGTGATACCGCATTCTCCTTCCCTTATGCTCAAGCTCTCTCACAAGTACACACCATAAATTATGTAAATAAAATTCCAGCTGCATAAACATTTTGCCAGTAACCAACCGGAGTAGCGCCAGCTTATCGAATCAAATGCCAAGGAAATCAAATTGGTATAAACTAAGTTTAGAACATGAAAGATTGTCGCGGAATGCGAGCAGTCTGTTGGGCGTTGCCCCCAAGTAAGAGTAAGCGGCAAGCGGAAGTGATGATTGGGCTGGAGGGCAAAAGATGGAATTTTATGCATTTCTCTTTTTTATTTTGCGTGCGGTTTTTGCTGAAAGTGTTGCCACTTACTTGGGGCAACATTTACTTAACACCAGCAATAACAACAGCAACAACAACAGCAGCAGCAACAATGTAAAATGCATTGGGCTAAAAATTGTATTTAAAATTGAGTTGAAAGCGAAAAAAATCTACGTATGCTCTAGGCAAACCTTTTTTTATAAGTAGATGAGCTTGCTTGCTTGGGTTTGGGGTGGGTTGGAAGTGCAGATTGTATTTCCGATTTCCAGCTTTCAGTGAACTTTATGCAAATGCACAAGCACATACAGAAGAGAGGACGTCTGGATGAATATTTTTTTTGGTGACTGGATTTGCAATATATATATATATTTTTGCCTTGTTTGTTTGCAGCCATAAGAAGTCCTTGGAAATGCAGTGAAAATTCATGCATGTCCTGTAAGCAGCATACAAAATCCAATGGGTTGGAAGAATCGAATATTTTTGTTTTTGTTTAAGTGCGTCTGAAGCAAGTGCAAAATGGTTGAATGGATAATCTAAGCTGGTAACAGTGTGAAAGTGTTATTAGGGGGCGATTAAAGTTGGAAATGTGCTAAGCAGAAAGAGGCGCTGTGGCAGCCAGTTTTCTGTTGCTTATAACATGTCTAAAATGCATACGACTTTTAACAATTCTATTGTGGATCGATAAAATAAGAACCATCTATTTTCAGAACTGTGCGAAATAAGAGGGTGTTTTTTTAAAGTAAACTCTGTCCGCCTGCACCATTGCATAAAGAATTCTTCTCCCTATCTCCGAGATCTTTGCAGCAGCAATATCTATTTATATTAGCATACACTTTCGCTGGTACAGAATATAGTACAGTCTGGACTATCCAACTTTCTTATTTCATTTACTTTACTTTTTATATGATTCAATCTAAGGACCTCGTTCCCAAGCTGGCAGGCAGCATCTTAGCTCACACAACGATACATAAAGCACTCAGCATGCAAAAATCCGGTGGTGCAGATGGTATGACCATTGTTTTTGAAAGGCTGAACGTAGGATCGAGCATAGATTTCATATTTTTTCTTTGTTTTCAGACGCTGTACAAAGATTTATAGACTATATTAGATTAGTGATCCTATCTGTCTGTCTATCTGTAAGTAAATTTTCAATTTTGAACATGCCCGTACAATGTAATATATCCATCCCACAGATCTGTAGATAGATGGTTCGTAACTTCTTAGCATATTTACTAAATACTATACCTTAGTATTTAAAATTATTTATCGATGCGCCAGAGGATTGGTAAAGACTGAATAAACCATAGCCAAGTTATAAGCAAACGAAAGTAAGAGTACAAAGAAAACTAAAACTCGAGATATCTGGTATTAAATCAAACCCAAACATTGTCAGAAGTCGGTCAATCCTGGATTATCTCATTTCAAGTACGAATACGATTGACTTGATCTCGGATGTGTCGGATCTAGTACATCTTTAGCTAGAAATTTCAATCCAAAGGTCGAGATAAAGCTAATTTTTTGAGCTTGATTTTATCTCCCCAGTTTTTTCTGCATAGGCATGTCTAATCATCATTTTGCCTGTCTGTTGTAGCACAAGCAACAGTTTGGAGTTTAACTGATAGTGACTATTATTGTTATTTCTTTTAAACCAAGCCTATTTTTAAAGGTTTATGATTTTGGAAGACTTTGGAATTATATACTAATTGTCTAGATGAATCTAAACCCAAAAAGTTCAACGGTTTCGAACTACAAAGTAAAGCAGTAAAAAGTTTTAACCTTTTCCAAAACTTCCATTGAAATCGTCTCCATTTAAAAGAACTTCAACGCAATCAATGATTGTTTTATAAGTAGAATTTCCGTTTTATGAACTCACTTAACTACCCTTACCAACTTGGGACAATTCTCTATATAAATATATATTTTTTCTATTTCTTTTTTTCCAGCGGATAATAGTGCATCCAGCGCCTCGACAGCTGCACATGAAATCTTTTGGCACATTTGGCTAACAAAACTAACAAAAGAACTCAACAGGCTGAGGGGGGCGTGGCAATTTGTTGATGCATTCGCTGCATGGATTAGCGGAATCGTAGGAGGGGCAAGTCTCTTGCTCTATTGGCTGTTAGCCCATCAAATTATCGACTGTCAAAGCGCAAAGACGACTACGACGATGACGACGAGGAGGACGAACAGAATGACGATGATGATGATGATGAAGCAACAGTCAACGGAGGACATCAAATGCTTTTATAATTGTCAAACGGCAACACTTTGCCATCAGCCGGGCAATCTGGATATTGCAAGTGTCGTAAATGCTGGCGATGATTTAACTGCCATGGAGCGACATCAACAGCTGTCAGCGACACTTGCCGCCGCTCTTGATGGGGCGGATGTGAATCGGCATGTGGGCGTGTCCGGGCGGGATCAACGATTATTGATGACTTGGCAACAGAAAGAGTTGGAGTTGGCGAAGTGCATCTCATGCTGATGCTGAATTGATGATGAAATGCATTTCAAAAAGTAGCTTAAGGTACACTGGCTCTCCGTTTTTCACCATTTCCCTGTTCGTTTCCTCGGTTTCCTTTTACTCGGTGAGATTTTTGTTTTTTGCTCTTCGTTTATGGGTGGAAAAAGTGTAATGTATTAATTAATATAAGAAAATTAATTGCATTGTGCCAGCTGTTTATAGTTCGTAAGTGTTTTTGAACAACCAAAAAAAAAAGAAAAGAGAACAAGTAGATGGAAATGTAATTTTGAATTGTATGTCAGTTTAAGGAAAAATACTTGAATTATAATTAAAATCGAGTACACTCGATCATACCCTGTATGCAAATGCAATCAAATTGCTTTAATAGCAAAGCTTTTATGTTTAGATTTGGACAAAGTGCGCAGATAGTAAACGGTTTGAGAGTGATTGACCTCGGCAAAAGCCAGGCGGAAACATTTTGAGTGAGATTGCAACTGAAGTGGAGTTTTTTTAATGTATTCTTTTCACGAAACAATCCTAGACTCTAAGTATCTATCTGAAAATGCTCATTCCAGCTACGGATCCTACGTGAAAATCATTATCTCCTGTGCCAAGATTCAAGCTATGACGGAACTTCAATGAAAAGGCGAAAGATGAAGCAGAAACTGAAAGCAAGAGCATCTCTCTCAACAATACAGTGAGGCTAAACGGGTACACACACATACGCAAAAACATTTGTCAACTGCTGACTATTTGTAGCGGTTTTTGCACTCTTGTTGTCTTAGAATTCCCTACCAGTTATAGCTCTCATGACAGGAGAAGGCAGCAGATGATTTGTAGTTGAAGCCGGCTTATATTTCCTAGTTGAAAAATCAGTAAAGTCTTAACAAAAAGACACATTTGGTTTTTGTGAAAGCTTATTTAGAAGATACATCAAATTTTAACATCGAGCAATCCTTTTCAGATTAAATGTAGTTCGAAAATCAAGCTTTTTCAAATTCCGATTTTAAAAATTAAATTAGTTATATTTTATATATTATATAAAATCGGTTTAAAAAAGCTTTTTTAAAAAATATTTCATATATTATGTTTTTTCCATTGGAATCAAAAGACCTTATACTTTCTTTAGAATCAATTACACGTAGTATCATTAAGCACGTTGCATACTTTTCGGCTTTTCTTGAGTAAAACATTAGAAACACACAAAGGAACGTGCAAAACGACTTGGTATGTAAAAAGATGCTCTACTGTTGGAACTGGTAGGCGCTTAGAACAGTACTGTACAGAAAAACCATGCTATCTGTGTAATATTGAAACATTTTTGTTGATATGTGTTGATTTATGTTGAATAATTAACCATTGACTTCAAGCTGGCTAAAACCACAACTTTAATAACATTTCAAACACGTCAACAAAATCCATATACACATATTAATTTCAAAAAAATTTTAAATCTCTTCAATTGTAACACTAATTGTGTATGGGTACAGGGTATGTGTACCTAAGCTTATAATTAAACATTCTACAACATGGAGATTTCAAATTATGTATCTAAATATATGCATCAAGTACGTATCTCTATGTTGTCAAACACAGTGTACAGCAAAGCTAAGCTTTAAACATAACAAAAAAAAACGCCACTTTGAGCTTTTGAAACCGTGTAGTGTGTTTTAAAGTAGGCAGGCCAAAAAAGCTTTCAAGCTATAAGAAAGGTAAAAACAATCGCAATGTAAATAATGTTTTATGTATGTATAAAATAACACCGAAAACATAATAACAATAATAGAAAAGCATTTGTATAGAAAGGAACTTTTTACGGTTTTGGACAAATATGCAAAATTAATTACGTTCCAATTCTCACTTTGATTTGTAGCAAACAGTAAATGAACTAAACAAAAACACTTAATTATTTCAAATCAATCAAATCCAAATTATTTGAAAATTTTTGGCAAACAAAAATCCAGCGGTAAATAGTTCCTTTGCCTTGAAAATAAATGAAACGAGTTAAACGCGAGTATTTACGAAAAAAAATTCTGCAAAATCTAATACTTACATATATTGTACATAAAACAAAGCAAAACGGATAATTGTATGTATAAATGTTGAATTAAGTTAGATGATAATACAAATTGCATGCGCTACAGATTTGTCTATTCAAAAAGTGTTGTGAAAGTTGTCTTCCCTCAATTGCTGTGTTTTTCTTAAGTTATTTTTATTTATGTTTATGATCTCATTCGGGAACTTCGTTTCAACGAAGTTAATATACCCTTGCAGGAGCAGAAATTTGGACTTCGTATTTGATTGCGGAGGCTTATAATAAGAAGTAGACAATTTTTGAATATATTTGTCCGACTTTTCTGACACGAAAACCACTAACTCTCTTGCTTATTAACCAATTTATATCTATCAAATACATTTTGCTGATGGAAATCTAAGAAAACTGATAGTTGCTACACCCTTCTGTTTGATTTAGAGTCCAAGGCTGTTTTTTTTAACCAAAATCCACTGCAAGGGTATAAAAACCTCTTAGTTTTGTATATAAAAATAACAAATTGAATCATCTCCTTTTTTAAATGTTTGAAATATACACAAAATAGAAAACTGAAAACCATAAGCATAAATGTTATTTAACTGCAAAAGCTTGAAAACTAGTTTTAAGATTTGTATTGGAAATCAAAAATGCTGTTTGCATTGAATATACAATATTCATATCTCAATAATTAACCAAAATAATAACAAACCAAATTAGAAATAACAGAGATGAGTAATTGAACCTTAAGAAACTAAAAAGTGATGTAAAAAGAAATCGGATGCAGCAAGGAAATTATATTATATTTGAAAATTAATCAATAAAAGTTAGAGAGTAAAGAAAAGAAAAATATAATTACAAAAAAAAATATGCCAAAAATTATTTATGTAAAAAGTAATTTAAAGAAACATTTAATAAACACTTAGTATAAATGGCATTTGTTTAAACAATAAGCAAGCGAATATATACACATAGATATATGCATAAACAATAATAATAAATAATTAAAAACGAAATATAAGTAAAAATAAATGTGGAAATTTATGGGAATTTTTGTTTGACTCTTTTCGCAACATTAAGCTTGTTTACAGGAGTCAACTGAGAAGTAAGTTTTCATAAGAAGTCTGGCCCTTCGTATTTTATTTAGGTACACTCACCGAAAAAATAAGGGTAAGATAATGTTTTAAAAAAAAAAAAACAATTATTCGGGGGTGTTCCTGAAATCTCTAGAGATTTTCGTATAAACGCTTTCATTTCTTATTAAAACTACTTGCTGTTGTATGTAAAGTTTCTACAAAATGTTAGGGAGAGATTTAAAAACGACTGTTCAAGGCCAAGTAGATTTAGTGCGTTTTCCCAAAAATCTAGCAGCCGACATTAATCTTGTGTGCTTACATAGAAAGTCCTCCTAGTTTATCTATAGCTCGGCAGTATTTTTCTGTGTAAAACTAGCAAGTACAAAAAAGCCAAAGAAATTAAAAATATAATATCTAGTCTTTGGCACTTAGAGCTACATCTATGCCGAATATTTTTAAAGACTTTAATCTTAAAAGTGATTTGCCAACGCAGTTTTGGGTTAAACAATTGAACCCAATCACATATTATATATTTTCTTCTCCAAGCCGGTATAAAGCTACACTTTTGATAATCTATATTATAGTAAAGACTCAAATAATCTCCACATATTTTAAATAGAAAAACATTTGACTAATTTAAGAGTTAAAAGCAGGACTGCAAGCCCAACAAATTTTTGGAAATCTGGCTCACTGGATCGAATGAAAGTTTCAGGTTCCAGGTTTTTGGGGCGAAGGTTTCAGTTCGAACCTTTTTTCAGCACATGTTTGAAACCATATTAATATAAAACGAGAAAGCTAAGCTAACTTCATCTGTGCCGTAGTTTTAATACCCTTGCAAGTGCTTGCTTAAATATTTTCCAAAAAAAATACTCTTTTTCCCCATTTTTCGACCGATTGTTCGTATGGGAGCTACATGATATAGTCATCCGATTTGACCAAAAATTTGCAAAATTATGTGAAAGCATGTGAAACTAACAAATACAAAATTGCTGGATGCTACCATTAAAAACAAAAAAGTTTTTCTAACTAAGACTGCTTTTCAGACCCATCTTTTGTATGGCAGCTATACCATATAGCTGTCCGATTTTAATAAAACTTGGTAGAATTATAAAAAAATATAAGAAACCTACGAATACAAAGTTTGGAGACGTTTCCATTGAAAAGAAAAAAGTTTTTCTCATTAAAACCAAATTTCCGAACGACTGTTCCTATGTGAGCTATGAGATATAGTCATCCGATCCAGTCGGTTCCGACATATTAGTAGTGTGCAGCAAAACGGAGGCTCTGTGCAAAATTTCAGCTCGATAGCTTTAAAACTGAGAGACTAGTTCGCGTAAAAACAGACAGACAGACAGACAAAGCTTAATCGACTCAGCCCTGATCAAGAATACATATATAGTTTATGGGGTCGGAAATGAATAGTAAAACTCCATTTTGTAGCTTTTGTAGAAAAGTACATATTACCAATGTGATATAATGATCTCTTGCTTTGTGAATCATTGAAAAAGCATAGCTATATTTAAAAACAGTTTATAAGAAGTTCCTAATGCTATTCTAGGTTTTTTATTGCACATTCCTGCCCATTTTATGACTAAGCCGCTTTAAACCAAGCAGATAAAGGTTCTAAACAGAAGGTACAAATTTCTGGTGTCTACCATTATTTCTGAACCGCACCAAATTGTAAGGTTCGGAACAGGTTTGGGTTCGGCAGTAGAAGTATAATTATATATTTTCCGGAAAGCACTAACAACATCACCATCGCTGGCGTATCTCTCTTTTATATGATCGAATTCCTAGTTTATGTAATAAATTGGTTGGAAAATTAGTTAAATTTTTAATATTTTTAACCTATATTTTATCAAAGAGCTAATCAAGTGTAAAACAAATTGAGCAAAAATTTGTTTTTGCGAAATTTCCTGCTTAAATTGTCTTCTCTAAGAGTTTATTAGCCAAAACTATGAATTATGTAAAGTTAAATTTTTATTTTCCACAATTTACTAACTATTAACTTACAGCCATCTAGCGAGTAAAACTAAAACCTACTTATTGATATTGGTTAGCTTTTTTAGGCCACAACTTCAAAGCTTTCTGTGGCACAATTTTCATGGCTTTCCCTGTGGCCAATACATTTTTTGGCTACCAGCAAGTGCGCAGCTTTTTAACCCAAAACCAAAAGACCGTTACTCAGCCGAAACAAACAAACAAAACAAGCAAAGAGCTTTGGTTTCGGCACGCGTTATCACAACTCGAATCTCTCTGCTCGATCTCTTTGGACTCTGCTTCGCAGCTTTGCCTTGCTGAAGGTCAGTCGGGACAAGGCCTAGTTTTGAGCTAGTCAACGCGCTTCAATGACGACGACAGCACGCCTCGAACTCCGCATTTACCACAAGAAGTCGCATTGCATTTAAATTAATTGAAATCGGCAAAAAGAAAAAAGAAAAGAATTGCAACTAAAAATAATTCGCAAACTCCCAACTTGACCTCACTTCTCACTTAAAAAAAATTCTATAATTATATTTTTCTTGTGATTTTCTGCACACGTGTAACTTGTCTTCGGTAGTGATTATTTTTTTTTTTTTTGGTTAAATTTGATAAAGAAAAAAAATAAGACGACTGCCAATCAAAACTCTCAACTTAACTTTAATTTGACCAATTGACGGAACATTAATTGAGCTTAAAATTAATACAAATTCTAAATTTTTACGTCCCCTCGTTGAATTTCATTTTAAAATTGATTGTGTTAAAAGTAAATATACATATTTATGTTTTTGTAAGATAAAAAAATTGCGGTAAGTTTTTACGCTTTGGCGCCAAAAATGAATGAAAATGTGGCCAGGCACTTACAGCAGAATGTTAGCAGTTGTTGGCAACAAAGTTGCGCCACATTTGTGTTGCCGCCACACTTGTTGCCCACAGCCTCTCCCCGAGCTGTCATTCCATTGAGTTGTCTCTCTCAAAACTTTTTGTTTTGATTTTGCTCTCTCCGGTGCGAGCGGTTCATTGACCCAGCAACAACAATTTTTGAGCCTTTCTGCACCAGAATACTCCTCAGGCCACCACATAAATCCCATTGGCTGACGCCTCCTAAGTACAGTAATTTTAGATTTTTGCCCAAAGTTTTAGTCGAACCTCGCTTCAGCATTTTCAGTTCAGTTGCCTTCGAGTCGTACTTACAAGTGGTAGTAGTTTATACTGACGCCCCAAGGAAAAAATATATGTTGAACAAAAAAAAAAATCCTTAATATTTCACTTTTGAAATATAAATCCCTTTCTGTGTAGATTTATCGAAACATATAAATGCCTTTCTACGAAAGATTTCAACAAATTCGAAAGTTTGTTATGAACGTTTGTCTTGTCGAGGCCATACAATTTGTCCAGGACCTAACGCATGCCATTTGCTTGGACTTTCAAGGTTTATTCATTCGCAAGTAGAGAACTCTCGGAGATTTGAGGAGGCGACAAACGACTTGGTATATTGCGGTAAGTGAAAGTGTCAAAGAAAGTGATGAAATGAAATGAAATGGGGCGGGACATGGACATCAAAATTACAGTAAATATTTCAGCATGTTGTCATTTCCGTTTTTTTTTTTTTGCGAAAGCAGAAAGGGGAAAAGCCAAAAACCTCATGGCAGGTCAGTTGAAAGGTGATGCAAAAGTTTCAGAGGTTATGTACCAGCTCAGGTGCATAACAATGCATTTTACGACTAAGAACAACTTAAATTTAATGAATTTAATGCATATTTGTGCATGAAATTACAAAAGAGTTTAGTTTTTGCGCTTGAGAAACAAACTAGTTTAGCTTTCTCCGATGCCTCTTCTGCAGCCATTTTGCTCATATTTCAATTATATATAGAAAATCTTTAATTAAATCTCACACCAAACGAAAGAATTCTTTAATGATTCAAAACATAAATCCAGATTATCAATTTGCTTGGAACACCCACCGTTCTTCTTTATAATACTTAGAAGAAGTAAATTGACATTTCGGGCATGGAAATAAAAATTAAACAAAAATATAAAAAATCCAGTCCTGACTATGTTTCTATACGTCTCAAATGACTTTTTTGTGAAAATATGAAAAATGTAACCATTTTCATTTTAATTGTTATCATACCTCTTAAGATACCTGTCGTCCAGACTACATTCCTTGCTTGAAAGTAGCCCATTGATTTGTGTATTGATTGGTTAAACGAGTACTTACACAAAGAAAAAAAATATATTAAAAAACAGCTATTGGTTGATTTCCTGTTCCATTTGGGAAGGATATGTCTAAAATATACTTTTAATCATACAACGGAGGTAAAAATCATACAAAGGATATACAAAATGATGATAACTTGGATGATTTTGCAGCTTAATGATTAAATGAATATTTTAAATTTTTGAATCTTTTTTCCTATTTAAGGACTTCAAGGCTTATGAAATATTTACTACCCAGAGAAAACAAAATATTAAAAATTATTCATTAAATGATTTCCCGTATCCATTTGGACTGGATATGTCGTAAATATCCATTTTGTCATTCAACGGAGCTAAAAATCATCCTTGGGATATACATTATCATTGATCATTATCTAATATTTCATCATTATTATTCATTATTCATGATCATTATATAAAAATTATTTAAATGATTGCCAGCTCCGTTAGATGTTTGAAAGGATATTAAGGACATATCCAGTCCAATACTATTTTGAAAATGTGTACCTGTCATTTTGGTGAGCAGACAGCACAGTATAGGCACTTCGTTGACCCTATTTCTCGAGTTTTGGTGATAGGTCGTTAGAAGCAAGAAGTTAGCTAGCCCTTCTTGTCGGTGTTTGTATAAAATTGTCCAGCTGTTTGTAACTTTTAAGTTTGTCCAAATGTATGGAACATCCAAAAGGAAGCACCATAAATTCTATAGCTGTCCATTTGTCCGTGTGTTTACATGCTATATTTTCCAATAGTTTTAAAGCAGCAATGGTAACGCCTGGCACACAAATTTCTCTGTTTACACCGACACTAGCCTTACGAAGCAGCTTTTTCGACGGCTATCTATAAATGGAGTAGCTTAGAGCTGCTTTGCGTCGCTTTTTTTCGCACAAGTTGTGGTTTTTGTTTTTTTGGGATCTAAATTTCTAACTAGTCAAAACAGCCTTAAGACAGGGTTTCGTAAGGCTATTTTGCCTAGAAAAAAACCATACCGACCCGTTCTGGACTTAAAACTTGGAGTTCAATCCCGTCCCAATATTGACCATAATTTTTTTTCCAGAGATTTTCGTCCGTTGAATAATTTATAATATTGAAAAAATATTTTTTGTTAACTGTTAGAAACTTTCAAAAATTTAAAAAAAAAACTGTTTATAATACAAACTTCCAATGCAATCATCATTAATTACATTTTTGCCATATTTCATCCTTAGCTCAGTACATCAATTACTTACACCACACCACACACACACACACTCACAACTCATTCACACCCCACTCATCGACCCTTCATCCTCTCAGAAGCCCAGTGTAACGACAATTTTTTTTTTTTTGCTTGGTTTTAAAAACTCAACGACCATTCGATAAACAAATTGAACAATTTGAAACTAATCTCACAACCGATTAACTCCGACATTCAATCACCATGCTCTCCTGTGCGTCATTCAACAAACTGATGTACAACACCGGGACAGATGTTTCGGCCATGGCCGGTGGCAAATCGAATGCAATGGACCCCGGAGGGCTGGGCTCTCTGGTCAATCTGCCACTGGCAACGGCCGCCGCCGCCGCTTCGAGTGGCAGTGGAGCACCCAGTGAGACGCAGAGCGAGATCTCATCGGCGGACAGTGATTGGAGTGACATACGTGCCATAGCTATGAAATTGGGCGTACAAAACCCGGACGATCTGCATACGGAACGTTTCAAGGTTGATCGCCAGAAACTCGAGCAGTTGATAAAGGGTAAAGTTGGCCAAGAGTTTCAAGTTATTTGTTAATAATTTGTTTCAATTTCAGCTAACAGCGCCATTGAGGGCATGAACGGGGCAGAGTATTTCTTTCATGATGTAAGTAAAGAGCATTGCCCGATTTTGTTGCATATTTCTTAGCACTTGTCAAACCCAGCAAGCTTTGGTTTTATGCTTCGCCGATAATGTCATAAAAATCTCACCATTTTCACAACTCGCACAAATTGTTCAGCGTTAACAACAAAATTTACCAGTGAAACAGTCTCAAATCCAATGTTGATAAATTAAAGTTTAAATAGTTGGAATTGTTTTATCATCACTCAAGAGTTCATTTTCAAAATTTTAACGTGTATTTTTAAACGTTCAAATTGTTTATAGATCATGAATACCACGGATACCTATGTGAGCTGGCCTTGCAGACTGAAAATCGGTGCCAAGAGCAAGAAAGGTGAGTTCTTGAAATAAGATGAAAAGTATTTTCGAAAATCATTTCCTTACAGATCCGCATGTACGCATTGTGGGTAAAGTGGAGCATGTGTCGCGTGCCAAGGAGCGTATACTCAGCAGTCTGGACTCTAGGGTAAGCTTAAAGGGAGTAAAACAAAGCAGAGTTTCGTTGGACTAAATATATACAAATTTCAGGGCACTCGAGTGATAATGAAAATGGATGTCAGCTACACGGATCACTCCTATATTATAGGGCGCGGTGGCAATAATATTAAAAGCATCATGGACGACACTCACACCCATATACATTTTCCCGATTCGAATCGTTCGAATCCGACGGAGAAATCGAATCAGGTATCGCTATGCGGTAGCCTGGAGGGTGTGGAACGTGCACGTGCCTTGGTAAGGTTATCGACACCCCTGCTCATCTCGTTTGAGATGCCGGTTATGGGGCCCAATAAACCGCAACCGGACCATGAGACGGCCTACATTAAGATGATTGAGAGCAAGTTCAATGTGCAGGTGAGTGTATAGTTGGAAACACAGCTGTAAATCGAAGTTAGCATTACAAATGCAAATAGACTATGTAGATATTACTTAAATTATATAAAGATTTGGTAAATGGCATTTGTAGAACTGAATAGTATGAGTTATGAAGGGCTACAAGTATAGAAAAGTACCAAATAACTGCAGTTTTAAATATCGGTAGCAATTTTTCATTATATAACAAGTAAATAAGTCGGACTATAACATGCTCTGTACCTCCCAAAGTTTTTATTTACCACACAAAGTTTTAAGGTGTGTTAAGTGCTGCCCATCGCTGTTTCAACCGATGCTGCCCAACATAAATGTTTGATTTTTCTATAACTGGACTATGTTGCCTTCGATCTTCACCATTCCTTCGATCAATAAATAATACTGATTATTAAATACTGCCTGAAGGTACTTACCTTCGATCCACCTAGTACTCGCAATTGTCTTTGGTGCACGGTTATTTGGTTATGGAATGAAAACAAATCAGAAAAAAATGTCTTCCGGTGATTTAGACCACACGGGATAGAATTTTAGCCATTTTGAAGTTAAAATTTTTGTGCAACGGAAAATGCTGAAAAAAATGTCTGTTCCTAAAATTCCCAAATGGTTCTAACACTTTGCTTATAAAGTGATGGTAAATTTCTAAACTACAGTAGCTCTAACTCTCTCTTTGGGTAAGGCCCTTGCAGATTTCTTGCAGCCTTCTTTGGTTTAATACACAGACCTCGTTTTCGAACAAAGTGGGAATAGTTTTAGAATTTTAACGGCTCAAGCCAAGAACATGCTGTACTTGATTAAAATACACTTATTTTCTTTTTTTTTTGGAAATTACTGGACTTTAAAAAGGAAGGTTTTGTACTTATTTTAAGAGATTATCGAAATTGATAACTTTATAACCCAAAAGTATTATCAAAAAGATTCAGAATGATTAAAAATTTACTTAATATATCCTAAAACAGTTGAAAATCAAGTGTTTCGTGATTAAAAATATCGTACTTGATATAAGAATTTTATACTCAGAGTCGATTTTGCCTTGTCAGCTGGAGCAATGTCTTGTAATAAGGTCCACGGCATGTTTGCAAATAAAGTCATGTTAAAAGACTCCACAACCTTTCGGATTGATTCACTTTCGCCGAAACTTTGACTACTTTTGACAAAAATGGAGCTTGGTGATCCCACCGAACCATCACCTAAGAAAGCTGATGACCTCTCTGAACTCTCGTCTTTGCTGATATTTATCTCATGAGTCATATGTGGTTGATTGCGCAGTGGATTTCGACGAATTCGATCTTTTGCGGCCTTGAAGGCTTGTGGCTTTCGGTCGGATTTGGAGCTGTTTTTATTTGATTAGTATCCTCAAACAACTTCAAGTTTTGGGTTTCCAGTGGGGACAATATCCGAAAGATTACATAGCCGCATTTATGCAGCCCAATTACGATATTCGAGCGAGCCTCATTCCTCGAGATCGGGTGTACCTAATCAATTGCGATTACTAGGGATAAAACTTGCGTTTTTCCAACTTCAAGGGGCGAACAGATGGACAGGGCTTAATGCTGCTGATCAAGAATATCCATACTTTATTCCTTCTCGTTGTAATTCTTGCCGTATACCTTGGGTACAGAGTAAAAAAATATTATGCAAAACTAAGTTTTTAACTAAAATATTCCGATCTAAATTCCTTTTTATTCCAGGTCATCTTCTCCACTCGTCCCAAATTGCATACCTCTTTGATCTTGGTAAAGGGTTCCGAGAAGGAATCAGCTCAAGTGCGTGATGCCACTCAACTGTTGATTAATTTTGCCTGTGAAAGCATTGCGGTAAGTTCGTACAACTATTACCAATATAATACTCACTGATCCTTGCATTTCAGAGCCAAATCTTGGTCAATGTCCAAATGGAAATCTCTCCGCAACATCATGAGATTGTGAAGGGCAAGAATAATGTCAACCTGTTGAGCATCATGGACCGCACACAGACCAAAATCATATTTCCCGATTTAAGTGATATGAATGTAAAACCTTTGAAGAAGTCCCAGGTGACCATCAGTGGACGCATCGACGATGTCTACAAGGCGCGACAACAATTGCTTGGCAATTTCCCAATAGCATTGATATTTGACTTTCCGGACAATCAAAACGATGCCTCCCGTATTCTGGCACTGAATCCCAAATATGGTGTGAACATCACCTTAAGGCAGAAGCAACGTCAGAGCACACTGGCCATTGTGATTAAGGGGGTGGAGAAGTTTATAGGTGAGAGTGGCGATTTGGAGCCTTTGGTTTTGTTCACTCACTCTTTTGATTTGCAGACAAAATCTATGAAGCGCGTCAGGAGATCCTTTGCCTGGCCACACCGGCCATACAACCCGAGATACCCGAACACTATTTCATGCCCCGCGACAAGGATTGGAATTTGTCGGCTCGCACTCAGCTGAGTGCTCTATTATCTGGTTATGTGGACAGTCCAAAGACCCCGGGCCTGTTGCCACCATCCTTGGCTGGCCAATTGACGCCCTATGCGAACAACAATCATTTGTTGCTTAACGCCAATGTGTCGGGTAGTGGCCTGGCCACGCCCACGGGCATATGTCCGCCCACCCAAAAGTATATCCAAATGCATAACAACAGCTTCCAGCAACAGCAGCAGCAAGCCCAGCAGGTGCCGGTGCCACCAAGACCAGTGGCCAATCAGAATAACAATAACTATCTACTGAAGCCACCTCAACCCACAGCCAATACCGTGGTGAATGTCTCACCCCGAAATAGCTGCAGCCAGAATACCAGCGGATATCAGAGTTTCAGCAGCAGTACCACCTCACTGGAACAATCCTATCCACCCTATGCTCAGCTGCAGGCCACTGTGTCATCCACCTCGTCGTCATCGGTCTGCACCAATCGGGCTCACTACTCACCGGACTCCACCTACAGCTGTGAGGGTGGAGGCGGCGGTGGTGGTGGCGCCAACGCTCGTCTCGGACGACGCCTTAGTGATGGTGTGCTCTTGGGTCTAGCAGCCGGTGGTGCCCATCTGCTGCCGGGCAGTGCCGAGAGCTATCGCAGTCTACATTACGATCTGGCCGGAGGTGGTGGTGGTGGTAAGCAACAACAGCAGGCGACTCATCGTGCGTTTGATTTTGACATGAAGCGGGCACTTGGTTTTAAGGCCATGGAACGTACCCCGGTGCCTGGTGAATTGCGTACACCCACAACGGCCTGGCTGGGCATGGGCCTCAGTCGCACCTCCCCCGCCCCCATTGCAACAATGGATGATGCGGGCGAGCCAGGAGGCGGAGCTGCGGGTCAGGGCTGGCGGATGCCACCACCACCTGGATTGGGTTCACCCTATGGACTTAGTGCTACGACTGGACTATTAGATGCCAATCCGGTCAATCGACGAATGCAACTGTCACAGCACAAGGATTTACAGACTCTATTGACAAGTCTCGGCCTGGAACATTACATAAGTGAGTGGAGATATGTAGATAGTGATCGATGGGGCAGCAGCAGGAGTAGTTGTATGACAAAATATCGATTTAAATTTTGATTAAGTAAGCAAAACGGTTCTGAGCTATGCCGAACCCAAGAAACCGGTTCAGTTTATTTCACATACAAGTTTGTTCCAAAAATTTTTATTACTGTAGGAAATTCTTTTTTATTAGATTTGTATAATGCTCGAATACTTGAAGAGAATCACTGAGCTGAAAAGAAACCGCTGTGTTTGGTTTCATTCAAAAATCAAATTATAAGCCGAACCGTACCATGAACCACTGAGCCAAACCAGTTGATTTCATTATACCCTTGCAAAGGGTATTAGAAAGAAGTTTGCAACGCATAGAAATATTAATTTCCGACCCCATAAACTATATATAATCTTGATCAGGGTGACGAGCCGAGTCGATTGAGCTTTGTCCTTCCGCCTCTCCGTCTGTCTGTCAGTTTCTACGCTAGCTAGTCCCTCAGTTTTGAAGCTATCGAGCTGAAATTTTGCACAGAGTCTTCTTTATGCTGCACGCTACTAATATATCGGAACCGACCAGATCGGATGACTATATCTCATAGCTCCCATAGGAACAATCGGTCGGAAAACTAGTTTTAGTATGAAAAACTTTTTTCTTTTCAATGGGAACATCTCCAAACTTTGTATTCAAAGAGTTTCTATGCTTTTTGATAGCTTTGCTAAGTTTGATGAAAATGGGACAACTATTTGATATAGCTGTCGTACAAAAGAATGATCTGAAAAACAGTATTAGTTTGAAAAACTTTTTTGTTTATTAAGCTAGCATCCTGAAACTTTGTATTTGTATTTTTCACGTACTTTTACTTAATTCTGCAAATTTTTGTGCAAATCAGATGACTAAATCTCATAGCTTCCATAGGAACAATCGTTGGTAAATCTAGTTTTAGTATGAAAAACTTTTTTCTTTTCAATGGAAACGTCTTCAAACTTTTTAATCGTAGTTTCTCTATGTTTTTTTATAATTTTACCAAGTTTTATTGATATCGGAAACTATATTCTATAGCTGCCATACAAAAGATCGGCCTGAAAAAAGTCTTAGTTAGAAAAACTTTTTTGTTTTAAATGTTAGCATCCTGTAATTTTGTATTTGTTTGTTTTACATGCTTTCGCCCAATTCTACAAATTTTTGTCCAAATCGGATGACTTTATCACATAGCTCCCATACGAACGATCGGTTGGAAAATGGGAAAAAAAGTATTTTTTAAATATTTAAGCAAGGGTATAACATCTTCGGCACAGACGAAGTTACTTAAGCTTTCTCGTTGTACTTATAGTAAGGGCCGATTTCTAATCTTCTACATAAAGCTATCTGTCACTTAAACCTACATATAACAGATCAAAAATCTATATTTATCTGACACATAGCAGCTATGTAGAAGATGAGAAATCGGCCCTGAGACAAGCAACTAAAGAAGAATACGTTCTTAGTTCAGATAAAAAAATATCCTAAATTAAGTACAGCATAGACTTGACCATGCTAGCTCCAAATAGTGTCCCACAGTAAATGCAATTATTTAGACTAATCTGCTCTTAAAATTGTCCACAGGTTCTAGCACTTTTGTTAGGGAGGGATAGGGTAGATTTATGACCCACAGTAAATCCATTTTGGTCTTTGGAACTATCCCAGCAAGGGTATTAAAACTTGGGCTCAGAGTTATATTCCATCTTGGATCAATACTGTTCAAGTATCGATCTAATTTCTTTGTTTTTATACTCTGTACCGAAGGTACATAGAGTATTATAAGTTTGAGCAAAAGTATGTAACATCCAGAAGGAAGCATCTCCGACCCCATAAAGTATATGTATTCTTGATCAGCATCAACAGCCGAGTCGATATAGCCATGTCCGTCTGTCCGTCCGTCTGTTCGTCTGTCTGTCCGTATGAACGCACAGATCTCAGAGATGGTAAGAGATAGAGGTTTGACAAGTATGGGACATATGCTTCTTATCTCTGCAGGCAGATCAAGTTTATTTTCAATTTTGGCCACGCCCCCTCCCACCACCGCAATTTAGAAAACGTCATATCTCCCACAGTTTGAAGATAGATGGCTTGTTCCTTCTGGACATATTTAGTTATTAGGATAACTTATCCATCCGCCAAAGGAATGAAGATGATCGGATGAACGGTTTTCGAGTTATGATCAAAAGACAAATTTTCTTGGTACAGAGTATGTTATAGTCGGGCTGGACCGTCTTTCTTTCTTGTTTAAAATAAATTATCACAAAAATTTTCTAAGCTTATTAAACCCACGGTTTTGGTTCAAAGGTAGACTTATAAGTTATTAGGGCAGTGATACAAATTGTGGAAAAGTAATTTTAGGTTCAAACCAACGCACCGGAACTCCAAACATTTTTTTTGGGAGTTAGCACGCCCTTGAAAATAGTATCGTCAAGTTGATCTCTTCACTGCTATGCCTCCTCATTTTGTAAAATCTATGTACGACCTATTCAGGTGGATATAGAACCCAACTCTGGGAGCTATAAGGCTTAGATTCGAGACATTGATTTCGTTCCATTTTTTCTTTGCAGAAATTTTCGTTCTCAACGAAATTGATTTGGAAATGTTCACCACTCTCACCGAGGAGAATCTGATGGAGCTTGGTATCACAGCATTTGGAGCTCGCAAGAAGCTGCTGGCGGCCATACATGCGCTGCTGGCTAATGAGGCTGCATGCAGCAGCATGCCCAGCAGCAGCTCCTCGCAGAATTCCTCATCGCCGCGTTTTTCGGGCAGTGCCGCCCCCGGCGCTGAGCGCCGTCCCTCAAATCAGTGGTGATTGCCGAATATGCCCAAAATGCGATACAAATTTTGAATATTTTTTTTTTTTTTTTGCATGCCTAACACTTTTGGTTTAATTTATTTTTTGTATTTGTAAGTTGATTGTTGGAAGGGCTGTTGTCTCTCTCTCTTCCTTTCTCTCTCGCAGATGACTACGGTTCGATGCTTTTCTGAACTTTGCGCGTGAGAAAAATCATCACCGCAGAATTTCATCTAGTTTGGCTTGACCTTGACTTATACTCGCATTTGTACTCAAATTCAAAATAATCAGAAATCGCGCAGCAGTGTTGAGAAAAGATCTCGCTCGAAAGTGTAAATCAGTTTGATCCGCCTAACCTAAAATCGAACCATCCTTTTTTTTTTTTTTTTTTAATTTAAGCTCTTAATTTATTTCCAAATTATTTAAAGAGAACAACAACAACAACAACTAACAGGATTGTGAATTATTTATGAAATTTAACTAAATGCCTACGCAAATTTATAATTGTAATTGTAAGAAACGAATTTGGTGTAAATGAAAAACAGAAAAGAAAACAACAACAGAAGGAAAAACAAAAAAAAAACAACATTTGATATGAATAAATTGATGTGAATGGAAGAAAATGGAGTGTAGATTCATTTTTAAAGGGTAAGCCATATCTGTGCCAGATTCTGGATGCATTTTTAGGAGGTAAGTTCCAAGTAATCACAACAACCCATGCAAAATTTAGTTCTGTTTTATGTTTTTATTTCTCCGGTGTTCTGTTTCTGTTTGCATTTTTCAATGTTTTATCATTCACCATCATGTGGGACCCATCAATTGTGGTGTATTAAGTTGATAATCGATTCGTTTTCGCTTCGCTTGGTCGCTGTTTCGCTCTTAGTTGTAATCGCTCGATAAATGATCGATGGCAAATCGATGATTAATAAATACATTTGAACTAGTTTGTTGAGTTTTAGCAACTACTTCACATCGTAATATAATTGGTTAGTTATCATTTACACTTCGCTAATAGGACGAGATCCACGGCTACCGCCTCCGCCACCACCTGCTCCTCCACCGGACCCATGGCGTGTCCGAGGCGGGGGGCTGGGTGGTGGACTAAAATCCGTTTCGGTATCATTATAGTTATAGCGACTGTCCGAAGGCGAAAGCGAACGATATGTACGTGGCGAGTGCATGTAGGAATCACGGCGTCCACCGCCCCGTCCCCAGCTACCGCTGTGTCGACGGCGACGATCCGAGGCGCGCTCATCCTCCTCATCATCATCATAGTCATCATAATCACTATAGTCCGAATAACGGTCACGATCCGTTGGCGGCGGTGAGCGCATGCGTCCCAGTGGCGGAGGACGAGCTCCACCACCAGCTGGCGGCAGGAATGGTGGTGGTAAGCCCATAAACGGTGAAAAAGGTGCCGCCAGGAATGGCAGTGCATTTGGCAAATTTAATAAAGGTGATCCGGCGACCAAGGGTAGAGGCGAGGGGGCAGTCTTCATTTCGCCCACACCACCAACACCGCCGCCGCCATTCGAGGAGGCCACCTCTATATCACCGCCACCCCCACCACTGGCCATGGTGGTGAGCTTACGTCGCAAACCCGCTGCCTCGGCTAATGCTTCCTCGCAACGACGCTCCGATTGGCGAGCCGCTAGCCAAGATTCATGGGCACGATTTTCCAGTGTACCCATTTGAGCTTTATGTGATGCTATCTGGGCCTCGATTTCGGCGCGCAGTTCGTCGTTTTGAGATCTGCAGAGAGGAGAGAGAGAAGAAAAAGGGTTAAGTGTTTTGTATGTCCAGATTTGAAAAGCGCTGATATGACGTCTCCAAGTAATTCGTCATATAAAACCATTTAGGTTCTAGGATTACATCGCAAAAAATGTCTGGAATAGAAATCCAAACGGCCAGCTCTGGGTAAGAGGCCTAATTAATGAATCGTAACGCCTAACCCAAACCTATTTACCTAAAAAGCTGAAACTTTCAAAGCCCTTCTTAAGGCTCACTCAGGTCTCAAAGTTTCATATAAATTACTTTAATTTGAGTTGGGATTTGGTTTATTCGGATTAAAACTATTTGAATATTCTCGGTCTATATATGTTTTCATAACTATAAATAGGAATAGACCGTATGAAATGTTCCTATATAGAATCTAGTTCCCTAGAATCCATAAGATGTCATAGCGATCACTCAGATTTGTATGCGCTACAACCCTGAGACTGGATTTACATCCATGGGATGTCATAATCATTAACCCAGATACTGAATTTATCAGCCAGGAAGAACTAGACAAGGAGTTTCTGTCCGTAAATGCGCAGGGCGTGGCATATTTAAAGCATATATTTGAAGGGTAATCTTTTAGCAACACTATTGTTGGCAGCTCAGCTGTTTTCGTGTCACCTGTTACTGTCAAACATGTTCAGTTAAGTCTGTAATTTAACCATAAATCGACTTACAAACGAACATTTCTGGCAGATTCTTAAATTTTATAATGAAATTCGATGTTCGGTTAGAAAAGTCCATCTTTGCACTTCTCCCATTAAATGGTCAATTTATGGGCGACCTTCTGAGGCGGCTATTCGGAATCTTGTGACTAAATTTCGCACCAAATTTACATTATTGGACTTTAAACCCCCCACACGCTTACTTAGAGTGTGGACAGTGGAAAATATCGCAGCTGTAACAGCAAATTATCGATTCTGCCTCTGTTATTTCACTACGTGGAAAATTTTGAGAAAGGATTTGGGTATAAAACCTTTTCAAATACAGCTGAATTACAGATCTACCACAACTGTTTGGTGTGGATTATGGGCCAGTGAGATCAATGGACCATACTTTCTAAGAGATGACGAAGGCAGGAATGTTACTGGAAATGGAGACGCCTACCGGGAGATGATCACAAACTTATTTTCCACAAGACGATGCCACAAGCCACACAGCAAGCGAAACAATGGCCCAATTGAGAGAAGAGTTCGGTGAACTGTTTGTGTCACGTTTGAGGCTATCTATTGAGAGATGCTATCTAAAATGTTCGAGCCCCGGGGCATGGCTGGGGAACACTGGCCTATATCGTGCGATATAACACCCTAAGACTACTTTTGGTGGGGCTATGTTAAGAGAATATGCAAAAACCAGCGCATAAGCCATTTGAGGCGCAGCCGCCGTCAACATTTACATGAAAATCATCTCATAAACATTACATTTTATAGACAGTTCTATCGACTCAAAAGTTTCATACATTTTTCCAAATTTTATATATTTTTTTTAATAAAATCTTTTTGGAATGGAATTCCAGGTTTTAAATCGGTTCATTTAAATACCTGTTTGCAGAACTGACCTAAGCTTTAACTGCTCCAAAATGATTTACACAGTTCTAATACTTACTTAAGCGTCTGAATTTCGTTCTTCATAAGCGTCTGAGTTTCCACTGTGCTAGCATTCTCGCCCTGATGTTGCAACCATTTGGCCTCCTGCAGGCTCAACTCTCTGAAAATAAGAAAAGTAAAGGCATGTTAGTTCTATGTGAATATAAAACCATTTGAAAAGTAAGTTTCTTGTAAAATGTGAGCCATTGTAAGTAAGATAAAAGCTGCCTTTACACTTGTCATACACCTCAAAAGGGATTCTTTGACGATGGCAAAGTAAATAGAAGGCTACACGCATTCTATGATGAAAAAGAACATATTCTAGAGATATATGACAAGTAAAAAGTCATCTTAAGCCTTAAATCCGAGTCTAAAACTGGATTTCTAAACACTTTTCAAGAAAAAGATGAATTAGAACTCCAACAGAATTGACAAATATGCGTAAATTGGAGCAAAATAAGCAGAGGAGTTACATATCATGCCATGTCACTTATAAAAATGGAAAAAACTAATTTCCCACTGTCTACCCACTTTTGCAATTGCGTTTCCTTTTCCCTAAAATACCCAGACAGCACTTCCAGACGCGTTTGAGCCTCCAGTTTATCACTTTCGGCTTGATTAAAGTCCTGTTTCAGTTGCTCCACATCGGTGCTGGATTGTTTGAGCTGCATCTCTAGACGTGCCTTGGCATTCAACTCCTGTTCGAGTTTGCCTTGAAGAGATGTAAACTTTCTATGTGCCGCATTCAATTCACCCCTTGTCTTGGCCGAACTGATCAGTTCATTCACATTCAAATTGGCATCTTTCTTCACTGATTTCAGGCAATCTTCGAGTGCCTCGATTTTGGCCAAACTAGTCTGCAAATCATTATGCTCTTTCTCCCATTTCGAACTCAATTCAAGAATTTGTTTTTGCAATTTCAACATCTCATAATTGCGTGCCTCCAGGGCTTTGGCCAGTTCTTGTTCGGTCTCAGTTTGTATTTCTTCGAGACGTGTCTGAAGTTTGGCCTTTTCCATTTCCAATTCATAATTGTCCTGTTGCAAAGATTTCATTTCGCTGGAAAGGCGGGCAGTGGCTTCGGTATACGAATATTGCAGTTCGCTATTCTCGCGACTCTTTTCCGCCAGGCTAGAGTTAATGTCCAGGATGATCTCTACAATACAAAATTTGAAAAATTAAGTAAAAGGTTGGGGGAACTGTATGTGCGATTGTTTACTTACTTTCCTGATCATTAAGCTGACGCTGCAGCTCATCCACGGTGCTCATGAAAGCCTCATCGCCATTCTGACTATTCAAAACCTCCGACAACATTTTGTTCAATTCCAAACCAGCTTCGGCCGCATTATCCAAATCCTGTAGGGGAAAGGGTTAATCAAACTTACACAAATCACTTTATATGCCTTACCCTCTCCAGCGATCCAACTTGTTCCTGCAGCTTGGCCTTCTCGTACAGCTCCGTCTCTAATTGTTTTTTGAGCGAGGCCACCATGTCATTGGAACCAAAAGAATTATCCTCAATGCTGGCCAATTTCTGTCGTGTGGCCATCAGCTCATGCTTGATTATGTGATTCTCTTTATGTGAGGACAACAGACTGCGTTCCAATTGATTGAGTTTGGCGAGCAGCGCACCCTCCCGGCTGCTATTGCAAAAGCAATAATACATAAACATAAAGAAAAGCGAAGAGGCGGCCGCTATGATCACACAGAAGAGCAACTGGCTGTGGTCCAATAACTTCGCAGACAAAATGTCCACAAAATTGTCCAGATTGATGTCGGGAGCATGACAAACAACATCACGGGAACAATAACCTTCGGCGGTGGCCGGAGGAGAAGGTACTGAAACTAAATTATATGGCATTTTAGAAAGAAAAAAAACGGGAAGTCCAATTCCAAAATCTATATTTTTTTGGTACAAAATCTTACCTTTGACATTAGAGTCAGCCACTCCTGAATACAATAGCCTGTGTAGTTTATCACCGCTGCCACCGGTTAAAGGCACCGTTTCTGGCTCTTTGGTTTCGTCTTGATTGGTGATAAATTGATTGACAGTGTCCACAATAGTGGCAAACAGTCCCATACCCAGACCAGCAGTTTCTTTGACAGGTTCCAGCAAAGGACTGGCTGTGGAGGGCATGACTACAGGCTCCACAGAACCCACACCAGAGTCAGTTGCTTGCTCTAAATTCGAGGAAGCCGGTATATACTCAGGAACAGCTTTAGCCATATGCTCAACTTGAACAGCGGGTGTAAGTTCAGCAGGCAAACGCTCTTCACTGTCCACAGCAGCGGATTTATCTTCGTTTTGTTCCTCTATTGAAGCGAAATGCTGCGATGGCTGTCTGGAAATATGTGGAATTTGGTCAGCATGTGGTGACACATACTGAGCTGCTGCAGGAATAGCTTCCTTCTGGACACTCTCCTCGATTTCTGTGGCAGAAGGGACATCTACACTTTGTGGTTCAGAAATTGTTTCATTTTCAGCCGTTGCTGAAGGCGAGTTAGCTATCTCAGCTGAGGCAGCAGCTTGTTGGCTGTTGGGAGAGACATATTCCATTTCAGTTGCAGCAGGACTTTGCTGTGGCTGACTGGGTGTGGAAACATACACATTTTCCGGACTATGGTCTATTGGGTCAGTGGCAGCTGCATACTGAGCTGCTTCTTTCTGGACTCTCTCCTGGTTTTCTGTGGCAGAAGGGACATCTACACGTTGTGGTTCAGAATTTGTTATATTTTCAGCAGCTGCTGGAGGTGAATCAGCTATCTCAGCTGAGGCAGCAGCTTGTTGGCTTGTAGGAGAGACATATTCCATTTCAGTTACAGCCGGAGTTTGCTGTGGCTGACTGGGTGTGGAAACATTCACAATTTCTGGACTAAGTTCTATTTGGTCTGGAGTGGCAGCTGCTTCCTTCAGCTGGCTGGGAGCAGATTCTTCCAATGTAGCGGTCGCTGGCATCTGTTCAGGCTGATTGGTAGGGGAAGCAATTGTATTTTCAGTCGAAGGTTTGATTTCAGCTGCACCATTTTCAGTTTCAGCAACAACTCCCTTTTGAGCTACACCCTCCGTTTCATTCAACTGGCTGTGTGCAGACGAATCTTTCACAGTAGCCACCTGAGGCTGACTATTCGCAGAATCATTTGCTTTTGGAGCCTTCTCTTCCATTTGAGGTGCCTGCTGCAGCTGAATGGGAGGTGCCACAGTCTCAGTTTTTGAAAATTGAGCATCAAATGCAATTGGAGGAGCTGGAGTGGGTTCCTCATCAAAGAGGGCCTCGAAAGGTGAGTCGTGTGCAGGTGAGGGAGTGGTATGACCCATTTGCATTCTCTGTTCTGCCTGCTCTTGCATTTGTTTATAATAATCATTTGGATTTTCAAAGTTTTGCTTGTCCAAAAGTGGAGGCAAACTGACGGGTAGCTGTTCCAAGGGTGTTGCTGTGGTGGGAGTTACAATTTCTGCTGAAGTGGATGCGATGGAAGATGCTGCAGCAGCTGGAGCTTCGGTTTTAGTCTCTGGAATGACCTGAGGTTCGTTTTGTGGCTCTGTTTGCAAAGGCTGAACTGGTTTGGGCTGCTCCTGCGGCTTCTCAGTTTCAGTTTTTGGATTTTCCTTGATGGTGGCAGGCTCTGAATTCGATTTCACTAGCTGTGGTTCCTCTTCAGTGGCCTTAACTTCAACTGGTTGTGCAACTTCTGGAACCACTTTGGGGGGCTGCTTCTCCTCTGTTAACTCTCGCTTTTGCCTGCTGTTTTCTGTGGATGTTTCTGGTTTTTTCTGCTCCTCCGGAGCGGCTACCTCTAAATTTTCGGTGTTATTTACAATTTCTTGTAGTTTATTTATAATTTCATTGTTTGCCACTTCTTCTTCATCTTCGTCGTAGTCCATGCCATCCTGAATATCTTCTGCATAATCGTCTTCCTCTTCCGGCAACGGTGTGCCCTCAACCAGTTGTACCTTTTGAGCCTTACTCGGTTCTGGCTGTTCATTGGGTTTTTTATCTTGCTGTTCGGTTAAAATGTTCTCCACTTTCACTTCCAGCGGTGATGTTGTGGTGCTCGGCACCAACTCCTCCGTTGTGGGCGTTTCCGAGGCATTTAGGCTGGGCCGCGACTCTCCCACTGCCATTTCAAATTTCAAATCTTCATTTTTGATGATTATCCTTTTTTCCAAAATATTTTTCATTTCCACATAGCCCCTTCGTCCATTAATCTCCACGCCCCACAATTTTGGATTGGAGCCCGCGCCTTTTGATACAATCCGTACCGGCGAATTGATCTTATAGGCCAGGAATCCCTCTCCACCCGAATTGTAGCTGACTTTCGTGGTGCCCAACGAAATGATTTCTGTAAGGGGGGGTGGGGTGGGGTGGATAGAAATCTTTTAGTACTTTACCTTGGACTTTGCCCTCCTTTGCCTACTTACGTTCACATTTTGGGTCAGCGCAGAGTCGCTTGTCGGACAAAGAGGTGGAAGCCCACGTCGAGCCGAGACAGCAAATGGCCAGGGCCAACAACAGTCCCAACGTGCCACGCCTACTCTTACTTACACCCATTTGGTATACGCGTTTCTCGTTGACTAATCGCATTTTGCATTGTTTGCCGTTCGTAGATTAACTAGAAATGTTTCGACTTTAATTTTAATTGTGTATAAAAATCACTTTAACTTTTAGCTGAGTTGGCTTTTCGTCTCAGCTGGCAAAATGCTGATGAAGTTGCCACCTGGCTTGAACATTACAACTGTGCCTGGTGATTTGCGTGGAGTTGCCAGCTGGTTGAGTAGTGATTTGTGTGCTTATACAGTGAATATCGCTTATGGGCGAAAGTGAAATGTTAAAGAGCATCTATTATGCAAATAAGCAATATTTGCACTCAAAGGGCGATTTTTGCAAAATCATAGGTACAAGCTCAAAAAAAATTATTTCAAATCAAATTATGTTGCTAGATATATTTGTGGAAACTTTAAGATCTCCACAATAGTTGATGTTAATTCTAGGGAGCATGAGAAAGCATTCATACTGACAAATAGATCTTATTTATATTAAAAAATTTGTAATTGGTCTTTAGGTAAAAAAGTTATTTGAGTTTAATTTTAATTTTTAATTTTGGAATGTTTTTTTTTAATTTTAATTTTAAAAAATTTTAAATAATATTTATTGTATAACTTTTATTTAAAAATGTTATATGTTCGGTTAAAACAGTTGTTTTCTGGTACCTCCCCCTTCATATTGGTTTAGAAAAATTTGTATAATAATTTTATCCTGCTTAATTCCATTAACTCTAAAGCAGAACTTTTGAAACCGAATAACTTGATCGTTTCTAAGAAGTCGGTTCAGCTACCAATTCTCCGATTCCACATGATGTGATCAAAATCAAAAACGCGACCAGACCTGATAAATTCTTTATAATCCGCGGTCATCAAGGGGAAAAAATTACACAGACTATAAATTTTTGGGATAACATAAAACATTTGAATTCCAAACTCCACTAAAACACATTCTTGGGTCACTGTAAAATGCAGTCACATACCCTTATCACCGTTACAATGTGAATAATTGCTTAAGTGACCGTGACTCGTTTCTTTCCAAGTACTCGCCCGCAAAGTAACAGTTGCGTAAATCGTAAGCTAGTAGCTCTTCGTTGTCCGTCGGGCTTGCTGTAGTTTCGCGGTCCAATAAAAGGACATACATTTTTTTTATTATTGAATTGCACCTGAAAACAAATTTAATGTGAAGTAAGAAAACACACACTAAAATGAATTGGATGCTTTTTACTTAAGCGTTGAGTGAGAAAATGTGGCTAACAACTCGAAGTGAGAATTTCAATGATGACCTTGAAAGTTGAAGTCGCGTTTTTTGTACAATGCTGCAATTTGTGGGTGAAAATTTGGATATTCAATACGAGAGAATAGATAGATTAAGTGCACAATAAAGAGTTGTTTAAGAATTGGTCTGACATCATTTTGTGGGAGCAGATAAAGGAGAGTCGCGGTTGGCATTAAAATGCCGAAAATGAATAAAGAATTGTGCTAGAATTTGTTTTAACTTAAGCAAAGCAGAAGTGAAGTGAAGTGGAAATTAAACATAAATTAAAATGTTTTGATTGTGTGTGCGCTCTGCTCAGCCAAAAATTAGTCGAGAGGGAGAGAGTGCGTAGTCGATAACAAACAATCGATAACTTCGGCTGAAAACACACAATGAATTACAAACCAATGTGCCTTAAATATTACGCAAATTATCTTGATTGTTAAACAAAATAAGTGTCTAAGGAGATGTTATCAACAACAACAACAACAACACAAGTGCTGAATACAACTGAACTCCGTTAGATTTATAATTCACAACAAATCAGTGCGGAGTGCCGCTCTCTCTCACTCTCCTCCCACTCGCACACACTCACAACACCTATTAATAATGACGTAATTTTGAGTTATTCTAAACCAAATTAAATTTGAAAAGACGAAATGAAATTCAAACCCTTTTGACTGCCTGTAATTACCAATTGCATTTTGAGGTTTAATTTGAATTTCGCATGCAACAGGGGCGCGCGTGTTAGACGCTCACACAATCACAACAACAGCAACAGCAGCGTGAGAGAAAGGCGAGCCGTAAACAAAACTACAAAATACGATATCAGCAGCAGCAACAACAACAATGGCATGGGAATTAGTCAAAGACAGCAGCAAATTCCAACAAAACGGCAAATGCAAACGCAAACAAAAACAATAACAAAAATTGGGTAATGTTTTTGATGCCATTCTCCTTTCTGCATCTTCGGCGCGCGAGAGCAGCCTTTTACAGTTGAGAGCAATGGCCGTGTTCAGCAGAAGAATTGATCGCTGAACAGGTATCAGAGAAAAATGATACATCGAATAGTTTCTGCTCAACATGGAAATGGCATTAAAGAAGTCAAACTTAAGTTTTGAAATATTTCATTAGGCAAATCTGCATCGAAAATAACCTATCAATATACAGTTGCTGCTGTGGGTAGCTGTATTACTTGAAATGACCTTACTATTTCCTCGATACATGCTCCTCTATCATGATACGTCAAATGGGCTATCATGATATCGTATCCCTGAAGTACAGAAAGATTAATAAAACACGTATACTTGATCAGGCAGCAAGTTCTTCTGCTGAACGCGGCCAATCTCTTCCTCTCTGGCTCTCTCAATCACCCTCTTGTTGCCTTTTTGTTTTGAATACATTTTACATGCGCACAGTGGGTTCAACACTAGAAAATTGCTTGTGAAATTAAATTTTTAATAATATTAAAAGAAATGCCAATTAGATTTTTATCGAAAATGTTCATAAGCAAAATAAAAATGATGATAGATGAGTAGGAAATTATGATTCGAATAGACAAATGTTAGACATGGCATTCAAAGATCTAATATTAAATTCTGGCAGAGCTCCTGAAAATCTTACTCGTCCAATCTTATATAATTTGATAAATAATTAGTGCTAAAACCAGAAAACACCGTAAAATATTTGATTTTTTTCTCTATGTCTCAGAAGATATTTACTAAAATTTCCTAAAAACAGCTGGCTTACGAGTTTATAAAATATCGTGGGCAGTGTCTATAAAAAACTTGCAAGAAAAGGATAAGAACTCAAAAATATTAACGTCTACACAAATAACAAAAGAAATATTAATTCTATCCCATTTTGCTGCATCTGGTACCAGTGTGCCTTACCAAATGGTGGAAATTTTTTGTTTGAGCGGAAAATTTTCGTATGCTTTGTAAAGTTCTGTACGATTAGGCGACGTCGGAACTAAGCCAGTTGACAATATCGAACAAAACAAAAATGTTGAGTGTGTCTGGAATATAAAACCAAATTATTTATTATGATAATTGCAAACGGTGTCCAATTGGAATTAGGCTGGTATATAAAATCAATTTATTTTTTTTCCCCAGTGGTAGACAAAGCAGAAAGTATTTTTAACAAAAAAAACCAACGAAAATGTAAACAGAGTAGCACAAAACACACAAACAAGTGATTAAAAAATAATTTTAAAAAACAAACAAACAACTAAACAAGATCGTCAAGAAATAACAAGCAACTAAACGCTTAGCAACAATGTTGCACAACAATTCGGCGACAACAGCAACACCAACAACAGCAACAATTTCGGGCAATGGAACAGAGCCAACAAATGCAACGCACTTTACGACAACGGAAACAGAAACCAAAACAGTTGGCTTTGTTCCTGCTGCCACAGCTGAGGGTCAAGCCACACAACCACAAGCACCAACACTGACAGCTACACCGTCAGCTGTTACCGAAACAGCTGATGCAGCGGCCTCCCATCCACCACTACCACCACCAGCATCGGCATTATCATTCGGCATTCAGATGCGCGCACAGCAAAGACAGAAAATTAAGAGCTATCACGATGCTAAACAAACTGCCGTCTGGCGTACCGATTCGTTGGTCTCCAATCCAAATTCAACCATGATGTGTACTGATCCAACATCATCATCGTCAGCATCCTCGGTATTGTCGGTAGTATCATCATCATCATCATCAGCTATGCCCAAAAGAGGCATCATTGTGTCAACGGCTCCAAGTCTATTGCAACGTAAATCCTCGGATAGCTCACTAACAGCTGGAATACCGCGTCGGGTGTCATTTCCGGATAATCAATTGGTTACCGGTTATCTAGAGCCTGCCAATCCATGGAAACAGGGTGAGTTTCACTTGCATTTTTGTTTTTGTTCTAAGAACATGTGGGAAATGATAGTGAATCCAGTCAGTTGGACGTAGACAATTCATATAAATCGACTAAAACTATCTAATTAATCGATAAATCGTTCTATGAAATAAACAATCGAAAGGGTTGGAAAAGTTGATAAAGGGAAGAAATGAAAGAACATTTTCATAACTTAAAACTATTGTTTTCTAAATCAACTAGATCCTGAGTGGGATTGAAATGAATGGTTCTTCACTTGGAATGCTATAAAGATATCTTGTCCAGGTGTAAATTGAGATTTTAGGATGACCCAAAGAAGTTCTTTGATTTTGTTAATGCTTAAAGAGGGTCCTCTGAGTTTCCGCCCTCCCTATCGGCTGATAACATCTCTGATATTTCCCATATGTTTCCATTTTTTTTTACAAATATGCTTTCAAATTTGTCTTAGAATGAAGAGAACTGTGAAACGAACCTCTTTGGCAATAAAAGCTGAACGTAAACCTAAAGTTGAGGTTCGATTAAGAAAACTTATAGATATGAAAAAGTTTGACTTACTGCCTAGTGACTTCTTCTGTTATCCTTACTGAATTTTATCAAAGCTATAAATATGCTGTGAATTACCTCTAAAATCCCCCTATATAAGCATTCCTTATCATATAAAACTTGGAAGAGTTGGAAGAGATACTGATTAAGAGACCTTATTATGTGACAAATTTCGACTGATTCCGACTTCCCGAATTTAGTATTCATGCTCCATAATTACCATATATCACCATGGTTTCATAAAGAAGCTCGCTTTTTGGCTAAAAAGCAATTAGCAACAAATTCGCTCTAAAGGCTATTGGAGTTCTCGACTTTGAATATCTTCCAATAAGACCAACTTTTGAACATGGGTGATGTGTCTGGTCTTCCTCTAACCAGAAATATAAAATATCAATTCGAATCGCTTCAGATCCAGCTGAAAAATCCAGTGGAGCGTCTCTATTTATTAAACTAACATCCTGCTTGCTACTGATAACATATCCACATTTTCTTCACTTCTATTCCAACTCTTTAGACTTATTTCTTATTCTTCAATTCAATTTATTCCCGTTTCTCGTATTGTGCAAACACGGAAGTCAAAACCCAAAGACTGACAGTCAGACACTTCTCTTTTGTGCACTTCCTGTGATTTATTTCAATTAAACCGATTAATTTGATTGCGAATTGAAATCGCAATGCAATAATAATGCGTCTGAGTGTGCGAAAGGGACTAACTGAGATACAGAGAGTGTGAAAAGAGCGGACAATAATGCAATTTTCGGGATACAAATCGAAAGAATAAATAAATAAAGAATAGAAGGAGCAAAGAAGAAATGTGTGTACTTGTTGTGGGTGCCTGCCAAGTGAATGAAGTGTGCAGAATATTTATTTTGCTTTTAAATGAACAACAATTTGCACGATTGCAGTCTGTTGCTAAGCACAAAGCAACGAACACTTGGCTGTATATAATTTGTACATATATCTGTGGGTAAAGGAATCATAACTTTAGTACAAAGTTAAAAGAATATTAATTTTATATATTTTCGAAATTGTGAATAAAAATAAGAAAATATTTAATTTTAATTAGTTGAATGAGTTTTAAAAATATACTTTGAATGAGATACCTTATTATGGCTAATTATCAAGAATCCCAACATGAAATTCTAATTAGATTAAAGCTGCAAACTGAGCCGAATGGTTTGGTTTAGATAATTCAGCTATACAAATAGCCCTGCATAGTTCTTGCTTTGAACTGTCTTGAAGAAAATCAATATGTTTCCACAACTACTGATTTTGTCCACCTCGTGCAATTATCGACACTTTTCTCAATATATTTGCCATCATTTGGTTGTAGATTGAGTTTTGTAAGGTTTCCCAATTCAAAATGTTCCTCAGTTGGAAATGTTTCTCTAGTCTAACCTTAAATACAGTTTGAATACCTTAAAATAATTTTTTGTATCAGTTTTTTAATTTTATAAAAAAGGATATAATAATTTTAATTAATATGAAAAGTCTGTTCTGTTTTGTATAAGGCAAGTCTTAACATACGGAGTGCAAATCGGTTTTGAACCGAACCGCAATTCCTACTTCAGATTTAATGTAAAAGCAAACCTTGAACCGAACCTCTTTCGAAATTATTGCTGAACCCAAACTTGTTCCGAATATTAAATATTAAAATAATGATAAACATCAGAAAAATTATTGTGATTTTGTCTTCAACATGGTATCTGGTGGTGTTAAAGCGACTGATTCTTAAAATGGGCAGGAAAGTGTAATAAAAAATATAGAAAATCTATTAATAGCCTCTGTTTTTTTTAGACTATCGACTCCAAAGCTTTATAAATGATTCACAGAAGAAAAACTTTAAATTAACATTTCTACAAAAAATAAGAGACGGAATTTTACTTAACAGTAAATTAAATTTAGAATATTTCCATGGGTTCTACAACCACTTCCGACTTAAGATCGTAGGATAAAATAGTATTTAATTTACATATATTGCTTTTATTATTTATATTGGACTGAACCTAGGTTCGAACCATAACTATTGCCCAGAAACCTCGAACCTTACCCATTGGTAAATTTTGGTTCGAACCAGCTAACCGGAGATCCAAATTATTCTTTTGGGGTTGCAAACCCAGCTTAAAATCAATCAAAAAAATCGCTTCCAACTGAATTTAACCAGTTTGTAAACTGCTCTTTAATACAACAAAAAAAAAAACAAAACATTCTGTATACGTAAAGACAATATTTATAATTATACATTTTTCATTCCCAGTGCAAAAATGTCACGAGCTCAATTAATGCTCTTTTTTTTTTGTTCTGTTGTTTTGTTTGGTTTTTGATGTAATTAATTTATGCAATTCCAGCAAAGCTAAGCAAAAACAAAACAAAAGGAAAGCAAAATAAACATGAGTAAGCTTTTCCAATGTTTGCATTAAGCTAAAATGTCGTTTGCTCGCGGAAACATTTTCTTATGATGCGTGTGTGTGTGCACTTCATTAATACAATGAATTTATTAATTTGTCTTGGTTAAACATTCAAGTCTCTAATCAGGCCCCCCTATTCTCCCAATTTAGGCCCTCCGATAATGACAAGCGAATCTAGGCAATGGCTATCAATTTGTCTGCTTCATGGAGATAAGAAATTATATACTTATTTTTGGTGACATAAACAACAAGTGGGAGAGCAGACAGTAAAAATAAAAAAAATAATGGAATTAGTTATAAAAGTTGTAAAACTTTTCCATTTTTAATTTGACAAATATCAAACGATTTAGTCAGTTATCTAAATTGATAAATAGAATCAGTTATGAGGTAAGGCTTTCCAGCCTACACAATACAAATACGGTTAAACCCTTAACCGCAACTACTTTTACGTTTTAATGTACTTTTGTTTGTAAATGCATGTTAAGATTTGTATTAACATTTTCAATAGAAATGCTTTTGAATACAAAACTCAATTGTGGTAACTTTTTCCCAGCCAGCCTTTTGTACTCTTGTTGAGTGACACCACCAATGACATCACACCTACACGAAAAGCAAAAATCGAAAAATGTAGCAAAGATATAAACAAAGGCGCAAGAACAGACTTTAAGCAAACAAATAAATATAAAATCCGATTTACCTACCTACCACCTACCCACATGCATACAAACATACACATATATGAGAACATAGCCCCAAACGTAAGGTAAATACGGAGACAAACGTAATCGTTTGTACAAAAATTTATAGACGAAGCTCACGGGCAAAGCAAATGCCGGCGAAAGAGGCAACTGAAGAGTGTTTTGCGAATTCAAAGCAAACTCGAAACAAAATAAGAATAAAAAAAATAAAAAAAAGAAACCAACCGAACTCAGTCGTATCTTATCAGTTATTTTGTGTTGTTATCGCTGACGTGAAACAAAAATACGAATAACAAAAAAAAAATGTGAGGGAAATGAACAAACACAGTACGAAAATGATTATGAATAAGTTTGAAGATTTGTGATTAGGTTTAAAGCTACCAGATTTTGATCTATTCAATGGAAGTGAAAATGGAAAATGTACATAACTCACAAAGTAAGCATGAAAGCAGAAAGCAGAATGAAAGAGAGAATGTTTAAATCCAGGTGAATTTGCTCTAATCATTTTGAGCATGAGCCTAAAATTGCGTAAAATCCACCTGAGTTTGCCCTAAAACTGGAAAAAAATACAAAAGATTATAGATGACGCATGAGAAATAGAAATCTGATTGTTCTTGGCAGCTGACATTAGCTCCCAATTGTTGCTCCTTGTTGCTTTTAAGAGGCTTGTCAGGATAATTTTGCTGCCTTTTCTCAGCGGTCAATAACACAGGCCAAAATGACCATCTTTGTGAGATGCAGCCTTGTCGATGTAAAAATATGATAAATTAATGTTTACTGATTCCAAAACTGGTTTCGGTTTAGCTCCATCAGCTCTAGTTTCCAACATATGGCGAAAAAATGATTTTGTCGAATTTTTTGGCACTCTAGGAAAATGAAATACATATTTAATTTTATGGGAGGATTACTTTAAATTTGTATAGGAACAATCAAAAGGCTACTTGACCATAGAATTTGTGAAAAAGAAAAGCCAAAAGTGATAAAACTGTATAATAGTATATCAAGATGTGGGAGTAATCAAATGTTCAAAATTTGTCGATTAAATATCGATAATACCTTGATCTTGAACCAATTCTCGAGCATTTTAATTTGGAGTGGTTCGATTGAGCGATTTGCAGTACAAAACCAACAGTTCGGCGCATAGCACCTTTATTAGAACTAACTAAACCGCGATTTAGGTTGGGATTCAGTGGCTTACTCTTATTATATAATAATAGGCTTGTTTCTGCTGACGACTTTTGGCACATGCATTCGAAATTGAATTTCCTTCAAATATTTAAATAGATTTTAAGTCGTAAAATAGGTTCAAGGATTGTATTATCTTTGCAAAATTTCGGATATCAACAGATATATTGTCGTTATAAAGAAAACATGTATTGTTTTTTGACTTTGTGTAAGGTTTATCTTTTTCGAAAGAATGTTGGTACGAGTTGCGGTTCAGTGTACGACCATTAATTTGGGGTTCAGTTTTGCAGCCCTGATTTTCAGGCGTGGACCGATTAATCACCGTTGAATGAGGATTTTGTACAGTCTGAATGTTTCAAAATGATGCTTATCCTCATTTGCAGTAAACCATTTTCCGAAGGGCAGTGTTTTCATAGATTCAGTGAGCAGTAGTAGTGCGTTCTTGATCGGCTAACAGGTTGGAGTTTCGTTACTCGAATGTTGCGATTTGTAGATTGATCAATATGATTGTTATTTGTTTAAAAAGGCAAACAAAATTCTTGTAGAGATATTCTTTGAGAGAAAAAATAGTCTCTCAACCAACGCACTTCGTATGATGATTCTAAACAAATTGTTATTATTTTTCAATAAACATTTCATTTACGTCTGCGTTTGCTTCTTTGGGGCTTCTTCAAACTGAATAAATTAACAACTTAATGCAAATTTTTTTTGTTCAGATTGTTTTTATTATTTTTTGTGATACCTTTCGTCTATCTGTCTGTGTCTCCTCCCGTTTATCTGGGTTTTTTGTTGTGGCTGTTGCCAGCTCAGAATAAACAAAATAAAAAACTAAGCAGCGAGAACAAGTTTCCGACATTGTAAATGTTTAGCAGTAAATTAACAGCAATTTAATTGTACAAAGTTTTTTTTTTTTTTTGCTTACTTTTCGCTGTTTTCTGTATTTGCGTGAGTCGACAACGACGACGTCAGCGGGCGGCAAAGAGCTACAAAAATCAATAGAATAATAAAAAATTGAAAAGGCATTTAATAGATGTCAGACGGCACGCGATTCCATCAGGCATTCTATTTCTTTTAGATCGATAATAGAACCATCATGAATTTTGCTAATTTATGGCAACAAAAATAAAAACACAGACACACAACATTTTGTATTCTGTTTCTGTAACCTCCAAATTCGATTTTTAGCTGCTTTTGTTAAGAATAGGCACTTAAATTGTCAGCCTATTTTTCATTTTTAATGCCTCGAAATCAAGAGAAAGGCGACAGGTAAATGGCAGGGAGTGGAACGATGACAAAAATATTTAATTTGAGAAATGTTTGCATATAAAATTCTCAGGTGTTTGTCAACTATTAGACCAAAATAGAACGGAAGGATTAAAATGAAATTAATAAATATCATACGAACTTTTACAATTTCATACAGACAAAATAATAAAGATAACTTGTTGGCCAGCCACTATATTTTGATATTTTAAAAACTGCCAAAACTTAATATAGATAAATACCTTCAGTTTAACAATATTGAACATGGACGTAACAGCTCAAGACCTAAAACTATAGAACCAGGGATTACTTCCGGTTAAGCTAACATAGATTTGATTATATTGTGATAGAAAACTTGGGAATAAAATTTGATAAAGATAATCTCCTTAATTTATTCTTAATTTATTATTTTCAGAGCTTGTATGTAGTTTGCAAAACGATTATTTAATATTTATATATTTTTCCACAATATTTCATTAAAATAAGAACCGTGTGCCAAACTTGTTCGAACCTAGACTTAAGTTGGTTAAATATCAGAATTAACATTTAAATCCCACACACCAAATATCCTGTTCGTAGATTAAACAATTTGTGAGAATTGTAAATCTTTTAAAACTCACGTAATAAACCTGCGAAAGAAGTTTCCCATCAAAAGATATAGCGGTTCAGAGGATGGTTCGAAACTTCATAATACCAGCTTACCGTACAATTTCAAGTTCCTAGTTTAAATTAACCTTGAAATATGTCTCTGAACCAATTTCGTAATGTTTTTGAAACAGTGAAATATCCAACTCCAAATATCTAATATATTAAACCAACTTTCAAATTAATGGCCAAGTGACTTCTGAGATATGCCTCTGAATCACTTTTGAACCGGCTCAAAATCAGTTATATCCAACTCTATATGAACGCATGTCGATTCGTAGTTTATATTACTTCTGAGAAATGGATCTGAACCACTTTTGAATCGATTCTATGCCGATTCTGAACCAGCAGAATATTCAAATCTAAATTACCAACCTACATACTAAATGTCAAGTTCGTAGCTTAGATAACATTTGAGATATGTCTCTGAACCACATTCGAACCGTTTCGAACCGCTTTCGAGCCCGTACCATAGCCATAGGGCCTGCTTTTCTCCATACAATTTTAAATATGTTAAGTTTTATGCTAATCATGGGGTCAAAATCTGAAGTATCAAGTATAATATGATTTTTCATACAAGGCAGGTTTGCTCCAATGAACATACAGTGTTAGTTTCGTGAAGATCGGTTAAGCGGCATGTTTTAGAAGCTGTTTCATGGCTAATTACTTCAAAGCTGGCGCCCACAGATGAAGATAATCGGGAGTGTAGGTTTTTAAAGAATAAACTTTTACATAAGATTCATTTACACAGCAAGGCACACACACTACCCGCTGCACCACACTCAAACCCAAACATACATTCACTTTTGTATACATGTATGAATAGATTGGTGGACAATGTGTCACTGTGGTCCGAATATTTATATTTTTTTTCTGCGGTTTCTTATCTAAGCCGAGCTGGTCTGTACCATAACAAAGCTCCAAAAGCTAAGTTGTAGAAGCTGGTGTCCAAGAAAACTTCGTGTCTTCAGATGCGACTACCTGGTATTTTTGGGATTTTTGCAATTATTGCCCTTTCGCCTTAACTTTCATAGCTGTTTTGCTGTAGTTTTTAGTGGTAACAACATGTGGAACACCCGCACAATAGGCAAAATAGTGTATACCTTGTCGCGGAATAATCGAAAAGTCATGGATGCAGATGCATTCAAGTTGGAATGAATTTTGAGAATTTTTGAAAGGATGCAGTTCGGGTTTTCCACTGGGTACTGCTTGATATGCAAGCCTGCATTTTGTTAGTCATATTCATAAATTCTTACTAAGGAATCAGGCTTGATTTTCGTTTCTTTTCCCCATATTTTTCCAGTGCATAAACTATTCCATAAACAAAAACACACACAAAAGTTGTTTTTCGTTTTCATTTTTGATTATGATACATATTCATGGTTTATTTACATTCTCAAGTTGTTTATGATACTCAAATTGTGCTTTGTGCTATTTGCTCTATTTCCGCATGTTTAAAGAAATGTATAAAAAAGCAAAATCTAATTCAGATAAAATACAAATTTATTACGTCTCATTTCCTTCCCGCCCCACCACATAATGTCAAATTATTATCAGTTCGCAACAAAGAAACAAAATTCCACCTGGTCGTCGCATTGTCTGCCGCGGTATAAATATCAACATAATTCTGAATTATTCTACACTAATGATTCATTTAACCAGATGTTAGGTCTCACGACAACTAGAAAAGATTTTGTGAGAACTTTTGATTGTTTGCCAAAACGAACGCTTGACAGTTTTTATTTTCCTTTCTTTTCTTTTCTTTTCTTTTTTTTTGCGCTGAGTGGCAGATTCAAAATGAATCGTTTAATTGCTAGTTTTATTCCCAACGAGATAATGCAATGATAGATTAATTTGTTTACGTTTTCGTAAGAATTGTATGGGGGAAAAAACTATTTTTAAATGAAATGTTGCACTTGGCATTTGGCACAGTTCCGATTTTCAGCTGTGGTTAACTAACTATTTTACCCAAAATTTAAGCATTTGCCATACAAAAAAAAAAATAAAACCTGTTACTAAATTTAGAATTATTCCTAAGTAGACGATTTGTCATCTCCGCCCCCATCTCAGTAAATTCGCTTTGGAAATGCCGCAATTTCATTTCGTTTCGCGGACACTAGCAATTTATCTATGTGTCTGAGAGATGCCGACGATGACGCTAACAATGATTACGATGTCTGTTGAAGTGGATCATAATGAAAGAGAGGGAGGAGAGGGTGAGGACGGCCAATGTCGCACGAGCCACTTTGCCATATTTGACCAAATGTGTAGTATATGAAATTTTCTATATAATGTGCAATTGTTTGGCGGGTTTGGCGTTTGATATGGGCGACACACTTTATTAGTCGGGGTAATAATGGATGATGTGTGTGACAACAGAGTTTATTGACTCAACAATTTCATTTGTTTGTTTGTTTGATACATATAATATATTTGAAAACTTACTAATGATTCCCCAACGGTTCTCTTCACCCCTTTTTTTTTTTGTTTCCTTGCAGTCTGCCAGGTGGAAAGCATAGCTGAAATTGTGGATGAGTATGTGCAGTCATGTCGCAAGCATCACACAGAGCCACTGAGAAACATAATGGATCATTTGAAGACCCTTGATCTACATCAGACGCGGCAGCCTCTACTCTCGCTCAAAGGGGTACAACTGGTGCCCAATGATTGTGAGGCCATCGAGGAGATATTCAAAAGGGTAACACACTCACACACACTACCACACATAAAAGTCAATCATTGAGGGATTAATCTGACACGCCTATTTACAGTTACAATACAAGGCCATCGATCTGTCCGAATGTCCTCTGGATGAGAGTTGCTTGAGTGCTCTCTGCCAGATGATTGAATACTATGAGGCTGCCAATGAATTGGATATCTCGTATAATCGCGAATCAATGACGAAACGCTGCTGGGGACTATGTGCCTATATGGTGGAACGTAGCCAAGAACTGCACTCGCTGAATGCCGAGGGTAATCAGATCACCATGTTGGGTGCGGAGAGTCTGGGGAATGCTCTGGGCTCATCAAACCTGCACACCCTCAAGCTGGAGCACTGCGGCCTGCGTGGACCACCACTGACCAATCTCTGCACCGGTCTCTATCACAATAAAATGCTCAAAGAACTGTGGATGGGCTACAATGATCTGGATTGTGTGGATGCGCAGCATATAGCGGATATGTTGAGATTTAATCATAGCGTGGAGCTAATTGACATAAGCAATAATAATATCAGAGACGAGGGAGCCATGTACCTGGTGCAGGCATTAATTTTGCAAAGCACAGAACTCGAGCGTCGTCTGGGTGCGCTGAAGCGAGCTAAAGCTATTACCTCAATGGATGAATTTGGTTTGCCGGGCGAGCCGGAGCAGGCCACAAATGACAATTCTACGCCCTCAGATCTAAGTTGTCCGCCAAAAGCTGAGCAAAAAGTGGAGACCATACATGAAGTTCCCCTCACCAATGACTCTCCTGACGGGGAGGAGGAGGAGGAGACGGAGCAGGCGGTGTCGACATCTACTGGTGCAATCAATTCTTCTTCTGTGGCAGTGCTAGTCGATGTTGAACCTGATCTGGAACCGGATGATGATAATACCGAGGATACGGTACGCACGGTCAAAAATTCCACACAAAATTCCAGCGGCCAATCCATGCTGGATAAGCTGCTCTCGATGAATAGCGAAAGCAGTGGCAGTGATGAGGCTCCATCAAACATATCTACCGATACCTTGGCTGCCTGCTGTTCGGAGGATATCAGTGAGATCAGCAACGAGATTTTTCCCACAGAAGTTAGAAACGAGGAGGAAACGAGGCAGTCCAATTCCATTGCTCAAACCGTAGAAGCTGAACCGACGATAAGTGTGGCCGAAGATACTGCGGGGGCGTTAGCCACAGAGGATGGCCCCCAACAATTGGAGCAGCTGTCTCCAAAGCAACAGCAACAACAACAGCAAAGTTCCCAAAATGAACGCAACTTATGTGGTAGGTGGAATGACCCGCATTTGGATTTGAATGAAAGAGCTTATCTTTAATTTGATTTCTTCCTTTCCACAGATATTACTCCCTCAACAGAGGCTAAACCCGTTGAACCACCCAATCAATCCTGTGTACAGAACAACAACAACAACAACAACCACAACAACAATAATGCCAATAACAATTACAACAATAATACCATCCAAGTAGAAGCAGCTGCTGCTGGAGCAACTGTAGTAGTTATAGCCAGTCCCAGTGGCTCTTCATCGTCTACAATTTTCGAAGTGACTGCCGAGGAAAGTGACTGCATCAATAGTGTGGCCGGTGTGGTGGCAGCAAATGGAGCTGCACCTGGAGGCTCTCGACCCCTAGATGTAAATAAGAACGCCAAAATGGCTGACGACTTTGAGGATACGCACAGCACGGACTCGGCTTTTGAAAGCGCATCCGAGGGAGATATCAGTCGACATTTGCCCGATGAGTTTAGTCGCCTGTCGGTGTCACTGGAGAGCACACGGCTCGATGATTTGGCCAAGGAAATGACCATCGAGACAGCCACCATAGCCACCGAGTCCACAGAATGTCTATTGGTGGGCGAAGAGCCGGCAGTGACACCCTCATCCACACCCACACCCAAAGAGGAGGTTACATTCCTGCAACAGCAGCAGCCGAAAGTCACCATAGCACAAGAATGCCTGAAAATAGAGCGAGATGAGAACAGTCCTAGTCCCTGTCTCAGTCCAACACCCACGCCCCCGCCACCCTCTACCTCGCCGGGTGGCATTAGTAGCGGCCTAAGACGCACCGAGTCCAGTTGCGCCTATCTGAATCAATCCACCCGCAATCGTTCCCAGAGTTCAGATAGTCTGTGTAGCGATACCTCACTGGATGGCAGCACGGGCGCTGATCCCAAATTTGCCGAGAAACTGACCAAAAATGATACACTCTCGCGACGCCAGCTGGCAGATGCTACCCTAGAGGCCACTCAGCGTGCTCCAAGTGGCCTGAAAGCGCTCACGCTATGGAATAATAATCTAACCAAGCACTGTGCCCGCTCCATAGCTGAACTCCTGGAGAAGACCATTTCATTGGAGCTGCTCAATATAGGCAAAAACTGTCTATCCAATGATTTTGTTACCACCATCAAGGATAGCCTGACCAGCAATCAAACGCTGACCACTTTGGGTTTGCAGAGTGCACATCTCAGTGCCAAGGGCATTGAAACATTGGCCTCTATTTTGACCTTTGGTGGGAATAGCAAACTCCAGCGCATTGATATCAGGGACAATAAACTGGAGGTGGAAAGTCTGAACATCATAGCCGAGGTGCTCAAGTCCAATAAGACGCTTACCCAAATCGATATCAATGATGAGCCCAAACGGTTGACGGTAAGTTTGGTTTATGAAATAATTTTGACAGCCACACATACCAGAGAGTTTATTCTTGCAGCAAAGTTCAGAGTTTGAAGTTGAAAATTTTTGGTTTTTATTTTATATTTTTTGTAAAGTCAATCCTAATGGGGTAATGCAATGGGGATATGATTAATGCAATGGGTTACCAGAGATTAATATGTTTTTTGCTGTAGAATAAATCGCGGCTCCTAACCTGTTGAGGCTTAAACCAAAACTTTTACTCCCAACCTTTAAGCCTCAAATTGTCCAACAATAACCCTTGGTAAATTTGGTTTGGAACCCGCACACGGGAGTTTCCTAGAGAGCTTTAGTTTTGCAGCACTGAAATATATATTTTATTTGATTAAAAGATGTGTAAAACCAAATAATTGTTTGCTTTAAACATAGTTTATAATGCTATCTATTGATTGAATCTATCCAAGCCCGTAAACCTGTCAAAATTCAGTTAGGTATTTCTAAACTTTTAGATTTTTAGAATTTGTTTCGATCCTTTGTCCATTTTATATATAAATACATATGATTAATCTTAATAATGGGTTGCTCTCTAAACTGAACAGTAAACATGTTCTTAAACATTTATGTTTTGGTTCAGTGACTCTTCTTGAATAGTGTGTCTTCTACACTCATTCTCATTCAGTTACTCAGTCCTGTTCACTGACTTATTCAGTAACTTTTCACTTAAATTATATTTTTTATAGACTGTTTACCTTTAATTTGCTTTGATTTTCTGCTCAGATAATTTGGGACAATTGTTCCTATGAGTTTGATGTGAATTACCATGATCAAGAAGCATTTAAAAAACAAGGATTTTGAGGAAAATTACACAAATAATTCAGATTTTCATACACAATTACTCAATAGTTCCCCTTTAGATTTTCATACACAATTACTCAATAGTTCCCCTTTAGAGGTACAATTATTCAAGTAATTGGAAAAGTAATTACAATTTGAATCAATGATTGAATCGTAATACCAAGTTACAATTACGATTAATAAAATATTATACATTTTCTGAAAATTTGAGACAATTGTAATGAAAAGTAATGAAATACGAAAAGTAATGATTACTCTACAGTTTTTGGAGCAGATATAAAAAGTAAATAAAACACAAAAAGTGTGTAAAGCCCGACTATTACATACTCTGTACCTTCCAAAGCATTTATTTATCACACAAAGTGTTTAGATGTGTAAAGTGCTGCCCATCGCTATTCCAGCCGATGTTGCCCATCAAAAATGTTGGTTTTCCGTATAACTCGACTATCGTTCATTCGATCTTCACCATACTTTTGGCGGATCGATTATAAATACTGATTACTAAGTATGTTCAGAAGGTACGAAGTTGCTATCTATAAAAATGTGGGAGATATGACTGATAACTGGCTCTTACATACTTTTGCACAAACAAAATATACTCTGTGTACCTTTTCTACACAGCATAAAAAGTAAATAAACGAGGGGAAATGGCTACATCGACTGTTTGGTCCGTGGCATCTCCTTTTTCTACATCCATAACTGCAACGGCGTAGAATATGAGTATTTTTCACGTCCTGCATAGTCCATGAAGTTTAAGTTGCATCTCTATTAACATTCTCCATCGCTGCACAGTCTTAAGTCGATCTTTTTGCACAAGATCTCTCGTTAAACTATGAAATCCCAGTTCTATGTAACCCTTGCAAGTAAATTATAGAAATCAAATCCATCTGTTCAATGCATTCCCTCTTAAAGATTGACATATACATATCAATTATGGCCAACCCGCCGCCTCCATTTAGTCCATATAATCGATCCATCTGTATACTTAGTGTGTTCTGTGTTGAATTGTTAATCGTTGATTTAATGATTATTGATTATTTTTGTATCTTTGAATTTCATTTAATTGTATCATTTTCATTTCCATTCTCGTGTTGTTATTGTTGTTGCCTCCCCCCCACTCTCTCTCTCTCTCTCTGTCTCTGTATCATCTGCGTGTTCCCAAAGTTACCGATAGTGCCGATAGTATATATAATTCCGCCAACACCATTGCCCCAGGAGAGCGTAAGTAGAAATTCTTCTTAGATCATTGCAAATTAAACGCGGCTGGCTCCTCTCTCTGCTTTCGCCTCTGTTCTTTTGCTTTAGCTTCTCGCTAACCAGCGCCGCCAAACACGCCAAGCCCCCTTTCACCAGCTAACCAATGAAAGCGCCAGACAGATGCGGTTAAGTGTCCTTTCTATTAATACCAATCCCCCTTTTGCTTTACAGATTGGCAGCGATGCTCATTTGGATTACACACGTGTGCTGGGCACGGTACGGTCTCTCTGCTCGCGGAATGAGAAAATGCAGACGCAGGAGCTGGCCGAAAAGACGACGGCGAACGTGGGCAACTTGAGGAACAATCGTTGTCGCGGTGGTTACTACTTGGGCTCGCGGAAAATCTCGCTGACATGTCACAGCCGACCGCTGGTGGATGCCAGAACGGGAACGGTGACCGCAACTGCAGCAGTAACCAGCGCCAATCAACTGGAGGTGATGCGTAAGGCGACGACAACAACACCAACCAGTTCACGTCTACGCTCACCAGGTCCCAGTTCGCCCACGATATCGCCGTCCTCCTCGCCCAACCGCAGCAGTCGGTTTCATGTGTCGCGTGTCACAGAAGCAGTGGGCAGTCCACTGGCCGCCCAGTTGCCGCCGGCCAGCAGTTGTATGTCCATACCCACCATCAGCTCACCTGGCAGTCAAAGCGGTGGAGTTGGCGGCGCCTTGACCACCTCAAGTTCTCTGCCAGCCATGGCCTCGGTTTCATCCTCCACACAGACCGTAAAACGTCTATCGGTATCGCCACGCTCACGTTTCCATGTGTCACGCATCTATGAGGATCCGCAGGTGCCGGTGGGCAGTCGACAACTACCACCCATAGCACCACACACGCCCCCTTTGGATTTGCCGCCCACGCCCATGTTGAAGTCAGCACGAAAGGCGGCACAAATACAAGTGGGAGCGGATGTGTTGGAGGCGACGCGTAAACCGCTGACTGCCACAAGTGTGGTGATTGTGGAGCCACCACAAGAGGAAGCACAACCAAATAGTACAAATGACCAGAAAGAGGAGGAGGAGGAGGCGGCGTCGGTGGTGCCAGTGCCAGTAGGCGGCGCACCGAAACTTTCACCCACCAACACCAATTCATCCAGTTCAAGCTCCACCTCACCCAGCACCAGCAGCGACATAACAGACTCGTCCTGCCCCACCTCGACCTCAACCTCAACCTCCTCATCCTCCTCCAAACCCTGCCCGCTAGTGGTATTCGGCGATAATGATATCACACTGACCAAAGAATCCGCTGCCGTTGTGGCTCTCTCCATCAATCCAGAGTCAGCACCAGCGACAGCAACTGTACCACCGCCAGCGGAGGTGCCACGTGCACGAAAATCCTCTTGGATAGCAAATCCCTCGGCTGTTGACAAACTGCTCACCCTGTTCAACACGGGCACCATATTCCAGCGCAGCTCATCCCCGGAATCCAAGACCAACAATGCAGTCCAAGCAGCCGCCATAACAAGTAACGCACAGAGTATGTTTGTTTCTCCATGGAGATCGGAAGGACTACTGCGTCCACTGATCCCTATTTTAAATAATTTAACTCTGCTCATACTAAATTTTGTATACCTCACAGACGCACCACCAACCACAAATCCAACAACTGCTGGCAGCGGCCAGGGCAGTGGAGGAGATGGCCAGGCCTCAACACAAAACACCCTAGTATCGGTTACACGCAAAACAACGCCACCTTCAGCATGGAGCAACTCAAATTCAAAAAGCAATTTAGAAACGACCACAGCAGCAGGTGGGTCTTCATTCTTGGACACAGCGTCGCGTCAGTTGCGGGATTTTGGCAAACAAGTCTTTCGTCAAAATTTGTCGTTCAACAACAGTGCCGAAGGGGGAGCAGCAGCAGGAGCGGTAGCACCAAACTCAGAGGCAAATCCCTTAGCGGTACCAACGGTGGGAACAAACACATCATTATCATCATCGTCCAGCAGCAGCTCAGAGTTGCCAATGTCAACTTCATCCACGCAAGAATTCAATGCCATACATATGCCCTCTAGTATGAAGCGAGAGCTCAAGGAGAATATATCGCCAGAGCATACCATTAATGAGGAGACTTTGCATACGTTGCAGAAGCTATCACGAGTAGAGGATGTGACCCTGAAGGCAGAGGATGCCGCAGAGTTGGCCGACATAGAGATTGTAAGGCATAGTGAGGTGGCCGACTGTCTGCCAGAGGGTGAACAGCAGCAGCAGCAACAACAACAGGAGGAGCTGGCAGTGCCATCCACAACTGTTTAGGATGGAGTATCCACTATTTTTTTTAGAACTTAAGGACATATATGTGACGTGTGCAATTGACAATGTTGTGCTGGAGCTGCCAAACCAACGAACAGAGTATTTTAAGTTGAGAAAGTGAAGTGAAGGGTAGAAACTATCCCTGTTCGTTAGTTTAGCAGCCCAGCAGTAAACAACAACAACAACAACAACACAACCCACCCACCAGCATTCCCATGGCGCTCCGTTATTTTTGTACCCCACCCGCCTTATAAATGAGAAAACAAAAGGGTTTCCCTCTCGCCCTCCGGTCCACAGCAACAATAACAAATACCAACAACAAGAAAGAAAAGTACACAAGTTTTTATTACATTTTGTTTGTTTTTTCATTCCTTTTTTTTTTTGGTTAAATTCTTTATAAGATTTACACAAAACAAATATAAATAAATATATTTTAATTATTGAATATGGCATATGAAATGCAACAAACTAAAATGGATTATGCCATTCTATATATATATACACTATAAATGTATAAAAAATATGAGAAACAAAATGTACACACAAATATGAAACAACAAAACACTTGGCTAATTGTCTTTGTAGCTCAGTAAGTGACATTTTTGGAAAGTTGTAAAAATGCAATTGTGAAATTCTAATGCAAAATTTTGTGTACTTATAAAAAAAAAAGAGAAAACTGCTAGCCAGCCCAGGATTTAGTTATTAGGTATATTTTTGACATAACCAGTATAGAAAGCCCATCTTTATGGGCTACAAATATGGCTATATCGATAATATCATTCTTTCTTAATCCAAGTTACTTAATTTTGTGCATCTGCTAGAGAACTTTCACTTAAGCGTTTAAAACGCGGTATAAATTGTTACATTTAAGTTAATAGTAATGCAATTTCAAGACACTTTCCATTTTTACAAACATTTTTCAAGGAAATTACGCTATAATTTGTGGGGTATTCAGTCTTGTATCAGAGTTACCGATACATATGGTGTTGAGTTGAGTTGAGTCCGTCGAAATAAAACATTGTGAAGGTTTCATACAGTCTACCTTGATGGATTACCAAAAATTGCTACAAGTACCAATTTTAAATTCACTTTAGTAAAACATGGAACAAGCCATTCAAAGATATTTTCACAAAATCTATTGATTTTTAACCCTTGCAAAAGGGTATCATAACTTTGTCCAGAAGTTTGCAACCCATAGAACTTGTCATTTCCAACCTCATAAGACCCCACAAAAAAACCACACTTTTTCACCCGATTTTCTAATTCCTGAACTAATAATATCCATAAAAATGCAATTAGTTAAGTTAGTGAAAAGGCCCCCAAACTATATATTTCCGACTTTAAGCTTAGATAAGGACCACTTAGTTTGTTCTAAAAAGGTTGTGACTGCAAAGAGGAGCAAATATCAGTTTAAAATTAATCGAAAAAGGTATCCGGTTCAATCGGTTTCAATAATAATTGAAAATTGTTGTCGGTTCTCAAATAAAACAATTAAACAGAGCCAAATCTAAGCTTATTTGACACATAGCAGGTATTTAGAAGATGAGAAATCGGCCCTTAGCATCGGTTTTGGCACTGATAGCGTGAATCTATACTTGATTTTTGCTTTCTATTGCTAACGCATGTGTCCCTTTTAAAGAGTTGCTTTGTTTAAGATAGGTACCTGTTTATAGATAGGTACCTGAAATCGAATCTTTAAACACTTTAAAACGGTTTATTTCACTTAATAGTTCCGGTTGCTGTACTATATTTATATTTATTGATAAAGTAGCAGTTAGACTCTAACCGCTAATACTACTTCCTATTCCAATACCAAGCCATACCTGTAAATTAAAATGCAGTCCTGGTTAGGTAAATAAATTTTCTTTCCACTAATTATTTGTGGTATCTAAAGTTATACAGATGTCTAAAAACTAAATTTTTTTGTCTATTTAAATTGGCTTATCTTGGACATGTTCTGAAAAAAGCTATCTTTTATCTATTGTTCAGCGCTGAGTGGGACTTGTTAAATAAGATTACATTAAAATAATAATGGTTGCATACTTTGAAGGGCATTTAACTTGTTTTTAAAGTGTTTCAACATTGTAATATTTCTGAATAATTTCTAAAATATTGATTATTTTATTATTTCTTGAAATAACCTTTCACATTGTTTCAAGACGCGAATTCCACTTCTGTATTGGTCTTTTTTTCTATTTGACTTGGTTCTTATGGCTCTTATGCTAGGGTTTAAAACAGTTTTTCAAACTCAAGTAAGATTGAATGAATTTTGTACAACTAATACATAATTAAACCATTGTTTCCACTTTATACCCAAGTTGTTACTCATAATATGTGTGATAGATATAGTAGTATATCTATGCGTATATTATTCTTAACAATTTTGTGGTTTTATTTGGCTAAGAATGTTTGAAGTATTGGATAATATGTGTTGGAACCAGGGCTGCGAATCAGTTTGAGCCCGGAATTACGAATTTTTCAAACTGTAAACCGGTCCAAGTCTGCAAAAGTAGCTGAGCTTGTTACGAACTCAAAGATTCGGTACAATGCAACAATATCTTAAGCCATTCTAAGAGCTGGTATGTACTATTTCTTCGATGAGGCGCTACAGATTCTCAGAATCTGGAGTAAAGTGTCATTAGAGCCTTTGAAATCGAAAATTTGAAAGGATTGGACAAAAAATAATTCTTTAATATTAACCCTAGATAAGTTTTGGTTCGAACCTGCAAACTGGAGGTACGAATAAAATGGGTGGTTTGCATTATCTTTGGATAATCCTTGAAAAGTGTTTGTTATAAATGATTGCTCTAACACTATAATAATATTAAGTGAACTTGGCATAATTATTGAAATCGTGGCACTCAATTAGGTACTTAAATCAGTTGACATTCATATTACATTACGTTATGATAAACTTAGCCCACCAGTTAATTAATCGTACTTTCTTTTATAAACATTTATTTCACAAAACAAAGAAAACAAAACACAACCCAAAATAAATCCAATTGATCTCATTATGTGATATTTGTCGTAGTGCCCAAAGCGTTCACTGTACCTATCTATAAACAAAATATATACAAAAACCCCAACCCACCCCACCACACCACTCCCCTTCCTACTTCCTAATCCCTTACCATATATAATATATATAAATCTGTTAAATCTGTTTGCCATTCTTACAACTTTTCAATTTGCCCCTATCTGAGTGCAAGAGACAATTAGCATTGAAGCAAAAAAATATAACTTATACAAACATATATATGCATACATATAAACCTATTTCGATCTTGTAAATATCGCGTGTGTACTTTATTTATAAGCGTGGGGCTAAACGTACTATAAAGATAAACCCCATTACCATACAACAACAAAAAAACAACAACAATTTTGCAAGTAAACTAAACTCTGAGTTTTTTCTTTGTTATTGTTTAAATGATTTTTGTTTTTGTTTATCACCCTATTATTATTATTATTACTATTATAACTATTATTATGTAATCTAAGTACATATATCTATCTATCTACCTTTCCTATTTATGTAAGTAGTTCAAAACAATATTTTTTCAATGTTTTTTTTATTTTTCAAAATTGTTTGCCATGCTGAAATCCCCTTTAATCTGTTACTTTAACATTTGATCGTACTTAATTTACACAATTATGGTAGAAGACGACATGCAAGTTTTCTGGTGCTCCTTGATCGCTAAGAATTCGCCTTATAGCTAGACCTACACTTTATGGGCTTTTCAAATTTATTTCAAATTCAAATGTTTCCAACATTCATTTCGAGACTAAATTGATTTTTGTGAAAAATTGGTAAATGTATAACGTATTTTCTTAATTTAAGCATATGAATTAGAGATCACAGAAACAACAAATAAAACTACTAAAACAACAAACAAAAAAAAATATACTGAATAAACTTTGGAAAGTTGTAATGAAGTCATACAATTTGTGAAGTGCAAAGATATGTTGAAGTGGTTTATTTTTTTTTTATTTGTAGGTCTGCCATCTTTATAGAATGGCTTGGAGCTCTACCAGTTGAAAGTTATTTGGTTCAGCCCTACAAAATTGAAATTTAAAGACGAGAGTTGGGAATCCACACCCCAACATGTATCAATCCTGTATCCTTCTATTTGAAAACCTAGTTTTTTTTTGGTGTTTTGGCAGTTCCTTTGTTGAAATATATACTAAGCTTTCGTAGTAATTGTTCATTTATAACAATTTGTAGAAAAATGCTCTTTCTATAATGGAGGAAAATCGGGAGAGTTGATTTTAGACCTACCGTTGCGACGGCGAATATCTTATTTGGTTCAAAAGTTGTGATTTTTGCAACGAAAAAACTCAAATGGCCCCACTATGCGTCGTCCAATTTAGCCTTAATGATTTAACCTACCGTAATGGAGAGAGTTGAATAGATTTCTATTCGAGCCAGAAAATTGTCGTTAGTGGTACCAGATTTGATTATGAAGACTTGGAAGTCCCCTGATCTATCTACGAGATTTCAGATCGATCACGTTGTGATTGATATTCATCGAGGGTTCGGACTCGGATCGCTACCTTGTTGCAGTCAAAGTATGTACACTACCTATATTTTCTCAAAAGTTACAGCTAGTCAACTGCCGCTCAAATTGGTTGCTCCAGCGAGCTATTCATTGGCTTTCCTCAACAACAGTTTCCCCGATATAAACGAATTAGGTATTTTTGATATGGTTTTATTAATGCTATTGAATATTGCAGGCAGTTGACCGGAACTTGAGCTGCGCTTAAGTTTGCTCCTCCAGCTAAGCTAGCGTGAGACACTCAATCTAGATAACCTGCCGGTATATGCACATACCACATATCAAAAGCGGAACGTGGAAAAGCTGAAATCGCAGCGGACTTCCAAATACAAGACTACACAGCAAAACTTAACCAACTGCATATTGAAATCTCAGCATTCCCTTCAAGTTTAAACGAACAGTGGAAACATATTTCACACTCCAAGAGAACGGCTGCCAAGGAGCTTCTCGGTTACGCCAAGCACCACCACAAACAGTCATGGTACGGTGAGGAGTGCCATTGTACTCCTACAGATAAAGACTCTGCTGTAGTCGGGTGCAACGCAGGCGTTAAAGGAGCGATGCCGGCAGAAATGGCAGAAGTAGAAGCAAAAAGAATGTAGCCGGAGAGGAGCATGCGTGAAATGCTGAAAGCATATCCCTCTTGAATGAGACTCAAAAATTCTACCAAAAAGTGCGGCGGCTTTCATTAAACGGTGGTCAAAGGAATTCGATGAATCACATTTCCAAACTGTTGTTTGCTTCTTGTGTTCTCCCAATCCTTGAATTTTGCTCTTGATATAAAGATAAACATCAGGAGCTTATAGAAAGAGTTCCGAAACACGTTCTTCTGTTTCTTCTTCTTTCTTCTGCCAACCGACTACGATTACTACACCCTTGAAGAACATGTCATGGCATAATATTAGTTCACAAGCTGATTTATGGGTTTTTTGATTCGAGTTTTCTGCTTAGCCAGCTCTGATTTGCTGTTCACTTAAAGGACTAACTACGCCATACGTGACTCTTTGATTCAAATTATAACAACTTACACCTTTTGTTATCAACTTTTGTAAAATATTTCGTGTAATACACTGTTTTTGTCCTCTCTCGAATCTGTCTTGCTCCGTCCACTTGATGTGAGCCAAGTTAACCATAAAAATTTTCCCCTAACCTGGACGTTGAAGCAAATCAACAGTTTGTATTTCTAATAAATTGTAATATTAACAGAAAATTGTCAGCTATATTCATCCAAATAAGCAAATATAATCAAAATCATGCCAATAAAGAAGAAGTTGGGAAACTCACGCAGTTCAATAGCTAAGCTGCATAAGGAACTAACTCAATTCTTCAGCTGGCACATTATCTGGTTGGGGAATAAGTCCAATAAGTCCATCTGGGAACCTCTAAGTCCAAAACAAAGAGATAAATGCTATTGGAATGGGCAGCAACAAAACTTGATGATGATACTAAATAGCAAGGCTGACAAAACCCATCAAGATAAAAGACGGCCAAATGGAGAGGACAGAAATATGTGATTGTCTCTTTCTGAAGCTCAGTTATGCAAGACTTCGGCAAGCACAGGATGTGAATTCCCGGCTAAGACTCCTCCTTATGATTGGAGTTGTGATTCGATGAATCAATGATTGGATAAGCTTTCATTTGACATTCGCAGACACATTATCTCAGCTCTAAAGTAAAAGAGAACATTATTTACGCTCATCCAAGACTCTAATAAACATGTTTTAAGCCTTTTACCTTAAAAAGTTGGCTCTGATAGTTTAATGGGGAAGAAGTTGGCAAGATCTACCTAATTAATTACGCTGATTTCGATGGTAGAGGCTTTCCACTTGCATATAATACAATTTTTTAACTAAAATAAACTAAATAGTTGAGAAAGATTTAAATATACTTAATTAAAACGTCACAACGTTCGCAAAAAGTTTTAATGAAATTTCTTCTGAATTATAATGGAGATAGAAGATGTTAAGTAACACTTTTACTCTCTTCATAATAATAATCAACACTCCATTTGCCTTTCTGCTCTCTTTTTTTCCAGTGTTTTCTTTTTATTATTCATACGCAACGTAGTCAAAGATCTCAATTCGTACATAAATTCATTATACAATAGATTTGTTTTAACAGCATTTTTTTCATGTGGTTTCTGTTTATGTTCATTTTTCATTCTACGTTTTCATTTGGCGCATCCATCCAGTAATTTCATTCAGTGTTCAACATCCATGTATGTATCTCTCAATCTAGGTTTTTAACTCAACGTGTTGGTTTTAACAATTTACAAAAAAAAAAATGGGGTGGGGAGGGGGACGGGGAGGAGGAAAAGAGCAATATATAGCTGCAGATTGAGGTGCTATTTCTTTAAGCTCCAGGCATTGTTGCTGGGTACGGGGACACGACGTTGTCCAGATTCACGGGCCAGCACCTCCATTATACTGGTGGCAGGTAGCCAACACTGGAAATTAAATTTAGAATAAATATAACAAATTATTGATTTACTCATCAATGCATGATTTTCCCTTACTCTATCCTTGTGCGCTGTGGCCACCACATTGCGATTGGGCTCCTTGTCGTAGGACACCGATTCTACTCCAAATATCTCACACAACTCATGCACCAGCTGACGTTTCTCTCGGTTCATGGTGGGAAACGAATGACTGCGTGACCTTTGTTTGCTCTCCTTGGCCAGTTTAACCAAATCACTCAATGTCTCGTAAACGCTTTTCGTTAGCGCCGGATTACGTTTGGCAAAGCCGCGCACAAATTCCGAGTATTTGGTGAGCGATTTCTGTTGTGTCTCCGGATTGCGTCCAGATTGAAAGGCCACAGCCAGACGACGATTGCGCTCGAGTAGGCGACATTCTTCATTGCAGTCCAAGCTGGAATTTTATATTTTTTTATAAAAATTTTAATGGAAATTTATTGTATATTTTTTTACTCACGTTTTGTTGGACTTATTGGCCTTGGCTGGTGCCAGTATCTCGCTCAATTCCATATAATTTCCCCTGGACATCTCCGCCATCGAGGAGGCCAACTGGGCGGTAGCAATACGGCTATGCTCACGCACCAGCTCCTGACAGCTGCGACTCTGCTTCCGATGTCCACATTCGCACTGCACCTCAACCAATTCCTTGCAGGCTGTATCGGGACAATTTCCCTCATGACACACCGCCGCACATTTGTGTCCACACGCCGCTCTGGGCTTGGTACAACTTTGACGGCAAAGTTCTCCAGCGGATTGGCAGGCGCCCTCATGGCAAGGCTTGATGCATTTGTGACGTCCACAGGGCAAGGGTTTGCCACATGCCAGGCCACAGCTAAAGGTGGGCTGGGAGCAGGGAATGGTTTTGCGTTGTTCATGCTGGCCATGACACCATTTGGTGGTGAATATCATGCAGGGCGGACAAGTGGCCACCGAATGGCAATTATGTTGCGGAGGATGATCGCAGGGATGAGCGCGAGAGCAGGCACGTTTGCACAAAGGTTTCTTGGTGCCGCAGGGAACTGGCGGATAGATGACCTCGGCGCCGCATTCACAATAGAGTTCCTCGAACGAGCTGCGATAGCAGGGCGGACAGTTGCCACGATGACACGGCTGGTCACATTTATGACGTCCACAGCCCAGAGTACGATTGCAGGGCAAGGGACAGGCATGATCGATGTCGATGCAGCATTCGGCATTGCATTTGTGTTTGCCACAGCTGCGCTTCTTGGTGCAGCGGCGCTTGCAGCGTGCATCGTCGGCACGAGTGGAGAGTTGCCGGCATTTGATTAGCTGATCCATGTGACCACAGCGACACTTGACGGCAGTTTGCTTGGGACACGGTGGGCACTGACCCAGATGACATTTGCTGCCACATTGATGAGGATGAGCCGGCTTGCCGCAGCGTAAAGTGCGAGAGCAGAGGCCCTCACAGGTGGGTACAGGATCTAGGCAGCTGGTACGTTGTGCCGAGGGAATGGGCATTTTGCCACAAGGACAACTGGTGATCTGCTCGGGGCTGAGCTTACAGGGCCTGCAGGAGCCCGCGTGACACGAGTCCTTGCACTTATGATTTCCACAGGGTAAAGGCTGGCCACAAGACTCCTTGCAGGAGTAACTACGCTTATCCTGGTTCTCTCGAGTACACAAAACGAAGCGATCCTGCTTGCCGCAGTGACAATTTTGCTGCACCTGCTCCGCACAGTTCGAGCACTTGCCCGCATGACATTCCTCCTGGCAACGATGCTCGCCACAGTTCAACATTTTATCGCATATTTCGCCACACTTCAAATCTTCTTTCATAGCACACTGCATGGTCTTGGAGCTTCGACCACAACCGCATTTCCTCACCACATTCGCCTGACACGGCGGACAGGGTCCCGGATGACAGAGCAGGGTACAAGCATGGGAACAACCCTCGATCCGGCAGCACACCTCGCCACAGCTGTGGGCCAATTCATTGCGACTCACTGGCGGATTCTTCAATTTGCCACAAAAACACAAATATTCTCTGGGCAATTCCTGTAAGACATTCTGACAAGCCGGACATCTCCAGCCCATATCCGATTTGGAACTGCTGGCCCACGTAATGGTGCACTTCAAGTGAATGACATGATAGCAATTCTGGCAAGACCAGATGGCATGATGTGCCTTAATGGCCTCCACACATACTAAACACTCCAAGCGCCTCTGTTCTATATCTCTGATCAGTTTCTCCCTCTGCGACAGTTTCTCATTATCAGCTGCGGCTGCTCCTCCATTGCCAGACATGTTGTCCCTTCTGGGTGACAGCTGTTGCTGTTGTTTTTCCGGCGACGGCTGATTGCTTTCATTGCTCGTATCCAACTCCTCTGTATTCCGGGGATAACCATTGATTCTATCCCTGTTCCTATTCCAGTCATCACGTCTCTTGTTACTCCTATGATTGTCATAGCGCTGTTGCTTCTGAGGTTTCTTTCTATCATTTCTATCATAGCGATCTTCGCGTTCATCGCGATAATCAACGCGACGTTGCTGTCTCTGACGATCCCCATAATTTGGATTCAGACGAGACTTGGTGTGCATTTCATGTTTGTTTGGGGCCTGGGCAGCGCCCCCTTCATTATTGGCAGTTTCTAGGCTGGCAGTGTAGTTGCTATTGCCATTTATTGTTGTTGTTGATGTTGGTGTTGTTGTTGTTGTTCCGGCTGCAGCTGCTGACTCGTCCAGACTCAGTTTAGCCATATGAGGCACGAATTCAGGCGCTGTGGCCTGCAGCTTGGAAGCACTGAAATCGAATGGATTATTGCCAAATGGTGTATAAAGTTGACCAAACGAATTGTTGCTGTTGCTGCTGGGTCCAGCATAATTATTGGTGGATGCTGTGTATGAGGCACTAGCAATCCCATCGCCATTTTGATATGATGGGTACATGGGCTGAGAATAAAACTGATTAAACATAATTTTAATTAGCAAAATGGGGAAAAAGAGTGTAATGGAGCTTGGGAATAGCAGAAGATGTCAGAAGATGCAAGTCGGTATGTATTTAGTTGTTAATACTAAAAGAGATATCTGGCATCATCATCTGAGTCCTAACACATTGAGCGTGTCCAAGGTACAGCCTAAAATATACAGACATATTCTCAATGGGAAATTGAATGCAGAAACTGAGCCAGCTTCGTTGCTAATGGAGGCTTAAGGGAAGGTCCCCAGAGTTCTAAGTGGTTTGATCTATTGATTTTTGGATAATATTAACAAAATTTTAAGTATGGCATTAAACTAAGTACAGAGTTTAGTAATTAGTGTCTTAATAACTCATGAAATTATTCAACAGAGCCGTTTTCGGTTCCTTGGAAAGTAATATTAGAACTACTTTAACACTGTAAGGGCCGTTTTCAAATCTGCTACAAAGAGCTATCTGTCACATAAACCTACAAATAACAGAGCTAAATCTAAGATTATCTGACACATGGTAGCTATTTAGAAGATGAGAAATCGGCCCTAAAATCGTTTTCTGCTCTTTTAAAAAATCGAATTTTTTTCATATCTTATTGTTAAACATTTCATGAGTTTTGCCAGCGACTCAAAAATATATAATATAGATTGGGAAATGGACACCGGCATAGAAAGACGATTAAGTTGATTAAAGACTGGACATATCTGTGTCAGGCGAGTACATTTCATGCTCATAATAGAGAAAAGAAGGTAAAGCGTTAGAATTATAGAAATGGCTCTCTATAAAATGTACTCTGTACTCCAGAAAGATGTAGGTGCTAACGGATGAGAGAGTTACCCCTAGACTTAAACTCTAGAGAATGCATTTACGTTACAAGTGGAACTTAGGTGTCTTAAACCTGGCTAGAAAGCAAACCAGAAGATAGAGTACAGATTGTTAGTATGTAGGAGACCAAGGGCACAGCTTGTTTCTCGTGTTCCGGCACCCGAGGACTAGGTAGATACAAAAGTACCCAGAGACTTCATTTAGCCCCGCTAACCATATGTGGAACGCTTTGAAGCAGGAGTGAAAAGGGACTCCCAAAGCAGCAAAAAAGACCATAGGCGAATAGAGAAGTCCGCACGGAGTCGTTGCGGGTTATGTGAGTGAGCATTCTGGGACGCCGAAATCACTCCCTAGGAGGCTCAGTGCATGGAAAACCTTTCAGAATCCGCTGGATGGCTGGGAGGAATCTACGATATTCCAAAAGCGTATCGCCTTGTTAGTGTTAGAATCAAGCCTCCTCCTCCTCTTGGAAGTATATATGACCAATGGATGTGACTCAACTCGAATCTAGAGGTGTGGCAGAGAACATCTCATGAAAAGACAAATGTGAAAGTATTATTAATTCCACTTCCGATCAAATTATGTGTTTTGAAACCTGCTTTGAACCAGATTTGATCTATAAAGCCACTGCATTCTTATTGCGTTTCCACTGTTCCGCCACTTTGACTCTTCGCCTAACTCACCTGACCATAGCCATGGGCATGGGCATGGCCACCACCACCACCACTCGCAGCTGCTGCTCCAGGAGGTGTAAGGCCAAAGGCACCGCCACCACCTCCAACTGGCTGCATGCCCAAATTATGCTGCATGATGAACTGATTGAAATTCACGTAGTTATTGTTGTTGTTGCCTGATGTGTTGGCTCCTGTACTTGGACCCGCTGCCTCGTGGCCACCATTGCAAGCGGCCGCGGATGATGATGTAGACGGCACATTAGGTCTAGCTCCAGTTCCATTGGAATTGGAGAACTGCTGCCAGTACTCGGCCATGCTGGCCAGCAGTCTCTGGATCTGATTTGGCTTTTCTTCTGCCTTTCTCAATTTCTCCTCTTTTTTTGCCGCAGAAAACGTTGACGTTTTTGTTGTTGGTGTTGCCCAGCTGAAGGCGAGAGGTGAAATGAATTTGTTAGCCACGAAGCCTTAACCTTTAAATGGGTGTGAAATTTCACAATGAATTGCAAGAGAAATTAAATTACACGAGTTTTGTTAATTATTTCACCTAATCCCAAAAAATAATCGAGGTTACTACTAATCCCAAGAAGGGTATTACTAATTACTAATGCGTTAGTAAAAACATGGAACGGTACCACTATTCCCACGAACAGTCGATAGGCAGAGTATCAAGTACTTGTAACGAGTCAAGCTATTAAGTTAACAGCAAATGTTAAGTGCACATTGGTTATGGTTTTTGCAAACAAAAGTCAATTCCATATGAAACAGGCTAGTCAAATCCGCCGACTGGTCTCGACGACTGAGACACACAAAATGTATTTGCCCATACCTAGGCGTGAAACTTGTGGCGCCGCCAGCTTGACTTGCTAAACAGTTCATTGAGTTAAGCTGGGTAGTAGAAAAATAAATAGTTTCCTATTTTTCCGATTCAACAATGTCGGAAGCCTGCAGCTAAACACCAAGTAAAAAAACAACTAAGTCATTGCCCATGACTGCAGCTCTACAAACATCAATTTAAACACCCAATGTAAACAAGCCCAATGCAGTGTGACCGTTTGTCATTTTGCGGCATTTCGCCATTTTGGCGCAATAAGCCGCCTTGAGTTTGTCTGAGTTCCACAAACTTAAGCATTGCGCAGCTGATTTATCATTTAATTCATTTATTCAACTCAAATATCTCAGTCAATGTCCACGGTATACGGGTAGACACCCACAATTAGCCCGTATAGGCCCAATACTTCAGCGAATATCAATATCAAAATGTTGCCAATGAACAAACGTGTCTGCAGCGCTGTATTCCTTGTGCCTACATATCCAACCACACCAATGGCGTAGCCAGCGGTCAATCCCGTAAAGCCCACCGACAGACCCGAAGCCTTTGCCCACAGAATAAGTGTCGGCCGTATTAAGCATGCCGTAATTAGGATGGCCACCACCAATCCATAGATGGCTATAATACCGGCCATCACCACGGGTATAATGGACTTCAGTATCAACTCGGGACGCATAACAGCCGTTGCCGCTATCCCAGTGCCATACGCCGAGAAGACCATTGCCGCCACAACTCCCATTATGCCATAGAAGGGACCAAAGTGGAAAATTCTGCAGTAGACGCACTTCCACATAGTTGTCACATTGTCGCATTCGATGGTATGAGCAACCTCTGCATTTCTTTTATGTATTGAGCTTCGGACGGCATGATGCAAATTGGTTCAGATTCTTCTCTCCTGTGGGGATATGGCTTCAAGTAAGAATGGAATCGTATGTGACACCTAAGGCAGAAAACTCAAAGCTACTAGATTGGAATTTTTTAACTAATAATCTTGTTCAACTGGCTAACACTCGCTATTATTTCAGAAACGAATAAGGACTCCGGCCAGCCGATCAAAGTTCGTCCTCCACATGTCAAGCAGCCGGATCTCCTGGATACCCCCTTTCGGTATGTGTATATAAACGCATTTTAACATTTCGCGCTTTTGGCGCTTACCTTGGCTATACACAGCACTTACATAGGCTCAGACCCTCTTGCTTGATCATCCTTAAGGATGCAAACTGGTTCTGTAACGCACTGAACTGCTACATTGAAATGCTGAACCGAACCGAAAACCGCGCGGAAAACCGGTTAGATTCGGTTTTGTTCTCTCCTGTACAAAAAAAACCATTATCTCATTTCATAATATTTTGTTCTATTTGAATAGTCAATAACTTTTAGCTTAAACGTAAGTAATTAATTTTGGTTTCCTTCTTCCATTTGCCATTTTGGTTTCACGTTTTCTGCCAACATTTCAAAAAGTTCGCAAATTGCTGAGCAACATTTGCTGGGCGGGCGGAAAAGCCGTCGATGGGGGTGGTGGGGGCATGGCAAAACTGGCCAAGGCCAATGAATTTTGCACCTGCTGCACTGGCTGTTGGTTCTTTCCGGGCACCGGATATGTTGAGACCCCATCTAGCGGTCGGTATTGACACTTTTTGGCATGGGTACGCATATTGCTTGACTGGGTGAAGGCCTGATTGCAATTAGGATGCGGACACACATAAGGCTTACAGCCCGTATGATAATTGAGATGAGTCTTCAAATGATGCTTCTTGGTAAAAGCCTTGGGACACAGTGGGCAGCTAAAGGGCTTAATGCCCGAATGTAGACGATGATGCAGGGTCATGTTGCTGCGATCCGCAAAGGATTTGCCACATACCGAACACTGATACGGTTTCTCGCCACTGTGTGTACGCATGTGTTGTTTGAGCAGCATCTTTCGGGAGAATCTCTTGCCACATTCGGCACATTTGTGAGGTTTCACTCCCGTATGGATGCGAACATGCATATTGAAGGCCACACGCTGATTGAACGATTTCGGGCAATAGGGACATTCGTATTCCTTGCGATTCCTATGGATCTTCATGTGACTACTCAGATATCCCTTGTCATTGAAGGTTTTTCCACATTCAGGACACTCGGCGGCAAATTCTTTGGTGCCACGATGAACGGATAAATGATATTTGTAGTTCCGCAGCTGAGAGAATCCTTTGCCACAGTCCGCGCATTCGTAGCGTGGCGATTTGTGGGTCTTCTCGTGGGCCTGTAAATTGAAGAATGGTAACAGACATTTGAGATTGGTTAGTGGCCATTTTGTCGGAGCTTGGAACCTCACTTGCTCTTTCTAACGTATGTATCTCTACCCAAGTGCCTGCACCCAAGCGTAAAACCAGTTTCTGGTTAGCTTCTGTTTCGGCTACCCTCCATTTTTAATGATCTGTGACTACCTTATCAAGATTTGCATAAAGCAGTGGAACGAGCTAAGGTGCACAGCACTCGCACTCGCACACACTCTCTCTCTCTCTTTCTTTTGGTCTCTCTTTGCGTTGTGGCTCCGCCCTTGCAAGTGGCTGAGAGTTTTTTTTGTGGACTCCGCCTCTTATTTGGATTAGTTGATTCTACAGTTTGTTGAAGAAAACTTGTTTTTTAGGGTTGCTTAGTAGCAGAAACGATCGCATTTAACGAATTTATGTACTGTTTACTATATACGTTGTTTAAAGAGTGTTGCGAACACTGTTTTCCCTGATTGCAGGGGCGTGGTGCAGCATTAGTTTTTGCCACATTCAAAAGTAATGAATATTATCCGCAAACTATGCGTAATTTGCTTGAAACAATTCGTCAGAAATTAAACTTGTGAAAGAACATAAACTTGCTTATGCATGATAACGCCCCTGCTCACAAATCGTTACTTGTGAGCGAATTGTGGTCAAAAACAAGACTTCAATAATGCCACAGCCACCATTTTACTCCGACCTGATCCGTTGCGACTCTTTTCTAATCCTTTCTTTTCTAAAGACGACCCTACGACCATAAAGACAGCGTCTAAGAAGCTAAACAAAATCCAAAAAGGACCACGTATATTTACAAAAGAGTAGAAGATGTAGGTTTTTTTTTTTAAGTGGTGGTGGGAGGTTTCTCAAATTGAAAAATCAAGAATGATTTTCCAAATGTGATTTCCCAAAAAATAATTTACCTAAAAATTCCATAAATGGCCTAAAAATTCAAGAAATATTTCATAAAAAAGGGGCACACGCCATGGGTTCCTAAATTTTAGGATATACCTTTCCTAATTCTCCAAAATTAAGGTACAAATTACCTAAAATTTATTAAAACCATACTTCTATACAGCAATCAATGAATTTGTTTAATATTCCTAAAGTCCGTAGTGAAAAGATTTATAGAAAATCAATATCCTTAGTTCTGCTGAGTTCCATTACCTTCGATGTGATTTTGGTTATCTTTATAATTTCAATTAGTAACTCTTCTGGGTAACCCAGAGGAATAAAAAGCCGTGTACTGTATAGATTTCCACATCTGATTTATTAACGGAACGAAATAGGTCATTTTGGAATGTACCAAAACCGAATTCTGTTTTGGTATTAATTCCTGCTTAGCACTTATAATTTGAGAACTTAATTTTAATGCCATTAAGTTAAAAAACAAAACAAGACTTCAATCATTAAGAAATTTTCGCTTTAAGAAATATCTTTCTTCTTCTTATTCAAAATTCTGAATCAAAATTATTAAAAAAAAAAGAAGAAACACTGCGTATTAGTGATATGCTTACATATAGCAACTAACCGACACGTGTCACTTCAAACTTTTTATTTGTATACCTTATTTATCTGGAGTTTTCTTACAAATTTATAGTAATTTGTGCATAAGGTGGCTTTAAATGTCTATTTTGACCCTTTGGGAACCCTTCTTTTGGGAAACCTATGCTATTGTTTAAAATCTCTATGAAAGTGTAGCTTTCAAATAATGTTACACAGACAATTCTGTGATTTTTTAAGCTAAGAAATGACATATAAGTGCATATACTAGTAAGTACTTTTGAATATTAAACTGTCTACTTCCCAAAAATATGTTATGCAAAGTCACTAAAGATGGCTAAAAAGTATTGAATTCTTATGAAAATGTTGAGCAAGGTCCATTGCCAACCTATGGCCGGCTCAAAATATGTCCACTTGGAACAGATGTATTAAAAATGGTTTATCTTCGCTTTAAAAATATCTAAGAAATCGATGGGATAGTTTGTTTTAAAGCTATAAAAATCTTACTTTACAAAGAAATCGATAATGCTCTCAATAAAAGGAGCATTAAATCTGCTATAATGAGTTGTCTTAGCGAATTGCAGGCTCAAAATCAGACCGAATTGAAACTAAGCGCAGCCAAGTTAATATAGCCTTTAAGTATGACCATTCCTCCTAATTAAGGCAATCCTCCTAACGATCCTCCTCTTCATAATCTCCTAATTAAGACAATCCAACCGAATAATGTAGAAAAGTCCTTGTGGAAGTATCATTAATATGCAACGTTTTTGTAAGTACTTTAACGCAGCTTACATGTTTTTTGGGAGCTCTGTACAAAAAGTCATATATTTGCTGTAGAATACATAATATTTGAAAATACGAAAGCAAAAACAGACCTTCATAAGATTTAAAACCAATTAAGATTGAACAACTGTACCAAACGGAAACCGCTGTTCTTTAAGCTCCAAAAACCATGTAATAAACGAAACCGGTGTACCGGTGGTTCAATAACAGTGTGAACCACTGTACCGAACCTGTTTCCTAATTCAGAGCGGTATACATTTTTGGTATTAAGACTTTGTAGCAAAGAAGTTGGCATTGAATTTTGCTTTTATCAGGGGAATTCTCAGAATTTAAAAAGATTTTGCCTAAAGCTATTTACATTTAATCCAAACTTTTTAAATTTGGTGAGTTAAGTGACTAGGTTAAAGGAGGGAGACTTGACTTTGAACAGTCGTTTTTAATTCGCTGAACTTTCGTTACATAAAAACTCTAACAGTTTATTCGTATATTCGAAAAGTTGTAGAGAAATTCCGGGACACTCTTTGAAGGGTATTCATGTAATGTCCTTAGAAGCAAGAATTTTTGACCACTCCTGCTTCTATATAAAAACGTAGAATTCAAGTAAATGGGACTGACTGGTACCTTATTTATATTTTCTCAATAATTTGGTTCTAATTCTCCCTCTCCTCTTTCCTCACCCAACCACCACTTACCTGTAAAGTTTCGGAGCAGCCAAAGACCTTGTCACATATCCGACATTTATAGCTAATCTCCTCAGCGGCGATATTGGCAGACTGTAGATTGTTAATACTCATACCGACGGCAGCAGATGGTGTTACTCCTGGCATTTTAGGCAGCATTTGTGACGTACTCAGACTTAAATTTGTGACCGCGGTCAGTGAGATGTTTGTGCTAGAGGCACTGAGACTAAGATCCCGGCTAGAGCTACTAACTGAAGAGGCGGCTGGTGATATTAAAGGTGTGGCCTTATACCCAGCCTGTAGTTGTTTATAATAATCCAAGCATTCCAGGCAATCCGGTCGTGTACAGGCGGAGGATTTTACAGATTGAACTGGCATTTGCTGAGAGCTTCCATTGATCACATAGGGGGCAAAATAACGCTTATGTTGTTGGTACGGTGAAGTGGGTGGTGTGCTCAATCCTGCAGCTGCAGCAGCCGCCGCATAAGCGGGCAACAGATGCGGGAAGAATTGAGCATAAAATTTTGTGGCATTTGCCATCGCTAGAAAGTCCGGTGAATAGCCTAGATATGGTGCGGGTGCTGTAAGATGGGAAGCTGATGGTGTAGCTGGAGGCACCGCTTGTTGACTGCCCTTCGATAGATCCAAAATGTTGGTTGCCGCTTCCCTTGAAGATTTCTTCATCTCCTTGCCCAATATGCGACTTATGCTAAAGTCGGTGACTTGTCCAGCCGGGGCAGCAGGTGGTGGAGCCGCGGCCATTTGGGCCGGCGAGGGTGACAACTCATAACTGCGCTGCAACATGGCATGCTTGAAACCCATTCTTCTCGCGGCAGATTCGTTCATAGACGCGGCACGACTCGAACTCTAAAGTTTTTCTGAAAGCGTTACCAACTGTCGCCTTGAGCGTCGAAACTCGAAATGTGTGGACTCCAGCATTGACAGCAAACCACATCGTCTCTTCTTGACCAGGTTCACACAATTGGGCTCAATCTCTCTCTCCCTCGCTGTCTCTCTCTCTCGGTTTCTTGAATTTAATTGGTCAACAAACTGGTTTCCTCTCGCACTGTGTGATCTTTTTAGTGGAGACAAACTGTCGCAGCTCCAATTAGGAGAGCTGGCTGCAATCTCCAGAACCATTTGGTAGTAGCATTTTACTAGTCACATCTATCATAAAGCTTATCTCCGGCTGCAGATCACACGGATCTCCTTCGCTCTCACACTTGCTCTCACTCTCTGCAGCTCCCGGGGGCTCATCCCTCAGCTGGCCAAGCAGATAAAGTGACTAAGATTTGGTTGGGCCGCCGTTGTTTTTGTAATTAATTGCGGTAATAAAATGTGCGCATCGTTAAATTTTCAAAATGTATTTCTCCCGGTTTGCGACTGTCGTCGTCGTCGTCGTCGTCGTAGTCGTTACTGGCATGTGTGAATCTTACGGTTATGAGCAGACACTGGGATCATCTTCTTTTTTTTTTTTATAATTTTGAATGGAGTAGCTAAGATCGTTATGTGTGTGTGTGTGGAGCTGAGGATGGAACATTCACATTTCATAATCAGAAGGAATGCGCTAATGGGGAAAGGACTTTGATCTAGCTACTGGGGACAAGTATGTTAATAAAATTGAGCTATAATAGAAGTGGAGCAGAGCTTAGCCTTAGAAAATTGTCAGCTAATCCATATTAATTGGTAAAAATCAGTAAATCAATGCGAATCATAATACGATTGCGAGTTTGGTAGGTACCAGAACTTACCAAAAAGAATTAATTTTGGTTCAAATTCATTAGGGTATTCGGTTCGGGCTATGGTACCTCTTAGATTTTTGATTTCAAGGTACATAAATATGCTTAGATAGCGATAACTTAGACTTTTATCCATAGATTTATTTAGAAACCGCCCAAAAATATAGATTTTGTGACCAAAATGCATCGTTAAGAAAGAAACACAATGTTAAACATCCGAAAGAAATCTCCAAATCAAACAGAATACCCTGTTCTTGGAAGGGGACTCGAACCAAAGACATCGCCGTTCTAAGGCAGTAGCCTTATCATCTTTTTTACCATATGTAAGCCCAATCTATATAAAAGCACACGGTTTGAGTTTTTTAGATCACTCAAAACGGAGCATGAAATAACCATTTCACTTGGTTCAGCTTAAAAACTAATTAAAATCAAATTTTTTTCAGAACTTTAAAAACATCCTCAAAGTTATGAACAGAAAAGTTAATTTTATATCCCTTATATAATCCCTTAAATTTAATAGTTCAAGAAGCGTTTTCGAGTTCAATCCGTGTTCGGCGTATGGCGATTTCGTGAAGAACTTAAGACATAAGTCGAATTAAAAAAGGGGAAAGCAATTCTCGTACACTTTCTTTCAAAATTTAAGGACCAAGCACTTTTGGGAGACATTGTACAGGAACTTTAAATTGACTTGGCTATTTCGACTCGACTTTTCATGCTGATCAAGAGTATAAATCCCGGCAAACATTTTCTACAATTTTTAATCACATTCGAGTCCTTTTCGGTCCGAAAATAGTCATAAATGCGCTCGCTCGTGATAACAAAAGATACTTATGTAGGGAGAAAGTGGCACCCTAACCCTCTTCTTAAAGAGTCGTTTCTTACCCGTTCTTTTAATCAGGTTGGACTCATTTGTTAACCATTTGCGAGTCTGTTTCGATTCGTAGGTTTTCGTGGGTTATTTTCGAGTCTTCTTTAAGTCGAACTTAATAGTTACCCTTTTTCAATCATCTAAAAGGCTCAAAAAACTCATCCAGGGGATTTTTGTTAAAATATTCTCTCAAATGTTCATTGGGATTGGAACTAAGATGCTAAGATGGCTGTTACAAACTTTAAAATTGCCTCGCTTCTTGGCGCCAGCCGCACACAACTTCGAATCGAGTCAAAAACAACAAAACTATGGCGTATCGGCGCACGGTTCCAGCTCGGCGACCTGTTAATAATGGACCGCACCCTAGCTCAAAATTTAATGCCCACCGCTGCTTTAACAGCTCTTAAACAATTCCTTTCAATATAAAGAAAATTGCAAATGGAAACAATCTAAATTAAGCAATTCCGCTTTCAAAATAAAACCCCCAAAAGGTGCCACATAAATATTTGAATCCTGCTTTCACCTTAAAATCAAAAAAACCTTAAAATTAAAGGATCGTTTAATCTTCTTTTTTTCGTTGCTGTTGCAAAAACAACACTCAACCTTTTGGCAAATCAACACATTTGTCAAGCTACACATAACAACGAACCCAAAAAGCCCGAACCGCAATGGCAATTAAGCCGAATCCGAATCCGAAACCAAATCCACCAACAACAAAGCGGATCACCCGCTGACAGAATATCACTTGGCAACGGCTGATCATTAACCGATAACACATGACATTAAAGGTTCACGTTCACGAACGGAGCAACAAAGCTGAAAGAGCACACAAAATAAGATAAATACCGACCACCCTAAGAGGAACTAAACCGGGCCTAAGGTCCACACAGGTGGGGCGAAAAACGAGCGGAAAATTAATAGTGTGAACACGGCGAAGAAGGGAAAGAGCGAGCGAGCAGTAAAGCACACACTGAAGATCATCGGAACATCTCAGATAGGTATCAGCTTACATTGTGGAGCCCCAGGAGGAGCTGGGAATTTGTCAAAATGTCAACGGGTGAAACAGTTTGAGATTTGGGGGGGTCTTTGCCTTTAACCACGTAGCTTTTGTAAAACAAACCATTAGCAGCTAATAAACATTAGTCATGCCAGGAGTTGTTGGAGTAGAAGCTGGAGGAATCGCTGGCGGAGTGTGTTGCCCTCGATGATTTAGTGAGTGTAATTAAATTTTAAAGTTTCTTTCGCTCGTCGCATATGTAAATGATCTCGCGGAATTCCACGAATAACCACATTAAAAAAGTATAAATAAAACCAAAAACTAAGGTTGAACAAGTTTTCTTGGCTGATAATTATAATGAATTGCCAGTTTAATCAAAATTTATGCAGATCATGGGGACCCAGGCCAGTGCGTGTTGACAGACGGCACCATCAATCATGGATTCTGGCCACCGTTTGGGGTACGTTCGGTCGCCTACGATAAGATCGTTTTGTAAGTGATCTGTTAGAGATTAAGTGGAAAATCTCTTGAGTAATTGGCAATTAGAGAGGACTTCCATTTGACTCATGCGGGTCCTCCTCCTCCTCCTCCATGTAGCTGTAAATGTACACCACTTCATTTGTTTCTGTCGCCGTTTTATGTCCGAGGGTGCACGCGTGTGTCACCATTTTGCTTTCCGAGCATCCTCGCCAACATCTTGATGTAATTTATGTGATTTTCAACCAATCACAAATCAAGTTAAGCATTTTGTTTCGCACATTTTTATGGTCGCTACTGATGCTATGCACCTGGGCGAGGAAAATGTAGGTAAAATGAAGGGATTACTGTGGGTCAACATGTTGCATGGGCAAGCTCGGTAAAGGATGGCACGAAGAGAAAGTTGTGTTGAAGATGTATTAAGTTTGAATAGTTTTTACAAGTTCGTTCGCAATGGTAAGCTTGTACATGAATGGTATATGTGGGATAACATCCCTACATCTTGACTGCATTGAAACCTACACTCGAATTGGTATGATTCCCCTCAGTGAAATATAATGCATATAATGTGAATATATAACGCATAGAAGGAAGCATTTCCGACCACATAAAGTATATATATTATATTATTGTTCAGCATGACGAGCTGAGTCGATATAGCCATATCCGTCCGTCTGTCCGTCAGTTTCTAAGCTATTTCCTCCGTCAGTTTTAATGCTATCGCTACCAAACTTTGCACGTAGTGTTCTAGTACAAAAATGCTGCACATTTGTCGGAACCGGCCGGATCGGATGACTATAACATATAGCTGTCATAGGAACGATCGGTCGAAAAACTAGTTCTAGTGAGAAAAACTTTTTTGTTTATAATGCAAACGTCTCCAAACTCCGTATTTACTAGTTTTCAATAATTCTCCATAACTCTGCTAAATTTGGTCGAAATGGGACATCTATTTAGTATAGCTGCCATAGAAAAGTAAGGTTAAAAAAATAGTCTTAGTTAGAAAAACTTTTTTGTTTTTAATGTAAACTTCTTTCAAATTTGCATATATTTATTTTATAAGCTTTCACACAATTCTTCAAAGTTTTGTCAAAATCGGATGACTATAGGTTATAGCTGTCATAGGAACGATCGATCGATTAACTAGTTTTAGTGAGAAAAACTTTTTTGTTTTCCAAAAAAAAACGACTCCAAACTATGTATTTCTTAGTTTGCTACGCTTTTCTATAATTCCACTAAGTTTGGTCGAAATCGGTCATCTATATAGTATAGCTGCCATACAAAATAGAGTCAGAAAAGTAGTCTTATTGAAAAAAACTTATTTGTTTTCAGTGGATATGTACTTCAAATGAGTAAAAAAAACGTGCTGCAAGGGTATACAAACTTAGGCCGAGCCGAAGTTAACTTTCCTCTATTTTTAATATTTTTTTTCTGCCACTAAATTTTTGAATCCTTTTAAAATGCAATCACACATATTTTATACATCATATTCAAATCTTTTATTATTATTTTAATATTTATTTCTAAGTTTCTGGTGGAGCTAAATAAAAAAAAGTAATTCCTTGTGAATGTTTACTTTATGGGTGCAATCATCTAATTGTATAAAACAAACGTCAATGATCCGTTTTTCTTAGCACATTTCCCACTAATTTTGGTTTGTGCTTGCATTTAACATTTTCCTTCATTTCCTCCCAAGTCCAACTTATTTCCTCGCTACTGTAGCTCATTAATGCCATAGAAACGAACATTTGTCTCATTCTGGTTTTTATGATCCTTTTACGTGGTCATTTTTTTTTTCTTTTTTTATCATTTGTTGATAATAATTATGGTCTTTTGTGATAATTGTGGGCTATTGTGTCATGTCTTAAAGAGTCGCCTTTTTTTTTTATGTTTTTCTCTCGCACTTTAATAATAATTGTCATTAAGATAATTAGTTGGTATGTGACTTGGCCGACGGTCATTGGAGTTTCGAGTTTATTAAATGAAAAGTTATGACAAAAAACAATTTTCCCAAAAGGCCAAAGATTTATTAACGCGATAGGAGGAAAAGTGAAAAGGTCGTAAAATGTGAAGATCTACCGCTTAGCGGTCGTAAAAGGATTTTTGTGAATGAACAGATTTGTTTTTAATTGTGTGAAAAGTGAGCAGCACCTTACTCAGAAATGTTCAAACGATTTCCTAATGTGGAATCCATAAATCGCTGTGAAATGTCTATCCCTCTTATCGTGATGGCCACCCAAATAGTTTCCACACAAAAGAACTCATAATTAAATTATGCAAATTTCGCACTCTCCGGCGGCGGCTTCAAACAGCAATACGAGGCGATGACACGTACGTGACAACAATAAACCTCAACTCAACGCCTGCGTAGAGTGGTGCCAACTTGTCACATCATTAACAATTTGATCGATTTGGCTCAGGAAGCTGAAATTGAAACAGCTGGGACAGTTACTGTAGGTTCTTTAATGACAAAAAAAAAAATGTAGCGTATTTAAATGTGGAGCCCATTAAAGTGCCAAAAGTAGCACTTTAGTTGTTGGTGGGTCCAAAACGAAGCAAAGATTGATCTGATGATTACACTGAGGAAATGTTATAGGAGTTTCAATATGTATGGTTACTGGCAGTCCTTAACCGTTTAAGGGCCGATTTCTAATCTTCTACATAGAGCTATCTGTGACATAAACCTACAACTTGATATTTAAGTCCAATACAGACCAAATGGTTAAGGGAAATCAGCCAATGAATAATATTCAATATCTTTTTTTTTCCTCTGTGTATATATTTCACTTTTATTTCAATCAATTTTTGATGTGGGGAAATAATAAAATTAACTGAAGCTGCTGCTAGTTTTAAAAAGATCCTTTGTCCTGTAGGATTCATAAATGATAGATTTATAAAGGGTGTAAAAATCGTTGCATACTTTTCAGAGCAGTAAGCTCTGCTTGCTAACCTATTAGTGGCATGTTTAAAAAATTTGAATGCTCTGATGACTAACTTAAGAAAGGGCTATATTTCACTGAGTAACGGATACATCGAAGTAAAGCAGGCCCGACTTCAACTTACACCCCCCTTTCTTTCAGTGTGCATCCAGCTTTAATCTATACACAAATGTGTAGTTAATCGCTCAAACCCAACCACACCACACTCTTAACTTACAAATCTTGTTGGCGTTGGCGACAACCAAACAAAGTATAGTAGATTTATTACACTTACTTGTTCTCCCCTCCCCTACAGCCCACTGGAAATCACTCCTCACACACACACACACACCGAATAGCTCTCCCTCTCTCACTCACTCGTTTCCAATGAAATGTGTTTTTCAAATAAAAATGGTCCATGCGATGCGATCGAATTTAAATTGAAAAATTTGATTTTAATTCTTGCATTTGAAATGTGTTTTCATTAACATAATTAACGTACAAATTAAATGTAGTTTGTGTTTTTTTTTTTTTACCTTGGATTTCGTTTGAATTGTAAAATCGAAATAAATTACATTTTTACAGCAAAGAAAGCGAACTCTCAGCTCTCTGACAGCTGCTCGTCAGTCCATTAAATTTGGTCTAAAGAGTTTTTAGGAGGCATTAAAAGTCGGTTTCGGTGTGTTTAATGCCGTGTTTTTTCCTACACTTTCGTGGGGGGCTTCGCTTGATTTATGCTTGTGGCTCATTTATATTGAAATTTGATATATTTGAGCGGGCTGTTGGGGCGTTTTATTTTGCAAAAGCCGAAACCGCCGCTTGCCCCATTCGAAAACGTATTTCTGCATTTTATATTCAAATTAATTGAAATGATTGTGATCTACAACATGGCATGCTATATATATATATGTGTATATATATACACTCGTATATAGGCATCCCCGTATATGTTTAATTTATGAATATCGCTTTGCCCAACGCTTTGTCTTTGTCTCGTTTTTTTTTAGCGAAGTTTTTTTTTTTTTAAAACGTCGCATATAAATTATATGGCCAGACAATAGTAACTGTAACACCTCCTAAATGGTATCTTTCTTTGACGATTTGAATGAATTTTGGAATGGATTTCTTTGAATGAAGTTTTCGGGTGCGTGGGAGTTGAGAGGAGTCTTGTTATTTTCTAATACTAAACTATAGATCCCGATCTAAATATTTTTTTAATAACCCATTTCCATTTAAGCAACTAATTTTCGAACAAAAAAGTAAATGTTGCAGCATCCATGGCCTGTAAATTGTGGACAGTTTTTGTAACCATCTCAAACACAAGAGGCGGCAACAGGTGGACAATTACCCAACAACAACAACAACTACAAAACATGCGTTAATTGTCTAAAGTCTATGGGTGCTGCTGCTTGGGGCCCGGGCACGGTGACAAAATTAAACTTAATTGTTTTATGACAGCCGACAACAACTGCCGCCGCCTGGACCGCCAAGCAAGGAAAGCCTAATGTGTCCCCCAGACCAGAGTTTGTCTTGGAATCACAGTCCACCACGCAGCCTCCAAGCGGCGAGCGGCAAACAGTTGACATTTTTTAGGGTCTTTAACTGCGTAGCTTTTGTTTGTTTCTCTGTTTAGCCTTTTTTTTTTGTTTTGTTTAATTGTTTTTACTTGTAAACGATTTTTTTTGTTGTTTAGTTTTGCTGCAGCTCCCATTTTATAATATTTATTAAAAAATGTTTTAAGCAGAAGCCGGAGTTTTAATGAATCAAAACAGAGAAGAGCAACAAAAAAAAAAAATAGTAGTAACAGCAGGTGCTGACCAAGTGAGCTAGAGCTGGGTTATGCACCCCAGCAGAGGATGGAGTTGAAGACCGGGAGAGTGGCAGCAACTAGTCAACATTTCTGTCATTGTTTTAAGGTAAACTTTAAGCATTTTTATGTCAATCACAACACAAAGGGAATGGTAGCGACGCATATAAGTGGTAACAGGTGGTGCAGAGAGTGGGGAGGTGTTGTTGGTAGTAAATTAGTTTGCTAATAAATTGTATATTTTAATATATAATTTTATTGTTATTTTATTAAAGGCTAGATAGCTTGATTCACTTGGTTCAGTACCATCAACTCGACACTTCGGATTTTGTTAGCACAGGGCCACACTTAAACAGACACATGAACAGCACCAATAAATTGTAATCAGGCATTAAATAGCCACACCTCTTCTATATCAGTTCAAGTTGATATAACTATTTTAACGTATGGTTTTGGTTAATGGTTCAAGATAAAAATCAACAATATTTAACATACACGGACTGAGTGATTGGGAAGGCAGTGACTAAAACATACTTTAATCGTTCAATTGGTTAAAACCAGCCAAAAGGGGTCAAAGCCAAATTCTTGTATATCTTTTTGAGCTCAAGGTAGAGTTTTTGTATACAGTACAGAGCCAACCAAACACAAAAGCATTGCACACGGAAATTGCTGGACTTCCATTATGTATCCGAGCTTAATCAGTGGAAAAGCGTATTTTACACACTGATCTTGACCTGAATGCGAAAGTCAGGCTAAAGAAATGATGACCGTGCGTGTTTTAAATACCTTGTAAATAGGACGACAGGTCTTTTTCTTTCTTTTTTCATATTCTGAAAACGTTAAATTTAAGCATAAAATGATCTGAGAGAAATACTTAACAACTGTTTCAATACTGAAGAAGGTAACAGAAGGCATCTTTAAAGAAGAATTTGCTCCTTTTCGGTGATCTTGTAGAGGATTTTAATACAAAATATTAGCTTTTCCTCTTCGATCGATCTTTACAAGACATTTTCGAAGCGTATTTCATCTTTGGATTGTTTATTAATATACTATAAACCCAATTCAGTTCTACACCTTTTAAAATTTGGTGCTTAAAACACTGTTTGAGATAATGGAAGATCGAACCTGCATACGGATTAAATAAATGATTTGAATTAACAGCCCGAAAGGTTCAAGCCGAGCTTCTCTCAATCTCTTGGCTTGTACGCCTTTTATTTTGCCACAAAAGAATGGAAACAACAGTTTAACGAGGCTTGGGAAGCTTTCTCATGCCTAGTTACTTCAAAGCTGGCGCCAATAGCTAGTGAAGGTGACTGGCTGTGTGAGTTTTTAAAGAAACCACCTTTTTTAATAAATGTCCTGAGGCGGGTTCAAACCCACAACCTCTTGAAGAGCAGGCTCACACACCACCTGCTGCACAACATGCGGCAAGAGTTCCATACATCTTAACTTTAGAAGAATATCCCTTAAACATTTTAAGCTGATTTCCCATCGTCGACATAGCTGCTAAGTGTCAGAAAATCTGAGATTTTACTCTGTTATTTGAATGTTTATGTGTAGAAGACTAGAAACTTGCACTTCGAGATCTGCTCTAATAAATAAAATATTGCATATGCCCTTGGAGGATGCTAAGAAACTATTTTTAAACGAGGGTACTATTCTAAGCAGAGCATTAACATGTGGGGAAGCTGATAAGTATCAGTTGACCTACTTTTAAAGTGTCAAATAAATGAAGAGTTTGGTAATGGGAAATATCCTCTAAGTGCACATACCAAAGGTATGCCTCATTGTCTAAAAACTTAAAAGAAAGACTTCATCATCTTTCTATCAGCTGGCAAAAAACATTTGATCTTTTTCAATCAAAGGAATGTTAATTAAAAATAGATTCAATTTGCCATGACATTAATTTGTACAGTTTAATGTGACCTACATTCCTACATGGAACCGTTTTAGAACTTCTCAAAGGAAGTCAACTTCTGCCATTGTCTGTCCACACACGACAATATCTCAAAGGCTGATTGTCATTTGTCAAAAGGTAAAACAAACCAAACGCCCAATTAGCGACACAGTTAAACGTCAACATCCTCACGGCTTCACATCCGGAGGAGCTGGAGCTGGAGCACATAAGCTGTTGCAGTTGCTGTTGTGTCGCTTGCCCCCCTCTAGAGACGGTTACATTTTCGCCATCAATCAGCCACCGCAGCGGGCGCCTGCTCAAAAATGCGGAACAGACCAAAAACAACGTGACTGCTGTCCTAGGGATGTGTCGTCCACTTGTGCGACTCGCTTGGCAATTAACCATCAATTATCACATAACCAAACTGCTGACCAGAGTAGCTGTGAAATTGGGTTTATTGATTTGCTAAAACATTTTACAAATGTCACGAGTCTCGAATTTATTTATTTATGTTTTACAGCCACTCGAGCCGCTGCTGTGTCTTTCGTTTTCATTAGCGTGATCATAAAGAAACACTCGACAAATATTGTGTAGCAACATTTCAGATCAGATCGAAGAGCTACCGTTTGTTGTGGTGGGTGCTCTGCTCTGCTCTGCTCGGGAAGATAAAAACACCGACATGGTCTGTTTGGGCGCACAAGCGCGACCATTGTGGAGTCTCGAATTTCGGATGACGGACGTATCATTGATTAACACCATTTTGTTTATGATTGTCGCTATTTGACTTAGTTATTTAATACGTGTCTGTATGGCTGCTTGAGTAGCCGGAACCAAAGTGGCCAAGTGAGGCAGCGAAATGCATTTATATGTCTTGAGTTGATGCCGAAATTTTTAATGGATAATGTGAAAGTGATGACACATTTTAGTGTGTGAGGAGGGTCAGTGGTTTTGCATCACAGCTGGTAAAGATTGTAAAAGTATTTGCATGGTCTTTTGAGGCAAACATTGAGTTTGGTTCATTTTGATGCTGCAAGTCTCCATTTTTGACTTGGTTTGGGGTACAAACTCTTACTCTTCGCTAGAGGAACAGTTCCGGGTTCCCTTGCGCAGAAAGGTCTTTACTTCGATCTCACTTTTTGTGTCAAATAAGTTTACAAATGACATAATTGATTCCAATGGCCGATTTCTCATCGGCTTTGTGTTAGATAAGCTTAGGTTTTGCTCTGTTATTTGTAGATTTATGTGACAAATAGCTCTCTAGCAGAATAGAAAATGGCCCTAAATCTATGTCACAGACATTGAGGGAATTTTTTAAGCTAAAAGCAATTACTTGATATTAATAGTTGTTGTGGGGGGTTTTATTGATTGATAAGTTTACATATATAAATAAATAAAAATATCAGTCTACAATAAATGAATCTATCAATAACACAAATATTAATAGTATAACTTTTCAATTACCAATAAATCCTGTGGAAATTTATTTACATTTTAATTGAATTGAATTTTTAGTTGAATTATCAATTGAATTTTAGTTGAACTTTTCTCTTAAAATATAGAAATAGTTGAAGCTTTAAGGTAATTATTAATGGCACTTTAACCCAATCAAGTGCAAACTAATATTTTTATATTTATTTCCTTTCCATTTAAAATTAGCTTGGGATATTTCGCTTCCATATCATTTTCAATTGTAATTTCCCTTTCCATTAAATTTTAGAATGAGATTCAATTATTAATATTTTCAATTATTTTCAATTCAATAATTAATTGGCATATTTAACTTCAATTGAATTTTTAATTGACATCTTTAACTATAATTAAAGACTTCAAATGGGACTTTTCACAACCAGTTCAAGTTTAATTGGTATATTTCATTTCAATTATATTTTCAATTGAGATTTACAAGTATAATTAAATACTTAAAGATTGAATTTTTAATTATTTCTAAATTTTAATGGGTTTTAAAAATTAAATTAAAATCCAGTATATTTGAAAACAAAGTTGAGCTAAAATGTAAACAAATTTTAACAGGATTTAGTGGCATATAAGTAAATTAATTTAAGTATTTAGCCATATAAAATAATTTAATGGATAAAAATTGCAATCAGCATTTAACTTAATAATTAGATAAGCGGACACCTTTCTGTTTTGAGTGTATTAATTGCTAGTTTAACAAAAACCTCACAACTTTTACCCTTTCTCCATGCTTGTCCACCTTCCTAGCAGTTCCTTTAAATTTATTTACTTACTTTGCCCATAACTCACTCTCTCTCTCTCTCTCTCTCTCTACCTCTCTCTCCGTCTCCTCCTGGCCTATTGCCACATATAATTAATTTTAATTAACTTAAGGATTAACTCCAACTGACCAAATAGCACCCAAAGGAGCTGGCTACAGAATGTGAAATTGCTAGAAAATAAAGGCAGCTAATCAAGCGGCATCTGGGCAATGGCAACGCGTTGCTATGCAGTCCGCACGCTTTATAAAATAATGATCAGATGAGAAGAAGCGGGGGGGCGGCGGACGATTGCTCCCGTAAGTGCCATATTGTCACTGTTTGATCAATCAAACTGCCGCCGATGGCTACGACAGATCGTAAATGTAACTCAATCTCCTTGTTGCGTAACTTGTTTCCAGCCAGGAGCCGAAGCTGGAGCAGGCCATGCAATTAGCCCTGCTGATGCGGTTGCTGCCGCTGCCGCTGCTCATCGATGGCTGAACGGCTGAGCTGTGCTAATTGACAATATTTATGAACACGTACGCATTTTGTCGCCCCCAGTCCTTAATTGGAACGCATCCATCGCCCACAGCTGGCCAATTATTTTCATCAAAATTGCTGACAATTTTCAACGTAAGCTGGCTGCAGCAGGAATGAGCGCGAGTTCTTGGCGACGTTTTGGTTATACGAATGTGTGTCATAAATTGTCGCCTAGATGAGCACTTAAATTCTGCTTAGAGCGGGTCTTGACTTGCAGTTTAATTAAATTTACCTTAATTACACATTAAAGCATTCTTAGCTGCGAGCGTTTTTTATTTTATTTGGTCATTTAACCAAACAAGTTCCATTTTGTATTCGCTGCTTTGATAAAATGTAGTTAGCGGTTAGAAACGATTGAAGTAGCTGCCAACTGAGTTGGTTTTATAGACATATTAACCTTTTGGGGCAGGAATGATCGTGAAGTGAAATGGCTAGTTGGCAATATTTAGCGTATATTTTGTTTATGACATTATGAAACATTAGTGAAGTGAGTTGAGGTTAAATATATCTAACAAAATTATTGCTGCCACACTGTTGCTGCCGTGTTGTGACCATAGAATGACCTAATCCGAAGTGCAATTTCAAGGGATTGTGACAGAACAAAAGTTTTTTAAGAGTCTTAACGAAGTTTGAATTTCCGTTCCCTAAACTGAACGAATGAAATTGTTATAAAAAAGCATGTTGCTTTATTGAAAAATGACTTAGTAAGTTTTGCCTTGATATTTAAAAGATGTTTACTTGCCTTTTCTATTTCTAAACGGTATAGATTGGCCTTGAACACACCTTCTGACCTAATCTGAAATGACACTTTCCCAAAATAATAACTTATTTGCCCATTAATTTGTCAAAAAAAGGCTTAATAATAGAATTTCTCATAGCTTTGCCAGAAGCCACATTATCATTAAAAGCCACATCAACCCCTTTTCTAACAACCTTCTATCCAAACTGAGTTTTAACTTTATCGTATGATTTTGTTTTGCAGATTCCTCCAACCTTTTGCACGTGACCAGATATCCGAAATCGTGAAATAAAGGGTGAGTTTTTAGCAAATTCATAAAATTTAGAAATATGTATGAAATGTTTATATGAGTCGATAGGACAATTTTTATACACTGTTCCCATTGAAAATGGGAAAAGGGGGATCATAAGGTTGTGCGAATGTATGTAACAGGGAGAAGGAAACATTTACGACCCCATAAAGTATATATAATCTTGATCCGCGTGAACAGCCGAGTCGATATAGCCATGTCCATGTGTCCGTCCGTCCGTTTGTCTGTATGAACGCGTCGGTCTTAGAGACTATAAGAGAGAGAGAGACTCAAATTTTTGCATGAAGGTAGATGCATGCCGTAAGCAGATTAAGTTTGTTTCAGATTTATAAAATTCCGTCCCCGTCCCCATCTTATCACCAAAATATAGTTACTTCCCAGACCTAAAACACAGTCAGATCCACAATTTTCAAGCTAGTGTTAGTTTTCAAGTATCGTGGTTTAGTATACATTAAGCTAGGCCCAATATCTACAATCAGATCGGACAAAAAACACCGGAGCTATAAGCGAAACAATTGAGCTTGACGTTAGTTAGGTCTAAAGCCGCTGAAATTACTAAATAATGTGGCCTACTTCCAGGATGAGCCTTTAATAGCAGTTACAAAAACCGGCTACACGCATTTGATGCGTTTGGATCAGATGCCGAAGACAATTCGGCTGGTATGTTACCAGGCGTCAGCCTAGTGTGTCTCTAGCTTTAAATACGTCAATCACGTGTTTCGGGTAGTACACGTACGTTCGAACCTATACTCATACACGAATACGCAAACAGTAATTCACGTGTAGACTTACGTTCGAACTGAAACAGTTTTCAAATGGTTCATACGATGGATTCAATTTTGGCATATTCTCTCCAACATATCGGCCATTAGGTAACGAATAAATACTTCAATATTGGCTTCCAGTGCGTCAACTGTTGTGGTCTTGTTGCTATAGACATGAGCCTTAACATAGCCCCACAAATAGTCTTAGGGGCACAATCTAGGCCACCAATTGACAGGCTGTACACCGAACTCGCCTCTCAATTAGGCCATTGTTTCGCGTGCTCTTTGGCAAGATATCCAATTTGTCATGAAGCTTCTCACATATTATATATTTGTGCTTCTCAGATGGACTATTACACTTGTGTGATATCTCCTTGGAGCAACTTTTATGCCATATCAGACAAGTGAAAATACAGCTTATCTACCTCAATTCAACTTAACAATAAAATTCAATAGAACTCAGTGCTTCAATAAATTCTTCCCCAAAAGCATTTTGATTAGAGCACCAAATTCCCATACTTGGTCCCTTCGATTGAGTTAGATTCATCTTAGACTAGCAGTTGGGTTCCATTTGTTTACTTGCTCTTGCTGTTAAAATGAGATTGATCTCTACAAATCGTGTTCTTTAAACTAGAACACCAGCTTCCGTTTAATTTTGCGGTTCCCTAAGTACACACATTTCGTTTGAAATTCAATTTAAATTTCGGCCTGACCTTCCTTCCATCAAATGCAACACCAAGATCTGTCGGCAAAAGCGGTCATAAACGTTCGACTGGATGAGCATGAGTAAAGATTTAATGGGATCGTTTGAAAATTTAAATTATAAAACACTTTAAAAAACCAAATAAACACTTGCAAACGGCAACTTGTATCGCACCGAAAGAGAACGGGGGCCGCCAGTGCCTAATTAAATGTAATTAATTTTCACATGCCTCAAAATTAAATGCATTTAAATCACAAGAAATCCCGAGAGTGTGAGCTTTTTTAATAGCTCCCCAGCGCTGTTAAAAGCGATTTAAAAAGTTTCATTAAGATAAACTCCAACTTGTTTGCAACCTTTAAACAAAAACAACAACAACAACAACAACAAATAAAGCAGTGTTATAGCAATTTAAATTTTAATTTAAGCTCAGTGGCTATGACGACAGGTGAATAAACCATGGGTCAGTCCCGCAATCTGACTAAACTACATCGAACAAATGAAAGCACAGAAAACAACAAAACTAAAGTCTTGGGGCCATTTACCGTTGCGCCCTCGAGGCGTGGCTGTCGTTTTGAGGGCATCTCCTCACATATTAATGGCCCCGACCGCCCATTTCGGGCAAACAAATTGTTGCTACTGGATGGAAGAAGCTTCCATTTCATCTCCCTTGTGCGCTTTCTCACTCACCAAGCAACAACAGATTCAATGGAAAAATGGCGCTTAACTGTAACTCGCACAATGTGAAACATTTTCGGGTCAGGTGCGCAGGTAAAGATTTCACCAACCTGCCAACCAGCCAACGCCCCACAGTTTTGTCCATTATCTTACGGTAATATCACCCATAAAGCGCTGTCTCTCTGTGAGTGTGTATGCTGTGTGTCATCATCGTCATCATCATCATCATCTGCTGCTGCTGCTGGTCAGCCTTCGTTTAACATCATGAGTTTGATCTCTAGTCAGCGCAACTTTTGGCTCGTTATGGTTTCCTCCGTATGTACATGGCTCTGTCTACACGGTCGGGGTTGTAGTATAGTTTTTCAGTTTTTTTTTTCTTCTTGTTTTATGATTTTTTCGGTGTTACTTTTTCGTTTGGTTTTTGCGCAAATTTATGTTCAACTTGGCCATTTCATTGGTGAGCACGGAGTTTAATGGGTCCATGTTATTTTCCTGCAATTTCCGGCTGAAAAGGCTGCTTTTCAATCATTTTGTGGTCAAATAAAGTTGTAAAACGATTGGCATTTGCAGAATTTACAAAAATCTTCGACTCTGCAAATAAAAACGTACATAAATTGAATACAATTCCATATTCTGATGTCTTCTCAGGGGGGTGACAGCCATTAATTCAGTTCAAGTACACGTATAAAACACATTCCACTCATCTGTCAGCCGTGTGTCACCATCAGGTAACTCATTCCATACCATAATGCATGCGGACTATGCCCCTTTACCTTTGTCTTAACATTGCTTTACTTGGGAGGGCCTTAAAACGCGCCTTAATTAGCCGTACGTGCGGAGTGCGTTTGTCAACCCAGCAAATGGGCATTGTCAGGCTCCAACAAAACACACAAATCGCATAATGTTATCAACAAACTCAAATCAGCAGCTCCAACAACAAAGGAACACCTGCCACAATGACATGTGCTGATAATCGGACGGAGACGGAGGCCCAAGTGTGTATGTGTGTTGACGTTGACCCGTGTCCAGCGGTCATAAAACAAAATGAAAAATGTTGTTGCAAAAAAAGAAAAAACAAGAAAACAAAGCACTAGGACAAATTAGATTTAAACGTAATGATTAAACCATAGGCCAGTCGACGCAATCAGTTCTGGAAAAGTTCCAACAATCCAACTACGCATCCTTGACCCCACGTGTGCAACAGGCAATGTGTCATTGTAATTATGCCAGAGGCTTACAATTGCTTTAATGGGGCTGGCAATTAAAAGGAATTGACAACACTTAAGGACTAGGAAATTTTACAGCAGGTTTTTGAAAGTGATTTATGTGTGCTCCCGTGTCATAGGCCAGAAGGGCTTTAAATGTAAATGTACTTAAATGATATTCGTGTAAACGAAAGTATACACTCTGGGGATCAATATCTGAAATGAATTCAGAAATAAATCACCGCAGTTTAAAAAAAAAATTGTATCAGTTCCACAGTTTAATAGGTAGAAGGTTTGTGCTTTGTGAACATATTTTATAATTAGATTTATATATCGATACGTCAAAGAAATGGTTAAGAACTTATGAACGTAGGCTGGGCATCACCGATGGGCACCTTAACACATACTTTGAGACTCGAGCTTGACCGATTTTCTGTTTGTTTTGCAATTATATTGAAAACACAATTTTTTGGAAATCAACTTTTTCCCTATAAGTCACGCCGATTCTGAAAATAAAAGTCCATTTAATTCTTAAATTCCTTAATTTTTTAACGTGTTTAGTAGTTTGCATTGTGAGAATATGCTTCTTATGAAAGAGTTTCGAATTTTATTTTACATTTAAACTCGTCCAAATTCTTAGCTCATATAATAACACTCATCACATCACATCAAACTAATTTCCGAGATGTTAAAAACGTCTAACACTCATTTTATCAACCTACAGGTCAATTTTCCTATCGAGGTTACTATAAGGTGTGAACCTGAACCACTTTTGAAGTAGTTCAGCCGAATGGTAGCTGCCGGCTGAAAGTCAAAGTTCATAGTACCATCCTACACACCAAATATCAAATTCATAGCCTTAGTTACTTCTCAAATATAGCTCTGAATCACTTTTGAACTGTTTCGAGACCGGTAAAATACGCAACTTCCCATTACCAACTAACAATTTTAGTCCAAATATCCAACTTCATTACTCAAATAAAATCTAAAATTTGGCCTTGAAGCACTTTTCAACCGTTCTTAACAGCTTTCTAATCGGTTCACAGAAATGGCAAATAGCCTCTTAAGACACAGAATAACATGCTTATACACTAAAAATCCAAAGTTAAACCAAAATTTACCATCAATTTAAAGTCGACATAATGCTGTTAAGCCTAGAGAGCGGATTTTTGCATATTCTTAAACCGATTTTAATCCTAGTACATTAGGAAAAATGTGTATTAAACAAATTTTTTCACATCATTTGTCTTTTGCTGACCCTCCAATTCATTAAATAATTATTTAAGTCATCTTGGAATTGAGTGCAGAATTTTTGGATTTTTTATTAACGTAAAGAGTCAGCACATTAACTTTGTCTTACTTGAATGAAAATCGGTTTGAAAATATGCAAAATACGCTCTTCCATCATGACTGTCCTTACCAAAACTATTTCTAAATGTTTTTATATATTTTATGAGGAGTCTTTTTATTTCTTGAGGCTGTTTCTTTTGTAGAAAGAGGTGCACGTAAAGCAAGAAAGCATTTTTTGCCTTTTTTAAATAATTTTAGTGTGTTTTTGGCTCACTTTGATATTATTGTAAGGTACTATTTATCTCGCTTTAAAATAAACCATATCAAATATTTCTGAACACATGTATTCAAAATGATATATCTTTGCTCTAAAAAATCGCACAACTAATTTGGATAGTTTATTTTAAGGCTGAGACGCTATACTTTACCACTATGTTAAAGAGTTAAACATTTTAAAGGTTCGCCACAAAAAGTGTTGAAAAAGGGTAAAAATATGAATTTTAAGCGTATTTTAATGTCAAATTACTAAAGATCCAAGCATGAAATGCCATTTCCTATATAGATTCGTGTTCAGCTCACGAAACCCATATAGAATCCCCACCTGCCCAGCCTGCTTTCAATATACACATTAAACACTCCTAAAAACTCGACCCCTAAAGCTGATAAACTTTACTTTATATTTCTAGTTTCATTATCGTGTGTGTGGAACAGCATCTGTTTGCATTTCCGATGTCTTTTTCAATGCTTATTCCATAAGTTAAATTTTTATAATTCTTTATACGAGTCCTTTAAATGATGCGATAAGCAGAATCTAATATTAGTTTTGAAGAATAATCAATTTTGTTTCACATGCATTATTTATGCCAATTCGCTGATGATACCTACGCTTTAGTAGTAGTAGGTAAGTGGTAAGGCTTTTGACACTTGATCCATCATTACAGGCTTTATAACCAGGCAGGAAAGTTTCTAATTTTAGACTTGTTCTTCAAACGGCAACAATAAAGCTTTATCCAAAAAAGTATGCCGCTTATTTTATTTGCTTCCGTCGCTTCTTCATTTGATTTCCCATCCTAAGAGTAGGCAATGCAAGACATTCCTTCAAATTAATTGTTTTTTTTTTTATTATTATTTGAATTCCATTTCATTGTTCTGTAACACAAGAGCACATGTAATTTATGTATAATTCGCATTTACGCTTAAATACTACAATTTCCTATGTACAAATATTCGTTCGTTTTGTGAGTTGTGTGAGTGTGACAAGAAAAGTTTCGTGTATGATACTTGATCACTTGTAAATAGACGTGTTTTTGATATATATACAGATATATATATATATATAAATAGAGCTAAAAGCGAGTGCGGCGGTTTTTGGTTTTAAATCCTTGTAATACTTGTATATGGAAGGAACAATGGACGACATTGTCTCACAGTATTCGAGTCGTTGTGTCGTGTGAATTGTCGATTTACTGGCAACATAAATGCAAAACGTAACTTTAACAACATTTTTGTTTTTGCTTAACAAATTTATGAGCTAAACAACATTTACTACCAAAAAACATTAACGACTAAAAACACGCTAAACAAAATTCGTCTCAGCAAATGTCATCTAGTTTGAGAAACTTCCAAAAACTAGAGGAATAAGTGGGGAAATAATTTAATTGAATTTTGTATATGTCTAGTTTAATTTACTTAGATACTTCCAACTCTCTGGACAAGACACACTTTCAGCAAAATTTGCTCATACTAATATCATTTTTGTTTTGGTTTTTGTTCAACTCTCTGGCTCGATGTATGATGACAAGTGAATTTGGGTGGGTGCTTAGAAAACTATTTACAGAGTGTGCGATAGTTAAAGGTTTAGTTATGGCTTAGTTATTATCTGCTTGTGAATGCGATTGCTGCGTATGATGCTGGTGGTGCTGCTGCTGCTGCTGATAGTGATGATGCGTGGTGGATGATCCCGCTTGGGTTGATGAACTGGCTGTCGTTGTTGTCGATTTGAGTTGAGGCTTAATATCCTCGATTTGTATTAGTTGTTCGATGGGTATTAAAGACAATTCACCGCCCACAGTCTGAGGAATAGGCAACTTGGCCAGAGCCTGGAAGGAAATATAAAACAATAGAACAATGATAATTTGTATAAAACAAAAGCTTTGATAGATGGTTTCACCTTGGCATGCTCTACGGCTATGGTGGCTGCCTTTTCAGCCTCACGCTGTCGTCGTTCTTTGAGTTTAAGTGAGAAAATTGCCACAGATCTGGCACTTTTGACTAATTTCTGCTTAAGTCTTGACTTCTTGGCCGCCAATTCGGCAGCTGAAACAATAGATAATAGCTTAATAATATACAATTAGTGAAAGAGATTACAATTTACTTACCCTTGGCCTCATCGTCTGTATTACCCGCTGAAGTGGAAGCTGCCGCCTGATCTTGAGCCTTCTGTTCGCGTTCCCTTTCCTTTTCCCTTTCCTTCTCCCTTTCCTTCTCTTCTTTGGCCTGTTGTTTCTCTTCTTTGGCCAGTTGCTTCTCTTCCTTGGCCAATTGCTTTTCTTCCTTGGCCAGTTGTTTCTCCTCCTTGGCCTGTTGTTGTTTCAGTTGCTTTTGCGATGATGTCGATGAGGAATTTGATAGGGCACCCACACTGGGTCTTGAGTGTGAGTTACTTATGCTGCCTGTGGGAGCGGCGGGACCTGCCCCACTGGGACTAAAAACACTTCCTCCGCCACCGGACGATGAAGAGGAGGAGGCCACTATCTGCTGGTGTTGTATTTGCTGTGGTTGATAGGACACTGGTGGGGTGGGAGCTCCAGTTTTGAGTGCCACATTGCTCCAAGATGGCGCTGTCTTTAAAATGTCCGAAGTCTCTGCCTGACTGCCGAGTTCCTTTAATTACGTAAAAAATTTGTTAATATCGAAATTTTATAAATAATTTCAAATTGTTTATAAAAACTACACACATTGAAAGCTTTTGGGTATGTTTTGGGGGGGGTATCATGCCTTAAATAGGGAGTGAGTGTAGTAAGCCAGCGTGAATTGCTTAAAATGTCTATGATCAAAGCTTCTGCCATGCCGAAACCAATTTCCCCGAATCTTTCAAATTATTTATAAGTTTAATTAGTTGATTATAAATTCCCAAATCCCAATTATAATCCCCAAACACAAAAATAATGAAACACCAACACACACACATATCGAATAATAAACATTTGGCTTATGCATAGAGTAAGATCTGGGTTGTATACTCTCACTACCTTGGCAATACAATCTATGCTTCTATGCAGATTCGTATTGTCGTTGACTTTTAAACGTGACATCCATTCGGGTGCGTGAAGTTTTATGTGTAGTTTGTCCTTTAAACGACAAAATTTTTGGTAGGTAGAGTTAATGTGAGGTTATACTTTGGGGTTTGTTGTGTAATCGTGGCGTATTAAAGTTTAGTTTAAAGGTGAATACAAAACTTCCCACTAGATATGATCTCTGATATACATATGTTTGAAAAGTCCCCTATCTCTTGCACTTGTGGCTAACGAAAGAGAACCTATTGTATTGGACAAAACCTACGAGATCTAGCTATAAAGAGCTGCACAATCTAAAATAACTCGATTTACATTTAGGGTACTCTTTTTTTTTTTTTTTTAGAAAAATCAATAGAGATATTCCACATCGGTCAAATAGCCCAATATTTTGTCAGATATTTCACATATTTTAAGCATAATATCAATGTAAAATGAATCCATTTGGCCGTGTTTTGTGCTTTTTCGAAAGCATTTCAAGCTAATGCTTGCTTTAAAAGCAAAGAAAGATATGGTGGCCTTTTGTAATAGCGTATATAAGCGTTCCTTTTCAAGGAAAGAAGTTATTTTTTCATATTTAAATCCAAATTAAAAATAGAGGAAAGCTAACATCGGCTTGGCCTAAGTTTGTATACCCTTGCAGCACGCTTTTTGAACTAAATTTCCACTGAAAATCAAGTTTAGTCTCAGAAAACTACTTTTCTGACTCTACTTTTGTATGACAGGTATACTATATACATGTCAGATTTCGACCCAACTTAGTGGAATCATGAGAAAGCCTAGAAAACTAAGAAATACAAAGTCTGGAGGAGTTTTCTTTGAAAACAAAACAGTTTTTCTCACTAAAACTAGTTTCTCAACCGATCATTCCTATGGCAGCTATAACCAATAGTCATCCGATTTTGACAAAACTTTTAAGAATTGTGTGAAACCTTATAAAATAAATATATGCCAATTTTAAAGAGGTTTACCTTAAAAACAAAAAAGTTTTTCTTCCTAAAACTAGCTTTTCGATCGATCGTTCATATGGCAGCTATATGATAAATTCATCCGAACCCGCCGGTTCCGACAAATGTGCAGCGCATTTGTACCAGAAAAGTTCGTGCAAAGTTTGGTGGCGATAGCTTAAAAAATAGCGGAGGAGATAGCATAGAAACAAACGGACATGGCTATATCGACTCAGCTCATCATGCTGATCAAGAATATATATACTTTATGAGGTCGGAAATGCATCTTTCTATGCGTTAAAAACATCTGGACAATTTCAATATACCCCCTGCAAGCGTATAAAAACAAAACCCAATCTTTTTGTTTGGTTTTCTGGAATCGGTTTTTTTTTCAATAATATTTGAATATTTGCACTTTATGCTACATTATCCGGATTTTTTACCATGGTACTTCGGGGACTTTTGAACTAAATTCAAATTTTTGATTAAAAATGCTGAAAACTACAGCGAAACACTAAAATCAAGGGGAATTCAATTTGGAATGTTTGAATACATTCTGAAACGATTGACTCATATAAGCATTAATTCATACTTAGTTTTCTATAATGAACTTGGGATATATTCAATATCTCACAATAAGTAATAAGATCCCCAAAAAAGCAATCTGATAGTGGCCGCGGTTGCTTACAATATACATAATATTGGAGGTGTTGGATTTAAGTTTGTGTGTGTGTGTTATTTATTTAATCTTAGCTCAAGTTTGTAGGCCCAGTTTCTTATCTTCTCGTGGAACTATCTGTCACATTTAGAAGATTAGAAACCAGCCCTAAGTTCCTTATTAAAGTTATTATAGGGTATTAGTGGTTTAACTAATTGTTAGATTTGATCTCAAGTATCGAGAGTTTTGGGCTTATGCAAGTCTACAACATAGGAACAAAAGATACAGTGAGCAGCTACAGAGAGAGAGAGAGAGAATCATACATAGACGGTCAACTAAGGAAAGGTTTTCTGGTGTACACAATATGAATGAATATTTCTCTTTCTTAAAAATCTTACGGTCAAATGCGTTGCACTCTCCGCTGATATTTTGCGCATCTGGTAGGGTGGTATTTCGGGTATCTTCTGCTGTTGCTGGGATGATGATGACAGTTGTCGCACTGTGTTTCGTTGCGGACTGCTGCCGGTGCTGCTGCCCGTATGATCGGCCGAATCACTTGATTTCTTACGGAACGGTGGTATATCTTGAATATGCATCGCATGCATACGTGCAGCATAGCTGGCTGAGTTCAGGGCTTGCGTGCTGGAAGAAGCTCTGTGGTGCCACAAGTAAGCGAGGAGGGAAAAGTAGAGAGAGAGAGAGAGCAAAAGAACAAAAATAAGGTAGAGAAAGAGATAAGTAGGTGAAGCAATGTTTTAATTGTAAAATCTTAAAATTCCAAAAAAATGTTACAAAAAGCGGCCTAAATAGTTAGAAGAAGTATTCCAATTCGAGAGAGTTTGCATTACAAATTTTTGGCAGAGTTTAGGAAAGCGAACACCAGCAATACGCACAGAGAAATGAAAACAGATCTGTTTTCCCTTACTGGAACTGTGAAATTTGCAAAATTATTATAGAAGTATTTTCATTTTGAATCTTTATAGGCTAGAACCGTAAGGGATCTTTAAGTTGTTCTGAAGGTTAACAAATGGTTGATACAAAACCATTTACTGTTAACATCAGGCAACAAGCTCCAGTATATTGAAGTGTTGGCTGTGATTTCTGTTGACTTTTGTGTGCAGAACACGAATCTGTTTGCGGAAATGATCCATCACTTCTAGAATTTTCGTAATTTGAGCTTAAAGCTGCTTAAAAGGCAAGTTTTTGACGATTTTGAGGCTTGTTTTATGTGACTTCTTTTATTTTTGCTTAAAAAAATTCTCAGAATTGTTCGGAATAGTTTGTTTTATGTTAAACATTTTCGTTTGTTTTGACTCACTTTGATATAATCTTAAAGTACTGTTTCTTAGCTTTCAAATTAACTATTCGAAATATTTCCGTAATTTTCTTAAGGGGAAGATAAGTATATTTGAAGTACTATATATTTTTGCTTTTAAAAAATCTCAGAATTGTTTTGAATAGTTTGTTTTTAAGCTAATAAGCAATACTTTGCAATAATATCCAAGGTAGTTAAAACAATAGTAAAGGTTTCCCATAAAATGTTTAAAAAAGGAGTCAAACTGTGCATTTTATAGCAACTTTATGCTTAAAGTACCTTACATATAGACGAGATGGACCATTTTTGAAAACAGATTCGCGTTCAGCTCACGAAAATCATCTAGAATTATGACCAAACCTTAAATATACTGGTAATATTAAATATTGTTGCCTTGTGTAATCGAATCCTTAAGATGATCGAAGTAAGCGACCCGAAAGCGGTGTACATTTCGCTAACAAAAGGAGATTTGTCCACGGTAGCTCGAAATACATGTCGGAAAAGCTGTTCATAGACCCCTGGATTCAGTGGCGTACTTAGGGGAGACGGGGTTATGGTTTACATGCTTAAAAAGTAACAATTTTCTAAAAGAGCACCCCTTGAAAAAAGTCTAAGTACGCGACTGCCTAGAACTCTTAATGCTGTGCCACATTTTTAAAGAACTTTCTTTCATTTATGTGAAATCCTTTTTTAAGGAAGAGAAATTTTCATATAATTCTGTTGGCCATACAGAAAAAAAATATGACATATTCCGACTAAAATCAAATCACATCGGGCTCGTTATTTCTCAAACCAAAATGCAAAAATTTTGATTTGAGTACAGGTTTTTCCAAAAATTATTAAGGGTAATCACAACCCCCCCGGATGAGCTGTGGAGTTGTTAAATTGAGGGAATTTTATATTCTAAATTTTGAAATTTCACAGTTGAAACACAGTATAGGGTATTAAAAAACAGTTCCATGGAAAAGCAAGTATTTACACACAATTAACAACCGTCACATCAAAACATAAATCATCGATCCTTCTAAGTACTTGAATTTACCCGCTTTGCAACTGTTGTTGTTTAGCTCTTTGAGTTTTTGTTGACAGAGCGCTTAAATTGCGCACTGAATATCCAAGAAATGGTGGAATCTCCGGTATAAGGTTTTGCGTTTTTTGCGCACAACTCATACAAGGTCTGAGAATATGTTTTAAGAAAATTTAACCAGGCGAATAAATATGAAAAATATATATTTAAAATTATTAAAGAAAGTAAAGGGTGTGCGTGTTGGTTACAAATTGAATGGTCAATTAGTTCCCTTAGCCTTAATTGAATGAGTTTCTGGGCTGGCGTGTGCGAAATACTTAACATTGTATGCCACTTACCCGCCATTGCCATCCTGATGAAGACTGCTCAAGGAGGCACCGCCATGCGGTGGGGTGGACTCATGCAAAGGTCGTATAAGTATGGTGCTGGTCTATAAATAGTTTATACAAAAAATACCATTGAGTGGTCTGTTACACACACCAGCGCATTGTTGTTTCACCTGCGAGGGTGGCGAATCAGGTGATGAATCCCGATTCTCATAGATATTCACATCCGCCTCAATACTGCGTCCATATTCATGACCGTACAATAGCATTTCCTCAGCCACCTGACTCTCCATGGACTGATCATGTGTGGTATTGGCACCACTTTCCAATTGTATGCCCCCCAGACCCTCGTGTTCTGGCTGCGTGGAGGTGGTTGACTGCGGTGTGGGTGGTGTGGGTCGTGGTGAGGTGCCCTTGCATTGCATTTCCCGACGACAATGCTCCGCTCGTGCAATCTCTGCAGCCAGCCAGGAGGGTAACTCTGGCAGTAGCCAGGTGAGAGCCTGACGCAGTCCCAGCATGATATGCTAACGAATCAGAAGAAAGTTTTAGTATATTATAAATCTTAGGATGTAGCTCTACTCACCTCCAGTGTAACAATCAGAATAATAGTCTGCGCTGTGGTCAAACCAGGCCATAATCTTGACACCTGTCCTGAGAGTCCAATCAATGCACAATTGACTATAACAGCGGCCAGGGAAAGTATGCTCAATGCATTCTGCCAAGTGCCTATATTAGCCACACGCTGACCAAACGGTCGCTGATGCACATGGGCCAACTTAAACGCATCCGAACGTATCTCCAAAAGATTATTGATGAGAGCACAGATACCAGCCAAGGGAAAGGCGGCCGAAAAGAGTACCACATAGCCCATTTGTACAAGCATCTCCAGGTGATCCGAAAATGTGCCATCGTACTGTAGACAATTGAAGGGTTAACATATGTAAATATAGAATCAATTCCATCTGCTCTTACCTTATACAAAGAACTTTCAATTTCTGCCTGACCTATATTACGTTTACTCGCCGCCTGTTGTGTAGAACTGGATGATGTGGTGGCTGCCGCTGCCTCTGCTTTTAGCTCAGCCTCAGCTGTGGCCAATTCCTCGGCCAGGCTGCGTGTTACATTTTGTGTGGGACTTAAAGCGCCATACATGGTGAAACTCAATTTGGCCAATTTCCATTGTTCCACAAAATACGGTATGGCCGACTCACGTAGATTACCAATGATTTGGCGTGAAATCAGCAAGCCAGCCAGTTGCTAAAATAAACAGAAACGAAAGAGTGTCCATTCTAGTTCCTTCAATCGAATCGACGAAGAGTGCAAACAAACCTCTTTAAGCTTCTCCTCGTCGCGCAAATAAAACGCAATGTAAAAGAGTGAAAGAAAAGAGTTGACAAACTGGAACAGAGCTACTTTGGCTATCAAGTGATTCTCGTACTTCGATTGCAGGCGATAGTTTTCTGTAAAACATTAATATTAGCTGGGAAATTGTTTAAATGAAATCAAAATAAATATTACCATGATCATTTAGCCACACAGCCAACTTAAAGTACGCCTCATCCATGAGGGTAATCGCTCCAGCTAATAACACTTTCGGTATGACACTGAGACAGCACAAAACACTATCCTCCGGCAATTTGGAGTCCCACCAGTCCTGATCAAAAGAAAATGGAATTAATTAATTTAGTTAACTTTGCCAAAAACCACTTCATGCATTCAAGAGTAAATACATCAATCAATTTTAGTTGCTGCTTAATTACCCGGCAATTATGATTAATTTTGCTTCATTAGTGTGTTAATGGTAGGCGCATTAAGTGCGTTTACGCCAGCTAAGTCGATGATATTACAAGATATTTCATTTTAGGGAAAACAAAAAAAAGAAATGAAATACTCCCAAGGGTGGAGTATAATTATTGCATACCAACAGGCAGGGAGACAGCTTTTGTTATGGGCAAACAATAGCCATTTTGCATTTTGCACAATTTTATAAAATTAATTAGCTTTTTGTGGACCTAGTTAGCTGTATGGCATGTCCTGTTAGCCACTTGGCTGCCTTTTTGGTAGTTGGCCAAACTTGCGCTGGACATATTTTTAGATGAAATTATGATGCAATTATTTAAATTCGGGTGTGTGCAACGAGGCAAGGCTTTGAAAAGCTGTTCCCTTTATGTAGGGTAATATGGTTAAGCACATTTTAAAAGTTATTTTAGTACCATCTCACCCTAAACACCCTGGACATTTGTCCGAATCACAGAAATATTTCAACTTTAAAAAGTCTGCTTTTGATCAAATTGAAGGCAATCTGCTGGAAGTTTAATATACCTTACTATATAAGCTATATAAGCTCCCTGCAGTTTAACGTTTCAGTGCTGGTTCAGACCTGAGCAGTAGGAGTAACTAGATTTCAGGCATGATTCAGTACTTTCCATGAAACTCGCCTGTAAGTTCAGTGTGGAAATCATGTGTGAAATTATCTAAGATCATGAAGTAGTAGGACATGTCTGTGTTAAGTTCATTCATGTTCATTAAGCCGAAATGTGGACTACAAAGTACAAAATTAGGCAACAAATTGTAGGTTCTGTTCAGCCTCAAGTCTAGGACCATTTTCCTAATAATGTTTGCTATGTTTTCTGTCAATAAACACCACCCATCTTATTGCTTTCTGGGTGCTTAGGTGAACTACTGAACTGTGATTTCTTCCCTGGCTCAGTTCTTAACTGTAGTATGTAGTGCTGCCACGCGCGACATTGATAGTCGTCCGCGCTAAGATGTAGACTATGTATGCGGAGTACCCAAGGTCCTTAGTTCGAGTCCGAGAGAGAGCAAGGCAAATTAAAGGCAAAAACCGTTAAAAAAAATTTACAAAATTAAATAATTCTAAACTTAATTTTACGATATATAGGTCTTATAACTTTAGGATTATTGGCCCCTTTTTTAGGTAATATTTCCCAAGTTTTCAGGAAAATTATTTTTTTGGATATACGGATCGAGCTTTTTATATCGGGCAATAACTATATTTCAGCTACGGATATATTATGAAAATCGGACATGGGTTTCCCATGCAGTTTAATAATGATTTTGGTCAATGTAAGAGGTTGGATACTCTGCTTTGAATAATGAATAATGTATATACTCCGCTATATACAAGAAATATTTGCTCTTATAAGTTCGAATTTCTAATAGTCCTACCTGCATCCCTGTTAATACTAGAAATATTTAAAACCTCTCGGAAATAAGTACTGGTTCGGATCAGGAATTCACAAAGATCTTATAGCTTTTATCGGTTTAGTTTATTCCATTGTTTCTGGATGTAGCTGATCCGCGACTTTGGTTCGTTTCATTGTTCCATTAGGTTGCCTGTTACCTGGGCATAAACTCCAATAATGATAGGATAGGATTGTTAAGCTATGCTATGCATCTTCTTTAAGCTAGATGATTCAGTACTATACAATTATGTTCACAATATTAAAGGGCTTTTACTTCGGTTTAAGAAACTGAAATATTGAAATGGCCCTAATATTAGGTCTGTTCCAATATTGTAATAAGTAAATCCATATTTTGTTCTTCTGATTTTCGGAAATTTTGAAGGCCAGGGATTCTTGCTTAATTGATATAGGACCTAAAGCCGAATCCAAACGTCAAAATTTGAAAGGGTTTTTAATGGATAGTTCCTTCCAAAAATGTGTCGCCAACAGCTGGTATGGTTGACCAGGCGTGTAAGTTCTTAAAGAATTTAAACCCACAACCTCTTGCTCAGCAGGCACACACACACTACCCGCTGCACCACACCCGTCCAAATTGGTTATATGGAAAATCTCTTGTCATGTTGCTGCCTCTGCACAATTTAATCCCCTTTATATGTCAGAAAAGTGCTCCTTCAACTAACCTCTAAACCTGTAGTAATTTTCTGCTTTTAACTTAAATGCAACTTTTTTTTCCACATACACACACACACACACACATCCACAAAGCTTCTCCAGCCCTTTTGCAACACTAGCTAATGTTACCCGCTTTTGACAAACAAGACCATAAGCCCACACCTGGCAATTCCACTCTTTCTCTCTAACACACCCAAGCAAGCCACGCTTCATTACGACAACATTTAAGCGCTCGGCTGGGCAGTAAAAAACCCAAAAAGCCATTGTCCAAGTTCCGGACACGGGCACGCATTAAAGCACCATGGCATAACGTGTAGCTAGCTGCACATAACAGCAACAATGAGAGACTTGTCAATTGTCAGTTGAGTCTTGTGGGAGTTGTTCACCTCAGCCAGGCGTGCGAGCTGTTTAACACTTGTGGTAAAATGAAATTGATGTAGAAATTGCGTGAAAATGGTTTAACTTAAGAGACTTAAAGACAGAACATTTAATTTGTATAATGCGTTTTCTTAATTAAACTTTAATTAAGGTTTTCAACTGCCACTGAAGCAGAGTCATAAATGCTTTTTCGATTATTACCAAGAAAAGTTGAACAGAAATTGCTGCTCTGTGCATATTTCGCTTGTACAAGCTCAAACGCCGCTACCAAGTTGATGTGGCCTTGTGTTTGCATTTTCTATTAGTTATAAGTTTTTTAACTAACCGCTTCAACTTGTATGGTAAATATTTAGCCATTAAGCTCAATTATCACTAAAAGGTCACGGTTATATGCATAGTGATAGAAAAATTGGTTTTTGCTTTGACATGTCCTTCGGGCTGCCAGCCAGCCATTAGTTGCTCCACTAGGTTTCCTTCCTTGGCCCATTGTTCTTCCTTGACATTCAATTAAGCGTGAAATTTGCCAACGTCAACTAAAATGTTTCGTTTCGTTATACTTTCTATTATTTTTACACTCTGCTCTCTTCGCTCTTTTGTTGTTGCAGTTGAGCATTTTAATTAATGCCAGTTCTAGGCAGAAAAAAAAAGATATAAATAAATTCGTATGCAGCAAAATGATGGCCCGCCCAAAGGCGACTCACGTCATGCGTGTGGGTTAAAGTTTTAATTGAAAATGGTTGGATAAGACCAAAAGTATTTTTCCGGGAAATTTTAAACAGTTTCGGGAAACAATATGGAATGTGTGTTAAGCTTGGAGGAGGGATATTAATGGGCTTGCGAAGTTGTTATGCATCGCACATATATGGACTGTAAGGTGGGGTTTACGGATTGCTATATCTTGATTTTCAATTATAACTTGTTGACATTTCGAAACTCTACACGTAAAATGCAACTTTCAGGAAGCTAAAGCTGTCTTTACACTATCTCTGAATAGTCAGTTGTCAAAATTCTCTAAAGAGAAACTCTATGGAGAAGCTATCCCAGCGGCACAAATCGGCATTACATAATGGATTACTCCTTCATTTCTTTGCCTTCAGTATGACGGAAATAATCATATACAGTCTGGTTTACTTTACCATATGCATGGCCACTCTGTGATGTGAGTGGGGTGCGCACAACATGCATTACTGGTAATAAATCATGTATGCCAGAGCCGAACTGCCATCGGATTCCCATTACTTTTTTACAATTGTAAGGCGGATTGTGCGCAGTCCGTTTAATATCCCCTTATGGAAAAACAGAAATTGCAATGCATATTTTCGACAGAACACATTTAGCTGTGCACCGCTGGGTATGATGAGCTATTACACCTTCAATGACAGCGACTCTAGAACTAATTGCTCATGGCTAGTTCATTGGTTTTAGTGCTGGTTCAACAATTTTGGACGGACAACCCAACAGAATAAGGACAGAATTGTTCAATATGAAGAAAAGCTACTTGGCGAGCGTTCTTGTTTTTGTACAGGTTGCTCTTGCAATCATAGAGAAGAGACTCATCCTCATAAAGCTCATTCAGAAATCTAGAAATATGTTAGCCATAATGCAGATTCTGCAAGGGTTTTTTTACTTACACTTTTAGCTGCCATAACAGAGTTCTCAGTTAAGGTTAATCGATAAATTAAATCGAGTGTATCGTATAATAAAAATTGGGTATTTTATTTTGGTAAATGGCAACGCCATAAACTTGACAGCTGTGTTTCAACGGAGTTGCTTTTATCAAATAGATCCAGTTCTATTGCATATTATTTATGTAAAGATATGGCAAAAGTTTCTCGTCAGAGATATATGTTTGGGTATTACACTATATAATCGTGTCTTTAGAGAGACTTTTTAGAGATATATGACAAGTGTAAAGGCAGCTCAAGGGACACATTGATAATAGATTTCTTAAATATGGTTTTAAAGCTTTCTAAAGTAGACGTTTTTTAGGTCTGCTCTAAATGAACAGTGTAAGGTCAAAGGTAACCCTTATCCTGGTCTAAGTTAACCTTATCCAAATATGATTAAATTCCCAACTTTTTATTGTGTATTTTTACAAGTTAATTGGTTCTCTGTTTAAATTGTAAAAAACGTTAGCCGAATCAAGGTTCGAAATTAAAACCATAAGCCGAAAACATTGAAACTCGAATCTCTCTATGAAAAATTTGGTGGTTTGTTAAGAAAATCTCATTTTATATTTAGGTTCCCAAAAGTATGCTAATTTGCATCCTTTTAACCACACAAAACCCTGAGAGTCTCAAAATTATATTTTCAATGAATCGGTGATATTAATTTCTGTATATATATAGATATTTTCTTGATGAGTTCTATAAATGTTTTCGTGACTTGAAAAGCATACACAACCCTCTATCTACCACACAGCAATTTTACGTATCTAATAATAATTAATAATAAAAATGTGTAAAACGAATAAAAACCTTGTGCAAATTATACATGCATTGAGCAATTCCTTTATCGGGTATTTTATGGTGATCCAGCCAATCCTGTGAAAAAAGAAACAAACAAACAAACGGAAAAAAAGGAACCAAAAAATAAATATACAATTCAATGAGGCGTGATGAGTGATAAACATTCGTATCCTACATAAATACACCTACATATACATACATATAAATATAAGTATTGCAATAAAAATAATAACCAAGTCTCAATGCAGCAAACGGAAGTCGAGAATGTGGGGGTGCGTGCGTGTGCCTGTGTGTGCTTGAAAAGCGTGAATGGCAAAACAGCAACAAAAAAATGTCAACGAAATGTTACCTCTATATGTAGGGTTAAGCAAATTGATAAAGAGGCAGGCAGACGGCATTACCTACCCCTCGCACACACACACACACAATGTCTGGGGGCGCCCATGACGTGAAAACAATATTAATTATACGCACTGTGTCACACTCGTGCAAATTGCTTAAACAGCCAACAGACGTGAGGACTAAGATGGGCTGATCAAATTCTTGAATATCCTCAATAAAAATAAACCTTTATGGATTTGTCATGAAGTGCGGGTAAGCGTGTGTGTTTTAGTAATGGTTTTGACATGATGTTCGACAGTTTAGGTAAGGTTATCTTGAGAATTAAAAATTTTGTTCTTGTATTCTGGGCTCATAACTGGATTATCTTTAATTTGAGTTTGTTTTGGTTGAAGTTTAAAGAATTTGGAGGCCCAAGTACCAAGAAAGAAGTCGGTAGAAGTTACCATTAGTTCCTCTAAAGCAACCCCAAATGACTACTGAATATAATAAACGACCTTACCCAGAAGGAAATTTTCTTTTACCTTATCAAAAATTAAGGGAATTAGGTTCTTAAATTTAAATGGGAGTTTTAATACAACCGATTCGAGACTAGCTAGGGTGAGTAGCTGAAACTAAGTTAATAATTCTTCATATTTAAGTTGTTGGTGTAAAATAAAACCATGTTTTACGCTTTACTTCTGGGGAGAAGGCGAAAGGTAATCTGTGGGCAAAGCCAACCTGGAAACAGGGTACATAAACTGTGTAATCGATGTTATCAACAAAAACCTCGCTGGCACCACTCCCTGCCTTTTGAGTTTAAAACTATTCTGCGATTGTAAAAGCGATGATATACCATTATTTTTGTACTGACTTCTTATAAAAATGTTCAACAACATCCATCCAATATTCGAAATGATATATTTTCGCTTAAAAAATTCGTAGAATTATTTGGGATCGATTATTTTAAAGCTAAGGAATAATACTTTAAGATAATATCCAACTCGGCCAAAACAAGAGATAAGTTTCTCCATAAAACGATCCTAAAAAGGGTTAAAATCTGAATTTTAAACAACTTAAAGCTTTAATTACCAAAAATCTAGACGGGGTTGAACATTCTTGAAAATAGTCGGATTCAGCAGAATCACCACTCTCCCTTCAATAGACTTAACCTTGTTGTCTAGTGTAATTGCTTATATACGTATGTAGAAATCCTCCGGCTGGTTCTTGATAGAGGCGATTGTAAAGTTGTTGCTTAACTGGAACTAAGTGTCTGACAATTTATTTGCTTACTTTATAATAGTGGGAGTTCTAGCCCATAATGTCTGAAAGATAGACCCTATCAAATCTATTTATATTTTAAAACTCAAGAAAAAGATAATGCACGTTGCTGTAAGTTCTTTTCGAAAATTGCGTACACAAAACTTTTGTACTGGTTTTCGAGACTGTTCCGACATTTTCCATAATACTTTTACACCGAATTTACTGAAATTACGAATTCGCCTCCTTCTGCCTGTCTGTCTATCGCGCTGTCCGTCTTTCTGCCCGTCTTTCAAAACACTTGTCTGTCTGTTTCTATGAAAACTAGTTTCTTAGCTCTCTAGCTGAAACTTTACCCATAAAGTACTTGGCTCTAATCATCCCCAAAGGGCCAGGGCGAGCTTCTCTCAATTACTTGGCTAGTTACTTCAAAGCTGGCGCCAGTAGCTGATGAAGGTGATCGGGTGTGTAGGTTTTTAAAGAAAACACTTTTAATTAGATGTCCCTAGGCGGGATCGAGCTTACGACCTATTGCACAGCACTCACACACACACACTTCCCGCTGTAACTCCCTGTATATTATACCTGCCATAGGAACCAACAGTCCAAAAATAAGACTGAGTAAGAAAAAAGTTTGTAGTTTTCAGTGTTAACGTTCCTCAACTTGAACATTATTATTAATAATACTTTTTAGCAGATTTGCGAAATTTGGTCTATATCTTATACCTCTCAGGAGAAATCCAGTTTCTTGGTTTTTAATTTAAGCGTTTTTTTAGACCGCAACTTGAATGCTACCAAAAAGACTTAGAAGAGAAGGTAACAAAGCCGTAAAGTAAGAAACAAATCTTTAAAATTAATGGAAAATACCAAAAATAATTGAGCACCTAAGAACTATAAGAATGTTCAATACGTGGATAAACAAGTAGCATGAAAAGACATGAGCGTATTAAAAGGCAACTCGCATTTTCTCGAAGAATATATGTGTACAATGTACATTTGAACTCTAAAATCAGTTTAATTACAATATAATCAGGCCTTCATTAGCTCCAAGCTCCTTTAACTTTCTTAAACTTTAACTACAATATAATTTACTCAATCGGTTTTTGAACTCACCTGAAAACGCAACATGAGAAACATCACAGCAAAGACCAAGCACAGGCACAGTCCAATTACAGGGAAACTGACAAGATAACGAAAGGCACGACGCTGCCAGGCAGGCGCCTCTTTGGGCTCCAAGCGACCTGTCACATTGTTTTCCTCCAAAGGACCCTGAAACAAAATACCACAACTCAAATTAAAACCAAGCCCTTGTAAGATATTCAATATTCAGTACCTTATAGAGCGGCCTAGGCGGTTCCAAAAGCTCTGGCGGCGTTGATAGCGTACCCCAGCGAAAGGCCAGCTCCACAGAATAGCGCTTCCAGGCCTCCAAATACAGAGAAGCCCAGGCCACATTGAACAGTGAGAAAAGCACATGACCCATGTCCTGGGCCGTCTGACCTTTACCCCATAGTATAAAATACAGAATGGTGCCAAATACAGCCGGCACACCCAATGCACACGTGTAATGTCCCAACCAGGCAAAGTACAAAGCTACCTTAACGCCAAAATAGGCGGCTATGTCATCTGGTGGTAAAAAAAAAGAAGTGGATAACCCTCTGCTGTATGTTCCACACAGAAGCTTGACTCACCCAGGGGCTGTGGCGCAAAGATCTGTTTGACCCAGAGTGTTTGCAACTGGGTCAGCGAGCTTGCTTCGTGCAATGGAAAAACTTGCGTGATCAGTCCCGACTCCTGCCAGGCTGCCACAATACTCTGACCCTCTGCCACTGCCGCACGTCCATGGAGAGCATCTATGTCACTGCACCCAGCACGCAAGCCCTGCAACACCTGCAGCACCAACCATTGTCGCTCCTGTGAGGTGAATAATGCCGTGCTGCCCACATCACCGCGAAGCTGCTGGAAACAGTGACTCTCGCGTGTGGTAAACTCCCTCAGGGCACCGCCCAGGTCGGGACGCAATCGTTTGGGCAGGCGGGCTTCCTCGGCGGCCTTGAAGAGACTGAAATGCATTTATTAATTAGTTTATTTATAGTTAAATGTTGACCAAACTAGAGCAGACCCGAAAGGCATATACTTAAGCAGCACTCAATAATATTGGAAAACTTTTACTTGGCCTACAGTTTAACATCGAATCGAAACGGCAAAGTTTAAGTATCATTTTCATGGTTAGCTAGCCTTCACAGGGGGCGCCAGTAGCTAGTAAAGGTGAACGTGCGTTTCAGTTTTTAGCTACTACTACTGGCGCGCCCCCTGTGAAGTAAGTAGCTAGCCATGAAAAAGATTCTTAAAAACTTAAATGAACCGAAAGCTTAAAAAACCATGCAATAAAACGAACCGCAGGTTCGAAAACTGTCTTTAATCTTGTTGAAAAGTCCACGGCTTGTTTGCAAATACATATAGTCATGCTGAGAGACTTCACAACCTTTCAAAAGGTCGGATTGATACACGTTCGCTGAAGTTTAGACAAAAATGCATCTTGGTGACCCCACCAAAGGTGACTCCCCACTTAACCGTCACAAAAACCGTATGGAGGCCTCTCTAAGCTCTCGGAATGAGTTTGGATGACTCCGCATGCATTCTACCGTTCCGTTTGTCGAACGATTCCTCTATGATGAGTATTGACTTCGACTGTGGGCTTTGTTCGCGCACTGGCGATGCAATATTATTGATTGGGTATTGCGTTTTTGTTGTAAAGCTGTTGTGAGCAAGTGGTCTGTGTATCTCTTGTTTGCACTGAGTCCCAAGCCATGATTTATAATACCCGACTTGCTGTTCTTGTTAAAATATTCATCTCTGGAGACATAATTTTCTTCTTGCGCAGTGGATTTCGACGAATTCGATCTTTTAAAGGCTAGTAGCGTTCGCACAGAGCGCAGTCGGCCGAATTTCGCGCGGTCTATTATTCTATTAGTATCCTCAAATAAATTTAGGGTCCGAAAATTCTATGATTGCTAACAACTAAGGCCAAAAACTTTTCATGAATAAAGCATTAATGTTACTTGTCAAATAGCTGTCAAGTAGGAGTGGAAGCCTTCAAGGGTGCTCGAGAACGAGTTTGTTCAAAATAATGGCGATACTATATTATACAAATCGCCATTTGCGACTTTCCAAAAGAACTTGTTCTGCCTGGTTTTAGTTTTGCCACAATTTAAAGATTTTGAATTTGTTTGTACATCTTTTAGATAAATGCATTAAATTAATCCAGACATGCAAATTAAATAACTTCTGTCCAATCTAACCAAACTTAGTTTTTCCAACTTCTACTCATAGTTTAACGACTTGACTTACACATTCACCGGAGCGCTCAAATAGAAAGCATTCCTTCGTGTACTCTCGTGTGCCTTGACCTGTACCAGCAGACCCAATCCAGCTGGCGGTTGTGAACGTATTCTGGCCAATAACCAACGCAGCGCCTCATCTGGTGCATCCTCCGGAAATTCAATGACCACATCGCATTGTGTGGGTATTTTGTTTAGCCAGAGACGACGCGGCGTCATCAAATGGCCAGCATAGGGCACTTTGCGGCGTAGTTGGCGGGAAGCTAAAAGAAAATAGGAGAAGATATATAAACACAAAAATGATAAAATGTTCTTTGGAAAAATATTGGAGACAAAAAGTGCCCTCATCATATTCTTTTCCCCATTATCTGTATATATATAGATATATATATGTATGTATGTGTATGTCATTTAATCTCAACTGCATATTTATAGTCTGCAGGCGACAGCGAAATGAAATTGTAAAAGAAATGGCGCCAGCATAAACTGCGGTTCCTGCTGCTGCGTTTTTTTTTTAAAGGCAGGTAACAAAGACAACCGAAAATAAACTGTGATAAGAGCAGCAGAAGCTGGAAATATGAAATACAAAGCATAATAATGCAAAGGGGATGGTTATAAAGTTTGGAATTGTAGATTGAATATTTTGTTGATATATTTGACAATTTTTTAAGAACAATTTAGTTTGAAAACGATGCTGAAGCGGTCCTAAACGGCTCATGGCTTATGGACAAATTGGACTGAAAAGAAATCCATTCATTTCAATAATGTATTTTAAGCAAAATCTGATTATATATCTATTTAAGATCCAAAATCTTTGTGGGAAAGCCACAGTTGACATTGAAATAAGTAAAGGGCTCAACTGGTGATGCAAAGGCTTAGAGATAGCTTTTGAAATTGAATTCTTAATGAGAACCTCGTGAGGCTTTGTGTAAAATCGTGCCCACTAGTTGCTTATGGCAGGGCAGACTTCAATATAAAGGAAGTATATCATATTTCGAATATCCATGTTTACTTTGTCAAGGTTTTTACTAATTCAATAATTAAGGGCGCTGCAGTCGAGTTTCCCGACCACAAAATACCCTGTTCATTTGTTTTCATTTATTTGTTTTTGATTTTTTGAAGATGAATGTAACAAAATTATCATCCCAAATGTAGGCAATACTTTTTTCTAGTCCTGACCAACAACTGGGGGAGGGGGGTGCTCTTATCAGCTCAACTGTTTCGCTTATGTATATTGATGTATACTAAACCACGAGCCTCTTACTTAAAAATTGTGGATCTGAGTGGTTTTTTATGTCTAGGATGACTAGAGGAGGTCTTGGTTTTTTGGGGATACAAGGGAGACGGGGTGGAATTTTTCCAAATCTGAAACAAACTTGATCTGCGTACAGCATAAGTCTACCTTCATGCAAAAATTTGTGGCTCTATCTCTTATAGTCTCTGAGATCGACGCGTTCATACAGACAGACAAACGGACAGACAGACAGACGGACGGACAGACGGACGGACATGGCTATATCGACTCGGCTGTTTATGCTGATCAAGAATATACATACTTTATGGGGTCGGAAATGTTTCCTTCTCCCTGTTACATACATTCGCACAACCTTATGATCCCCCTTTTCCCATTTTCAATGGGAACAGTGTATAAAAATAGTTTGCAAATAATTTAAATTAATGCTGCAAAGTATCACAGATCACAATCCTGCCTTATCCTTCCCGTTTCTTTGCTAATTTACATTTTTAACTTTTATTTTTCTTTCACACTAATCAAACAGCTCTCGCCCAAAATAATATACATATATATATATATGAGTAAATATGAACCAGCCAGCTACCAAAAGATATGAGAATTCCGCATGTGCCTCCTCCTACTCTGCATTGAATACAGCACTGAAGCAGCTTTATGTATGTTGCATAACACGGCAGAGGTGGGGGCCACCACGAGAAACAGGCAAACAAACAAACATGGTAAAAACGTAAATAACAAACCGCAAAAATACGCCACAACTTTTAATTAGAAAAGGTGGGATTCGGTGCAAAGGACAACTGTGGAAAAAAAACCAGCCAAGAAACTTGAGCCCTGACGAAACACCAAACACTGTCTCGCTTTCATTCGCTCTCTCGGTACGTTGGTGGTACTCGTTACCCTGGCGGCCGGAAATGGTGGAACAGAAAGCAGCGATAAAAACAAAATCACTTAAATTGACTAATGACAGTGCAGCCAGCCAGCAGCGACAGCAGCAGCAGCGAGGCAAAGTCACGACATCAAACATTTGGCAGCCAAAAGATACGCGAGGTTGCAATTAATTATGATCCTGCATTTGGCAAGCCAGCAACTGGACTTGAACTGATATCGACGGGAATTCTTTTACTGCTTTCACTTTGTCAATGCAACCATTTTCACTTTTCATTTAGCTAATGATAAATGCAGCCTGCAAATGACCTTTAACGGTTTTACTTGGGTGATTCTGATTTTGCTTCCATGAAAAAAACAAGAAAGAAAGTCGGTCAAGCCCGACTATAACATACTCTGTACCAAGAAAATTTGTCTATTGATCATAACTCGAAAACCGTTCATCCGATCTTCTTCATTCCTTTGGCGGATCGATAAGTTATCCTAATAACTAAATATGTCCAGAAGGAACAAGCCATCTATCTTCAAAACTGTGGGAGATATGGCGTTTTTTCTAAATTGCGGGGGCGTGGCCAAAATTGAAAATAAACTTGATCTGCCTGCAGACATAAGAAGCATATGTCCCATACATGTCAAACCTATATCTCTTACCATCTCTGAGATCTGTCCGTTCATACGGACAGACAGACGGACGGACAGACGAACATGGCTATATCGACTCGGCTGTTGATGCTGATCAAGAATATATATACTTTATGGGGTCGGAGATGCTTCCTTCTGGATGTTACATACTTTTGCACAAACTTATAATACTCTATGTACCTTCGGTACAGAGTATAAAAAGGTACATGGACTTGTACCTGAACCTGGGTTCACAGAGAAAATGAAACTGCTCCATGAAAAGCTCTGCGGGTTGAAGTCCCTAAGACCTTCTCAAACTTATGAGTCTTGCAGTCAGGATTATTTGGCAATGGGTAAAAATCCACTCATTAAAAGCATAAAAATCATATAAAGAAAACCAACAAAACTATTTTAAGCTCAAGTTTCAAAAGAAATTTCTCTCCACATTTAAAGCAATTTGCAAGTAATTGTCGTAGCACTTTTATGTCCTTAAGCTGCTTTTACCCAAGCATGTCTTTACACACACACACACACACCCAACTGTGGCACAACTGGCAGAAGCTGTTTGCCATTTTCCTTGCTACACAAAATGCAATTAATTTATGCTGACCAAGCGACGCTCCACATTGGCCTCTTCGGCAGCAAAAGATACGGACGAGTAGTCTACTGGCTGGCTGGCTGGCTGGCTGGCCTGGCCTGGCCAGGCTACATTAATCTCAACCAGAGTTCTGTGCATCAATAAAAATGTGCCACAAATGGCATTAAAGGACAACGGCCACCTCTTGACCAGGTTCAGTGTTGGACATCCATTCGGTTGAAGCGGCTTTATGGCACCCGTGTGTAAAATTTACAGACACTAAAAATATTGTAAAACTAAAGGCTTTTCGCCTATTAAATATTTCATATGAAAGGATTACGTTTAATATGCATGATGGGTGGGACGGGGTGGTTGGTGGTGGCTCCACTTAAGTGGGAATGTAATTAAGAGCAATTTTGTGCGGATGGAAAGATAATTGATTAAGTGAAAACGAGTTTGACATGCATCATTTGCGTGGGGATTTTAAAAAATATTTTTAATATTTTACAAGTGACTGTTTTTTTACGACCTTGCAGTTTAAGCCGGCTCGAGGTCATGTTATACTTTTGCATAACTTTAAACAGAATGCTGAACTGACAGATCGCCACTGATACAGTTGGTTCTAGTTGAAACAATCAACATTTCTTTCCAGTTTCCTTGCCGCTTGGCAAAGTCTTTCCCCAGTTCAACTGCTGCCATCCCAAAAAGCATTCAACCTTCAACAACTGTTGTAATCAATGCCAACCAATCGTATTACCTAATTACACGTCAAGAACAGCAGCAGCAGCAAACTAACCTCAACCTATATCAACAAATCGAATTCATTAAATAGTCCTTGCATGTTTTGGTTAACACCGCCATGTGCGTGGCCTTCTCCCCAGCCAGAGCCAGGCTAATGTTAAAACACTAACAGCGGGAGCAAATAACCCACCACAGGCAAAGACGTGTGTCCTGAATAATTAATGAAAACGGCTACTGGAAAACGCATTGAAGCAAAGAAATCTTGTTGACGGGTTGTAGTATACGCAATTTTGTTGCATAAGCGAGAGTTGACAACAATTTAATCAGCCACCAACCAACTTAAGCTTCATCTAATTGCAGAAGCTTAGGGCCAACGTTCAGTTAAAACATTTTATGTTTTAATTAGTCGCAGCTACTTCTTACGGGCGAGAAAGAAAACTCATTAGCCAGCTTGCACAACCTAATTGAATGGAGCTTGAGCTGCGTCTAATTGAAATCAGATGATGTAATTTTCATGATGACTGGGAGTCATCATCATCATTAGCTAATCACTTAGTGTCCTGTCAGGTAGCGCTGGCTGCTTGACACTAGCCACTCATCACCTGAAGGTGAGGAATCAAAGTGTAGTCAATTTGGAAAAGGAGGGAAAACTGTTGCCTTGACAGAACAAGTCTTTAGGGAATTTGCGTACGGTTTAAACCTTCAATTCGAAAAATACAAAATACTTCAATCAACTAACCAAGCAAAACAATGTCTCTCTCATCCATTAGACCGTGCACTAAACATGTTATTATCCCTCATTACCATATATGCCATCCCTCTACCAGCCATAAAGTGTCGCCTACTCTTGCCACTTTGAAAATCTCCCCGGGTTGGACAGACAAGTAGCTATCTAAACTATTCGCTACGCGTGCCACAAATTTCCCAGGGAGCCCAGGGTTCATGATCCATTCTTTTGTCACAATTTTATGGACAATGCGTGCACAAAAAAAAAACTACAATCCCTCTGTGTGGGTGTGTGTTTGTGGTGCAGCATATTAAAATGGCCATCGTTTTGCCTCCTGGGGGTTTCTGCGATTTGCATTTGCTTTGCCTGCTGCCAATTTACAATTCATTTGCCTGGCGACAACCAAATTGAACAACTTCTCTATACAAAATTGGTAAAGGTTGCGGTTTTATTTATGGAATTAATTACCGAGTTTCGCATTTTGTGATTTACATGCCAGTGGATTCTGCGTGAGTGTGTCTTTCCAAATGAATTTGAAATATATTTAGATTTTGTATTGCGTATGCCTGCCGGCATGTGGCCTAATTGGGCTTATGCACTTAAACATTGTAATCTAACCAAATGAGTTTGTGACATAAATATCAAAATGATGGGGAGAAAATGTTGTAGCAAGTATTTGAAAATGTTAATTTCTGGCTGTGATGGTTAATTAATGATTAGATTTTTGGTCAGAGAGCAGAAGCATGTTGTTTGGTTTGATTGAGAACTGAAAATGTATTCAGTAGAATATGCAAATTTGACAGAGGCTAGGATTAGCCATCTACTCAGCGAGATGTACACATCGCTGTCCTGCACCTGATGATAAATTCTAAATGAGGTCGGAAGAGCATTACTCTGTGAGTAGCAAGCTTTCTGCGCACATTATACTACCATATATATAATAAGAAATTTCCAGTCCGAGCCTTAAACAACAAATGCCTTTCCAATTACCATTTCAATTATTGGGTAATTAAAAATCTAATTACTATGACAATTACAATTATTTCGTATTATTTTGTAATTGAAGTAGTTTCGGCTGCATGTTGTATCAACTACATCACAAATTTGGAAAAAAAAAAAGATTTATTACTTTTACTATTGTACTAGCTGAACACACGGCTTTGTCCGGGGCCTTTGTATTATGAGAAAATTATTTAAGTTTCAACTGGTTGCAAATAGATATGAGCAATTGAGCTCGTCCATGCTTAAAATATGGAAAACATTTAACTACTTTTTTCAAATCCACACACCAATCTGCCAGTTTAAAGTCTAATGAAATTCTGAAATTGGGAAAACTTTCAACACTCTCATTATAAAGCTTCAGACCACATTTTCAATCAAAAGATATGGACCTGAACAACTTCAGAACTGGTTCAACGATAGTTTGGATCCACTGTCTAACTTCATGGTACCAGCCTTCATATTATTCACCTATATACTAAATTTCGAGATCGTTGCTTAAAAAGCTTCTAAATACAATTCTACAGACCAAATTTCAAAGCTTAAATGGCTTCTGAGATATGGCAGTAAAATATACAGCTCCATATTACCAGCCTAAATATTAAATTTCAATCTCCTAGTCTAAATTACTTCTGAGATATAGCTCTAAACCACAGTTAAACTAGTTCGAATACTTTTTGAACCAGTAAAATAAGCAAATCCACATTACCCAGACTACACACCAACTTTCAAAGCATAAATAACTTCTAAAATATGGCTCTAAAACACTTTTGAAACGCTTCGAAACCGGTTCTAAACCAGTCAAGTATCCAACTCCAAAATTTCAATCTACAGGCCATATTTCAAGTTCATTGCTTAAATATCTTCTAAGTAGCGACTCTGATAACCAAATTTCAAGGTCTTTAATATCTTCAGAGAGATAGGGCTCTAATTCGTTTTAAGCCTCTTTAGAACCGATTTATAGATTTAAGTCATAACCTGCGGCTGTTTCCTAATCGAAATAAACATACGGTTCAGCTGTTTAAACGGTTTAAAGAAACAAACATACATACATTCTAGTGTATAAGTATGTATAGTTGAGGAATACAAACCGGTTCAGAACCGATCCGAACCGGCTTCTTTTCAGAAATGATAAGCCGAACTCAAAAACACTAGGAAAAATGGTTCGGTTCGGTTCTTTGACGATTTTTATGACGTGAATCGCTTTTCTTTAGGAGAGTTTTCCAGGAGAGTTTTTGCTCATATAATATGATACATGGAGTGTGTTTTAAGATTCATGATACGTATTCTTTTCTAGACGATATTCTATGATTTTGAAGGGAATTCCTCTAGGAACTTATAGACGAATCTGTCACTTAACGTATAAAGTTCTCCTAGTTCAGTTCAAAGTTTAATCGTTTATACGAAAACTTCCAGAGACATCTCGGACACCCCCGCATAAATTTACGACATTCTTCTAAAGATTTGAAAGATATATTCAAATGGTTTATGGGAATTCAATTTCCAAAGTCTCAAAAATGTCATGTTTCGACAGAAATTATAATATTTCATAGTCAATTTTAAATTTTTTTAATGAAAAATTTTCCACCAATTTTTTCTGGAAGTGGAGGTTTTACAAATGGTGAAAATCCGTGTCAAATGTCAAGACAATCGAATGAAAGAAAAATTCTCCATGCAAACTTTGCTAGGCATCTTCATTATTTATAATTTTATTTCAATTCCCCAGGATGTCAAATCTATTTTTGGAATTCCACTACTTTAACCCATCATCCAATGATTTCTAAACTAATATCACTTCAATGTCAAATAAATGTTTTTAAAAACATTCTTACCATCATCTCACTTTCATCATCATCCGGCATTTGGTCATAACATTTTCCAGCTTTGAAATCCTCCTCATCTGCTCTAGTTCCCCTAAACGTTAAGCTATAGAAATTTTCATAGCCAAGCGCTTCTCTTCTCACTCATTTTGCTTTGGCAACTGACAACTAAAACCACTCAAACTGTCAAAATGCCCCCCCTCCCCCTAACTAAACCTCCTCCACACCATGAAGAGGATGGCCATGACGATGGTGACTCTTGAGCAAGGTTCTCCTCTCTATTGATTGGATCTGCATATATAATTGGAAGCGAGCAATTGAAAATCGAACTGACAATTGACAAAAGTGTCATAAATAGATGAAAGGTTAAAAATCGGTTAAATGCTGCGAAAATATTTGTGTAAAGTGGGTTGTGAAATGAAATTTTTTGTGTAAAAAGTTAAAAACATAAATCTGCGTTGCAATTTCCTCTTGAAAAGGTTAATGAGCGTTGACGGCGAGAAGTTGTAAAAGTTTTACATCTTTGAACAGCTATTTTCGACTGTGACAAGTAAACGGTGAAAAGAATTCTGCATAAATTCTTAATTGTTTAAATAAGGAGCTTGAAAAGAACAAAAGTGATTGCCCTATCAATTTTAAGAAAAATACAAATGCAAATTTTAGCACAACTCGGAGAATGCAATGGAAAAGAGTGGCATGAACGTTTGAAGGAATATTTTAGTTTGTGTAAGATTTATGCCTATTTTCAAAAGAGTTTTGGGCTGTTGAAGTGAATTTTAGAAGAAAAAAACGAATTGCCTTTTAAGAATTATTTCTAGTCTTTTAAATTATTACCTAAATTGGCAAACGCGCTGCCCAATAATTTGTAAAACGATACCTGAGACGCATATTCTGTATATTCCAGCCTGACACAAGACAAATCTTCGAGAAACTATGGAGAGCGTGAACACCATAATACACAGATGAAAACGGACATAAAGGTAAAGGAGGACATGCACTGGGAAAAAGTCTATGGAACATAGCCCACTGAACGGAGTTGGTCGGAAACTAAGCAAACTCAAAAAAACTTAAAGGAGGTCTGTCGGTAGCAACGTTAAAAACTGGGGGGAACTTAAAACTTATTGGAAGTCAGAATGACAATAAAACAAAAATGCTAAGCTAACTTCGTCCTTATCCTAAACCTTGCATCAATATTCATCATTATTTTACATAACAAAAAAGTGTACAATCGGTGAGCGAAAGAATTTGGGATAAAAGGAAAGTAGGAACGACTGAAACTAAGATGCACACATCAGGTGCTGGAAAATATTGAGGTGCTTGATGCGATCAACTGGTGCCAGTTCGCACAAGACAGAGGCATGTGGCGGGCATTAGTTGGAGCGGCCGAGACCGTCAAGCGGTTGTAAGTGAAATGTTGGGCCACAGAAGATGTTATCGAATCCTGTCAACTTGCTTTAAAGCTTTTTCAATAATTCTGAAAAGCAAGAGTCTTACACTACATTGGCATTATTTTTCTAGGAAAACTACGAAATGGAATTTTACTCAACAGTCAATTATATATATTGAATATTCCCATGTCTACTAATAACCGCTACCGACACAAAAACTACGCGATATCCATTTGATTTGTGTAGTTTTTATGTTGAATTCGATATTTACAACATACAAATTATAATTATTGTATAAAGCATGAACTGAACCAAGCTGCTAACCAAAACCTTCTCCCAAAAACCTCCAACCTTAAATTTTCTACCGCTAACCATTGGTTAATTTTGACTCGAACCAGCTAACCGCAGATCCAAACAGTTTTGCTGGTTTGCAGCCCTGTTTGGGACCATGAAAAGAAATATTTAAATATTAATTGAATTTGTGTTACGAGCAAAAGGAGCTGAGTTCGATTCCCAGATAAGTAGGTAAAGTATGAAATAAAAACTGGACTATATAAAGAAGATTGTATAGAATTTTCTATGCATTTATATACCCTTGCAAAGGGTATTATAATGCCCAGAAGTTTGCAACGCATAGAAATATTCATTTCCGACCCCATAAACTATATATATTCTTGATCAGAGTGATGAGCTGAGTCGATGGCGCTTTGTCCGTCCGTAAGTCTGTCTGTTTCTACGCGAACTAGTCTCTCAGTTTCAAAGCTATCGAGCTGAAATTTTGCACAGAGTCTTCTTTTTGCTCTACACTACTAATATGTCGGAACCGACCAGATCGGATGACTATATCTCATGGCTTCCATAGGAACAATCGATGGGAAAACTAGTTTTAGTATGAAAAACTTTTTTATTTTCAATGGACACGTCTCCAAACTTTGCAATCGTAGGTTTTCTATGTTTTTTTAATAATTTTTCCAAGTTTTATTAAAATCAAACAACTATATGGTATAGCTGCCATACAAAAGATAGGTCTGAAAAACAGTCTTAGTTAGAAAAACTTTTTTGTTTTTAATGGTAGCATCCTGCAATGTTGAATTTGTTGTTTTCACATGCTTTTACATAATTTTACAAATTTTTGACCAAATCGGATGACTATATCATATAGCTTCCATACGAACGATCGGTTGAAAAATGGGAAAAAGAGTGTTTTTTAAAAATATTTAAGCGAGCACTTGCAAGGGTATAAAAACTTCGGCACAGACAAAGTTAGCTTAGCTTTCTCGGTAACTTAACCACCTGGAAACTTGGTATATATCCAGAACATTGACATCTTCTAATTATTCCGCACTAATTCATTCCCTCATCGCCTTTAGCTACCGGCTATCTATTCAATCTATTCCCATGCCCACATTTTTCTGCCATTCAACTAAATACCATACTTATGGCCAAGCAATTTATATTTCTTTGAATTTAGTTTCCAACAAAGTCAAAATACTTTGAAGCCAATCTTATCAATCTTTCGCCTGCATTATCGTTGTGCATAGGATTGTGGGTTCTATGCCCATATCCGTTCAACTACCGCACTCAGCGACTGACTATCCGTACGTTTTAACAGCGAAACAAAAGAAAGTGCACACAAACTACCGGAGGAAGTTGCTCGTACCTTCAACTCTCCTCCGGCCGGTCTAACCATAATGCTTGCCGCCTCCACCCTACATTGCTCCCGGGTTTCGTTACTCAGCCAAAAATTACCAAAACGAAAGAAAAAGAAAACACAAACGAGCACGAAATGCATTTTGAAAGTGCTCTTCGTCTGTATTTGGGTATTCTGGACTTGGCAACAGTCCAAAAAAAAAAGAGTCGCGGGTGCTTGCCACAAGTGCACTTAGATATGTAGAAAGCACAAAAAAAAAAATGGAAATGGAAAAATCAATGATGCCTCCTTGGGAGGTTAAAAGCAACAATTTTTTTAAAGGATTTGTTTTTGTTTTAAATAGATTTTGCAATCCTTTCTCGCCTGAATAAGACATTAGCCAATCTTTGGCAAAATGTTTTGATATCAATCATACGCCCTGTCTGCCACCATGCCATGCCATGCCACATTGGCTTTGCCATTAATTCAATTGAATTTTTAGGGGTTTTATTTTTGTAAGTAATGCAATGCTGCTGCTGCTGCTGCTTGCTGGCAGTCGGTTCGTTCACCTACCCGTCGTTATATTGCCATAAAATTTTACATTTCAAATCGATTGGCAATCGTGCGTATCCAGCATTGATGGCATATTTATACTCTGTACTGTAGATACACAGTATTATAAGTTTGTGCAAAAGTATGTAACATCAAGAAGGAAGCATCTCCGACCCTATAAAGTATATATATTCTTGATCAGCATCAACAGCCGAGTCATTTCCGTCTGTCCGTATGAACGCACAGATCTCCGAGATGGTAAGAGATAGAGGTTTGACATGTATGGGACATATGCTTCTTATGTCTGCAGGCAGATCAAGTTTATTTTTAATTTTGGCCACGCCCCCTGCCGCCCCCGCAATTTAGAAAAAAGTCATATTTCCTACAGTTTTAAATATAGGTGGGTTGTTCCTTCTAGATATACTTAGTAATAAGGATAACTTATCGATCAGCCAAAGGAATGGTGAAGATTGGATGAACGGTTTTCGAGTTATGATCAAAAGACTGATCGCTGCTGCAGCGCAGAAGCAGCGCTACTGCAGCATCAAAATTTATGCTGAGCGTATAATTTCGGTGGTACAGAGTATGCTATGGTCGGGCTTGACCGACTTTCTTTCTTGTTTTTATTTATTTATTTCATTTACATTTGGCGTGAAATCCATTTCCGTTTTGCGGAATAAAGTTCAGACATGCCTGATATTCTATTTTTATGGACTGGGTCATTGATAGTTTGTGACTGTGCAGAGGATTGTCAAAGAGCACTCGCACAACTATGCACAACCCAACCCTCTTCATCTATTTTTAATGGGTAAAGAGTATAACAAGTCGTTCTCGTCCTTGTTTTTGTACCATAATTGTAGAGGTTCATACTGTTGACTATGTTGAGCCATCAAGCAGAACAAAATCGAAATATAAAGCCAATACCATGACTTGCCATTCTACACAAAAACAAAAATTATTTATTGCTTCGCTTAACCTTTTCTTCATTTGATTGCAAATATTTTTCCAGCATATGTAAGTGTTTCGCTTTTTTTTTTGTTTCTTTTCTTTTTTCTTTGCCTGCTCGGACTTTTTCTTTTGTGTTTGCCAAGTGTTTTGGCTTGTCCTGTTGGCCTTTAAGTGCTGTGTGCTGTTGCGTGTTTCCCTTAAACATGCACGCTTCCATCTGTGAGAGGCTGTTTACTTTTGATGTTTAACACATGTCTAAGCGACTGCAAATCAAACACATATGTGTAATATGTATCCTGGTTCTTAAATGCTACCTTAAACGAATGTGCGTGCCTATGGCAGGCAGCTGCACTTCATCTTCATTATGCTGAGCAGGGTAGGGGAGGCGAAAGGAGGACGGACACACAAATTATGTTATATTCTAGAATCAGATTTAACTTGTCTCTAAGTGTCATGTGTGGTGTTCTAGGCGTGTTTTGTGTCTGGTATGTGTGTGCCTCCCCTCTAATGAGAGACCAAATGCGGTGGTTTCCGGACAACTCAGATCTGTGGTCAGAAAACCTTTTTTGTGGTTGCCGTTGGGGGGTAATTTGGCCTCATTTTTGTGGCAATCAATCATGTTTTTTTCATGGCTCGTTGTGTCACATGACATACAAAACATTGAAATTTATGCTCAATGAGTTGTCACAGGCAATTAATCAAGACTGTGGGTTGGATAAAAAGATAATGAAGCATAGATTTTGTAGGGAGTTTGCTAACAATGAGCGGATAGGATATACTGAGAGTGGAAACGTGTTACAAAATATTTAATGAAACTTATCAGAAACAATGAAATGTTATTTAAAAAGTAGACAAATTGTAGCTGGTCTTGATTCAAACCCTCAGATATACAACAAGCTCATACATTTAAGCCATAACTCTATATTTTAACTAGAATGTTTAGAATGAAGTCAAATACCCGTTACTCAGGGCAATTATTGTTTAATAACCTCATGCGGCTCAGATAAGTATGCAACATTTGTTCAACTCGTGTCATTTGTTATCCTTTCTTTATAAAAATTTGTGAGATTGTAGATACTGGCCACTTACACTACACACGAAGAAATCTGAGCTCGATATCTTACAAAATGTAGGAGATATTCAACTTTTATTGCGGGGGCTTGTACAAAATTTGAAATAAACTTGATCTGCGTGCAGACAATACTAGTCTACACCTAAAACTTGGTGGCTTCAGCTCTTCCAGTCTCTGAGATCTAGGTGTTCATACAGACAGACTGCCATGGCTATGTCGACTCGACTATTGATGCTGATCAAGAATATATGTATATACTTTATGGGGTCGAATATGCTTCCTTCTGCCGGTTACATACATTTGTTAAAGTCGTCTTTAGTATACTCTTTTTACTCTTAGAGTTTGGGGTATAAATATGGTTGACTAGATAGAAATCCAATTTTTCGATATAATCTGGAAAAACGATTGATCAAGCACGTTTTATGCCTTCCATTAGTTCCAATTTGCTAGAGTATTGTTTAACGGATTTATAAACTTTGAAAACCAGTCATTCCCACACATTTTCAAGGATATTTAAGTCGGCTTAGTAGGGTGCGCACCGCAATAAACTAACATTTTGTCCCTCAATCCCGGATTTGACCGACAAAGCTATTGAAATTGTCATTACAAGAGACCAAACAAGTTTTTCAAATGCTTGACAGCAATTTGGAGTACGATTTTATAAGTGTTTCTGTTTGCTTTCATACTGGTACTCAAAAACTGAAACTCACATGTAAGATAGTAAAAGAAGAAGGTTCGATTTACCATTACGTCGACCACCCAACTGTGCAATGCAAGGCATCCAACTGATGTTCCTATTTGCTTAGATAATGGAAGTAGTTAATGTAGCCAACAGAGCCCTCTAAATTTAACCTATTTTCAAAAAGTCAACGTTCCGCTAATCGGAATACCAGGTCATGCTCTCTTCTGCGAAATTCGAGCGCGTTTCCTTTCGGATCAGGTTGATAGGTGGTTTTTTCTTTAGATTAAGTCACTGTAGATGTGGATCATTCCTGATAACTCTTTAAATTGTGGATAAACTGGCTTTAATGCCCATATTTGCTCTAATCCTCAAGATGGAGTCACGGGAGTTCGATGCTTTTCTTAAAATTGAGCGGCTATCTTTGTCGGAAATCAAAAAAAATATAAAAAAAAAATTGAAATTAAATAAAAAAAATTTTTGTTTTATTGCCTTTTTGGTTTGGCTAGAATTAAGCAAAAACAAAAGGCTCACACAAGGAGTGTTCTATCCTAATGACACGCAGTGTATCTTGCCTGGTTCCTATATTTGTAATATTTAAGGTTTCTTTCAAAGTCAAAGGGACTGGACACCCATAAAAAGTTCCAGCAATTCTACCAAAATGCTTCTTGTTCTTATCAATCAAGCCTTGAATTCGTAAAAAAAAAAGAAAAGTAAACTGACATTCTAAACGACACGCAATCAACGACACAAAACACAACCTTGACACATAAAAGTTAATGGCATTAATTAACTGCCAGAATGGTAGGCTCAAGTATAAGCAAACAGCAACATAAAGTACCCCATCCCCCCAGCAGATCGATTAAACACTTGAACCAACTCCTAATTAAGTGCTTTCAGCAAAGAAAAACCAATCAATATGAAGGCAACTTTTAAAAGTTTTATATACCGACTCGTACGTGGATGACGACGACGACTACGCCATCAAGACGCCAATCAATTAAAGAGTAACCAACTAAGACAGCCCTCTCTCTTCAAGCCCTCCTCGTGGATTGCATTTTCTATGCCATATGCCTTAGGAGCAACGCACAACGCACATAAATAATTCAAATTGCGCCTTCCCCTTGTTAAAGGACTCGCCGGAAGAGGACAAAGCTAGACCGGAGAAGAATGGCAAAGTTAGTTTTATTTGTCTAACGTTGACAGCAACTAGAAGAGTGACAACAACAACAACTGCAGCAATAACAACCACAGGAACAATAATAATATTTAATAACAAAGAGGGTAATCTAAAAGTCATTTTAGGGTAATTTAATAGTTTGGCTCTTGCACAAGAATTATAGAAATTGATTGGAATTATAGAGTGGGTCAATTAGGAATTAAATAGTTTTCTGCATAGCAGGCACACACACATTACCCGCAGCACCACAACCGGTTGAACTATATTCGAACTGGGTCATTGGGGAAACCATAACAATGGAGGTGCATTCGCCATTGCCCACGCTCATAGAGACTTGCACATAGCACAATTGCAACAACAACTTCGACTGGGTCTTTTCTTTCTCTCTCCGAAGTCTGTTCCCAAATTGAATGCAACAACTTTATACGACATACACTACACCAGGCAATCGAATGTTTTCTGTGACGTAGCTTCAGGATTACTTTTATTCCTATGAATTGGTGTCTACGTGGCTTTGGGCAGCTCTGCTCTAAAATATCTATAAAAGCTTAGAGTAGATCTGGATTAAAATCTAAAAATATGTTGTATTTACTGCCTAGCCTAGCCTAGCATGGAAAAACTCCAAGCGGAGTACATTTTTAGATTTACAGATAAACCTCTGCGAATACCTTACATATACCAAACAAAGACTTCATTTGGGAAAAAGGGGCATATCTCTTAGAGCAGCGTTTGTGAAGAAGAGCAAGGCCAAAAAGTTAGTGTTTTGGTGTTGAAAGGAAATTTAGTTTCTGTTCTAATTCTTCAAAAGTGTGCAACGTCGAAAGCGAATCTGTTCCTAAAATTCCCAACTGGTTCTAACACTTTTGTTATGGAGTGATGGTCGATCTCTGACCTGCAGTAATACCATCTCTTAGCCTTTGGATCTTTCAGGCTAGCTTTGATTTAGGGTCTCTGTCTTATTTTGCAAAGAACGGTTTGGCAAGAGCTTAAGTAGTTTTGGGCTTAAGCCTAGAACTGTTTCTTATTTGTTGTGGTCTAATTTTTTTCACGAAGTGAATTGAGGTCTACCAAGAATATTTTGTAATTATTTTAAGAGTTAATTGGGCTTAACTAAATACTATTGCATCCTAAAAAGAATGTACAAAAAGATTTTAGGATATTGAAAATGTATTTAACATATTCCTAAACAGTCTTAAATCAAGGATTTCGAGATTTATGGTCTGATTACTCATTTTCTACATAGATCTATTTCTCCCCCTTTACAGCTTATGGAGTAAGTTCCAAGCACATCCACAAAATACTGCAAGGTAAACTACTGATATATTTTTATACTCTGTACCGTACGTACATAGAGTATTATAAGTTTGTGCAAAAGTATGTAACATCCAGAAAGAAGCATCTCCGACCCCATAAAGTATATATATTCTTGATCAGCATCAACAGCCGAGTCGATATAGCCATGTCCGTCTGTCCGTCCGTCTGTCCGTATGAACGCACAGATCTCAGAGATGGTAAGAGATAGAGGTTTGACATGTATGGGACATATGCTTCTTATGTCTGCAGGCAGATCAAGTTTATTTTCAATTTTGGCCACGCCCCCTGCCGCCCCCGCAATTTAGAAAAAACGTCATATCTCCCACAGTTTTGAAGATAGATGGCTTGTTCCTTCAGGACATATTTAGTTATTAGGATAACTTATCGATCCGCCAAAGGAATGAAGAAGATCGGATGAACGGTTTTCGAGTTATGATCAAAAGACAGATTTTCTTGGTACAGAGTATGTTATAGTCGGGCTTGACCGACTTTCTTTCTTGTTAAAATTAAGACATAGGCTTTCCGAGAATTTTTGATAACAAGTGTTACTATAAACCGTATTTTTCATATTAGCCTGTTTAGTTGGAAAAATTCCAATAACCTTAGAGGGCTGCCCCATACATATAGAACAAATAGACGTGAATAAAATACCCGAGCAGATATGAACTGAGTAAAAGTTCACTGAACAAATCGTTGTAAAAGTCACTGGAAAAGTCACTGAACAAGTCACGGTACTAATCATTGAACAACAATAGACGTAGAGCCCATTACTGAGCAGAACAGACACTGAACTGAGTGAAAATTCACAGAACAAGTCACTGAACGAGTCACAGGAAAAGTCCTTGAACAGCTAAATGACTTAATAAAGACCTAAACATATCGATTGGCTGATACCATTCATATGTAACCAAATATTGAGACATGTTAAGGGACGCCATAATTGCTTAATTCCAATCAAAACAGCATTGCGTTATCATTGCCCTGCAGCTGTTGAAGAATCCTTTGTTTATGGATATGAGGCAGAAACCACAGCTCAATCATCCCAATGGAAGCTGCCGCAAGAGCCAAGACCGCAAAAACCACGCCAAGTTCAGTCGAAAGTGAATGTTTTGCTCACAGTTTTCTTTGATTGCAGGGGCGTGGTGCAACATGAGTTCTTGCCAAGGGGAAAAACGGGCAATAAAAATACATAAAATTCGCAACACTTTTTGAACAGACCACACGTTGTCTTAGCCGTTACATAAAATTACAAATCGGTGTGTTTTAGGAAATGTAATGTCCTGAGCAAACTAAACTTTAATAATCGTCCCAAAAATAGCACAAGAAATCATCACGCTAAGCCAAATTACAGTACCGCAGTTTAATGTTTGCTATACACGGTCCGGCCCTCCCTCTTCTTCAACTTAAAACTCTATACTAAATATATATAGAGCGCCTCTGTCCTCGTATGTGTACAATATGTAAAAGTGTGCATTTGTAATACCCACTATTGTACGCCAGGGCATTAGCAAACAAAGCGGCTTTGTGCCGTCTCTAAGCTCTTCTGTGTCTATGCATAAATTTGTGGTTAAATTTGGCACAAGTCTTGATTAATTTACGTATTACCGAGGCTTGTTCAAAATAAAATGTTGAAACCAAAATGGTACTCTGATTTTGGCCATATATAACTTGGTGAATTGGCTTTCAAATTCCAATTGAAAACAGACAATAAGCGAATCCTTAGGTTATTTGGCAAAAAAGGCTTCACACATCAGTGAAAGCTGTCCGTTCATTGTTAAGGTCTTACGACTGCGCTAACATTAATCAAATAAGCTGACAGCTTTGCATAATTTGATTTTTTATTCTCTCTCAACACTCAATGCCTCCTCTTTAAATCGATAGAGCGCCATAAAGTATGCAATGAAAAGGCCATTAAAAATATTATTCCCAAATGAAACTACAAACTAATGGCTATATAATGGAAAAGATGACTAGAAATTCAAGTGCAAGTTTGTTGGTCTCTGCCACACAAAAAAAAAAGAGATGTGAAAAGACATTGTAAAGAAAAGTGCCAAACTCACAAAAAAATAAAGCTCTTCTATATAATGACTGTGTGTGTGTAGTTGTGTGTGTGCGTGTGCTCCATATTTGCCTCTCGTTGAGCCAAAAAGCGCTTTAGACAAAGGCATTAGCCCGACAGAAAATATAGATAAAAGAATGAAAAAGTAGTAGGCGGCTATATAAACTTGCCCTGTGGGGTTTGGTTTGGCTTAGTATTGGCATACACGCGAAACAACACCAAGTCAAAGAAAGCCAACTGAAAGATGTATGCTTTAGTTCAAGATCAATGTGCGAGCGAGCCGGGCCTGGCACTTGCTTTAAAAAGTAGCTAACATGAAGGAAAACAGTGAACATATGAGAAATAGGTGAATACATTTACATACATGCTTTATTTACCAGCAACTTTTGCAAAAGTAAACCAACAAGACTTTTATGTAGGTGCTGCTTCAGGGCATCCGGTCTGATTTTGGTTCGAGGACGGAAATGAGTTTTTTAGGTTTTTTACGCGCGCCTTTGAAACACCGGAAAAGTTCCTCAGGGCGGCTACTAAGATTGTAATCTTTAAGTAAGGACTGGGAGAAATCCAGCAATATAACTTTTATTTTGGCACTTACTTTCCGTACTTCTTAGCCCTCTAATTGGAGAAGAGTTATGAGAGAAAAAGGCTACTTCGAAAAGTAGTTTTAAGATATATTAAAATTGTACAGATGTTTGTAACGCATAGAAGGAAGCATTTCCGACCACATAAAGTATATATTCTCTTGATCAGCAAGACGAGCTGAGTCTGTCCGTCTGTCCGTCTGTTTCTATGCTATCCACTCTGTCAGTTTTAAAGCTATCGCGCCCAAACTTTGCACGAAGTCTTCTGGTACAAATACGCGGCACATTTGTCAGAACTGGACGGTTCGAAAGACTATAACATATAGCTGCCATAGGAACGATCGGTCGAAAAACTAGTTTTAGTAATAAACTCTTTTTTGTTTAAAATGCAAACGTCTTCAATCTTCGTATTTACTAGTTTTTCATGCTTTCCCATGATTCTGCCAAGTTTGATCGAAATCGGACATCTATATAGTATAGCTGCCATAGAAAAGTAAGGTTAGAAAAATAGTCTTAGTATGAAACACTTTTTTGTTTTCAATGTAAACCTCTTTAAAATTTGCAAATACTTAATTTATAAGTTTTCACACATTTCTCCAAAGTTTTGTCAAAATCGGCTGACTATAGGTTATAGCTGCCATAGGAATGATCGGTCGATAAACTAGTTTTAGTGAGAAAACCTTTTTTGTTTTCCAAGAAAACGCCTCCAAACTTTGTACTTCTTAGTATGCTATGCTTTCCCACGATTCCACTGAGTTTGGTCGAAATCGGACATCTATATAGTATATCTGCCATAGAAAAGTAGTCTTTGCGAGAAATACTTGTTTGATTTCAGTGGACATGTCCTTTGAATTAGTTAGAAAAACGTGCTATACAAACTGTTTTTGTTTTTCTTCCCTGAGAGACGATTGCTTTCAATATTCGGCTCAGATTGATGTCATAAGTATTGGCGAAATCCAGCAAATTGAAATAGAAATCACATATTTCAACGCTGTACTTTTTTTTCTGGATTAATTTAGCCAGTGCATTTCAATTTGTCTACTGGCCAAAAAGGCCAGTATTTTTTTTGACGAAATCGAAAATGCGCTATACGAGCAAAATTAAAATAAAATTTGGTTATTTGCACACAGAAAGTTCTATTATTAATCTTTAAATACATTTTTGGGGGTGAAAATGTACTTTATTATTCAAATCAAGCGGTCAGAAACTAAATAAGAATCACTATTTCAACTGCTCGAACATTTTTGTTATTAAATAATCAACAAGCACTTATGATTATTAATTTATCTTCACCTAAAAACCAAATGGCACTTCCAAAATAATGTCAAACATTTCCCCATGGGTCACAAACAACATGTGCTTTTTCTCCCACATGGAATATGGTTGTCAATCGTCAGTTATGATTTGGTTCTTATAGCCAACTCAACTGCCACTTGCCCTGTAATGTGCCATTCATCTAACCAAAATGTCAGTTCGAGTGACATAAAGCAATGCTTGAAATTTTATTTGCTCAAAATAAACATGCGAGACAAGTTTTGTGTGCGCGTATGTTGTGAGTATGTGAGAGGAGGAGTACATGTGCCCGTCCAGTTCACTTAAAATCACATAAACTTTTCAAGCATAATTAAGGTTCCCAAATTAACAATATTAAAGTCGACGTTTCTGTTGGAAATGCCATTAAAATGTGGAAGAGCTGCCGCCGCCTGTCGTTGGTTAGATTATATTAACATGCCAACGCTGGCAACTAAATAATGTTCGACACACGCTCTTCCGGCGCGTCCTTGGTTTGTCCTGCCTTTTCCCCGTGTTGATATATCTCGCGCGCCTGTGTCTACTGTTTCTATTCTGTTTCGTCCTGGCATCAAGTAGATTTTCATTAGAAACATAAGCAAGATTTATTATTTAATTTGCCGACATTATTTGTAATTAGGTCCAAACATTTACTTTTTTCGACAACTGTGTTTTGGGGGGTCATTGACGTCAGGGTGGCATTGAATAGCTGAGCGCTGAGGGTGGTTTTGGTAATAAGCGTTGCCTTTCTTGCAGAAAATATGTTATAAAATTGGATTTCTATTTTGTTTCTGATGTCTCGATTGGTCATGCTTTCAAAATGTTGGACATTTACGGCACTGTTGTCAATTCCGAGTTGGTTTTCGTGCAAAAGTTGGCTTTTCGAATTTAAAGTTCACAGTTTTCTAAGAAATTAATGAAAAATGTCTGTGGTTAATAGATCAGGTCTCGCCACTTTTTGAAGAATTGAATTCACTTGAAATTGAGCTATCGGTTTCAACGGAATAGGCAAATCTCGCTATATATCAAACTGGATCTAGTAACCGTTGAAATGCTTGACACCTTTCGCTTAACATTGGCCGCGTTCAGCAGCAGAGCTTGCTCTCTGATCAAGTAAACATATTCACTGATCTTTCTGCTGAGCTCCAGTGATACGATGATATCCATTTGACGTAACGTGATACAGGAGCATGTATCGAGGATAAACTATACTCCTTTCAAGTGATACTGCTACCTAGAACTCCTGTTATATAAAGATGGTTTATTTCGAAACTGATATGCGTATGTTTTGCGCACTTTTTTTAAACATGAGTTTCTTTTATGGGCGATAAATAATTTGAAGAATTTAAAATACATTTTAAAACTAAAGTTTGTCTAGTTTAATGCAATTTCTATGTTACCACGGAGCTGCGTAAATGTCTGCGCTGCTTTCAAAAAAATATATTTTAAAGTCTGTATTCAAAAATGTAGCAGAAACAATTCAATGTATAACTATTTTCTGATACCTGCTTAGCAATCAATCTCCCTGCTGAACAGGGCCATTGTTGTGTATAAACTCTATATGACTAAAGTTAACATAAAAACGGACTCTGAATTTCGGAACAGGTCCTATAATATAAATCCCGAAAGCGTTTTAAGCTGTTTGGAATACATTAATTTGCTTTCTAACTAAAATATATTTGTGTTTAACTCAATTTAAATGCATTAAAAGTCAAATCAAGCATGAAAATAATCAAATTCAACACTTTTTGAAGCTTATTGAAGAAAGCTTGCAAAATTTATTTAGCATACTTTTATTTTGAGTAAATTAATATGTATTTAATCAAATTAGTGTTTCATTCATTGTGTTTTATACTACATTTAGGCATTCACTATTCACTACTGGATAATTTTTAAAATATTAATGGTAAATACAAATTTGTGGCCATTACATATGCCCCAATTGCGTTTTCGTATGACCCATTTCCCCTGTTCTTGTTAGTTAAATTACCTGCTTCAATTGAATAAATGCAACAAATAGCAAAAACGAAAGCTTCTTTGCATTTGGTTTTGGTATTGGTCGTGGCTAATCAATAAAAAATTTAAATACCAACTGTTAAAGCATTCAGGAGGCAAGCAAAGCAAGCTTTGTACTGTACAGGATGACAGGTGGAAACCGTTGACAGAAGCAGCCAATCGTATTAGCAGCCAATCAAAGGTATAAGCCAAACATAAACCCCCCCGCACACACACAAGCACAGATGAAAAGGAGCAACACATGCAGACAGGTTTTACGGAAATTAAGCTGCTCTCAATGTCAGCGCACACACACACTTATGATAATGCTGGAGATGATGATGATTTTTGGTTCATGGGTGGGTTGGGGGGTGTATTACAAATCCCGCATCAACAGTCAATCAACATGTAGACAAGCGCATTTTAGGCTTAAATTCTCTTAACAATATTGCAACACATGCATACAACAACAATAACAACAACAGTGCAGTGATGCAAGCGAAACTTTGCATTTGTGGACAGACAGTCAGGTGAACCGCCTGGCTTGCCTAGTACATGAGATTGTGGTTGTGTACGTGACTGATTGTACAATTTGCTAGTCATTTGCATATCTAGATTCTAGGGTTTATATTGTGGGTACTAAATGGAAGCCTTAAAATCCTCAGCCTTAGAATGGATTTTTATGTTGAAATAAACAATAATGATGATTTTATTAACTGGTCTTGTTCTGTATGTAAGCGATTGTATATATAATATATATCGGTAAATGAATATATATCGGTACAGCATTTCCAAATAGCACTAATCAGACCACGAGTCTTGTACCTTAAACTTTTTGATTTTACTAGCTTTAAAAACTTATTGGAGGTGTTTCAAAATAAATAAGTCAGCCTAAATATCTCATAATTCAGTTCATGAGTAATTTCTGTAAAGTACTCAAATTTAGATCTAAGGAGAGTTCAGTTTAATAGCCTCTCCCTATGTAAATTAACAGAGCATTAACATTCATGTAACCATTTTAACATTATGTTAGAAAACAGCGAATGTGGCTTATGCAACGTTTTCTTATAAACTTTATAACTCTGCCATTTAGTTTCCGATCTTTGTGAATATAATAAGCAAAATATATGCTTGATATCTTCAAAATTCTTGAAGATATTCAACAGTTTTCATTGCGATAGCGGGCTTATCGACAATAGGAGTCCACATACAAAAATATGGTTGCTCTGTGCGTTTATTTTTTTCGAATGTACTCATTTTCGAATCGAATGGATCGAAAGGAATAAGTTCTGATTTCAGGAATGAATGAATAAATAAAACGAAATCATTTACAAATTTCGATTCTGTATAATAACAGTTGATAATAAGAATAGCAGAAGAACTTGCTCCCTGATCAAGTTTACATTTCACTTAACCTTTTGTTAAACTCCAGTGATACGTTATTATGATAGCCAATTTAACGTATCAGGATAGAAAAGCATTTATAGAGGAAATGGGACGCTCTTTTTAACTGATACTGCTGCCTACAGCTGTGATTGTATATCTATAGGTTATTTTCGATACCGATATGCATATATTGGGCATGTTTTGTGCACTTCCCTTTGTCTGTCCTTGTCAATAAAAAGATCTCAGAAATAATAATCGATGGAGGTTTGAAATATATGCGGCAGAAACATCTACTTCCAGACAAATCAAGTTTATTTTCCATTTTTTAACCGCCCCGCAATTTTTAAAAAAAAAATTGAATCCATCGTAGTTTTAAAGATAGTCGAGTTATAAGCAAACAAGCAATATTTTAGGGCAGCACCGCTCGCAAAGGTGATGGCCGGCGCTTCACACATCCTAAAACCACCTTTGGATGAGGTTCAGAGTTAAATATAGTCGGGCTTTAACGACTTATTACTTGTTTATTTTATAAATTAATCTCAGAAGAAAGTCTATGGATTTCTTATATCTATTCTTTAAGCCAGACCTCGTTGAATTTTCCCTCGCAATTTCCCTTAACAAGTTTCATATCCGTTTTTTGGAATTTACAACAAAAATTACCAAGAATTTGTAGCCTTCAACAACAGTTTGTTAGCATTTCCAACGCCTTCTGCCGCGAAAATAGCACAGCGAATTTTCAAGCGTGTTGTGGCATTTGGGACTTAAGCAGATACTTGCACCCACCCAAACACACACTCACACATGGTCATCAGGAAGTGAACGCGGATTTACGTGTGTGTTGAAATGGCAGACATGACTTTTAAACTTTACTGATGAACTCCGTGGCAAATGCTGTCCGTCCCTCAACCTGCTACTGCATTGCGTGTTTGGTGAAATGAGGGAGCTTCTTTATTTTTAGAGAATTTCGACAAGCGACGAGCTTCGATCGATTTCATTTTCTGTTAAATTTCTCAGAACTCGCCGCGTTGTCTGCTGGGCCTGTCTTAATAATCAAATGGATTCCTTTTGTCTCTAGAAATGTGTGTTTTTGCCATTTTGATGATTGTTTTGCTGTCATTTTTATTTGCGTGTGCTTCTGGCTGTTTGTCTATCAATTTGGAGCACCACAGAACGAGAATTGTTGTGGGTGCATCATCATGCCAATGGCAGTTTCAATTCCAAATGGCAAGGTGGTGGCTATGTCTATGGCTATGATTCTGACAGTTGTACAATGGGAAATTTTCTCATATTCTGGGCATAGCCTGATGAGGAGTAATGAGTTCTCCTCTACCAACAAAGTTGCAAGAACTTGGACTTGTCTTTTCAAAACTGCATTAATCATTTCTGAGATGTACCATTAAAGACTAAGGATTTTTTGTGAACTATTCTCAAATTTAAAGCATTATTTTAAACAAACTTTTGTCAGAAATATATCAAAAACTTTCCATAGTGTGATGGAAGAGGGTGGTGGGCTGGATTGGTGGCTATTCTTCTGACAGTAAAACCCTTGATTGCGAACTGAAAATTGCATAAAGTTTTGGTTTTTTTTCCCCAATTGATTAATTTTGGGTATGTGTTTCTGTGTTTCCATGACCTGTTCAAACATGCCACCAATGTTGAGACAATATTTGGTTTGTTGAAGCAAATGCCAATCAAATAGTTTCATACTACTTGTATTTCTTTTTTCTTATTATATTTCTCACTCACCATTCTCAATGGTCTCCTTGGCACAGGATATTATTTTGCCTTTGCGTCGTCGCAAATTCGATTCGAAATTGTTGTCATCGGTGAAATCATCGTCCCTTCCACCAGCGCCGGCCGCACCTCCAGCACTATCCTCGCCGGCTGTAGTTGTTGTTGTGGCTGTTGACTCCGGCACTTCCTCCGAAGACTGACGCTCCCCGCCACCAGCGACGCCTGCTGCTCCACCGCCATGTATTAAACTTTCAAAACTTTGGCTCATGCTGTGCCAAAATCTCTTTTTTGTTGTCGTTTTGTTTGTTTACTGCTGGATATTTAATTTGTTTTTGTTTCGACGCTTCCACTTTGGTTATTACTTCTTGTTTTTGTTATTTAAGCCAGTTGTGATAAATGGTTTTTAAAAATTTACTTTGATTTGTTATTGTAATTCACAAAACATCCAAATTTGTCGCGTGCTTAATTAGTTAACGAAGGAAAAATGAAATGGCCATCAATCATAACCCGGAAAAGTAGGCAACATAAAATGTGGCTAGAACAGACGGCAGAGCAAACCAATTTGGCACTGTGGGTCAAAAAGGCAGACAACACGAGTATAAATCTTAAACAGTTCAAGCTCAAAACGCACAAAGGAGTTAAACATACCGAAAATGGACAATAAATTGAAATATATTGCCTGGTCTTTGACAATTGACATGGAAAGGTGAGCGCGTAACAGCCAAATTAGTGGGCAACTTGACGTCATTTGAAAAGAGCGTGCCACAAATCGACTCATTAAATGCCTTTAAAATGGAATCAAAGTCTGAGCGCCGATTCCTCATCTCCTACATAGCTGCTATGTGTCAAATATACTTAGATTTTACACTGCTATTTGTGACGCATAGCTCTATGTAGAAGATGAGAAGTCAGCCCTTAGCTGATTCCTTTCTGTTTCATTCCCTGCTATGTTTTATAATTTACTTGGTCTTCCAAGCATCAAAATTGTTTGAACCAATGCGAACTGATACTGTGATCTAATTGCCAGGTAAATTTTCTTTTAGTTTTCAAATCGTTATCATAAATCTATTTTATGCTCTTCAAAGAAGGCACTTCTAAGTCTATGCTAATTTTTAAGTACCTTCTTGAGAGCCTTCTGCGAATTAGCTTCTATCATTTCAATCGAGTCAAAACGCTGACCCCGCAGCGGTCTCTTGTGTTTGCTGTATAGCCATAATTTCTGCAGAACCAAATCAGTTGAATAACCAAAACCCTCCAAGAGTTGTTTTCCCGTAACTCTGACCTATTTAAGCGAAAAGCTTCACGCAAAACGACGCCTAACACCCAAATAATGTTCCTTGTGCACTGTTTAGCCCGGCGGAAGATACTCCGATTGCACCACAGTACAATAATCGAAGATTATATCACACAATTGTGTTGAATTGATTTTAAAAACTGACTAGTACCAAAAAAAAAACCGAAAGCCGAACTGGAGCAGGATTTGTCTTTCGAACCGAACCATGAACCTAGTAACCTTCGAAACTTAAGATCTTCTGATGCTAAGCAGGTAGCTGGCCTCTGACTTTTGTCATTTTTATTAGAACTTATATAATTTTCTGTGTATTCAAGTTCATATTCATATGGATTCATATTTGGGGTGACGAGTTCGAAGCCTACACATATGGGTATTTTTAGTATCAAATCGGCCTTCATCCGAAAAAATATCAAGGTGATATGATCGAGTCCATATATTTAGAACTAAATAGTATAATTTTGACATAAAAAATTGTAATATTATAGGGTAAATTTGATGTTTTAATTGATCTTTTGCAGATGAAGGCTGATTTGATCTTATTTTTTTCTGTGTAAGATAACCCAAAGATCAGAACTAGACTATTTGGATCCGTTTGGCGAGCAAAAACCTTAGATTCGACCCTTCTAGAAGTTGAACATGCGAGTGCAGAGATGAAGGATTCAGCCAAATGGGTCTTTTTAAATGTGGTTTCTACTACATACACATACTTGCCCCTAAGACTATTTATTTTTCATAATTTTATACAACTTTGTGTGAATGAATATTTTTCTCTGCACACACACAGTGGTCAGTAATCCGTGGTATACTATTCCGGCCATAAAGGCCATATTTTTTCTCTGAAACTTCAACCGACCGCATTAAACACTCAAGTTAATGAAAATGGTGAATGTGTGTGTTGCTGAAGAAACCAGCAAAACTAGCCATATTTTTTATGACAGTTTAATAAGCTGTCGAAATTATCGATACAGAAATCTTGAAGTGCCTTAAAAGATTACAATAAAAGTTATGCAAATGAACTACATAAAAAAAATTCAAATAGAAAATAAAAGCACGTGCATGCGTGTGGAAAAACTTAACTAAACACGCAAACTAGAAAGAAAAAGTGTAAAGCCCAAAGAAATGCCAATGCATGACCGCTTTTTTTCCCTACTCTTCTTCTTCGCCGGCAAAATAGTAAATTGGACTGCTAAGGGTTGAATTTTTAACACCCTCTACTACTACGTTTCTCCTTTTGTTTATTGTTGTTGTTGTTGTTGTTGCTGCTGCTGCTGTCTCTTCTCCCTCAGACCAAAAAAAAAAACACACAACCGAAAACTGTTTGCTTATTTCATAATCGTCTTTGGTCTGGCACTTAGGTTAGTTTACGATCCACCAGCAGCAGCATCAATACACGCCCCATCATATCCCATATATAACTATTATCTCATACTTTTTTGTAGTCTCAACAAAATGAGAATTTTTTGTTTCCTTTAAATTATTTTTCTTAATTTATTTAAGCAGAAAAACACTATCATAAACTCGTGTTTAACGCGATTCGACTACGTTTGCACGCTAGGAAATGCCGTCAGAGACTGTTTGGGGCCATCAAATTTCAACATAAAGTTGGCTGAGGGCAAAGCAGCAAGGAAATTCACCACATCCTCTCATTTATATTGATTTTGTGTGTTGGTTGGTGCAAAGACACAAAAACGCGCAATAACAAATTTTGTTTGTCGTTTGTTTTTATACGCTACTTTATAGACAAGAAAAAAGCCGGCAGACATTAAAGGGAGAGAGAGTAAACGGACAAACATTGAGCAGCAGTAGTAGGTAGACAAGGGATGAGCCCTCTTGTCGTCTACTGCACATTGGTCGGAATACTTGGTTCTTTTCATATGTTGCATCCAAAATGTATGCCTAGTTTTAACGATTTAGATTTAGTCTTAGGGACCCCACTGCGTTTGGCTTATTTAAGTTAATCTCGACACACAAATTGAAAGTTTTATGTTGTTGCTAAGCGCGATTTTATATATTTATAATAATCCATACTGCGAGGTACATCATATTATTTAAAAATTAAAGAGAAATTGATTAAGTTGTAATTGTGTGTGTTTTGTGGGTATTTTCGTTCGAAAATAAAAAAAAAATGTGTAACTACAAACGCATTGTTCATCTTGCATTTGTTTTTTTTTTTTTGGACCGGCTGCTATATAATCTTTATATATCGCCTCGATCTAGTCAAATGTAATAATTAAGTGTCTAAAATTTAAGGGAGTTAGAAGAGGGTTCCCAACTTAATCCCACTCCTGTTCGTCCTCCACATTGGAGGCTTCAACACCGCCGCCCTGTGAAATGGTAATTATAAATCACTCATACTTAATTTTTATGTAGATTTCTTTTTTAAACTTACATGTCCGCGCACATCGACGCCACCAAACTTGGAATTACCCGAGTAGCTGCAACCACCTCCAATCTCTTTAAGGAAGTCCGGCACCACCTGACCGGAGCCCTCCAGAATCTTAATCAAATCACCCGCAATGGCACGATCATGTTCGGGATCAAAGAATGAGGTGGCTCTTCCATTATTGCCCACACGTCCAGTGCGTCCAATGCGATGAACGTAGTCATCAACGGAACTGGGCATGTCATAGTTAATGACATGCTTCACGTTCTTAATATCTGTAAAATAGGGAGAAGAATGATTATAAATGAAGATAGGCAAGTGGAGTTTCTTTGGCAGCAACTTACCCAAACCACGTGAAGCCACCGATGTGGCAATCAGCACTTTCATTTTACCAGTCTTAAACTCACGCAAGGCCTGCTCGCGTTGACTCTGAAGACGATCTCCATGAATGGAGGTGGTTGGAAATTCCGTTTCTGAGAAGAACGAGGCTAAGAAGTCAGCGCCACGTTTGGTCTCGACAAAGACAATAGTACCATCGGCTCCTTCGCGCAGGATTTCCTATAAATAAGAGAAATTTGTTTAGTTATAAAGCTGTAACCTGAAAAAAGATTAACCAAATTCACAGAAATAAACTAGAAGGTAAACAACGCCATTGAACCTATGCAAAACCGTAACCGAATAACTATTCGGACTTGTTTAATGTTAGTCCTAGGGTGGCCAAATCAACCCCCACCGAATAATTTGCCATTCCGCCAATTTGGACGAGATGGGCTCTAGTTCAAGTCTATAAAGGTTTCTTCCCCTATTCTTCATTATGTTGTTTCGCATTGACTTAATTCATTCATTTTTCAACTCACCATCAACTTGCTGCGTTTGTTAAACTTGTTAACCTCATAGAGAGTCTGGGCTACATCGGCACAGGCTCCACCCACCACACCAATGGTCACGAAAATGTAATTCTTTAAAAATTCACCGGCCATGCGCTGAATCTCTTCCGGGAATGTGGCCGAAAACATCAATGTCTGATGCTCTGCACGCATAGTCTGATGATTCATAATCTTACGCATGCTGTCCGAAAAGCCCATGTCCAGCATACGATCTGCTTCATCGAGCACAACGAAACGTGTATCACTAAATGTGATGAAAGTACGCTCGACAAAATCAAGCAGACGTCCCGGTGTGGCAATCAGCACATGACATCCCTTGGTAATGCATTCATTTTGATATTTGAACGATGTTCCACCATAGACAATGCTTATCTTCAGATACGAAGAGAACGCAAATTTCCTCGCCTCGTTGAAAATTTGTATGGCCAACTCCCTCGTTGGTGAGACAACAACAGCATGTGGTTTGCCAATCTCCAGATCTGAGCCCTCATCCAGAATGTTGCTCAGTATGGGCAACAAGAAGGCCGCAGTCTTGCCTGAACCGGTCTGGGCACAAGCCATCATATCACGGGCATTGGCAATGACGGGAATGGCCACTTTCTGAATGGGTGTGGGTACTTTGTAGCCCGACTTGAGCACATTCTCCAGGACAATCTCTCGTAGCTTTGCATCTTCAAAGGACTTAATGGATTTGGGCACATTCTCGCCGCTAACCTGAAAATTAATGAATGTTTAATATTGAGAGATGATGAAAAAAGCAGCGCTTTACAATTTACCTTAATAGGAATGTTATCATATTTGGAGAAATTAATTCCCGAAGAGATGCCGCTGCTAAAGATCTCAGTCTCATCATTGGTTGGCTCGGGTGGAATGTAAAATTCACGCGGCTTCTTATCGCCATCCTCGCCGTTCTCATCATTATTGTTGTTCATGTCGTTATCATCGCGACGCCTGCGTTCACCTCCACCACGTTCACCGTTGTATTCACCACGCTCACCACGTTCACGACGTTCGCCACGCTCGTCTCCTTCACCACGATCTCGGTTGTAGCCTCCGCCGCCACGTCCTCCGCGACGTTCTCCATCTATGGGTTTGTATAAATTTTATTTAATTATTTTGTTATTCTTTGAAGAGATTTCACACATATAAACATTCATAATTAATCAATAAGCGTATAATTTATTCAACTTTCATTTCAACATATTTTTAAAAATCCTCCACGAATCTTGAAATACAGTTAGTTAAAAGGAATGATATAATTTCTTGTATCAAATAATAATTAGTATACATCAATAAAATCCTTTTTTAATGTTTGTGGAGTTTACACTCTTGGCTTACTTTATCACTTAAAATTTAAAGTTTTATTTTCATAAAAAAAATTGTGTATTTTCACCCGACAACAGAGTTTTCATCGACCAATATGGGCATAAAAATAATATATTTTAGTTCCTTCATTTGTTTTGCAGAAAAGGGAGGGCAGTGAAATCAGCAATAAGCAAGTTTAAAGTAACAGTAAGTATATTTAAAGGAAGTTAAACTCTGAGGATTTCATGTAGTAACAAAGTTCCAAGAGCGAAGACGGGTAGAAAAACCAAAATACAACTAAAGAATCTCTAAAAACATAAACCTTTTTTATTGTCGATTTTCGGTTTGTCCAGTTAAGAATTTATCTTCATTTATTCCGCAAAACTTTTACCTTTCTCTTTGATACAAAACTAAGCGTTAGATTCAGCTTTGAAGTATTTTTCACACATAAGAGACCAAAACTGGTTCTAAAATCTGTTCAAAATTACAATTTTTGGGCTCAAGTGAGTTAGAAAGATTTACATGGAGAAGAGAGATAAATGGTCGTAACTTAAGCCCAGAAAAACGGCCACATGTGAGTAACATTTAAAATATACATCATATCTTAATCTTATATTCCTCTAATGGAATGAAACAGCATTTTTGGAATTTTCATGGTATAAATGTTAAATTGATTTTTTGTAAAACCAAATCGATCTATAAAATATGTGTGTTTCAGGGATGTCCAGTAAATTTTTGGACACTTTAGCATAGCCTAATAAAACTTGAAACGGAAATTGGAGTAAGATCTATATAGTTCGTTTACTAGATACTCTGGAATTAAGCCTGTTTATGTTTTAATTTCAATATTTGATATAGGGGTTTTGTGAACTTATTTTGATATATCGAGTCTGGCAAATATCGATAAATCGTTATTTGATAAGACCTTTAGTATCCAAGTTAAATTTCAAGTATCATTACGATTTAAGCTAATATTAAACTTCTTTTCAAAGATACCTTAAAACAAAAGTTGATAAACTCAAAGAATTAAATTTTTTATACATTTTTCAACGAAAAAGAAGTAAATCCTGAAATGCTATTGAACCGATTCTGTACCATTGTTGATCTTATAAAAGCTTTAAATAAGCGGAGCAGGCCAAATCTGCATTGACTAAAAAACTCCTTCCCTGAAATCGTAATTTCAAATCAATCAAGAACGAAAAAATCATTATAAAAATGTATTGTCTGACGGTCTTTAAGAACCTACTAGAACTGATCAATACTTTAGCAAATATTTGGTAACATATTTATCCTTACATAGAATCTCACAACAGATTAAGTAAATCAGAAATAGTTGTTTATTACTTAGCAAAGGATTAAAAGCAATGGAAAGCTCGTCTTCGACCCGCTATCTTATCTTCAATATAAAGATGGCTGATTCTAAGCCTTAGGAAAGTATTTCTTGTTAAGGTTCGTATCCATAGCAGTCAAAGTACTTTATATAGAAATACTTTGGCTTTGCTTTGATTAGCATGAGCTGGTCGAAGGTGTTTTGATTTATAATGTGGCGAAATAAAAATTACGGGGATCTGAACACAGAAGTTTAGTTTTATCGCTAAACCTAATCTTAGCTGTAGTTGGTATAAAAAAAAAATACATATACAAAATGTCATTAAAATGATGTAATCTTTGCATTTCCCAATTCACTCCCCCACACCTTTCCCTCCCCTCCTCTCTTCACGCCTAACGCAGCCAACAGTGTCTCGAATCACTGCTAAGATCAACAATATTGGCCGCCTTTAAATCCATCAACATTCGATAAGCTATAGCCGCCTCCATGCGATTTTTAATAAACGTTGCATTATGCATATCAACTTTCGGTAGCATGATGAGTGCCCCAAACAGGCCATGAACCACTTTTAGCTTTGTTGGTGACACATCCAATATTAATTGAGGATCATATGTGTAAGTAGCCGGAAGTGAGCGATATTGTTGTGCTGGGGTAGGAAGAGCAAAATCCCCGCCACCTTCAGTAGCATCAACCTCATAGAGAAAACTTTGTTGGCGATGATCCTGCTGGTGCTGATTATTCTGTTGATCGCTTAGTTGCTTTTGATGATCCACCATTAGGCGAAGAGCGTCTGTATGCTGGACTAGAAAACCCAAGTCATTTAGGGATTCTCCATATAGACGATCCTGAAGTGATGGTCGCTGTTGGGACTGAGCTCTAGCAGCCGTCGGAGTAAACGATATATTTAGACTTTCAGTCATCAGTCGTGTGGCTGGTGTAGGCAGGCGGCTGGTCTGCTGCATGGCGGTATTATTGATTAATGATAGTGGAGCAGAAGCCTCATTTAAGAGCAGATGTGATGGAGGAGCATATATTATCTCCATATTGGTCACTATAGGGTAATCTGGTAGAGTGTCCATGGACGTGGCTGGCGGCGGCAATGGCAATGAGAGTGGATTATTTAATTCCAATGCAGGAGCAGGAACAATTTCCTCTTGTAAGATGTTCATTAATTGCTGATCTTCTAATACAGGAGCAGGCAATCCAGCTGCTTGAGCTGGTGGAGCAGCAGGCTCCTGCTCAATTTCCATGGGAATTTGATCAATTTGTAGCTGATTTTCTGCCAAATTAGAAATCTCTAGCTGATTCTCTGCCAAATTAGGCATCGTTTGCTGTTCACCTACTACCACATTTGTCGTCTCTACTATGGGCGCCATACTATCTTGGCCCACAGATGTTTGCAATAGATTTGCCACAAACGTTGTGGCAATCTCTTGAGTACGCGCAAGTACACGCTCCGGTGTTGGGGGCGGTGTGGGTCGCCTAACAGCTGGTCTCCGTACTCGTCTAGGACGTCTGGGTCGTGTTTGAGCCCCAGTCATGCCCTCGTAGTTAATCAACTCGTCGCGTGATCGAAAAATAGATGTCCAGTTTCGTGGACTTTGTGGAGGAGTAACCAACATAGATACTTCTCCCATTATAGTTGGTGGTGGCGGTGGTGCAGTTGGCGGCGGCGGTGAGCATTCACTTTCACGCATACGCTCAAAAAAAGTGAGACGATTGTGCTGTTCCTCATCAATTGCTGGTAATTTGGGACGATACATGCCCAATGGTGTTGAAGCGCTTATGGGGCGTACGCCACGTAGACGCACCGACGATATTAGGTTACCTTCGCCGCCAGAATCGCCCAATGAAGGTACCAAATTCAAACTACTATCCATTCCGGGAGGCATAGAAAACTCTCCTGGTATGGCTGGTGGCAAAGTGGGTGGTGTGGCTTCAACATCATTATCATTCATAATCAGTGGTAAGCTGTAAATTGTGAGTTGAAGTGGAATGTATAAAAGAGGTGAGTCAGTTAGTTGTGAAAACTCCACTAGTGGAAATGGTTATTTGTTGAAGTTGAAAAATTAGGTTTGAAGCGGATTAAAGATTGATCGCCAAGAGGAGGAAGGCAGCCTAAGTCACAAATCCCAGCTGTATGCAATACTGGACAGTGAGGGAAGATATTCCAAGCTGACCAACTTCTTTTCTTGCTGTTGGATTCTGAATAAACTCGAGGAGCTATACGCGGAAAATTGGATACTCTGACTGACCAGGAAACGCTCTTGGACGGAAGCTTTTGCCATTTGATCACTTCCCATCAAAAAGATTGACTTGCAGTACCGACTGCAATGATTCTAATAGACATAATACCATCATCATCATACCAATCAAGTAACTTTGGTTGAGTAAATCATCAAAATTAGTTGGAAACATGTTTCGATTGTGTCAAAATTGGAGTGTCTAAATTGTTGTTTGTTTATTTAAACAATTCTCGTGTGTTTCAGTTTTGCGCTGCGTCGTGCCTTCAGAAAAGTCGGGTGAGTAGAGTGAGAAGAAGTGGCAGTAAGTTTTAAGCAATAGATATGCGCAGAGATGTGCAAAGGGGGTAAGGAAATGTTATTAATTTTTAGTACCCATCGTTGCTAGTATGTGTAGTGTGCGAGATGGTCATCAGATCTGCTCCAGCTGCTTCACCTCCTGAGGCATCTTCGTTCCGCGTGCTCTCTCCTTGTTGTAAGCGATTAAAAAACAGATTACCATCTGGGGTATCCTGCAGTGATCCCTGAAGACGTGGCACATTAGACACACTGCCCTGCATTGCTGAAGACATGTGAGCGATGACGGAAACTGTTCCATATTCCTGTTGGAGTTGCGGATGTCGGTGGCATAACCAGTCGATCATGGGACTTCTAGGCCAGGCCAACTCTTGGCGTAATTGACTTGAAGTTATTACTTTTAAAGTTCTCATCTCGTGCATGCGCACATAATTCTCGCTAAGCCAACGGGGAAATCTCTGGCCAACAATGGGAGAAGCAATAGCCGGAGTTATATCATTTATAATAGCGGCAGTTTCATTTTCATCATCTGCTTCATCAGACAACTCTCTGGCCTGGGCATAAAGTTCTAGAATGCGCTCTGTGAAAACAGATTGTTCTGGAACTCTTGAATTTCTGGGAGCTCTACGTGTTCTGGGCACTACATGGCTTCTTTCTGAGGGAGCATTGTCATTATTACTTAATCTCCAATTTATGCTTAACTCGTGCAGCATCTGAAACATGTTTTGCTGTTCCTGCTCCCTTGTCTCAATCACTTCATGGCTACTTTCTTCCAGCAGACGATTTATATCTCTGATGATACGCTCTGACATGGCAGCCGCTTCGCGTAGCTCCAATGCCTTTTGTTTGCGTTGCTCGCGCTCTAGACAAGTCCATTCTTCCCATTCCAAACTGACCAGCTCCTTGAAAGCTTTCATCAGATAATCACGCAGTTCACGTATTTTGGCCAAAGATGCGTAGTCTTCTACATCGAGCTGTTTAATAAACCGGCTCACCGTTTCCTTATCATAGCTAGATGGTAGCTTTACTAGACCCTCTATTGCTCCAACAACAAAAGAAAAACAAAAACGACATGACAAGAACAAAGGACTTTCACACTAAACGTTAAAAAAAAAAAACAACAATTTGAACTTACCATCTCCATTATCATCGCGATCGCGTCTACCGCGATAGCCACCACCTCCTTCACCATCGCGTCTGCCGCCGCCGCCTTCACCATCACGCCTGCCGCCGCGATAACCGCCGCCGCCGCCACCTCCTCCCTTGTTTGTCTCAGTTTCGTTGTCACTCCAACCAGAGACTTCTTTGGGCTTGGACGAAACAGACTTGCCCCAGTCATTACCGCCGCCGCCGCTATTACGTGGAGTTTTTTTAGGCTAAAAAACAAATTCACATTAAATATTGTACATGGTTTTTGTCCAGCAGACACTAGCAGTACCTCATCTTCCCAATCAGACATGTTAAAAAGCTTTTTAGTTTTCTGAAAAGGAAAGGAAAAAAAATATTCAATATAGATCTTTAAATTTTTCTGCAAGACGGTTCGTTTTGGTTTAGTTCACTGACGAGCCTTAAAGACGTAAAAGATTTGAGAATTATTATCATGTCCCTAACAGTTCTTATCGATCCCGAATTCATGTAGCTGCCGTTGATTTTGCTTGTTGCCGTGTGCTTCAGACAGGCACATGCACACATGCACCCACACAGCATTAGGCAATATCCGACTTTCTCTTTCGTTCTGCTGTTGTTTATGTTTATTATATAGTATTGGACACCTAGATCCGCATCTTCCAAATATATAACTTTTGGCACAGATTTAAAAACCATTATGAAAGTAAGACTTATGAAGGGGCTTAAAGGGTTACGATTTGGTGGAACTAAGGCCCATCAAAATGGAAAGATTTAAAAGTAGAAAGTCGCTACATTCGAATATCTGTAAAAACAGTATTTTCTGCGCTTGAGACTCGGCCAAATTAAGGAAGTTTCTGGAACATGAATGCGATATTGCCATATTTTCAGACTACCTTACCTCCAAAAGTCCCCAAGGAAAAAAATGCCTTACTTAATTCTTGAGTGAAAGCTTAGAGGAGTGCAGATTCGGTGGAATTAGGGGCGATCCTTAATCAGAAATGAATTTTAGGTAATTTTTTCTTAGCATGTAACTTTATGGGCCGATTTTACAACTTCTACATAGAGCTATCACATAAGCTGGCAAATAACAGTAAACTTTGAGTTTATCTGATACATAGCCAGCTATCTAAAAGGTGAGAAACCGGGCATAAGTTTCCAAACAATTTTATCGCGCAGTTTCATGGTAAAATAGGGTCGATTATACTTAAGGACAGGGTTTTAAGTGATGAGATTTGACAGAATTTTGGTCATTTTATGGACTTCCCTTACCTTGCCTTTGGTAAAATGGGCATTTTCGGCGAATAGTAATTCGAAATTTAAACACTATACCAAACCGAGACCTGGGTTCAGTTGGCTCCAATAACCATGTAATGAACTGGCCCTGCGGTACGCAGTTCTCATTTCCACTTTCTTTGCTTCTCTAATTAAAATTTCATAAATTAAATCTAATTTTTTTCCCCATCCTTTAACTTCCAGCTGCTGAAAAGATATTCTTAATCAACTTCTTTGCCCCATAAATGTCTGCAATCAAATTCGTAACGGTTTTGCAAAGCGCAGGCCATCACTAGCAGCAAGCAGAGCAGCTCCGCAACAGTTTAGATTTTGCCTCTGGTGAATAACGAATCAGCTGACTTAATTTTTGGACATTCACCGCGAAACGCGCAGCGAAAAACGTGAGTTTCTGTTTTTCTATGTATACTAGCAGCATGCTTCTACCTTCTAGAGAACACATGTGCGATTGTGCGTCTGTGTGAGTGTGTAATTGTGTGTGTAGGTAATACTAGCAGCCAGCAGGCGAAGAAGAAACGCTCAAAAATTAAGGTTAGAGAGCAGCACAGCAAAGCAGCAGCAACCAACATCAAAGTAAGAAAAATAATGAGAAAATAAAAAAGGAAAATACAATTTTTAACTAACACACGAGTGGGATTATATAGTTTGCCCCATTTGGAAGTATTTCTGTGAGAATTAACTCAAAGCTGAAATTTATACTTTGAGTATCTGTGTGTCGTCTGTGTGTATATATATTTGTGTGCGTGTGTTGGAAAAATCAATTTGGGAATTGTGTAAGACGAAACTGAAAATCTTTTACAGGAATACCCACAGCCAGCCAGCTTAAAGCAGAAGCAGCACAAGAAGACACAAAAATCATGGATAGCGCCGGTAAAAATCGTTATGAACTTTTGTTCATGGACGATGATGTGAGCGATCCACTTGATAATTTGGTGGCGGCGATCACAACGACAACAGCGACAGCCACAGCAGCTGCCAGCCAGAAGAAGAAGCAGCCAAGTGCGGCCACAGCCAAGGCAACCAAAACTGGAGCCGCGGCAGCTGCAGGTGCTGGTGGCGGTGCACCCAATGCTAAGAAACCAAATCAGGCTGAAAAGGAGAACAAACCAGGCGCATTGAATAAGAACAATACTGAAGGCAAGAAACCAACTGACAAGCAGCAGCAGTTCAGCAACAACAAACAAGGTGGGGCTGGCGGCGCTTCTCGGCCAAGCGGCGGCGGCAACAAAACACGTGAATTTGGTTCTGGTCAAGGGCAACAACAGCCGCCGCAGCAGCAGCAGCAGCAACAACAGCAGCAGCAGCAGCGCAATGTGAATTTCCGTCAGCAGAATGGAAACGCCGAGACACGCGAACAGCGCAATAATCGCCGCAATGTCGGAGGAGAAGGTGGCCGAGCTCCTGGCACTGGCGGAGATACTCGTCCCTATCGTAACAATGGTAACAACAACAATGCAGGCGGTGATCGTCCACCACGCCAAAACCGCAATTTTGATGGCAACAACCGGAAACGTGAATTTGATCGTCAATCGGGCTCAGACAAAACTGGTAAGTAAAAGCAGCGGAGAGGTGGTGGGGGTTGACAGACCTAACACCCCAACAACGACGACCCGCCCACCCAAAAAAAAAAAAAACCGTTCCATGACAACAAATACATACCACAAGTTTGGGCTATTTATAAATCGACGATATTTCTTTATAAATCGAACTCGCAACAAACTGACATAACATTTTATTACCTCAGATATTGTTTATTTGAAGTTACAACAACAAACTTCTGCTTATTTACCAAGAACTTTCAAATATTTTACATATATATTGTCATTTCTCACAAGATAAAAGCAACTTTGGAATTTCTGTGTCAAAAAACTGAGCCGGTGGTTAAAATGGTTCGCATTGAACCGAACAATGGTTAATTTCTGGATGGAAAAACATCTGTAACCGGCCACCTTTACAAGCTATTGGCGACAAGTTTGTAGTATGAAACAACTTCACAACATTTGCCCTTCCGATTTCCGGCATTAAGCTGTAGGTTCCTTTAACTTGTTAATCATACAAGCCAGGAATTTAAGAGGATCTCGGCTTGGCCCTTTGGACCTAGTAAAGCCCAATATTTTTTTTTCTCCAAATCTCTATTATCATGTCGGGACCATGTACTATCAAAGAACTGATTTAAGCATAGATACATATAGATTAAGACTGACTTTCAATAGTCTCATATATAAGAGATCGTCATAAGGAAATCGTGAGCTCGGCTGACTAACCAGAATCCTAACCAAAGGTGAGAATATTGCTCAAGCTTTCGATTCCGTTCAAAACTTAGCATATTTGTGCTCGTATTGTGTATGCAGTAAAAGAAATGAATATCCTTTGTTTCTTAGATCTTAATGTTTAGGTTAAACCGAAAACCTTATATCTGCGATTTTGACGCTTACCAAAGTTTTTCAAATAGTAAGGCCATGATTGACAGATTTCGAAGACAAAAACAGAGATTGAGCTTACTCTGTTTTATCAGACTGAAGTCTTAGGTTAATAGTTAAGAACCTTAAAACAGTTTGGTATAATGAAAAATAAAGAAATTCTGAATACGAGAAAATATTTCCTATTAAGATTGGGAGAACCAAATGGTTACAACTCCCTTCATCCCTCTTCTACAAACCTCAAAGCTAAAATTTCTAACCATTTACCTTAAATACATTTTGATTCGATTGTTGGGTTTGGTAGGCAGGTAGGTTTCCGTTTAATCTTTGGGTTTTCTAATTAAAAATTAGCATGGAAGGGTTATAAATTAACTTTACTATGCATTGAGCACTCGGCATCAACTGCTTAACTTGAACAAATCTAAATTTTCTTTAATTTTTTTGTCAGGTTCAGCTCTGAATACTTAGGCAGAACTCATAATCTAACATCTTACAGAGTAAATTGTATGTTTATCTGGTAGCTAACTAGACTATGTGCCGAATCTCTAGAATATTATGTGTAGTATTCGTATAAACGAGAGCAAGATAAGTTTGTTATATTTAATCGAAACTCTTCTGCTCTATTCTTATATAGGATGCAAAGACTGTAGCTCCTTTAATTCACCAACTAAATCAAAACAAGTGTAATCATTTTTGGAATATCCAAAATTAATATGCCAACCGGCAGCAACAGAGAATACATCTCTAGAGCAACGCGCATACGCATTTTTCAATTCGAAAAAATATGTTTAAAAATAGTTTGCCTCTTCTTAGGCAGGCCATTTAGTAGAATGTAGGAGGCCAAAAAAAAAAAAAAAAGAACTGTTGAATTGGTTTCTATTTTCTCTTGCCTCCCCGCCCCATTGTGATATGCTTCTATTAGCAACAATAACAACAACAACCAAATGGAAAATTGTTTTGCCGACTGATTACAACAAAACTGTATGGACTGGGCCGGTTTCTTATCGCGTCCTCTCTACTTAACGTGATTAGATGGTGGTGGGATGGTATGGTAGCTCCCCCTCGCCGTTTAGTTGACCCAATTATCGAAATTAATGCTACAAACTAATTTATAATGCTAGAAGAAAGGTAGTTTCTCTCAATCTCAGTTGTTTGACTAACAACTTTATTTCCAAAAGATTGCAAAGAGATATGCAAAAACACATCGAACACTACAAGATGACAGATGAAAAGAACATGCTTAAATCTCCTAGAAATGCGTTGACAAGAACAAATTAGCAACCACACTGAAAAGCCAAGGGGGCTAGTGTTAGCAGAATATAAAAATATCTCGCTAAAACGAAAGAAGCATCATTTTGTAGTGACAACACCACTTGGATTATTCAACCTAAAACCGTCAAACGAACCAAAGACGAAATCAATACTACCAAGTTGACTGCCCTTTCCATTTGCCGCTCTGCAAAGCATTAACAATACCAAAATTCAATTAACCAAATTCGACAAATTTCTTTAACAGGCGTCAAGTCAATTGACAAGCGCGATGGAGCTGGCGCTCACAATTGGGGATCTGTCAAGGAGGCCATTGATGATGTGAACAACAAGAACGAAAGCGAAACCAGTGTGAACCAAGCCGAGGGCAAGGCCGACGAGTCCGGAAATGAGCAGCCCCAGAACAACGAACAACAGGCACCCGTTGAGGAAGAGACCAAAGAGCTGACATTGGACGAATGGAAGGCACAACAGCAGCAACGCATTAAGCCCACCTTCAACATACGCAAGGCCGGAGAAGGTATGTGTAAAGCGAGTAGAATTCTAAACAAAACAAACCTACATCAAACATCATCTCTGCCCCACCCAGGTGAAGATACCTCGCAATGGAAGAAAATGATTGTGCTGACCAACAACAAGAAGAAGGAAAATGAAAGCGAAGAGGAGCTAGAATACGATCCTGCCATGTATCCGCAACGTGTGGGACGCCAACAGCGTGTCCTGGACATACAATTCAATTTCAATGATAAACGTCGCGGTGGACCTGGTTTTGGTGGTCGCGGTGGTCGTGGTGGACCACGTACTGGCGGCGGTGGTGGTGGTGGTCCCGGTGGCCCACGCAACAACAACAACAATAACAATGAGGGACCACGTGGAGGTGGTGGTGGTACCGGTGGTGGTGGTGGCGCACCAGCTGCTGAGGGTGGCCCAGCTCCGGCTCCAATCAATCGGCCGCCCATTGAGCGTCGTGGCCCAAGCAACAATATTGGAGGCGGACATTCTGGGCCAAAACGTTTTGGTGGCGGTCAAAGCGATCGGCAACAGAATGCCGCACCCAAGGTGAACGACGAGCGTCAGTTCCCCACATTGGCCTAAGAACATCAAGGGACAATTTTTCAATTTGGTGGCAGAAAGGAGGAAACACAATCTTATAATTATTATATCACAGACACCAACAAAGAAACAACATTAAAGCCGCCAAAAGAACGAGCCAAAAGCAACAAAAACAATATTACACTGAGCAAAACCTAAGCAATTTCCTAATTTTCATAAAGGCAAGCGGCATTAAACAAAAAATAACTACCCTAAACTAAATGTAAAGTTGTTTTCGTTTTATTTTTCCACTGAAATTCATCTAAAACGAGAAAAAGTTAAGTCTCGCGGTACCCCAGTAAAAACACATCACCTACGCGATCCGGGTTCAAGTGAGAAAGCATTTTCTTCATACTCATCATCTAAATATTTTTTTTCTGTTTTAACTATGTTAAATAAAAACTTTATTTAAACAAACAAAAAAAATGGTAAAATGTTAAATTCTTTGATGCAAAACAAATTCTATAATTATAACTTTAAAATACAATAATTATGGCATCATATATACTAAAAACAAAACAAACAAAAAAAAAAAGGAGAAACAATATAACTGTAAGAACAACAAAAAAATATGAAATAACTATTGGAGCAAATATATAAAAACAAAAACATAAACCTTAATAAGTAGAGTTTAACAATAGCCGGCGCTTTCAGCATAGAAACCAAAACCCACAAAAGTCACAGACCCTGTACAATTTTTGCTTTTACAATTAGAAATTGTATAAAAAAAAAAACACAAAATTTTAGAAATGGAACACGACAAAACAAAAAACCGGAAATGAAAAATTAAATACGAAAAACTTTTTGGAATATTGTGTATTGTATTTTGACCCAAAGAAAAACCATTCAACAGCCACAAAAATGTTGAGAAACTCGTTTAAATATAAAAACAAAAACAAAATGAAAATTATTTGATAAAAATAAAGAAAAGAAAAAAACAAAACATTTCCAAAATGTTGGGGGTGTTTTGGGGATAAATTCAGTTTTGAAAAACCAATCTGTTTCCAACTGTACATTAGTTCATGGACCATCCTTTGTGGTAGACTAAGAAGGATTTTGGATCAGGGTCTAATTTTAGTTTTTCAATAGCTACTAAGTACACAAGTATGAAGTCAAATTATTTCATAATCAGTTAAAAAGTACTGAATACTCATACACAACCCCTTCCAAAGTCCTAATCTGTAACTGTTTTTAAACTCTATTTTTGTTAATCCCATACTCCTGGCGCTATCTACTAATGCGATCATTAGGAGGCATATGCTGAAATAACCCCACCTACCTACCTACATCAGAGCAGGAGTAATCAAATGCTTTACAACACTAACGTTTAAAGTGCTGCCAAACGCCAGAATCTCCGCTGTTGCTCTCTGTCTCTCCTCTATGCAGCTCTGCGCTGACTTAATTTTGCAACAAAACCCTATATTTATTATAGCCGGACAAATGGAAATGACAGAAAAATGAGCTTGCGTTGGTAAGGCACGAAAGACTGCAGTCGATTTACTTCAGACCTGGCCAAATGGAGAGCACTAAAATATATGACCGTCTTTCTTTGACACTCTGTGATGGAATACTTTGGCAAGAATTCGGTGTGAATAGACGAGAGTTCGGCCCCCAGGGTCTATAGATGTGCTCAAAAAAACTGGGCTTAAAGAAATTCACGGTAAAGTGCCTCAGGTGGAGCAAACAGCACTGATGTATATAATCATGCTTGTGAAGGGGACCTAAATAAATCAGCGTGACCTGATTATGGAATTTGAATACTTTAGAAGGTGGAAGGTGCAAATGAGGCCCCAAGTTTTATCTCGCCTCAAAAGGTCTGAAATGTTTTTCTTTACTAAACGAAAAATTAAAAAAGAACACACGAGTCTAGAGATTGGGCTGGGTGGTTATGATGCCAAATATATATAATAGGCTGACGGAAAAGTTGTGATATCACCCTTTTAAGTGGAAAAGGGGGAATAATGAATAACGACGATGTCATCAGAGGAGATCCAAGAATATTAATGAGTTTTCGAAGGTTAAAAAAACTTTTTTACGCAGATTTAGGTGCAAATCGGAAATGGAATGTAGACTTCAGGGCTTAAGATATTGAGACCCTGCGAAATTAAGGAAAACCTTTGAATAGAGATACAAATTTGCAACATGTCAGAATGCGTTATCTTTAAGAGTCCGAAAGTAGCTTTCCAAACAGATTAAAAGAGTAGTAAAAGCTTTAAAAATGAAGATTCGTCCGAATGAATGGCGATAACAAAACAGAAACTAGTTTTTTTTTTGTACAATTCATAAGCTTGTCTGAATTCATGAAAAAAATTTGTTCGCTATACTTGGTGACGGGGATTACGTGTTGAGGTTTGGATAAATTTCGTCCGATCCAATAACATTATTCGGGTTGGCTTACCTTCGAAAGTTAAGAACCAATTCTTTTCCTTGCAGATGTGAGGGTACACCGGGATATCTGCAAAAATGGAAACAGCCCTTTAATACATAATAAATGGAAAAGAAAAAACTGCGAAATGGCGGCTCAGATGTGTGACTTAAATATTATGTGTGTTCTGATTTGTATTTATTTTAAAATCACTTTACTTTAATATATTTTGCTCTTTTATCGTGCTTGCAACGATTATCACGCGCTCATCACTAATTCAAAGTTTTGCTGTTGACTTTGTTTGATCATGTTCGCGTTTGTGTGTATGTATGTATGTATGTATGTCTCGCAAGGCAACACATATGGGTGCAGGAGATTATCCGACATGGCTAAAACAGCAGACTATATTAAGTCATCTTTGTTTAACAATGGTTGAAAAATTATATCTATTAGATAAAATTGTCTCTTCTTTTTTTCTCTCTCACTTTTTTTCACCAACACATTCAAACACGACGAATGTATGCACAGGTATACACACATACAGACATAAAGGAATCTACATACATACGTACTAAATATGAACTTGTCCTGAGTTTTAATATCTTACTTAATATTAATCTATGTATGTATGATAATTTTAAATGAATTTGCAAGTTTTGTCTTCTTCTTTCCGATGTTGAATGACTGCGAATCTCAGTTCTGCATGAAGTAGATGTAATCCAAAAACGGTACCTTAGTTTTAATTCTTAAAGAAACCTTACACGAAAAAAAAAATAATTGGTTGATTTTTTTTCTTGCGGCAGCCTGTATTGAAACTACAAATTGAACAGCTACATTCACACTCTCGCTCTCTCTCTCTCACACATATACACACACACACAATATAAAAGTTTGCATTTCAGCTTTACAATGTTTAAGAATTGATTTACCTCACAAACACACAATTCAGTTGAAAAAGTTCCGCATTTATGGTTTCCTTTTAGTGTTTCATTAGTGAATGCTAAAAAAAAACACAAAAACTAACTTTTTCCAATTCTTTTCACGCTCTTCCTTTCATACACATGCTAAAAACAACGAACTTTCGCTTCTCCTTTGATGTTTTTTTTTTTTTATCTTATTTGGTCTTTTAAATCACTTCACTTACCACAATAACTATATATGTACCTAATACACAATACACTCAAATAACTTTATTTTTTTTACGCACGCGGTTCTTGCACGTCCTTTATGCACCAAGCTACAAAATGAAGTGAACGATTTTCAACGAAATGTAGAATAAGAGATCAGCAAAAACTGCAATGGCTGACGACTGTCAAGTAACGGTGAATAGGCAAAAGAACAACCGCAAGAGAAGTGTCAAAAAGGCCTAGAAATTTCGAGACAAGCTCTGGCACACGAAAATGTGTTCCCTTACATTTGTACATATATGAAAATGATTACAAAAATGTAATAATGTACTTGGGTGCCACAAAATTAAATGATTTTGAATATATGTTTACAATATTCAAGAAAAAGTTAAAACGTTTCGTTTCATGTTTCTGTTTATAGTGGGCTAATAAAACAGAAAGACACTACTTAATGCTGAACTTACCGTTTGAAACTTGTTAAAAACTATCTTTTCACAAAGAAATTACTTTTAAATATTTCTTAAAGTTTTCTGCCGGCCAAAGACGCACGCATCAACCACTCACACTTGAAGGAAGAAAGAAGAGTAAGAAAAGATAACCGGGTTGCCGTCTTCACCAAATATTCAAAATAGTTTCAGTGTGACCGTAACTATCATGGCAAATCTAGTAATCCAGTGATTGCACAACTCTGTGACTAATGTGACTTGAAAATATAAATATTTATATTATTTATTTAGATTTTCAATTCATAAGAAGCAAAGTCTGATTAAGTCTGAAAACCCATACTCGTACCCTTCTTAGTCGTTTTTCAAAGCTCATGTCTAGAAGTTGTAATGAGTTTTGCATGAATCGGTGTTGCCCAGTGTAATCGGTGTTGTTTCGCTTTTAGTAACGCTTGCTTTAAGTTCCTGCTTTATTTCGATTTCCAATCCATAAAAAGCCAAGTCGGCAAAATGTTTTTATATATTTCGTTAAAAATATTGAATACAAAATGAAGCTAGTCGCATTGTCACTGATTGCAGTCATCCTTCTATCACACCAATCGAAGGCTACGGGCTTGTGTTGCTCTGGATCGCGGTGTAACAGTTGTCTCCTGAAACAAGAATGATTATAAGGGAATAAAATGTTGCTTTTCCATAAGGTTGTTTATATCTGTTTCGTTACTTTTTCATACAAAAGGGGAAGCAGGTTGTTGAGATAAGAGGAAATTGGTCGGCAGCACGCCCATTTTCATAAATCTCTACAAACAAAAACATCTCAGATTTGAAGACTTATCCAAATTCCCTCAAAAAATGTATTTTCTAGTTTTTAGAAATTCATCCTAAAATAATTTTTCTTTCTTGTTTTTAGACAGTTTTTTCTTAAATTTATTTAAATATAATAGGCGAATCGCCTTTGACCCCTTTTTTTGGGCCATTTGGCTGGTTTTTTTTTTGAGTGTACTCAAAAACAACATCAAATTCAGGCAGTCTTGCCTATAAATTTCGATATTTTTTGCAAAAATTTGAAATAATATAATCTTTTAGCCTTTTGTTATTCAAAACTAATGTGGAATCTTTTGGCCTAATTTCGGAACGCTGCAGCGCATTAGTTTTAAACTTTTTAAAAATATTTAGTCGGACAGAAGAAATTATGTAGGTTCATTGCATCACTTTTAAGTCTACATGACTGTCATGTAACAAATTTAAATTTAACTGAATACTTGTTGCCTTGTCACTGCGACTGCTACTGCAACTCGTTACTTTGTTGCGAGTACACGTCATCTATCGTCTATCAATAACTATCGACTGTTTACATAGTTATCAAGTGTGGCCTCACTAATACCAAAAATCGAGCATGGTCTCACTACGAGGTACATAAAAAATTTAGTAAACAACTTATTATTGGAGGGAAAAGCATGTAAGGACCATAATCACACAATGCGGCGGCGTCTAAACAATTTTGAAATATAAATGTTAACTCGAAAGATCTACATTAAACGAAACTGTACCTAACCTATTTCCCGATTCAATCAATTTGCAGTGTTTTCTGATAAATCAAAATGAGCGTGGAGGATGAAGTATTTCGAGTTCAGAAGAAAATGAGCAAAATATCCAGCGATGGGACAGTGAGTAGCATCTACGCGGCCACCTGTATGCTGTGGTACTGAAGTGCATCCTCTTTTCTTTGCCAGGGACAGGACCAGGCCCTGGATCTACTGAAGGCGTTGCAAACGCTGAACATTAATCTGGAAATACTGACCAAGACCCGCATCGGGATGACTGTGAACGAGCTGCGCAAAAGCAGCAAAGATGATGAGGTCATTGCCTTGGCCAAGACCCTGATTAAGAACTGGAAACGTTTCCTGGCCAGTCCTAGTCCCACCACACCAAATAACAATAAAAGCGACAGCAGCAGCAAGGAGGGCAAGGAGGCGGCAGCCACGAAATCCTCAAGTGCCGCCTCAAAGTCTAGCGCGAAAGAGAAGAGCAGCAGTAGCAGTAGCAGCTCCTCCAAGGAGAAGCGTGAGGAGCGTAAACCCTCCTCCTCCTCGTCCAGTTTTCAGTCCTCTTTCCCCTCGGGCGGCATGACCGATGCGGTGCGCTTGAAATGCCGCGAAATGCTGACAACTGCCTTGAAAATTGGTGAAGTACCCGAAGGTTGTGCCGAACCAGAAGAGATGGCCGCCGAACTGGAGGATGCCATCTATCTGGAGTTCAAGAATACCGACATGAAGTACAAGAATCGCATTCGATCGCGTGTGGCCAACCTAAAGGACATCAAGAATCCGGGCCTGCGCGGTAATTTTATGTGTGGTGCGGTGTCGGCCAAGCAGTTGGCCAAAATGACGCCCGAGGAAATGGCCAGCGATGAGATGAAGAAATTGCGCGAGAAGTTTGTCAAGGAGGCGATCAATGATGCCCAATTGGCCACCGTGCAGGGCACCAAGACAGATCTCCTCAAGTGTGGCAAATGCAAGAAACGCAACTGTACCTACAATCAGTTGCAGACGCGATCCGCTGATGAGCCGATGACCACCTTTGTCATGTGCAACGAGTGCGGCAACCGCTGGAAATTCTGCTAAGGTCCATCCCAATCCCCCCCCTCCATCCCATCTTTCCCGATTGCGCATTTCACTGACCACCTAAATTACATTTTTTCAATAAACATTAACTATTGATACAACGTTTCTGTTCTTTGCCACCATCAGCAATTCGTTGCGCTCCCTTGCCGGTGATAATAGCCGATGCCCATTTCCGTCCGAACGCCGCGCCGCTGATAAAGCCATAGATACCCAAGTTTATGCGTGCGATATACGTCAATATGATCTCACGCATAAACTTAAGTTTGCTGTTGCTTGATAGCGATGAGCGGAGATGGGTTCACTGTGACCAAGTCGCTGTGACACGGCATACAGTGAAAATTCTAGCTTAAAAATGTTGAACTTGGCAAAGCTTATTAAGCTACTCAAATGATATTACACCATTTCTCGGTAAGGGAGATAGGAAGGTAAGGAAGGTATGTTTAAGACACGGCATTACATAGATTATTTGTATAACCTATTTATTATATTGAGACCCAATTAAGCTTTATAGCAGAAATATGTTTATCGCATATGATTCTTTTACTTAATTATTATTTTATCAGTTTTATTTACCTTCTAAAATCACATTAATGTTTATATGCTCGATTTTCTCAAAATATGGGTTAATATGATAACCAAGTTATAGTCACAGTCTTGACTTCCTATTTTGTGTTGTGCAGCACTGGCAAATGACCTATCGATAACTTAAGCTAGCACCCGCTAAAAGAAACCCGCTAGATATACAGCCAATTGGGCCAGCTTAGTCTGAACTATTTACCTGCGGCGATCGGTTGTGTTGCGGTTGTTGTAACTGTATGCGGATTCAGTGTTCTTTTTTGTTAAAGTAAGTCCAACATCTACATACATCTATGTACCTGAGATAAAGCTCGTTAGCAAAAATATCCAAGTGAATGTGAAATGAGTGAACTTTGTGCCGGCTAAAACAAAAGTCGAAAGTTCTGCTTGAAATATGTATAACCTGTTGAGTTAAAAAAGAAAACAATCGGCGCGCTGCACTTTTCCAGGCGCTTGATGGTGCGTGACCTATTTATGTAACCTGTTTAAAAAAAACAGCATATCCCCGCCGATTCAAATTGCTGAAAAGTGACTAAAAAGTGTTAATTAAACTACAAAAAAATAAAAAAAATCTATAAAACAATACAAGGTAGCGTGAAGAAAAAAGAGTGCATTAACCCTGCAAGACCCACAGTCCAAGGTGTGTGTGTGTGTGTGTGTGTGACTTGTTTGTGTTTGAGAGCTGGAAAATCTAACAGGCAGAGAAACGGAAAATGACAAGGGTCAAGTGGAAATCGACCATACTATTTAATTCTCATTTACTGCCAACAATTTGATTATTTTCTAAGTTTTGGAGACGGCAGACGTGGCTGCATTGCAGTTTTTATGGCTACGCTTCAGGTTTTTGTTGGCTAGAACGGTACTAACACACACACACACACATACCTACACAAGTAAGCATACACCTGCCCAAGGCAGAGAGAGAGAGAGCGAGAGAGCCCCATGCGTAAAAGAGAGGCTTACATTGCAGCACTGGGTGCTTGCGTCAATTCATAGAAGTCTCTCCCTCTCTGTTGCTCTTCTTCTCTGTCTGTTTTTCCTTGAGCTTGAACCAGGCTAAGAATTCTTACACACACTTGTTTGGCCGGTTTGTTGCGTTGCACAACGGGACATTTTGTGTGCAGGTATTTGTGTGTGTGGAAAACCCTTTTTTGTCGTATCAAATGTGACTTTTCATTTTGTTGTTGTTTTCTTGCGTTCCCATTTGAGCTTACCACTAATGTTTGTTGTTGCTGGCCCCCTTGGGGGGCTTTCGCAACTTTCTGTTTGTTTGGTGAAACTTTTTTAAGGTCTCTTAAAAAAAAAGCAAAACAAAAACAAATAAAAAGTAAATAATACTATGACAAGTCTTTCTTTTGGGGAAAAAGTTTTTAAAACTAAAATTAGATTGAGAAAAGAGTAAATAAATAATATAAATGTGACCAAAAGTTAATACCATAGCAGGTTTAAGTACCAATTAAATAAAAATAATGTATAAATATACAAATAATACATAAATAAAATATTCAGAATTTAAAAACCACAGTTTAGTTCGTAGACCGGCTCTTAGCAGCATTTAAAGGTAAGACAATATTATAGAATTTTCTTATTTTCGAATTTCTATACTGAAGCTACCAACAGCATTTTTTCTGAAGCTTAGATTCTATTTCAAGCCGGTCAGGGGTGCAACTTATAATAGATACATAAATCGTTAGAATTATTGCTGGAAGACCCCTAAAACTTGAGAGGGGTCTAACTCCACAGCCGGTTCAGAAAGTGGCTTAACCTAGGTTCCACTTTGAACCATGGTTCAGTTATAATTTAGTTTTCCGCTAATTCAGCAAACATGTATTTAAATTGAAACAATCCTTCATATTTTATTCATATTTACAAGGTTATTATTCTAATATTCTCCTTATAATATTGGAGCTTCGTTTAAGTTAACTATTAGTATATCTTCCAGTAAACTTTGATTAAAACTGCTTTCTTGGATGAATAAAACAAGTTTGAGAGTAAAAGGGCATGCTTAAAGGTATTAAACTGGGTTCTGCATAGCAATACAATACAACATTTTTAAGTTCTTTACGATTCCCAAACCTTACAACTTAGAATCTATTTGAAAATTCTGTTTAAAAGGGCAATTAAGTCGTTCACCGATTCAATCTATTCGTTAGATGTTTTTGTAATAGTTTTTTTTTTAAACAGAACCGATTTCAACTTGTTTTTACTCCGGTTCCGTTTCAGGCTCGACATCTTCGGCATCCCAAAAATCCCAAAGACTCCGACCTTTCCCAAGCCTAAATCCAAATCCGAACGGGAGCACTTATTTATGAAATAAGATTCGGTTCCATAAATTCTCTAGCCAGATTATCAGATTTTTTATAATTTTCTAAGTAAAACACACAGTTTGAAAACCATTTTCAAAGGATATTTCGACTTTGAAAAAAGGAAATAAAACTAATGCCATATCAAGTTAGGTCTATAAAAATATTTACTTAAAACGACATGCTAAATATCACCAAAAAAATATATTTAAATGTTGTAAGAAGCTACTTTAACCCAACAAATTTAAGTTGATCATTTTAAGAACCGGTCCGCTAACAAAACCTTAGATTTTACGACAGTTTTAAGCTTTAAAACCGAACCGTCCGCATAATTTTAGAGGTTTACAGCCTTGCTCTTAGGCTTATTTACATTTTATGATGATCAAGAATGTTAATACTAGGGCTACAAACTGGCCCGAACCGGTTCGAACCCGGAACTCCGACTTATTCTAAACCTTGGGCTATGAAAACTGGGGAGAATATCCATATTTTTGTTGAGACAGACGATATGTCATTATTGATGATTTTCCAGAGGCCATATATCGTTGCCGGAAACAATATCGATATTTTTTGTTAAGACAAACGATATATCATTATTGAATATTTTTCAGAGGCGAACATTTTTTGGCAATGTTTTTGCTGGCTTTGGCTTTAAAAAGTGTAGTTTTCGACAGTAGAAGCCGAATGACCGATGATTTACGATTGGTATGAAGTTTATCTAAGTAAACACATTATAATGTACATAATCTGCGAGCCACCGTTGAATGGGACGTTCATAAAGTGGGCTCTAAATCATCAAATGTTAACTCTTCTTCAGTATCTTCTTTCAAAATAAACTTATATCTTTTGGGAAGCTTATAAAACAAAATGTAATCTATCAGCCATGCTGCTGTTTTCACTTTCGGAAAAGTTTTGCGATTTTAAGCTGGTTTTTGGACTGAATTTGGTCTTCAAATCGTAAAGTTTTTGCCAAAGGGAAAATGGGTGCAGGGCTGTGATAAGTTGTAATGTTTGGGATCTCTTATTTAACAATTTTAAACGCAGTCAGAACTTGGTTCGCGCCAAATGACATCTTAGTTACCTCAAAAGTCATGTTTTTAATTAAGAACATCGAAACAGTACTTCTTTCAATATCGAAAATAATATCACCATAGATATTTTCAAAATATGCGGCAACCCCAAGGTGAACCGAACCTTAAGGCGAACCAAAAGTTAGAAAGTTGCTGGCCTTGAACCGGACATTCGAAGTCTATCAAATTTGTGGTTATTTGACACAATATTCTGCGCCATACACTCGAAATCGAGTCAAATAATTTGGTATTATTCTGATATTTGAATAGAATTTGGCTTGAACAGCTTCAAAACTATTTACTAATTGGACACCTCATTCATCATTTAGCGCACACTGCACTTGTGGGTTTTTGGAGGCGTCTCTATTTCAAACTCAAAATATTATACCCGAAGCTACACTCCTCCTTTAAAGTAATTGCAACATGCCAGACAAAAAAAACACAACAACAACAACAACAACAAAGAAAAATGTTAGTGGGGCGGCACGTATACCAGTCTGGTTACGCTCTGGCAAACAAAATACTCAGGGAACCGCGATCCACTGCAAACATACAAACACATCCCCATATAGACTTGAATTGTTGGCTAGAGTTCATCGTTTTGATTCTCTCTGTGTGTGTGTGTGTGAGTGTGAGTGTGTGTATATGTGGAAGAATATTTAAAAATATTACTTAATTCACATTTGTTGTTATCAAGGGGAACACTTAAGCAATTTGCCTGATAAGCAAACTCCCAATAAACAAGGTGTAAGCGCTGATGGCGGACAAATGTATGTACAATATATGTGGTTAAGTGTCTGTCTTCTCTTGAGCATGACCAAAAATAAACAAATAATCAAATCATAAATTAAAGCAGACGACAGTTGAAAGAATTTCCGTTTTGGACACGTTTTTTCAAAGGTGCACAAATATTTGCCAGAGATTATCCCCCATCTCTTGTCACGTCAGGGGAAACACGCACGTGTCTGTGTGTGTGTGTGTGTGTGAGTGCGTGTGACTCCAAAAGTTCATCAAGAGTCATTAGTGAAAGTTCGTATGGGGCTACCGCCACGTACAATTACGGTTTATGCTATCTAACCACATCTCCATACACACAAACATAAAATGATAATATAATAAACTCTTTTTCACTTTGACTTTGACATTTATAATGCTGACAAGGCAGATGAGAGATCTGCCTTTATAGTTTTCATATTCAGCTAACAAACTTGGCTTCCCCAGTCTTGTTTAGAATTTGTTATCTACCCGCTTGATCGCTTGGCTTAGAAAATTGATTGAAAATTGAAATGTTTGTCTTTGAATTGTCACCAAAATAATTGGGTCTTTAAGGCCTTTCGTGCCTTTACTGAATTGAAGTTGCAACACAACTGGAAGAGCCAACTGAATTTGTAAACAATAAAATTAATGGGCAAAGCGAAACAATAGTTTAACTGAACACAAATAATTGTTGTTTCCTTTATTTCTGTGAGCGTTTTTGTTTCGGTTATTGGTTTAACATGTAGGCAATTTACTATGAGTCAGCAAATAGTTCGTTCATAATTCGCATGCTCATTCATTAAGTGAATGAATTTGGTTGTAAATTTATACTCCCTCAGTTCAAAGTCCTGCATTATGAATTACCGATTTAATATCCCAGTGCATTATAAATAATATGATTTTAAAGTTTTTATCAATTTTGTTGTCTTATAATTTCGCTACGCATTTCTTTACCGACTAAGTCGAGATTTGTAAACTTCATAATCCCTTAGTTTGTGGCAAAGACGATTTGTGGAGGCGCCTGCGTGAAAAATCCATTTTAAAAACCCCTCGTAGAATGCTTCATGTTAAACATTTCGACATTTAAACAGTATAAACAGCTTAAAGCTATCGCTCTTACTTTCTTATCAGTATCATCGACTGAGGTCTTAGTTAATTAATTCTTAAAACTTGTTGTATCAAGAGTAACGCTATTCTGAATATCATTTTAAATTTTAATGACAAAAATTGCTTTTCTATTTAAATTCTTGAACCAAATTCTTTTCCCAAAAACCTTGAACCTAGAATTTGCTAGCATTAGCCAATGGTAAGTTTTGATAATTTACCAAGCCTTCTTCTTTTCGGAAAAAGAGAGAAAACGTAATGATTCAGTTTCAGGGAATCAAAACGTATCGCTTTTTACATCCGGTTCGGTAGAAGGTTCTGATCTATTTCGGTATATATAATAGTTCCTGGATTTTTATTTCTATCTACCGGTACTCAGCGGTAAACTTTAAAGCAAGAGCTTTCATTGTTTTTGTGTCCATCTGATTTCTTAGCAGAGATTACAATAAACTTCACTCAGAAAAATAAAAGTTGCACAAAGAGACAAAAAAGGATCGTTGTTGATGATCTATTGGATCACTTTGAACAGGAAACTAATTTACAAAATTTTTTGGATCTCAAAAGATTGATTTAATTTTAAGTTGATCTTCGATTTTTATCCAACAGTGCCGAAAATCGCATAATAAGGTTATAAAATATTTATATTTTAATACAAAAATATAGAATATTTAAAAATTTCCAGTTTAAATGCCTTTGAATGGATCTGTTTTGTCTGTGTACGCTTTCTTAAGCAGCTGGAACAGCAAGAATAACTTAATAACGTGGCAAAATTTGAAAATAAACTTCATCTGAGTTCGAGTTAAATAAGTTTTTGTTTTGAAATATCTTTCCTTCGCCATCTCTGAGATCTGTTTGTACATACGGACCATCAAACCGACGGACATGGCTTTATCGACTCGCCTGTAGATGCTGATCAAGAATATATATACTTGTTAGGGTCTGGCTGTTACAAGCCTTTGCTCAAACTTATTATACTCTGTATACTTTTCGTACAGCGTACTATTTAGGGCTCACAAAATGGTCAAGAAGTAATTTTTTTTGGGGAAAACTACAGTCAACTGTAATATCAAAATTTTGTATGGGGCTTAGTCATATAATAATAATATGTTTCACTTGAAATGAATGGCAAATGATCCAATATAGCTCTAAGATCCTTCAAATAGCCCTTAAAAGGTTCGGTGAACACTAAGATCACTAAGGTTCGGTAACACCAAGAATTCCATTAATAAAATCTGTAAATCTATAATGGTTTGCGGACCGTTTCCTAAGCTTGTAGAACATATTGTGTTGGTTCGAATCTCGGTGTTTCTTTTGGGGCAACAAAATGAGACAAGGTCAGACCTAACCATGTTGAGGAGGAGGTGTCTCATTTACCAAACTTTTTGATGCGTTAACAAGGAGTCGTTTGAACCTTGTGCATTATTGTAAATTTTGCTCACAGGTTGAGCCTGCCCGTGGCCTGCTTACGGCAGAGCACACACCAATACATATAAACAGCATGTTTTGTGTTCGGTGGAGTGGTGTGTGCCTATATTCCAGTGTGCACTTAGAGCAAAGTATTAAAGGTTTATCAATGACAACCAATCAGTATTTTCTAGTTCCCGCCTAAAACCATATATGTATGTCTTATGCCCCCCAAAAATCGAACTTAACCAAAACACCTTTCCTTTTTTATTTGGACTGGCAGTTTTCTAGGGCCCGTGACCAACGAAATATGAATATTGTGTTGTGTTTGGCCGTATAAAGTAATGAAAGTAAATTTTTTCAATGAAACTATAAATAATTTGCATAACAAACGAACGCAGTGGTTCTGAAATCTTTAAAAGTGAAATTGCTTTGATAGCCTTTTTTGCATGTCTAAAGGTTTAGGTTTTTGGATCGGGCACGTATTTATGTATGTATGTATATTTATTTTCTTTGGATGAATAGCACAAGTATCGAAAGTCTCAAGGTGCTAATACCGATGACTAATTTGTTGTTGGTTTTTATGTTTTGTTAATGAGTCGAATGCGCTGCCAAAAGAAAGAGGCTAGAAGAGACACCAACAACAACCATTGAAGACAACGACAAGTTGTGAATTCTTTCAATTTACCGTAAACTTCACCTTAATTTTTTTTTTATTTTCAGAGCCGGTTTTAAGCGCCTGTGGCAACTTGTTGATGCCTGTTGATGTTGTTTGTTTATGGCTAACTCTTCCACTTGTTCTCTTTCGATACAGAAAACTCCAGAGAAAAGAACGAACCTTGTATTGGATGCCAAACCCGAAAGCAGAGAAACAGTAAATGAAGGACGACGAATATGGTGATAGTAACACGTGTAAGTAGACAAACTCTATCACTCACCCTGTTTCCCCCTCTGCCATGAAAACTTTGATGTGCTGTAGACAAACAAACAGAGCTAAAGCAAAAAGCGGAAGTTCCATATGTATTCAAACATTCTACTCCTATTACATTGCAGTGACAGTGCTGGGAATAAGTAAGCGGACAAATTCAATTAAATTTTGCTTGTTTGCTGCAAATCCTTTAAAATCATCTAGTTACACATCTAAAGTGACGGAATCTTTTAATGATTTTATTTCAAATATTTTAGTAAACCTTCTAAGTTTGAAATAGGAAAGTATAAGACCCATAGAACCTTTTTAAATACATTTAAACATTTCACCAACCACTGAAATATTTACATGAAGAATGAAAGCAGCTTCTAGATTTCACTAACGATAACTCTTACTACTATTCGTTAGTAAATTCGTTAGCTTAGAGGAATAAAGAAACAAATTAAAAGATAACAAACCAGTAATAGTTTTTATAATATCCCTGCAGTGCTACGACTCAAAACTAAATTTTTCTGGGCTGATTCAGACCGAAGCAGTAGGAATAACTGGATTTCATGCCTGAATTCAGGCATGTTTCAGTACTTCCCATAAAACTTACCCTTGAATTCACCCCTGAAATCATGCCTAAAATCTGCAGAGGTCATGAAAATTCATGGCTGAAACTCATATAAAGAATGTCATGAATCCTTTTCAGGGCTGATTCAGCTATTTTTCAGGTCTGAGCCGAACAGAAAGGATTATTTTTAAATAATTTCTGCAGGAATATGGCGGCTTGAGACACATTTACATATCCATTCAAATTTCGTTATTTATTTCTTGATGCTGCTGAGCTACTGTGTACTTTTCCCTTTAAGTAACAGGTATATCAAAGCTATACTTAAAGTTGGCCCACTGCAGCAATCGTTTCTTTTCTTTGTCCTTGTTTTGAGTATGTCATAGTGTTTTTTGCTTTTCTAATCTATCTTCTTATAGTACCATATTTTTCAAATATCTTCATTAATTTCTTCAATTTCCCTTCTCACTATTTCGATTACCTAGTTTGGCTTACAATTTTCTCCAATGTATTACTTATATCTCTTTAAGTATTAACCTGTCTGAAAACTTACACTACCTACTGTAAAATATAAGTCTCCCATGGCTATATATATATATATATATGTTTTTTCTGCTTTCCGCTTAAGTGATTCTTACAACAAACAGCAACACAGTTTTTTTTTTTAATGGCCAGTCCATGGCAACCAAATGGCGGTAGCCTCGTAAACACCGACTCTCTTGAATGTCAAATTGTAAATTAAACCAACTAACAACATATCCACACATCCACAGGGTGACTACATCTGGATAGAGCCCGCTTCGGGCCGAGAATTCGATGTGGCCATTGGAGCACGTGTCATCTCAGCGGAGGGTCGTCGCATACAAGTGCGTGACGATGATGGCGATGAGGTTTGGCTGGCGCCAGAGCGTCGCATCAAGGCCATGCATGCGTCCTCGGTGCAAGGTGTGGAGGATATGATATCTCTGGGAGATCTGCATGAGGCTGGCATCTTGAGGAATTTACTCATCCGTTACAAGGAGAATCTGATATATGTGAGTGGACAGGGAACTTAAATATGTTTATATAATTTTTATTTATTCTTTGTTAAGTGATCAATCTTAAGTATGTTACATCATACAGATATCGGTATCCTTATCTGAATAACTTTCTGAAAGTTTTATCAGCAGTTTTTTGTTTGTGATAAACTTGTTCAAACAAATTACCCTATTTTTATTCAAGGTGTTTTCTTGCTTCCCATTAAAAAGTTTATAGTCCAAAGATACTAGCATAGAATCCTACTTTTAAGATCAAGAAATGCTAATAATGCCTCTTAATTTTTCTCAAATTCCAGACCTACACCGGTTCCATATTGGTTGCCGTTAATCCCTATCAAATCTTACCCATCTACACCGGCGATCAGATCAAACTCTATAAAGAGCGTAAAATTGGCGAATTGCCGCCGCACATTTTTGCCATTGGCGATAATGCTTATGCGCATATGAAACGCTATCGCCAAGATCAATGCATTGTCATCTCTGGTGAATCGGGAGCTGGCAAAACGGAAAGCACAAAATTGATTTTACAATATTTGGCCGCCATCAGTGGCAAACACTCGTGGATTGAGCAACAAATTCTCGAAGCGAATCCCATATTGGAGGCATTTGGCAATGCGAAAACCATTCGCAATGATAATTCGTCACGGTAAAAATAACGACAAACACTGTTTGATCTTCTCTTCTCAATTAGACACATGATTAATTATGTCTTTTCTTTATTAATTTTGAACAGCTTTGGCAAATATATCGACATTCACTTCAGCGCCAATGGGGTAATCGAGGGCGCCAAGATTGAACAATATCTGTTGGAGAAGTCACGTATTGTCTCGCAGAATCATAGCGAACGTAATTATCATGTATTTTATTGCATACTGGCGGGTCTATCGGGGGAAGAGAAGAATCGTCTCGATTTGGGCAATGCAGCTGATTATAAGTGAGTTTAAAAAATAAGAACCATAAATGATTAATTATCTTAAAGTAGAGAATCGTAGCTGATTTGTAAATATTTTGTTTATTTTGTACTTTTGGACTCTTACTAGTCCAGTAAATTTACTTCTGGAATTTTGTCAATTTTACTTGATTCTTTTTAATTCGTGAAATATGTTCAATGAACGAATAGAATGAGAAGTTTAGGGTTTTATTTTCAAATGGACATTAATTTATTAAGGTTTTTTCGCATGAGAAATATCAGATTTCAAGTATGTACTTTTATCTAAATGAAATCCTTCACCCTGTTTCTTACTTCTATAAAATCTTCTCTGAACTTATTCTATGAATTAATTAGGGGATAATTTCCATTAGACTGCGATTTATAGGAGATTTACATGTAGATTTCGTTTAGCAACCCGGTTCAATTCGGAATCTTGGGTTCCTAAGTCCGCACCATAAACTAAACCTGCTCTAATTCTGTAAAATCTGTCCTCAAACGAAACTATGAGAACCGGTTCGGTTCGAGCTCGAAAAATATGGCTGTTCCGAAGCTTAATCCGAACCTTATCTTGTCCATTTGTAAAAAAGGGCTTAATTCCAAAATATTCTTCTTGTTTTTGCATTATTTAGACAAGAATTGTAAATGATTTATTTCTTGATCATAGCTTTAGTTTAAATGTTAGGTAATTGCTAGTGTTTATAAGGTCAGTAGTGTTCCTGAGTTTATTTAGCTTTGGTTGAAGGAATTAGATGATTTTTTTTACCGTGTAGGTCTTCGCAATGCTCGACCACTTGATCTTGGTAGCCTAAACCGGAATCCTGAGATCCCTTTACCAGCGTACTGTAGTATACTACATTAAATTGACCTTTACTTCTTAATTAACCATAGAGTTATGCTAGAGATATCTGTGTTGGTTAGAAAAACCTATTATACTGACACGTAACTTTATTCCCTAATCTCTGAAACATTGCATGAACAAATTTGTGTTCTCTGTGCATATTACAATAAACTCTATCCCTATATTCATGTCGGGAGATTATCTTCCTGATATATAACCCACCATTAAACCTTATTTAACCGGCACACAGAAAAAAATCTATTTCGATCGGGTATTTTGTAATATCCTTTTTATACTCTGTACCGTAGGTACATAGAGTATATAATAAGTTTGTGCAAAAGTATGCAACTGACAGAAGAAAGCATCTCCGACCCCTTAAAGTATGTAAGTATATTCTTGATCAGCTTCAACAGCTGAGTCGATATAGCCATGTCCGTCTGTCTGTCCGTATGAACGCACAGTTCCCATAGGTGAAGAGATAGAGGTTTGACATGTATGGGACATATGGTTCTTATGTCTGCAGGCAGATCCAGTTAATTTTCAATTTTGGCCACGCAGCCTTCCCGCCCCCTAACTTAGAAAAAACGTCATATCTCCCACAGTTTTGAAGATAGATGGTTCGTTCTTATTAGACATATTTAGTAATCAGTATACCTTATCCATCCGCCAAAGGAATGCTGAAGATCGGATGAACGGTTGTCGAGTTATGATCAAAAGACTGTTCGCAGCTACAGCGCAGTAGCAGCGCTGCTTTCAACTGCTACTGCAGCATCAAAATTTATGCTGAGCGTATAATTTCGTTGGTACAGAGTATGTTATAGTCAGGCTTGACTAACTTTCTTTCTTGTTTGATGTTAAAATATCCATTTGTCGTATCTTTTGGATGATTTTCTGCGCCGTTGGATGCAAATTAAAGATCCATTAACCATTTAATATATATTTTAATGCCCAAAAATAAAAGGACCTTTATTTTACCACTTGAACGTTCTCTAGTAAGTCAAGGTCCAGACATTACCTCCTGTTCCTTCCAATGGAATTTTAGTACTTTATCTAGGTCGTAATCTACTAGGTTTTAGTTGAATGCATACTTTAGTAAGGATCAGTACCGAATCACCCTTTTTCAGTCATGAATTTTCAGACATAGATAAGGTTTACTATTTCATAATGGTTTTCAGTACTGACTGAATTTCAGGAATTTCTATTTCTCTAAATAGAGCACTGAAAAATGTAGAACTAAGGTGAAGAACAGCTGTGTCGTTCACCTTATGCTTAAATTTTATATATAAGAATATATGGAATATAGTACTAAAATCAAAATTCTCTAACTTCTCATTTCAGATACCTAACCGGTGGCAATAGCATAACCTGCGAAGGACGTGATGATGCCGCCGAATTCTCTGATATACGCTCCGCCATGAAGGTCTTACTCTTCTCGGATCAAGAAATATGGGAGATTATCAAACTACTGGCCGCTTTGCTGCACTGTGGCAATATCAAGTATAAAGCCACGGTGGTGGATAATCTAGATGCCACCGAGATACCCGAACATATAAATGTGGAACGTGTGGCGGGTCTATTGGGTTTGCCCATTCAACCTCTGATCGATGCACTGACCAGACGTACATTGTTTGCCCATGGTGAAACGGTGGTGTCCACCCTTTCGCGTGAACAATCTGTAGATGTGCGCGATGCCTTTGTCAAGGGTATTTATGGCAGGCTTTTTGTACACATCGTCAGAAAGATCAATGCGGCTATATTCAAGCCACGAGGAACGTCTCGCAATGCCATTGGTGTACTGGATATATTTGGCTTTGAGAATTTCGATCAGAATAGCTTCGAGCAGTTCTGCATCAACTATGCGAATGAGAATTTGCAACAGTTTTTCGTGCAGCACATTTTCAAGTTGGAACAGGAGGAGTATAATCATGAGGCCATCAATTGGCAGCATATTGAATTCGTGGACAATCAGGATGCCTTGGATTTGATAGCCATTAAACAGCTGAATATAATGGCTCTGATAGATGAAGAGGCACGCTTTCCCAAGGGCACAGATCAGACCATGTTGGCCAAGCTGCACAAGACCCATGGCACGCATAAGAATTATTTGAAACCCAAATCGGATATAAACACCAGTTTTGGTTTGAATCATTTTGCCGGAGTGGTTTTCTATGATACCAGAGGATTTTTGGATAAAAATCGTGATACCTTCAGTCCGGATCTACTGCATTTGGTCAGCCAAAGTGGGAATAAGTTTTTGAGACAAATCTTTGCACAAGATATTGAAATGGGTGCAGAGACGAGAAAACGAACACCCACTTTGTCTACCCAATTTCGTAAGAGTTTGGATGCCCTGATGAAAACTTTGAGCAGTTGTCAACCGTTTTTCATACGCTGCATCAAGCCCAATGAACTGAAGAAACCCATGATGTTTGATCGCGGTCTGTGCTGTCGTCAATTGCGTTATTCGGGCATGATGGAGACCATACGGATACGCAGAGCGGGTTATCCCATACGGCATGGTTTTCGAGAGTTTGTCGAACGCTATCGTTTTCTTATACCAGGTGTACCGCCAGCACATCGCACCGACTGCCAGGTGGCTACCTCACGTATCTGTGCCATGGTTTTGGGCAAATCGGATTACCAATTGGGTCATACGAAAGTCTTTCTCAAGGATGCTCACGATCTGTTTCTCGAACAGGAGCGAGATCGTGTGTTAACCCGTAAGATACTCATACTTCAACGTAGCATACGCGGTTGGGTATATCGTCGACGATTCTTGCGTCTCCGTGCTGCTGCCATTACGGTACAAAGATTCTGGAAGGGATACGCGCAAAGGAAACGCTATCGTAATATGCGAGTGGGATATATGCGCCTGCAAGCTTTGATACGCTCGCGCGTCTTGTCACATCGATTTCGTCATCTTCGTGGTCATATAGTGGGACTGCAGGCCCATGCCCGTGGCTATCTAGTGCGACGCGAATATGGTCACAAAATGTGGGCAGTCATCAAGATACAATCGCATGTGCGTCGCATGATTGCGGTGCGTCGGTATCGCAAATTGCGCCTGGAACACAAGCAATTTGCAGAGGTGCTGCAGCTACGTAAAATCGAAGAGCAAGAGCTAATGCATCGTGGAAATAAGCATGCACGTGAAATAGCCGAACAGCACTATCGCGATCGTCTCCATGAACTCGAACGACGGGAACTGCAAGAACAACTGGAAGATCGTCGTCGTGTGGAGGTCAAGATGAATATCATTAACGATGCGGCTCGCAAACAGGAAGAACCCGTCGATGATGGCAAATTGGTGGAGGCCATGTTTGATTTTCTGCCCGACTCTAGCAGTGATGCGCCCACACCACATGGCGGTAGGGAAACTTCGGTTTTCAATGATTTACCCCAATCTCAGGCAGTGAATCAAGATGATATTATAACGCCCATGCACATCTCGGAGGATGAGGAGGATTTGTCTGAGTTTAAGTTTCAGAAATTTGCTGCCACCTATTTCCAGGGCAATGTCAATCATCAGTATGCCAAGAAGGCATTGAAACATCCTCTATTGCCATTGCATACGCAGGGTGATCAATTGGCCGCACAGGCCTTGTGGATAACCATTTTAAGATTTACTGGTGATATGCCTGAGCCCAAATATCATACAATGGATCGCATGGATACCACTTCGGTTATGTCCAAGGTGACGGCTACATTGGGACGCAATTTTATACGGAGCAAGGTAAGGCCAAATAAATTGCATATTTCCTTTTAACCAACATTCTTTTAATTCATTCCAGGAATTCCAGGAAGCTCAACTCATGGGCTTGGATCCGGATGCCTTTCTAAAGCAGAAACCCCGCTCCATACGCCACAAACTTGTTTCGCTCACCCTGAAGCGAAAGAATAAACTTGGCGAAGATGTGCGTCGACGACTGCAGGATGATGAATATACAGCGGATAGCTATCAATCTTGGCTGCAGTCCCGTCCCACTTCGAATCTAGAGAAATTGCATTTCATCATTGGCCATGGCATACTGAGAGCCGAGCTGAGAGATGAAATCTATTGTCAAATATGCAAACAATTGACGAATAATCCCCTGAAATCGTCACATGCCAGAGGATGGATTCTGTTATCGTTGTGCGTGGGTTGTTTTGCTCCATCGGAGAAGTTTGTGAACTATTTGCGTGCATTTATACGCGAAGGACCGCCCGGCTATGCACCGTATTGTGAGGAGCGTTTGAAGCGTACCTTCAATAATGGTACACGCAATCAGCCACCCTCATGGCTGGAGTTACAGGCAACCAAGTCAAAGAAGCCCATCATGTTGCCCATCACATTTATGGATGGAAATACCAAGACATTGCTCGCCGATTCGGCTACCACCGCCAGGGAGCTGTGCAATCAGTTGTCGGATAAAATAACGCTCAAAGATCAATTTGGTTTCTCTCTGTACATTGCCCTGTTCGATAAGGTTAGCTCCCTGGGCAGCGGGGGTGATCATGTGATGGATGCCATTTCCCAGTGTGAGCAATATGCCAAGGAACAGGGTGCCCAGGAGAGAAATGCACCCTGGCGTTTGTTTTTCCGCAAGGAGATATTCGCCCCTTGGCATGAGCCCACACATGATCAGGTGGCCACCAATTTGATATACCAGCAGGTGGTGCGAGGTGTGAAATTTGGGGAATATCGTTGCGATAAGGAGGAGGATTTGGCCATGATTGCTGCGCAGCAATATTTCATCGAATACGGAACGGACATGTCCATGGAACGTTTGTTTACTTTGTTGCCGAATTTCATACCCGATTTTTGTCTCAGCGGCGTGGACAAGGCCATCGAACGTTGGGCCGCCTTGGTACTGCAGGCCTACAAAAAGTCCTACTATGTCAAGGATAAGATTGCTCCACTAAAGATCAAGGAAGATATTGTTAGCTATGCCAAGTACAAGTGGCCATTGCTCTTCTCTCGCTTCTATGAGGCTTATCGCAATTCGGGACCGAATTTGCCCAAAAATGATGTCATCATAGCGGTCAATTGGACGGGAGTCTATGTGGTGGATGATCAGGAGCAGGTTTTACTCGAATTGAGTTTCCCCGAAATCACAGCGGTGTCCAGCCAAAAGACGAATAAGGTGTTTACACAAACCTTCAGTTTGTCCACGGTACGCGGCGAAGAGTTCACCTTCCAGAGTCCAAATGCGGAGGATATCAGAGATTTGGTGGTGTACTTTTTGGATGGACTCAAAAAGCGGTAAGTGTGGAATGTGGCTTTACTTTATACATCTTAACTCACCTCTTGCCTGTTTTCAGCTCCAAATATGTTATAGCTCTGCAAGATTATCGCGCTCCCTCGGACGGCACCTCATTTCTGTCATTCTTCAAGGGCGATTTGATCATTCTGGAAGATGAATCTTGCGGAGAATCTGTGCTCAACAATGGCTGGTGCATAGGACGCTGTGATCGTTCACAAGAGCGTGGCGATTTTCCCGCCGAAACGGTCTATGTGTTACCCACACTGAGCAAACCACCGCAGGATATCTTGGCCCTTTTCAACATAGAGGAAGCTGCCCATCATGGACGACGCCTAAGCATGGCCTCTAATGGTGGTGTGGCCATTGAGCCACGTGATCGTCCACACACCTTAATGGAATATGCCTTGGATCATTTCCGTTTGCCACCCAAGCGAACCATGTCCAAGACCCTCACCTTAAGTTCGAAGAGAAGTGAAGAATTGTGGCGTTATGCCCGCGATCCCATCAAGGCTCCTCTGCTGCGCAAACTGCAGAGTAAGGAAGAACTGGGCGAAGAGGCTTGCTTTGCCTTTGCGGCCATATTGAAGTATATGGGGGACTTGCCCTCGAAGCGGCCACGCATGGGTAATGAGATCACAGATCATATATTCGATGGACCATTGAAGCATGAGATACTACGAGATGAGATCTATTGCCAGCTAATGAAGCAGTTGACGGACAATCGCAATCGCATGTCCGAGGAGCGGGGATGGGAACTAATGTGGCTGGCCACGGGTTTATTTGCCTGTTCGCAGGGTCTGCTCAAGGAACTGTTGCTGTTCCTGCGCACGCGTCGCCATCCCATATCGCAGGACTCAATGCATCGTCTCCAGAAGACCATACGCCATGGACAACGCAAGTATCCACCACATCAGGTGGAAGTGGAGGCCATACAGCACAAGACCACGCAAATCTTTCACAAAGTCTACTTCCCCGATGACACGGACGAGGCCTTCGAGGTGGATAGCTCTACGCGAGCGAAAGACTTTTGCAACAATATCTCGCAACGCTTGTCCCTACGCACCAGTGAGGGTTTCTCTTTGTTTGTGAAGATCGCCGACAAAGTTATATCCGTGCCCGAGGGTGATTTCTTCTTCGATTTTGTGCGTCATCTCACCGATTGGATTAAGAAGGCACGACCCATACGTGACGGGGCGAATCCACAGTTTACCTACCAGGTGTTCTTTATGAAGAAACTGTGGACGAATACGGTGCCAGGCAAGGATCGCAATGCCGATCTGATTTTCCATTATCATCAGGAGTTGCCCAAGCTGTTGCGCGGCTATCACAAATGTTCCCGCGAGGAGGCATCCAAACTGGCGGCTTTGGTGTTCCGAGTGCGTTTTGGAGAGAACAAACAAGAACTGCAGGCCATACCGTGAGTTGGGCGGGGATTGTGTGGTCTTAAAATCCATTTTACAATTCAATTATCATTCCCTAGACAAATGCTGCGCGAACTGATACCCTCTGATATTATGAAAATGCAAAGCACCAGCGAATGGAAACGTTCCATTGTGGCCTCGTACAACCAGGATGGTGGCATGAGTTCCGAAGATGCCAAGGTGGCCTTCCTGAAAATTGTCTACAGGTAAGAGATCGGAAGAGCAACAATTTTAATCCAACTTTAACTTTAAAATTATAATAATTACAGATGGCCCACCTTTGGTTCTGCTTTCTTTGAGGTTAAGCAAACCACCGAACCGAATTATCCTGAAATGTTGCTCATTGCCATTAACAAGCATGGCGTAAGTCTAATACATCCCGTGACCAAAGTAAGTAGATCTCTGCTCTAAAATATATTTGATCCTCAAATCAATGTGAATTTTTCTCAGGACATTCTGGTCACCCATCCCTTTACACGCATCTCGAACTGGTCGTCGGGTAACACATATTTCCACATGACCATTGGCAATCTGGTAAGGGGCTCCAAATTGCTTTGCGAGACCTCGTTGGGCTATAAAATGGATGACCTTCTTACTTCATATATCTCGTTGATGTTGACCAATATGAACAAGAATCGAACCATTCGAGCCAACTAATATAAATATATAGAAATATATATATATATTTATATAGAAATATATATTTATAATAATTCTAAATTATAAATGCAATAACTTATATGTGTACTTGTAGTTACATAAGCCACACGACACACTCCACTCCACACTAAGCATTCTCCAATTTTTGTTTGTTTGTATAAATACGCCACAATTCTGTTTATTAAGTATTTTATGGCACATTCCGTTTACTTAATTAAATTATGAAACTATTCATATCTGCGACATATCTCTAGATAAGCATTTGTATCTATGCATTTGGCACTATCTCCTTTTTCTGTACTGATGACGTTTTGTATCAAATACATAGAAATGTTCAATTATTTAAATACATACATAAATTATACAGATATATATACACATTCGATATATTATATATATATTCACTAAGTGTCTTACTTTGGGCCAAGGTGGGAAAAGCTTTGGAAAATCTTAGAATTGTAGTATTCAAACAATTCTTGCGTTTGTATATATTTATAGCTGGAAAGTTAAGTCCGAAACAACTTTGTTCGCTCTATAATTTCAGAAACTTATGTTAATCCTTCCCCTATGAGGATCTGAAACTGGTTTCTGTCCCGCGCGACCATTTATTAATCTTTTAAGACAATTAAACTAGGATCGTAGCAAATTTTTTTTAAAAGTTTACCTCTTATTATCTTTTATCGACATTTTTACCCAATTTGAGATTGAATTGTTTCAAATTTCTTTCATAGCGAACTAAGGTTTAAGACAAGTCTCAGATTTTTATATAAATTGGTTTGGGCTGTGGGTTAATAATCTTTCAGAAGGGCTAATAGACTTATACATTATAAGCTTATTCCTTCTTACATTTGGCCTACCACCTTTCCCAACCTATTAAGAACATGCCTGAATATCTTTGATTTGAAATTTTAAGATAGAGCTTTCAAAACGGTTTTGAATCCGTTATCGATTCAATTTTCAATTCCAAATTTAAAATATCACTTTCGTAATATTTTTATACCTTGTACCTATTGAAAATTAGTAAAGGGAAATCATAAAGTTGTGCAAAAGTATGTTACAGGAGAACTAAAAAGTATATATTATATAATATATTATTGTTCAACAGCCGAGTCGATCGAGCCATGACGGATTGGTTGTTCGTCTGTAAGTCTGCATAAACGCGTCGATCTCAGAGATTATAAGAGATAGGTGTGTACCATAGGCAGACCAAGTTTGATTCGGAATCCTCCTTTCTTTAGCGTCAAAAATCTGTCAGAGCAACAATCAAGATCAAGTATGGCCCAATATCTAAATATTTTGAGAAACAATTTTGCATGTAGAAGCGGGTCAGCTAGAGATAGTGTGTTTATACATTCGGCTAGATAATTAATGAAAATAAGAATTCCTTAAGATTGTAATGCAGTTATTGTTGCAGTTTAAGATAGATCTTTAAAAATTAGTTGGAGGGGTAGTTTGAGCCACAGAACATTTTCCAAGCCTGATCTTATAGGAACTTAAAAATGCAGTTTTCTATTCCAGTCAGGTTTAATTCTTTAATAGGATTTTGCATAATTAAGAATCATTTGGAACTACTGGGTAAATGGCAAATAAACTATTACCAGATCTTTTAGTTTTAAACCAAAGGTTCCTATGACAGCTCTTTGATTTTCAATTTAATTTGGTAGAGATATTTGATCTTGGTAAGTAAAAGAAAAGCATATTTTAAAGCTGTTTAAATAAACAGCATTGTCCACACCATCGAGAATTATTGATATTTTAAAATCTCAAATTCTATACTACTGTTTTTATAGTACCGATCCCACATATCACTCGGCATCTTTTGTAAATTTTTCGTTTCCAATTTATTCAGAACTTAATTTCGCCAATTAGAATTGTCAATTTTTATTAGATTTAATACCCTGCTTCTAAGGAGCTTTGTAGGGCACTGATGAAGAGCCTTAGATAGCTTACTAAGCTGGTATACTCAGTGTGGACAGGTAGTGAAAGAACTTTGATCTTATTGGTAGATCAAGAGCAGTTTAAAAATCTACAATAAAATAGTATGGACAGTGGAATTACTAGTTCTGAAGCCAGACTAATATGGTCCAATCAGTGCGGAAAGTGGTAGGTTCAGGGGTTCAATCGATTGAGAACTTTATGAGCAATAGATTGGACCGTACTTGAATAATAATAATAATCCTGCTTCGAGATTGTAGTGAGTACCAAGCCGATGTCCAGATCAAATTAAGTTCAATTATCGAGCTTAAATCAACATGAGGAGATCTTGATTAAATCCTACTAAGGGATCAAGTCGAGGTCGGATAACAAGATAAAATCAATCCGGTGTGTAATTGAATTCGAGCTAAAATCAAGCTCTCCAGAGCTAAAGTCGGGATTAATTGAAAAGTCCGAGCTTAAGTAAATCCTGCTTGAATTAACCAACGGAGCAGAAATATCCTCTACAAGATGAGATTTTTCATATATTTTGAATGATTTTCAATTCCGTTGGATGACAAAAGGATACTAAAGACATATCCAGTTCAAATGGATACGGGAAATAATACTTTGGATATTTTTGAATGTATGCATTACCAGTCCATGCATCGCCTAGTCCGATGGATAAATTCATTAAAATAAACTGCGAGGTGGTAAAAAAAACCCTTTCCAAAACCTTGCGGAGAGTAGATAACTAACTTTATATTTTATAATTTTGCTCTACACTACTTTCAGCTCCCGATTCTATTTCCCAGCTGTTTTGAAGTCTCTTGTATTCAAAGTCTCTATCTTATGATTCCGAAAAAAGGCTTTTTTTTCAACTATTTTGAGGTTTCTTTCTATCTTTCTTTATTAATCTACGAATCTCTATCTTATGATTCCTAAAAATGCCTACTATCAGCTTTTTTGAGGTCTATTTCGTTATTTTTTGTTTTAAATCATTAAATCTCTATCCTCTTATTCTGAAAAATGTATATTTTTCCACTTTCTTAAGGTCTCTTTCTAACTTTCTCTTTCAATCAACGAATCTTTATCTTATGATTTCGAAAAATGCCTATTTTTCAGCTAATTTAAGGTCTCTTTCTTTTTCAATCAATAAATCTCTACTTTATGATTCCGAAAAGTTTTAATCAAAATTGTAAATTAGAAACCCCAACAAAACTCACTTAATTGAATACTTAAAATCAGAATTAGGCAGAGTCACACTTAATCAAAATCTCCTACATCCTCAAGGAAATTCCAAAAGATCAATAAAAAATCTTACAGTCTATAAAAAAAATATCACAATTTGCATACTATGACTATAATATTGCATGTGTTTAAAACTTCGTATATCATTTCCTTCTATATATATATATATATATAGCACCTGCCCTTAGCCATTTAATTTCTTGTCTCCCACGCCACAAATTTCCCACGCATTGTATTTTGCGAAGAATTTCCATTTCCACAGCAGCGTGTGAAAAACGGCAGCAGCAACTGACTTAAGTTGGCAGACTTAGATTTTTCAAGATAATTAACTTTTTATTAGAGTGCAGCAGTGCCACAGTCCTGAGAACTTTTTTGAGAATTTTCCCCTTGCACTTGCCACAACCGCAAAACATCAGAATCATCGCACTCGCCACCTGTCCAACCAGACAGAGAAAGGGGCAGAAATTATGCACTGGAATGGGAATGGGAATGCTCATTAAAAATTCAACTAATTTCATATTCAGTTGTTCTTATAAGACGTTCAAAATGACCTTAAGGAGATGCCCGATCCAATTACAAAACTAAGAATTATGCCTGGCCGTGTTGTTGGTGGTGGGTTTTGCATTTTCTTGGTGGTTGATTCATTGGTTGGACCTGAACACGCAACCAAGTTGCTTGTTTGAGTCTTTTGTTCCCAGCAAGATAGGTGGGCCATTCGTTTTTTTTTTATATTTTTCAAGGGGGGCTGTAAATATCATAATCCAAAGACTTGTCGGTATAGAAATTTCTTAAATAACCAGCAAACCCCTAAATGATACGTTTCTTGACTGGCTTTCCCTAATAAAGTACTTCCTTTTTTTTTAGCACAATTTATGTATGTTAATGTGTTTGTAATCATGAAAAACATACAAAATTAGGATTCAAGAAATAATATTGTTAGGTAATCATGATGAAATCCGGATTTGTTTTGTACTCTACTATTAAAAATTTCAATGATTACAATGATAAAACCCAAAGAAAGCTCTCAGGGTCTAAAAGTATTCGATTTCTTATAAAGAATATGTGTTAGTTTCGAACCAATACGAAGCATTTCGAAAACTAAGGTCTTAGGGTCCAAAAGTATTTGATTCGATAAATAATAAAGGGTTTCCACAGGATTATATGTGATTCAACAGCTGTAAGTTGTAGCCACTTAATAAAATATTGATTAAATTGTGTAATAGTTTTTAGAATTATGTAAATTGAACATTTTCCATTACCATTCAGAAATGGAGCAAACCAACCTTTTTCTAAAAGCCTTTTATTTGGCACACTACTTGAACTAGAATATATTCAAAAAAGTCAATCGGCGGGTGGTTGACCTATTGTCTACTGAAGTTTTTTCTGTTTTCACAAGCTTTCAGCTTTTCCTAAATCGTTTTTTGATTGCGAGGAAACGTAATTTAAGTGAACTGTGTAAACAATAGCATCTCCAGATTAGTTTTATCGTTTTAAAACCTGAAACCTTGCGTAGTCACCAATGCACATGCATAATATAGTTTTGAAGCTACAACAACGTCCAGATAACGAAAGGGAAACAAGATAAAACGTTGCCCATATTGTAACCCATATTTCACAGCCGCAATATTGGTCAAAAGCGTTCCCGTTCCCGTAACCGTTATTCGTTACGGTTGTAATCAAGGATGCAAACCGCTCGGAAATAGGGATGGCTCCGGCTCAGTGTTTCATTATATGGCTTTTGGAGCTAATTGAATATGGTTCAGTAGTTCACTTGTAATTTTATATATATTTTATAAAGAGGCGTTTCCGGTTCGTATAATAATATAATTTCTCAAATAATCGGGGGTGTCCCAGAAAGCGGTAGAGATTTTCGAGTAAGCAGTTTCATTTCGAACTATAACTGCTTGCAATTATATGTGAAGTGTCGCCAAAAACAGGGTTACTTGATCATATGCCAAGAGTTGATAGATTACAATACGACTGTACATGGACAAGTCGATTTGATGTGCATTGTATTCCTTCTTTATCATCTAGCAGTCTGTTCTCCTAGTTTGGTTTAACTTTCAATGGTTTATACGAAAATGTCTAGAGACTTCTGGGACATTTATGACTTTTCGCACACTTTCGAAATTGAATTGCTATAAATCATTTCAATAGCTCAAAGATACTTATATATGTATTACACATAAGTGCTTACAATCGCTAAATGTCGTAGATAATGCAGAATATCTTAGAAAGGTAGACTGATGAAAGGTATATTAAGAAGTCTGTGAACAGTTGCAGTTGATGTACGATATTACATGTTTTAAAATGGTGACAAGTAGTCCTTGAAAGCTTTAATAAACTCGTCATTGCCAGAGATCAATACGGTCTATCGGTGTTCCTTTTAGACCTTCCATCAGCTATTCGTAATTTATCCCAAATTCAAAAGAAACAAATTTTTCGACTGGGAATTAATGGAAATTCTTAGTGTTAAGGCAAGCGTCGTATGCCTTATAAATCGTCAGTGAACTGAACTGAACCGAATCGAATTTGTTTATTTTCATCTTCTGGTTCGGTTTTCAAAAAGAGGCTGCTTCAATTTATCATAGGAATTAGTGCTTTGGTTCGGTTCGGCTGGAATCTAGGGTTTAGAAAGGCGTCTTTCGCCTGATTCCTTAAAGTCTATAATTTCATTAGGCAAATCAAAATGTGGGCTTCTACTGCTAAGACAATCCTAAAATCCTCCTTATATTGAATAAAGTAAAGTGGGCAGGTAGGTAAGGCATGTTAAGTTCTGCCCATCGTTGTTTCATAATTCGACTTTTGTTTATTCGAAATTAGCCAGTCTTTCGGCGGAAAGATAAATAATCTTGACTAGTGAATATATCCAGAAGGTACATACTTTATATCTTAGTTTTTATTAATCCTTCAGTTTATCCATTTGTTACCTAAACAAGCTGGAGTTTTCCTGGCGCTGTCCCATATCAAGTTCATTGTGAGTCGTCTTCAGTGCGTTCTCCGACCTGACCGAGCAGTTAATAGTGGCTCTTAGTTTCATTCTTCACGGCAACGTTAGACCCCCTTTACCCACGCCTCTGCCGCAACTGCATTAAATGAGTTCTTAGGGGTGACTTTGCTTGGTTGCACTCTGATAAGAGCTTAAGTCTCACACTCTGATTGGGTGATTAGTTAGTTTTTGTTTGTTGTTTTTATTTTTATTTTTTGCTTGCCTTCCAACCAAACGGAAGTAAGCGATGATAATTAATTCAAAACTGCGATTGTTAATTTGTAAAATCTGTAAGACGACAACAACCACATAAATATGAAACAAAGACACCAAAAATCTTCTCACACAGCCAGTTTTGTCGCCGCTTTTTGGGGCTGTGAGAATATTCTGCTCCTTACCTCCCAAACGGAAACAATGGAGCGTTATATATAAATTTCTTGACTTTGCGTTTTTCGTAATTCAAATCGACCCAGGCCCAGGTCCAAAACTGTAATTAAAGTTGGTCGCTGTCGTCGGCGTCGTCGTTGGCCGTGGGAAGAGTTGCACTTGTTTAACAAAAAAGTTCACACGATACGAAAGTTTTTCCCAAGGCGATTTAGATCGCCCTCCCCACCAAAGAGCAAAAAATTGTTAAATCATGCTAAATCAAAAAAAAATGTATATATAAACTAACAAGGTTTTTTCTTTTTCAAATAATTTTTTGTTCTTGTTTATTTAAGTGTTGACAAGGGGGGGGGGGGGGAGTTTCTCTTAGGTTTACAAAAATTTGTCTTGTGTTTTGTCTTTTGTTCCAATATATGTTACAAAAATTATATGCTTTTCTCTCATATAAAACAGGGCTTTGAAATGGGGGAGCTTCATTCGAGTGAATTTGTGAAAAGAGGACAGTGGATTCTATATGAAAATATATATATATATATATAGCTTATATGATTAGGAGGAAAATGTCGAGCAGCTACATAGCAAATGTGTATTCTTGGAATGTTTTTATTGTGTACATCCCCTACTCCTCTCTTAACAATTCACCATAATTATTTTCCCCTTTGTTAGACCCATTCTAAAAATCCTCTCTATACTTATATAAATTGTATATTTAACTAGAGTAACATACATACAAAATACTCGTACATATGTGCAATGTCAGTGAGCTCTTTCGACTTATGTACAGAATTTTAAATGTCTCGCCTTTACACTTCAATTGGTTCCAACTAGCGCTTAATGGTAGGATGTGTGTGTGGTGTGGGACTTTTCCATTTTCTTTTGTTCGAAGAAATTAATGATAGAAACTATAAATAACTAAGTGTAAGTAATAATTGTATATCCAATTGCAAAATGAAGCAATTATCCTGCACTCAAGATAAGCCGCTCCCATGACTATTCCATTGCACTTCAGAGATGGAGGGCAGCGTTTGATGGGTTTGTGGCTGCTGCTGCTGTTGTTGTTGTTGTTGTTGCTGTTGTTGCATGCTGCCACTGGCCGGAGAACCCGCATTGTTGTTGTTGTTGTTGTTGCTAATGCTTGTGATGTTGTTGTTATTGTTCGTGCTATTATTATGCCGTGTACGCATCACATCCTCAGCCTGAGGATTACAATGTGGCCTTGGTCCCGGCTCCGGTGTATAGGTAAAAGTAAGACCCGTGGCATAGATAATGCCATCGTTGCGCACTAGAGAAATGGGAACTTGAGTGGGTTGGCGTACCTAAAAGTTGAATTAAAAATAAACAGAGAATGGAAATGTGAGATAATGGTAATATTTTCTAGAATAGGTAGCAAATATCAAGACTAAAGTCTGAACAATGTTTCAATTCAGGTTTTTTCGTTTTTTCATTAAGCATACCTACTAAGTCTGCATCTAAACGGGAAGACATCGGATTCTAAACAGATTTCAGCTCTCAGCTTTAAGAGCTTAGATAGCTTCTCAACATCTAGATTCATGAGTATCAAAAATCCTTTCAGATATGAAGTGAAGTCAGATATCTTGTGAACTGAACGCATACTTCCTTACCAACATTTTCTGAAATGGTATATTGAGTTGTTATCTAAAGTCGAAGTGTTTTCTGTTATACGCCCACTTTTCCAATTACATAGAACCCTGTTTTGAAGTCAGGAAGTCCAAGAAAACGGCCAAGCTTATGTAAAATAAGTATACAAGATTGTAATTGATACTTGAAGGCTGTCAGCCTAAAAGGTGTTAAAGAAAGCATCGATCTTATAATGAGCATTTGCGCCGCTGGGATGTGTTGTTCAGAATCTTGGTCTTGAGAGTCATTCAATAAAGGCTATAAGAAGGCAACAAGGGTTACCGAATTTAGCATTAAATTTTTAGATTTATTTAGAATTTAAAAACAAAATGTTTTTATTCTCTCAATTCAACATCAATAGAAGGAAATTGCTTAGATTTTTAAATGTGTCATTTTGGGAACAAGTTCAGGTGCAATTATTTCTATTTTGACTATGCAATTCGATTATTATAATCCTCTTTTCAACAAATAATTCCGATAAACTGCAAATAATACTGATTTTTTGAGTTTTACCCATTTTAAACCATTTTCCTCGATGAACCTTGAATAATAGTTATTTATTGACGTTGGACTGTTTTATCTATCTTCATATCTTCCAGAATGAGTCTGAAAATCAACCAGTATATAACATTCACACGCAATTCTAATAAACGTAATACATACGCTTTTTACATAAATTCGAAATCAAAAGAATCAAGGATAAAATAAAGTCGGATCATAGCAGAGGGATGGAAAATCACAAGAATCTTGTGCAAAGCTTTAAATATAACCCAGAATTTTCAAATTCTAATGAGACGACCTTTCCATGCAAAACAAAGCTGAACCGATTTGCAGAGATTCCCCGAAAAAACTACCACAAAATAGATAAACTATAAATTAAGTTGATCCTTAGTATGATCATTCTTATACTCTATCCAATCTTCCTCTCTGAATTGAACTATATATTTTGTAAATTGTATTCCTTTCTGAAGTGATATTTTCTGATTAACCCTTTTACTAAGCATTTTTAATTGTATTATTTTTATTTTCGTGATGCTTCATGGTTCTGATGCTTGCTTTTACTGGATTTTTTCTCGCCTTAAATCAACAAGCTTAAGCATCCCGGACATCTAGGTTTAATGTAGCAGTTTTTCTACTCATGCTGCTTTGAAATTCCCAAGCAGTTATGGCACTACTAGCATGAAGAGACGCCTGCTGGACTGACAGTCGGCAGGCTAGCATAGCTGATGCGTTTTGAAATAGCTGTCCTATCTACCTGCCTGATTTGGGGGATGTTGTGTGTCTCTATTTAAAGTTATGCGAAAGCTTAACATGGCCTCGGGTTGGCTAAAACGGCATGTTTACTTAGCATATAGGTCGTAAAAACAGTCATGTGGACCACCTTAAAATAGTCATTAAGAGCATTCCTATTGACTTCTCCAAAGTTGTAAAAAATCGTTTACCCACCCAAAGCCATTCGCCGCGAAACTGTGATATCTCTGGTACCACACAGAGTAAAGTTTCCGTACACCGATACATGGTTTCGGCTTCCACATCTCCAAACCACACTTGCAGATGAGGTGTAAAATTATCGCCACTCAATTCCAGCATCGCCACATCGCCACCACCATTGAGATTCAGGGAATTGACAATGGGCACAGGGGTAACGGGTGAACTGCAATACAAAAATATAATTTTCAAAGTCAAATTTCATGTCATTGTTAAACTTACGCCACAGGTCCCATGCCCTCGTAAAATTGATATTCGGCCTTGTCCGTGGAAATGATGGTCCAACAGGCGCCATCATTGATCATCTCTTTGTTGGGTTCCTTGGGGCAGGGAGTGGCCTGAAATTGTATGATTTTCTCTTGGGATAGACACAAATACATGCGATCTGTATCCTTCATGTAGAATGCACATTTATGCAGCTGCGAGACTGGATCATCGGCCTCCAGCAAGGCCATTTGTTTGTCCACCTTGCGTATAATCAAGCGAGGCAGTGCCATGCCCGTGACAGAGCAAACCAACTTAACGGTGGCTCCATAATGTATATAACCATCACGCACTTGAAATTCCTCCGATTCGGACTCATTGTCATCCAGCAGATGTATCGTAAATGCACCCCACTGGGTGGAGGAGGCATGAAAGTGACCATTCTCCACATGCAGATAACGCGTGGAGACGGTCTGAGAACGCAGGCGATTGAATAGTGCCACATTGGTGCCACTGGCTATGCATAGATCGGCATTCTTCAGAGATTGTTTCTTTTTGGACGGCTTGGAGATGACTTTAATGCGTTTGGAATTGAAGACGCCAATGTCATGGCCATTGCCATAGAACATTTTCACCGACAACATGAAATGTTTACGCTTATCCGAATCGGAAATGAACAAAGTCTTGGCCGCACAATATTGCTTGCCATTGAGATCCAGCTGCTGCATGTCCTGATCACTGCTGCCGATGCCAATAAACGCACACAGCTGGGCACCCTGTTCGCCCTCGCCCTGTTGCAGCATTTCCTCGTAACGTCGCCGCCAGCCGCTGCCAAAGAGATAAATGCAGGGAGGGGGGCAAAAGAAACGCTTCTCATTGCCGTACGACTTCTGGGCCACCTGTAACAGAGAGACAAAAACCAAATTTAATTTTCAATTAGCTCCAAATTGGTGGCCAGATTAGATTATTGGCAAATCATATCGACAAAAACCGCATCAGCAATGCAGTAATTAATTTCAATTATTCTCATTGTGGCGCGTTGCTCAATTTGAGTGCAGTGGAGTGTGAAGGATTCCCATTTGTCGGCGGCAGAGCCGCTTGAAGATCGCCACAAGCCCCCCGAGCCAAGCGACCGCGACAGTTTTTTTTTTTTTTTTTTAGTTTTTTTATTACATTTATTATTTTGCATTTTGAATTATTTCACCGCAAAAATGTAACACTAAAAATAGCCGCCAGACTGGACAAGCGAGAGCCATATGGCATACCTGTAACTGGACACCTTCATTAAACACACCAAACCAATTTTGTATCACAATTTTCGATTATTTATATAATTAGAGCAAATGGGATAAAAATTTGTCGCATAGAACAAAAATGAACCAATTTTATGGTTGAAATAATTTGAATTGAATTTATTAATGAATTTTTAATAGAGATATGCGATATGATTAAATAAAATGAGCAAAATGGGGAAAAATAAAAACAACGAGAGTAACTGGCAGGACTACCCATTAATCGAATTCTAGCCGGAAGCAAGAAACTCGCAATTCCTTCTGCAATGTTCGGATGGTGGATTAAAAAACTATAATTAGTGTTTCGTTGTTCAAGTCTTTGTTTAAATTTTGGTGCCCACCGCTGTTACACAGCATCTTAAAAAAATCACCAAATGGAATTCTTCGCTGTCCTAAATATGGAAAATTCTCAAATGTTCCTAAATTTCAACATTCTTTGCGGCTTTAATATTCCAATAAACATTTTTAATAAAAGCATGATAAACGCTTCTTTCGAACTACGAACTACCCAGAGAGTTTTAGTTCGAAAATGAACGAATTACTGCTGATTTGGTTTACCTGCACTGAACCCATTAATTCTCCATAATTTTTTGTCTATTCAATGTTAAAATATGTGGAGCTATTTCGCTTCACATTCGCTTCTTCGTCAAAGTAAGGATTTCAGCACGAGTTTGACCTCTATTACTAAAAATAACACTGAAACAAGTCATAAATAAAATCAATTCCTAATGCTCAGGACATTCATTCGAAGTTCAAGCATTTATAACATTTTTCTATAAATTTCCGGAACGGATTTGTATAAAGAAGTTGCAAGTAATGATTAGTTTTAATACAGTACTGCAAAGCCAATGAATTTCTTTGGAGATTCGATGGTTTATGTTTGCAATATCGTTAAAGACTTTTAAGAAAAGGTTTTGGATCGAACCTTAGTTTGGTTCAAGCTTTACACAGTTTTAAAAGAAAAGCAAATTATGTTTCTAATATTAAAGGGAATATTGTGAAAAAACTAGATTTTTGTGATTCAATAGGTTTAAGCAGTTTTTCATTTAAAAGAAGTTCTAGTATATGAAAATTTTGGAATGCAAACTGCGAGGAAATAAGGAGTGATTCGGTTCAGTTGTTCGAGCAGTATTTAATCGGTTCATAACATGGTTTTTGTAGATAACTGAACCGTGGTTTTGGTTCGGGGTTATGTAAATATCTTATTATTTAAATATCTTATTATAAACCGAACCGGTGTTTTAAAAAGCCCATGAACCACTGAAATGAAGCACTCAAAACTCCCCATCGGCTTGCATCCCTGCTACAAAGCGACATAAACTGTCATAATACGTGGTGCTTGCTTAATAATATTCCTTTTAATAAGGAGAAATGTAAATACAAGACCTTCATCGAATTTTACTCAAAGATTGGTCAAATTTCATTGAGCGCATGTATTTAATTGACGATTTGACAATTCAAATTTATGTTCGTGGCTTAATCAAGGGATAGTCTAAAGGTAAGGACCTGTTACTAACCAGTTGTTAGTGTCTCTAGTTAAGAAAATACTGGAATAGGGCTGTTTTGGAGTTTGCCCAAATTATAATTATTTTTTTTAGTCAATTTGTAATTCTTTTAAATTCGATTAAATGCATTTTATGCATGAGAGTGAACAGTTTTAAATAATTTTGCTTTATTAGGGCCTTCAAATCGTATTTTTGGGAAGAGAAATGAAATGATTTAATAATTTTGAATATAAAAAGGTAAGAAGATTTATTGTCATTAGGATGGAGATCTTGTAAGCATTAAACCCACAAAAGGAACAGAAAATGGATCCTATTATTACTTTGAAATTTAATAAAAAAAAAGGTAGCATTGCTGTCATTAGGATTAAGTTCTGTATGAGGTAAGTTCCAATAATTCAACAAAAGGACATATTTTTTTTTTGTAATATTTTTCCAGGCTTCAAGATCTAGGAAGGAATAAAATCTCTTAACAGTTTCTATCCTTTGACTATCAAGTTAAAAACGTTTTGAAGCTAAAACCTAGGGTTTCTATTCTTTAGAAAATATGATTGATCTATGATCTATATTGATCCAGACCATTTTCCAATTCAGTGCACAGTACGACACTAGAGAAAAAAACCCTGGATGATACCCTTAAATTCTGATAAAAGGGTCTTCTGCAAGCTTTACCTCATCCTCATTTCTTCAAGTGTACCCTAGGGTCGCGTTCTATGTGTAGTTTAGCGACAATAATTTTAACTTAATTGTTAATGGATCAAGATAAAATCTACAAAATTCAGCAAACTTACGGACAGGGTCATTGGGAACATAATTTTAACAATTCGCTTTAATCGTACAATTGGAAGAAGGATTCGTACCTAAATTCTTGAGTATCTTGAAAAACGTCCTGTGGTTTTTTATAAAAAAAAATTTATGATTTCATAATGGTCCCTTCCCAATCCACACCTTATAAACCATAAAATATACCAAATCCTACTTTCATTCACTTTTTAAGAGATGAGCTCTAAACAACCAGGATTTGCGAACATGCTGACCAATTTTTTATTTTTTTCCTTCTACATGAAGTTAAATCAGGAATTATAAATAAAAATAGAGGAAAGTTTGTAAACCCTTGCAGCACGTTTTTTAGCTTATTTGAAGGATATATCCACTGAAAACAAACAAGTTTTTCTCAATAAGACTACTTTTCTGACTCTGCTTTTGTATGGAGAATCGTTCCTATGGCAGCTATATGATATAGTTATCCGATCCGATATTTGTACCAGAAGACCTTGTGCAAAGTTTGGTGGCGATAGCCTTAAAACTGACGGAGGAGATAGTACAGAAACAGACGGACCAAATAAAAGTTAATTTAACTTCAATCCGCACCTTGGCATGGAGTATAACAATGACCATGTCATTGCGTTCTCTCATATATTTCTCCATTGCATCGCGGGTCAATTTCTTTTCCTCTATATGCGGCCGGTATGGGCCTGGACCCGGCAGCATGGACATTTGCATTTGTTGTTGCTGCTGCTGCTGTTGTTGTTGTTGTTGCTGCTGTTGGTGATGCACTTGTAGCTGCTGTGACGCCGACGACGACTGAGGCGGCGGCGGCGCACTGCCCAGTCCAAAGTGCGGCATATCCTGATGTTGTTGATGATGATGCTCCAGAGACAGGGATGAGGTATTATTATTAGCGGCGGCTGCGACTGCGTTCTCGTAGGCAATGGCGGGCGGGGCGGCGGCGTTTAAATTAAATTGGCTGTAGCTCTTCATTTAGATGGATGCACATGTCTTTGCGTTTGGGTGAAATTAATTGAAATTCGATATTGTTGTTTTTGGCAATAAATTGATTTATGTTTTACACTTTGGCACTTCTTGTGTACTATTTGTTGTTGTATTTCATATTTTGTTATCCTGCACCACCAACACACACACACACACACACGACTCACGGACAGGCAGCTGTCGTTTCTCACGCTCGGGCTGTTGTTGTTGTTGTTGCTGGCTTAAATGTTTCTTGTGGTGGGACACCGCTTATTACATATTTATGATTTTTGAATAGCCCACTGAGACTAGCAACTGGCTTTGATAGCGCTTGGCTTCTGTTTAAAGTTCTAGCTAGCTTGTGTAGTTATATTTATAACAAAAAAAAAGTGGGGATGTTGATAGTGTATCGATACACCGATAGCTGGCGCTGACTGTCGATAGACGATAAGTACCGGCGATATTTGTTATGTTCTCCAACACTGGGCATTAGCTGTGTGTGGGAGAGTGTGTGTGTGTTTGTTGATGAGTGCTGTACACTTAGCTTAAATATGGCTGATTTCGAGCTCATGAAAATATTCATGACCGAATCATGAAACAACCCTCTTAACCCCACTTTGGACAGAGACTATATGACCCAATGAAATTGAATGCAAAACGTGGGAACTCACCATCTGTTGGGCATATTCCTTAAGTGGGCCAAGGAGTAAGAATTTTGCAAATGCACGTGCCTTGAGGGGCGTATGGGAATTTATAATGACATCTATTTTCAACCTCTATAATTTACATGGGGAGCTTCAATTAAATTCCTAGAGCTCAAATTACATAAAATTACTCAACAATTCAAACAACAAAGAATTATTTTAATTGGCTTGGCTAAGTTATACTGAAATGTTGAATTATTCTTGTATTTTTATTTGTAAATTATGAGGATTTTTACTAATCATATCAAACCCATTCCCACCTTATGTCTGGAACCAACTTTTTCCCAGATAATCAACACACAGAGCCCCGCAATATTTAAACTCCTTGCTTGTTAGCAAGGGCTTTGCTTCAACAAAACAGTATTCTTTTACTTAAAAACAACAAAGATTAGACTTATACAACATGGTCCACAAACAAATATTATTTTTTTGACTTTCAAAGTGCTGGAATGGCGCTAAAACGGCCGATGAGTAGAGATTTGCGCATGAACGATTGCTTGATGGTGCATCAATCGATAGCGCTAGTTCAGCACAGGAACTAGTTCGAACAAACAGCTGTTGGCTTGGTGAAATAGTCAGAAGTGAAAACACAACTTCTAGAAAAATTAAGAAATATGGAACAATTTAAGGGCTTGCAAAAATCACTTTACATATGGACAGATAGTGCCAACCTGGACAGCCGCATTGAACAGCTTAAAACAGCCACCGGGGGTGAGGTGGCTTTGGAAAATGTGCATCGCCTGTCGTTCTGTGAGTCAGCATAATTTAGCTCAAAGGCCAACAACAACTCTACAACTTACTTATTTTAGCCTCCTACGCCAACTCCAGTTTCGATTTGATTGTAATCGAGTGTGCCCAGCTTACAGACAATTACGTAAAACTCTTGCACATGCTTAAGCCCAGTGGCAAACTCCATTTGATTTCCTTCATTGGTCCAGCCGGCAGTCTGCTGCAGGAGATCAAACTTTCTGGTTTCATCAATTGCAGCGAAGATGCGGATGATACGCTGACGGCAGAGAAACCGGGCTATGAGACCGGCGCGTCGACTAGGCTTTCATTTGCCAAAAAGAATGCCAGCACATTGAATGTTTGGAAAATCAGTGGCGATGATGAGGAGCTTATCGATGAGGAGGATTTGTTGGATGAGGAGGATAAACAGAAACCGGATCCGGCTGCCTTGAAAGTGTGCAGCACCACGGGCAAGCGTAAGGCGTGTAAAAATTGTTCTTGTGGACTGGCCGAGGAGCTGGACAGCGAGAAGAAGGAAGCCAGTAAGGCAGCAGCCAGTGAGAATGCCAAGTCTAGCTGTGGAAATGTAAGAAACTGGAAAATAACAGGGATGCAAACGTTTTGTATCCCTGCAAAATCTCAATTTAGTATCCAACCAACTTGATTTAATCTTCGCTGTTTCCCCTTTTCAGTGCTATCTGGGCGATGCTTTCCGCTGCTCCTCTTGCCCTTACCTGGGCATGCCCGCCTTTAAGCCTGGCGAGAAGGTGCAACTGGCCAATAATTTGCTGAAATCGGACATCTAATTACAAAAACCAATTCGACACTCGCATCAAATCACATTTCAAATTACACACACATATATTTTTATTAAGCTGACTTACTAACAGAAACAGAATAATGTCATATGTAAATACACAATGAAATGAATCACATTTCGCATGGTGTACCCTTGATCAAATCGCGATTTTTGCCCATCAATATGCGATAATTGACGGCCGAGGGATCCAGCTCCTTGTACAAATATGTCGGCATCTTATCGGATAATACCCAAACGGTGCCTTCGCTGTCCACTTTCATGTCATTGGGAAAGACCAACGTATGGGAATCGGAATCGATTAGTCCTTGTGTATCCGGTGTATAGGGACGTTTGATATTCCAACAGGCAATGGCATCCTTATTGACTTGTGTATAAAATATCACACCGGTTTCGCTGTCAAAGACTTCAGCTGTGGATTGTCCATTCATACCGCGATCTCCAACCAATTTAAAATCATAATACGAATCTCCACCCGTCACATGAGATTCATTTTGCAAAACACGATTGGAGACCTTAAACTCTTTGGTACTGGCCAGAGCATGGAAATATATGTCCTTGGAGTGATCCGGATTCATGGGACCCACAGCCAAACCGAAGACACCATCGGTCCATTGGAAATTAACTCCACCCACATTGAAATCACCCTGAAGCGGATCAAAGTGGAAGAAATTGTGTTTGACGCGATAGGATTTGTCATTGCGCAGCGAATAGACAATCACACCATAGGCACCCAAATCTGGAACGTAGGCGTACGCATCAGCACACTCGGAACGATCGGCATCCACAACCTGAGGACAACAAAAAACAAGGATTAATATAGGTATATATATATATTTTGATTTCATTCCCATTTCTACTCACAATATTCGCAAAGAATGAATCCTCTTTGGTCTGATCGGCTGGTATGGTAAAACGACGCACTAGTTCATCCGTTTTGAGATCAAATACCAAAATGGAATTCGGTGTAATTTGCTTGGGATTACCCAATATATCAGCGAGTCCTGTATCCAATACCCACAAGCGATCACATACATCCACTTGAATACGGAAGGTGGAAATGATGGTCGAATTGTCTTGTAGTTGAACGCTAGCATCTTTGGCCTTTTCGGCATCCAAACGACCGCCTGAAGGTGTCTTCTGATCTTGAGGCTGTACCTCAATGGGCAGCTTATTAGCCTCCCAGCTGGGATACGGGCGAAGTTTTGGTGATTTCTCAGTGGATGAGAGATCAATGTAGTTCAGTGTAGCCGCCACACCAGCCCTCCATCTGTAGAGGAGGTGAACAAAATTTTAAGTTTCTCTTAGAAAAACTCTCAGAAAATAGAAAGAGAAGAGAATTGTTCAAATGTTTGTAACGCATAGAAGGAAGCATCTCTGACCATATAAAGGATATATATACTTGATCAGCATGACGTGCTGAGTCGATATATCCATGCCCGTCTGTCAGTCCGTCTGTTTCTATGCTATCTTCTCCGTCAGTTTAAAAGCTATCGAAACCATAGTTTGCTCAAAGTCTTCTGGTACAAATATGCTGCATTTGTCGGAACTGACCGGATCGGATGACTATAACAGGAACGATTGGTCGATATACTAGTTCTACTAAGACAAACTTGTTTGTTGTTAATGGAAATTTATTAGTTCTATATGCTTCTCTTTGATTCTGCCAAATTTGGTCGAAATCAGACATATATTTAGTATAGCTGCCATTTAAAAGTAAGGTTAGAAATATAGTCTTAGTAAGAAAAACTTTTTTGTTTTCAATGTATTTCTCTTTAAAATTGGCATATATATTTTTTATAAGCTTTCACATAATTCTTCAAAGTTTTTTCAAAATCGGATGACTTTAACATATAACTGCCATAGGAACGATCTGTCGAAAAACTCGTTTTAGTGAGAAAAACTTTTTTGTTTTCAATGCAAACGTCTCCAAACTTTGTCTTACTTAGTTTGCTATGCCTTCAGATAATTTTAAAAAGTTTGGTCGAAATCGAACATCTATATATTATCATGCAAAAGTAGAGCTTAAAAAGTAGTTTTAGTAAGGAAAAATTGTTTGTTTTTAATGGAAATGTTCTTAAAACTGACATTTATATATTTTATATGCTTTCACACTATATTCTTCAAAGTTGTGGCAAAATCGGAGGACTATAGCAAATAGCTGCAGTACGAATGATTGGTCAAAAAAGAAGTTCTATTGACAAAAACTTATTTGTTTTAAGTGGAGTAGACTCCAAATTTGTTATGTGTTAGTTTGTGAGACTTTTGCATGATTTCTTTAAGTTTGGCCGAAATCGGACATCTGTATAGTAAGGCACCCATAGAAAAGTACGGTCCCAAAAGTAGTCTTGGACGGGTTTTACACTGAAGTATGCTTCATGAAGGTTTTTAAAAAGCTCATGCTTGTGGGAAGTGGGTTAGTGGAGTTGCTTGCCCCTCTACACCTCATTAATACAAACGAAAGCTTTTTCAAGAACTTCATGAAGTTTCCTCCACCGTGTTCGTCCAGTCTTAGTTAGAAAATCGTGCTGCAAGGGTATTTTTAGATCGTCAACTTAAGTGTACCTATTTATGGAATGATACGCAAAAAGAAAGAAGCTAAACGACACATTGGTAATATATTTATGGAAGATTCTTTGAGCACCGCTTTTAAAGAAGACGATCCAGAAAGCTATTTTGTAAAGAACGTTAATTTATTTGAATCTTTGAATCTTTTAAATGACTATCAACCAAAGTCTAAGTTGAATAGGATATGCAAAGATAAAGAAATTCTGAAACTTGTGAGCCAATTTTATTTGGGTAAATCGTGAGATGAACCAAGGTTCGAACCTTTGTCGTCAGAAACCTAAAAACTCAATTTGTTTTTGAAAATAAACCATTGTTTAATTTTGTTTGGAATCCGTAAACCGTAGAACCGCAAACAGTTTTAAGGTTTGCTGACCTGATTAAAAGCTAAATGAGAAGAAGTCAAAACAGATTTCTTGCATAATTAATTATGCCTAAATATTACCTTATCGTATTGTGGGTTGTAGGTTTAAAAAGTCTGTCTATTTGTTTGTATTGATCGGTTTTTATATCAAAAGTGCGCCGTAACAGTCCTCTGCGAACACTTCCCAAGTACAAATACCTAAATTTTGCTGTCCTTTACTCAAAACAACAAAAATCATTTTGTAAAAACAAATTGTCTTTTCTCAGAAGCTCATCAGAGGCTGCAAGTTAATTCTATTTATATGAAGATACTGTCAAGAAAGTAGTTTTTTGTGATTCTGCAATTAAAATTTCTTCTAAAACTTGACAAAGATTAATTGACAATTTGATTAAAGAATTTTTTTTCCCAAAAACTGATTTAAATTTAAATTGTGATTAGGTTTATTTACCATAATAAACTTTCGTATTTTTCCAAAAATTAGATATGTTTTGATGAGTCAATGAAAATAATAGGTTTCTATGTGTTTTTTTGTTGTTTTTTTTTGGTTCTTTTCCTCTCAAACGTATCATAATGGGGGTAAGCCCCCTTTCGTGGCTGACGTCAGATGTTGTTTGGCCTAGCTGACCTGTTATCTAAGTAGTCGAGTTTCTTCTCTTTTTGGAATGCTAACTAATTGTTATTTTCCACAGACTTTTCCATATAATTAATCAATTTTTTTTTTTCTCGCGTAACAATAAATCAATTTCTTGAATCATTTGCATATAGTTGAAAGCACCGTTTAAAATGCAAATAGTTTTATACAGAAATTCAAGCGACAACAGCTTAACTAGCCATCGTGGAACCGGTTTACTGTCAGCTCCACTCGCTGATTTTGCAAGCCCAAATTACATGCAACTAATTAAAAATTGTAGAAAAAGTCACAACTACTTCTTGTACCACTAACTGGCTAATCATGGATTTTCGGTTGATTATATATATATATATTTACCTTGGCACAGTGACAAACATTTTGTTTTGCCAACGCTCCAAGCCCAGCGGCAGATTGTTCTCCACGATGTAGTGGCCCGTGGATTTGGCTTCAGCCTCGGCCTCGGGGCTGGGCCAGTCGAAGGTCAGTTGTTTCCATGAAAATTTCTCTTCTAATTTGGCCAATGCACTCCAGCAGCTGATAAGCAGGCATAGAAGCCCTAGAGTCACAAATTTTAGTGAATACATTTTCGGTTGAGTTGCTGGACGGTCTGTGTGTGTGTGTCCGTTTTGATCAAGCTGAGCGCGCTTACTGTCCAATCTCTGGCATAAGCCGAGCTTAATATGCTTTGCCGCAAAACTTGAAAAGCTTTGGGAAGAAGCTTCCGAATGTAATACCAACTGTTATACGGTGACACTTCTGCATTGATGGGATAAAATTAGCCAAATAAGCGGAAAGACAAATGCAAAGTTTGAGGGAAAATGTTATAAATAAATTCGTGAGGATCAAATTGGTCATTAACTGGACATACTTAAATGTACTGTGACGTCTTCACCAGATGGGCTCGCGTCAGGCCAATGGGACATGAGCGTTAAGTATTTGATGGGTGTATTTTCAAAATTTTTAACAATAAAAAGTTCTACAAGGGTTAATAAATCACAAAATTTGTAAGCCTTTGGTAGAGTTTTGTTAATAGCACAAGGCAACAAAATTATACTTTTTTTTTAGCATGTTGAAGAGTTGTGGTGATTCTAGACTATTTAAGGTGAACAGAACACGAATCAGTTTTCATATGGATTTGATATTCATATTCATAAAAAAATTGACGTTTTTTATTTAGCATATTGAAGAGTTGTGGTGGTTTTAGACTATTTGAGGTAAACAGAACACGAATCAGTTTTCGAAAATAAGCCATCGCTTCTTATTTATATCAATTCGAGCTTCATGTGGCTTTAAATATTTATTTTGCACCTTCTTAGCACATTTTTTTATGGAAACCTACTTTATATTCATTACTCTCTTAATACCATTGCAAAGTTTTAGTTCCTAGCTTTAAAATAAAATATGCCAAACATTTTTGCGATTTTTCTAAGCAAAGATATGCAATTATGAATACATGTACTTGAAATTAGAAAATTGCCTGCTGCCCAAAACTATGCTACGCAAATTTTCAACAATATCCATTGCATATCTAAGGGCGCTTCAAAATTAGGTTATTAAAACACATGTACTCAAAATAATATATATCTTTACTTAAAAAAATCGCAAAAATATTTGAGATACTTTATTTTAAAGCTAAGAAATAGTACTTTACAGTAAAATCAAAGTGAGCCATGACAAACGAAATTGTTAGTCCTTAAATTAGCCTTGCAAATATGAGACTGAAAACTGCACTAAAAATGGAAAAATATGAACATATTTTGATGAAAATGAGCGTTATGGCTTAGTGGTAATATGAATAATACTCTATTCAGACGAATTTTTGAAAAAATTGTCAATACAGGTTCTATTTCCTAGCATTGGGAGGGATTATTGTCCAAAGTCGGAAATCGATTGGCAAATATGTGATATAAAACTGCAATAAAAATGGAAAAATATGAACATATTTTAATGAAAATGGGCGTTATGGCTTAGTGGTAATATGCATAATAATCTATTCACCCGAATTTTTGAAAAACTGTCAATACAGGTTCCATTTTCTAGCACATCAAAGGAAATCAAAAGCATTTATGTGACCTAAATCTGCACTGAACATGGAACAATATGGACATTTATTGATGAAAATGGGCGTTATGTATTAGTAATAAAATGAATAATACTTTACTTACCTGAATTTTTAAAAGATTGTCAAACGAGGTACCTTTTCCTAGCCTTGGGAAGGCGCATTATCCAAAGTCGAAAAAGTCTACAATCAAGACCCATCTTTCAATATACTGGACTTTGTCTCCTAGTGTATTTTTTGTACTGCCCTGAGCTCGAAGTATCTTTGTAGGGATGAAAACTGGTTCTAACCCGAACCGATTACAATTAATGTCCGCCCCTTTGACTCTGACTTGTGCAAGCTGACATCAGTTGGTCACGACAAGTTATTTAATATCTTTCCGCATCTGGTCTTTCAATTAACATTTCAATAACGAGTCTAATGATATAAAAATGTGAGGTTAGCTAAACTATCTCTCATACCCACTTGGATCTAAGCTTAAGTTATATTTTCATATAGTAAATACATTTAACATGTCAAACCGGAAAGAGGAAACTAAATTTAGATCATTTTGATTGCAAGTCAAAACAAACTCCTGATTAATGAGCTGAACTCATATTCGAAATTCATTCGAATATATAAGTGATGCAAATGCTCAGCACACGCACTCGTGGACTTTAAAACACATAATTGCCCATTCACTCAACACCCACTGCAAATTCCAGACCGCCGGCTGGGGGTTGTTAATGCCATAAATAAATTAATTCTGTATAAATTTATGCAAATTCTTCGTCTCGATGCAATTAAAACCAGATTAAGAATATGTTTGCTCATTTTGCTTAGTACTCATCATTTGCCAATTTTGGTTTTTTGTATTTATTCAGTAAAATTCTCATATTCGGTTTATTAAACTTTAAATTAATTCGTTAATGTTACTTTCATAAGAACATACCGAGTTTCATATTGCTACAATTTTTTTCTGATTTCATTTTTTCTTTCTTGGATGTCACTAACAGTAGTTTTTGTATGTTATGTGGAGTTTTTTGTTTTTTGGTATATTTATTTGGTATTTATACAACAATTAGCTTGGCTAAAGTGTGTCTTTATTTGCTACGTTTGTGTTTTATTTTTTGGTGATGAGAGTGAAAATGAGGGGAAATGAAAAAGATGTTAGTTGCTTGGTATGAGTGAGACTTGGTACACAGCTCGGCAAAATAAGCTCAGTAAGGAGTGAGAGTTTAAAAATAAGATAATAAAGCTATTATTTGGAGGATAATATGAAGGCTGATAATCTAAAAAGCTTTACCCTTTCCTTGCCTAAGTGGGTTACCCTTTAAGCATTGACATGCGTTTTCATCAAATCTGATATCACATCGTAAATTTTGACATTTTAAATGATAATCGTGAGCACGTTTCATTGTGTTTTGCCATACGATTGATATTTTTATTTTGTTTACACTGATTTCAAAATTCAGCACGTTCAAAAACGTGAAAGCAAAAGCGAACTTTCACTGTGCCGAAGTTTTAATACACTGACGAAAAGTCGCTCCAACTGATACCATCGATTGAGTGTATGAAATGTTGCTATTGAAAACCTCTAAGTGGTTTTTCAAGACCCATTTTGATGACAGATTATAACAGAACAAAATGAAAACAATAGAGACCCATATTTTGACCGGTCCTTCCCATGGCAGCTAACAGAAACCTTCATCTGATTTGGTTGGTGTAAACAAATGTCAGCCTTGTTCTAAATTTCACTTCCGCAAAAGTTTTGTGATTTAGAGACCAAATATAGTAAAAATCCGGTTTTAAATCCCATAATTTTTATGGAAGTGGCATTGAGAACAAGTCTCTATGTAAACAAATTTCATTTAGATAGCTTCACAGCTGAGAAACAGACAGACAGACAGAAGAACAAAGGTCAATTGTCTCAGCTCGTTGACCTGATCAAGAATCTATATATCGGAAATGTATATTACTATGCATTGAAAGCTTCTGGGAAAGAAAATAACTGCCTTGCCAGACTGAGGACATTCTTCGTTTAAGGAAAACAGTTGCGGAAATAAAGTTCGGCATTTTTCAGTACCTTTTTTGAGAACCTTGTTTCAAATTTTGTAATTAACGGAACCTACCAAGAAAAACAGTATATTTTATAATTTTCCTTGGATGATTTTCCGTATCCATTTGGACTAGACATGTCTTAAATATCCTTTTAATCATCCAACGTAGCTGAAAAACATCCTTAGAATATGAAAAATGATCATTCTATGTACGGTCTTCAGCAGATTTAGATGATTTAAAGTATATTACAGACATATCCAGTCCAAATTTATATTTTTTTGAACCTTTTTGGTGGTTTCTGGGTAGCTAAACCCTTACCTAAAGCTCTTTCATACTGATAACCGATATATGGATCAAAAATCACATCCATACATAGCTCAGAGCTTGCCAAAAGTGGTTTCCGACACCATGAAAAAGGAAAGAGAAATTATATTTTGCGTCTAACTTTTTTCAACACACTCTTTGCTCAAACAAACAAGAGTTCTTTTCGCTTACTGTGTTCATTTGTTTCTTTGAGAAACTATGCTGGGCAGAATCTACCTAGAAAGTGTATTTTTGTGCGTTGCGCTTGTACCTCAATAAACTGTAAGTGTGTGTGCGTGCTTCTAGCGCAACGACAACAAAAAACCTGTGAGGTTACACTTGCCGGAGCCGAACGAACTTATCCCCTTCAAGTGATTGTCGTATGACAGCTTCGAGTGTTTCTCGCATCGAGAACCATGAAACAGAAAAGACGAGAAAGAGAAAAGCATATGTTTTGTGGAGGGAGTGAGTTATTTAATATGTACCTGTCAATTAAGTGATCATTGATCATTGGTTATGCAAGCTCTTTAGGTTTATGTGATGGATTGTGTTACCAAGAAGAGCAGAAATGGGCCCAATATCTAATTAAGTGAGAAAAGGGTTTGAAATTGTGTCTCTAAAAACCAACTCGATTCGAATTTCTGAATCCAAACTGTATGATGAATGGGAAGATTATGTTTCTGGTCTGTTTGAAGAAAATCCTATTTCCAAAATCTCTAAAGTACCATAAAATGATCAATTCAATGAAAATTGTACTTTTTGTTGGCCAAAACTGTTAGAAAACATGTGGCACAAGCACTAAAAACTGAGCGCTTTGTTGATGAAACTTTCGTATGTCTGTGGGTTCATAGATCACTCTGTTGTATGTGAGCTTTCTCAAGGGACTTTTCGGAACTTTCTGTACTTCTTAATCTTTTGATAAAAATGTAAAATAATTGAAAACATTTTTGATAAAATGAGGTTAGTTATCCCCCCATCTTTAAAAGACCAAAAATAAAAGATACAAAAATGTTTCCGCTTGAGCTGAGTACCAAACCAAAAAGTTATACAATATGTGAACTCCAAACGCCCCAACAAAATATCAAGCTGGTATTCGATTCCTTGGGGAATTTTTTAAGGAGCAAGCTAAATGCTCTATATACAATATACATGGTTTAGATTACGTCTACCCTAACAGCGTTCCCTATATATTTGTGTAAGAAATTACAATCCAATTAAACTACAAATTTCCAACGATCCTTAACAAATATCCAATGTACTTAGAGATGTCGTTTTTAGTTTTTGGTTTATGCAATGTGTACACTAATCGCTTTTGTATGTAATGCATGTTGTGTATAGTTTTATTTCATTTAACGGCTTAGATTTTAAAGTCTTTCATTTCGTAGGAATTTGATGTTGTCTATGTAGATGTCTCTTCTTATAGATTGTGTATGCGTGAGTGTGTGTGTGTGTGTGTTGGTGCGTGTGTGAGTGAGTCAGTGATTGTGTGATTGAAATTTTAAAAAAGATTTCATTTAGAGAATTCTCCTCAATAGTTTGCATTCGGTACAATTTTTTTTTATTATGTTTTGTTGTCAGTTTTTTTTTTCAATTCCTATTTTCTATAACCATGCTTTTTATTATTTTCAGTGTATATATATATAATTTATATAAATGCAATTTCAGAACTTACAGTATGTTCAAAAATTTCCCATAACAGCACAATAAAAAAAAACTTAAAACAAACGTTCTTGGTTTGAGCACACAAAAGGTTAATATTAACTTTGGATGCTACACTAGATTAGATTAGAGACTAAAGTTAAGTTTCATTATCTAAGATTTGTGCTAGTATTTGCGATTCGCTGAAATTTAAACTATTAAAATTTGCTTATCAAGTGCTGGCTTAAACACTATTTCCACACATACACACACACAAACGGGGATAGAAGGGTGGCTTGGATCTATACACAACAAAACTAATAATTACAAAAAAAAAAAAAACAATACAATCTAAAACTAAGTACGGATTGCCGTGGCCTGAGTGTACAAAAACAAACCAAATGAGTGGAAAACTGTGGAAAGGCCTTTTGCGGGTTGATTTGGGTAACACAACAGTTTTGTTTCGCTATTCGCATTAAAAATGACTAACTTTTACATATTAGTTTGACTACACATTAGTTTTGTCAACAACAATTTGCTCTTGTCATTTGCATCTTTCTATAAGTTAAAAGTATTTCGTTTTGGTTTGTAATTTAATGCTAAACACGTTTAAGGTACCATACATATTTCATTTAATCTACAAAATTGCTGCTACCAATTCTCTTATTTAGCTCAGCTTAAAGTTGATACAAAGTTGTTTTGTTTGTTTGTTAATTTATTAAATTGTTTACTTAGCATTCGTGAGTGTGTGTGTGTGTGTTTTTCTTCTTTTTCTGTTTTTGTTGTATAATTCACCTATCACGCAAAGGAAATTGACAAGTTTTTTCATGTACGATGCTCATGAGTATCTGAAATGAAGGAAATTGTATAGAACGTTAAATAGTGTTGCAAATCGGTTGATAATTGTTATGGAGTGGAACTTTTGATATCGAACATATCGAACATTCCACTGTTAAAGTGCTAAGAACTTGGATTTTTGTAATTGTGCTTTGGTGTTTTGAAGCAAATCGAAAACTAATCTTTTGCAAAAGAAAAAATTTGATTATGCCTGTATTACATACATAAGGGAAAGATTATTTTTCAATGGATGGAATTTTGATAAGGTTTGAATGCTTCGAAATTATGGTTTTGTTTCGAACTAGAGAACAGCGCGGGGTGAAATTTCCGAGGGTCAAAACCTGCAAGATTTCGTCTGCCTTCGAAATTCAAAGATAAAGAACAGGGTTGCAGCACAAGATATCAATTTTCCAAAGCTCCGACTCGCGACCTCGAACCAAAATTTTACTCATGTTCAAGGTTCGAAGAATTGAGGTGCGAGTTTTTAGGTCGATGGCTTTGTTTTGAACCGTGGAACCATGATTCATACAAGTTTAATAAGTATTCTGTCTAAAAAAGTCACAAATCGTATAGGAATTGAGTCCAAAGTAATTTGTAGATCACATGGGATTAATTCAATATATAATTTACTGTTAAGCTCAATTCTATTTCGAAGTCTCTATATATGAAAAATATTACCATTGTAATGCTAAGCTGGAACTTTGAGAAGTCGATGATGTTAAAAAACAAGGGCTTTTCTTGGTGGGGCTTTTAAGGGTTATTAGAGATGTTTGTAACGCATAGAAGGAAGCATTTCCGACCATATAAAGTATATATATTCTTGATCAGCATGACGAGCTGAGTATCGCCACCAAACTTTGCATGAAGTATTCTTGTACAAATACGCTGCACATTTGTCGGAATTGGCCGGATCGGATGACTATAACATATAGCTGCCATAAGAACGATCGGTCGAAAAACTAGTTCTAGTAAGAAAAACTTCTTTGTTTTTAATGCAAACGTCTCGAAACTCAGCATTTACTAGTTTTCTATGCTTCTCCATGATTCTGCCAAGTTTGGTCGAAATCAGGCATCTATATAGTACAGCTGCCATTGAAAAGTAAGGTTAGAAATATAGTCTTAGTAAGAAAAACTTTTTTGTTTTCAATGTAAACCTTTTTAACATTTGCATATACTTGTTTTACAGGCTTTCACACAATTCTTCAATGTTTTGTCAAAATCGGCTGGCTATAGCATTTAGCTGCCATAAGAACGATCGGTCGAAAAACTAGTTCTAGTGAGAAAAACTTCTTTGTTTTTAATGCAAACGTCTCCAAACTCAGCATTTACTAGTTTTCTATGCTTCTCCACGATTCTGCCAAGTTTGGTCGAAATCGGACATCTATATAGTATAGCTGTCATACAAAAGTAGAGTCTGAAAAGTAGTCCTATTGGGAAAAACTTGTTTTTTTTTCAGTGTATATGTTCTTCAAATTAGTTAAAAAACGTGCTGCAAGGGTATACAAACGAAGTTAAGTTAACTCAGATCAAAATCGGATCGTATTCTCAATCCAAATCCGAGCAGGATTGACTTGAGTTGGGATTTTTCAATTCCGGAACTCTTATCTTGATTTGTAAGAGGCTCGGAAGAGCGTGATGTTAGCTCGAAAAAGGCTTTATTCAATCACACACAGGATTGTATTTAGCTTATCTGAACTTGACTTGATCCTTTTGTAGGTTCAATTCAATCTGGAGGTCGATTAGTCTCGCCTTTTTTCCGTATAGGTAAGAGCTCAGATCAGTAGAAGAATCGCTTTATGTTAATGCTCTTTGCATCATTCCGTTTCATCCGATGCATAAATAAGTTCAAATGAAACGTTCAGAGTTTTACATAGTTTTGTAAATGAGCACAGAGTTTGGATAATGCTTCAAAGAGAAAACAAAGCAAGATTACTGAGGAAAACTTAATCATGTCAAAATGCGCTTTGTTTATCATAAAATTAGGTAAATGTATTTCAAATATTTTAGTTCTAGAATCCTGTCTAGTTTATGAATCCTGCAGCCCCCAACCAATGTCTAGTTTAAACATAAATAGTATAAACCTTTAATTTTTATGTTTTAGATAACTACTTAGCTTTTTGATATGACCAACGCTTGTCTAAGGTTTCTAAGTACTTTTCTATTGCTCTCCCAAACGTATTTATACGATGGGAGAAAACTATCTGCTGAATAAAAGTGTTGAGAGTGCGTAAAGCGTGTGAGAAATGCATACGGTTAAATCATAAACGGCATAACCTTTGATCTCTGCAATTTTTCCACATCTCAATCAATTTTGTCAATGCCCACGAATAAGGCTAAAATTTCTAAAACAAAATACACAAATACATTCAATTGGAGGCTACGCTAGGTAGGCTAAGAGAAGTACTTAAACTGATTTATACCTTGTGTGATTGCGAGTGTGGCTGCGGGCGTGGGATGTGCGGATGTGGTATTGATGATAGAAGCTGGCTGTGGCTGGATTGCCAGAGAGGTGGTTGCTGTGCCAGAGCCAACAACAGCGCCTGATGCTCCATTCAGTTCTGTTCCCTTGGTATCGCCTCGATCCACCAGACGTTGACGTAGAACGCGTATCTTTTCCTCTTTCTACAATTTGATCGGGGCATAAGATATTTTAGTTGAAACAGGAGTTAGGCAAAAACCTTACTTGTGTTATTAATCGTTGTAGTTCCTCATTTTCGGTAACCAGTTTCTGATAACGTTCTTCATCCTCCTTTGATATGGCCGAATCGGGATTGTATTTGGATTCGGCTTTATCTTTAGGATGTCGTATGACCTCAATGACCTAGAAAGGATAAGAAACAATTTATAAATTTGGGTACTTCTTGCAGCTGGTTTTTTTTAATCACCTTTGGCACAAATATCAGCAGCATGCTTAGGAAACAACAGAATATCACAGCTAGAGCAACAAAAGCAAACGATGCATCCTGTTGCGATGCAATGACCATGCCAACTGGAGCCGTTATTAGGCACAGGACAACCACATTGTAGATGCTCATGCCCACATAACGTGAATCGTTGATTTGTTTGACTTTAATCGACCGCGTTTCATAGGCCAAAAATAGACCAAACACCAGGATGAGGCCCTTGAAGCCATAGACCAGTCCTAAGGAAAGAAATGGAAGAAAAATTGATAAGTTGGGGAATAGTTTTACCAAAGAAATAAACCCAAATGGATGAAATCAGAAAATGGTAAACTCACCCAACCACATAGAATTTCGTTCACTCTCACAATGCTCAAGCTCTGGACGTATTTTAATATCATCAGTTGTAGATACTGGATCTTCGAGTGGGAATGTTTCAAGTATACGCTGCAGCGGATCAAAGATCTGCCAAGAGAGTAATATCACTAAATCTATTGATAAGAGGCCCGAAACCATGGTGTATAGCTTCCAAGGTTCCACTTTTTTCTATTTGCAAGGAGAGAAGAAAATGCCAAATATTTGTATTGGATGTAGGTGAAATACTTGTAATTATTATATAAATACCTTTGGGTCAGTTTTCGCTTTTGTTGTAAAACGATGCACTCTCCAGACTTTGCTGAACATTGCACCATAGGCTAATGTAAAACCGGTGGATAATAACCAAGCACGTGCTTGACAAATCTGTAAGGGAAAGAAATTAAAAGGATTAAGTTTACAATCAACAGTAGAGCTTAGCTTATTTTCAACTAAAAGGATGTCGGAAGTGTTCAAATGTTCTTAAAACTCCTTGTCCTTGTCAAAGAGTGCACACTCAATAGAATCATGTATGCATTTTCTAGTCTTTTTCTTAATTGGAAAAAATATTTTCATAAAATTTCTTTCTAAACATTATCTAACACCAAATGCTAGTTCTCCTGTTTTACATTTCAGGATTTTTACTTTATTAGTCAATTTGGTGTTGATAGGAGCGGGGCTGTTTTGCTTTGCCTATTTTGTTATGCCCTTTGAGATATTGTCTGCACAAGCAAAAGATTTATATCAAGTTTTGCTGAATAACTGCTACAAGCTGAAGGTACTAAAAACTCCCATTTGCATAACTAATATCTATTTTTTTCTAAAATTTGTATAAAGATCGAATAATAACAAGTAAGGGCGCTGCAGTCGAGTTTCCCGACCACTAAATACCCTGTTCATTTGTTTTCATTTATTTGTTTTTGAATTTTTGACGATGAATGTAACAAAATTATCCCAAATGTAGGCAACACTTTTTTCTAGTCCTGACCAATAACTAGGGGGGGGGGTCCTTTTATCAGCTCAACTGTTTCGCTTATAACTCCGGTGTTATTTGTCTGATCTGATTGTACTTTTCAGAATAGGTAGATATCGGGCCTAGCTTGATGTATACTAAACCACGCTCTAACTTGAAAATTGTGGATCTGACGGCTATTTAGGTCTAGGATTTCTAGAGGAGGTCTAGGTTTTTTGGGGATAGAAGGGGGACGGGGTGGAATTTTTCAAATCTGAAAAAAAATTGATCTACGTTCAGCATAAATCTACCTTCGTGCAAAAATTTGTGGCTCTATCTCTTATAGTCTCTGAGATCGACGCGTTCATACAGACAGACAGACGGACGGACAGACGGACGGACGGACGGACGGACGCACGGACGGACAGACGGACAGACGGACAGAGGGACATGGCTATATCGACTCGGCTGTTTATGCTGATCAAGAATATATATACTTTATGGGGTCGGAAAATTTTCCTTCTCCCTGTTACATACATTCGCACAACTTCATGATCCCCCTTTTCCCATTTTCAATGGGAACAGGGTGTAAAAAGAGAAGTTACAAGTTATAACATAAATCGTTGCATACATTTCGGCGCTTTCCTAAAAACATTCTATCAGTCAAATAATTGTAATCAGCAGGATATCAATGCTCCGTAAATTTAGATAATGTAATGAACCTAAAACCGGCTATACATTATCGTTTAAATAATAACCATTTCTTCGCCAGAGTAAAAGGTATACCAAGGACGTGCAAAGACAACTTTAACTTAAGCTCTCTTTTCTATGTTGTTGAGATCAGTTGTCCACTTCATAGTTCCGAAGAAAAAAAGCTGTGATTCATATTGCAAATGTCTTAGCTGCCGAATTTAGGTTTTGCGGCTAGTTCTATCTTAAGAGTGCTTGAAACCTTGATATTTTGAGGTTTCATTCGCCCTAATATTTTCCACAATATCACCGTTGAGAACTAATTCGATTGGTGTTTCGTTCAAATTGTACTTAAACGATAACTCTGTTTACTTAGACTTCGTTTATTCGTCTATTTGCTGATTAACTTTTTAGATCAAGAGCCGATTTCACATCTTCTACATAGCTTTATCAGTTACATAAGCTTACAAATAACGGAGTCAATTCTGTACTTATCTATCACATAGCAGCTATATAGAAGCTGTGAAATCGGCTTTAATTGTAGTTTTTCATTTCTGCATTAGAAGTTAGAAGTAAGTTTCTGACTTTTTAATGGATATTATATATTTTGAGAACATTTAGAAGCTAGCTTTGTAGTACTGAGTACTTAGCGTAGGCTTCTATTCTTTATGATTGTGTATATAAGTGTATTCCCTATATCTGGTCACATCGAAATTGTAATCAATATCAAAATCTCTTGCAAGAATACCGCTATTGTTTTTATCGTAAATTTGAAAATGTATATAGATTCAGGCAGAAGGAAGCATAATATCATAATATCTATATATACAGCTCTAACAACCGAGTCGATTTAACCCAGACAATTTGTAAGAAATCCATCTCGAACGCCAGTAAGCAGACTGTAACACACTCTGTACCTTCCAAAGTTTGTATTATCACACAAAGTGTTGAGGTGTGTAAAGTGCTGCCCATCGCTGTTTGTTATACCCTTGCAAAGGGTATTATAATTTTACCCAGAAGCTTGCAACGCATAGGTATATTCATTTCCGTCCCCATAAACTATATATATTCTTGATCAGGCTGACAAGCTGATTCGATTGAGCTTTATCCGTCCGTCTGACTGTCTGTTTCTACGCGAACTAGTCTTTCAGTTTTAAGCCTATCGAGCTGAAATTTTGCACAGAGTTTTCTTTTTGCTGCACACTACTAATATGTCGAAACTGACCGGATGGAATGACTATATCTCATAGCTCCCATAGGAACAATCGGTCGGAAACCTAGTTTTAATGAGAAAAACTTTTTTCTTTTCAATGGAAACATCTCCAAACTTTGTAATCGTAGGTTTTCTATGTTTTCTTATAGTTCTACCAAGTTTTATTAAAATCGGACAACTATATGGTATAGCTGCCATACAAAAGAAAGGTCTGAAAATCAGTCTTAGTCAGAAAAACTTTTTTGTTTGTAATGGTAGCATCTTTGAATTTTGTATTTGTTTGTTTTACATGCTTTCACATAATTTTACAAATTTTTGGCCAAATCGGATGACTATATCAAATAGCTCCCATACGAACGATCGGTCAGAAAATGTGAAAAAGAGTATATTTGTTTGAAAATATTTAAGCGAGCACTTGCAAGGGTATAAAAACTTTGGCATAGACGAAGATAGCAGAATTGAAAGCCATATATGTATAGCCTTGAAATCTATAACCACTTTCAAACTATAGTTTCTTAAATCTCACTTACCTTTGGATATTCGTGCGGACTGACAAAGCGTCCATCCATGCCCAGTAGGATGACTGATATAAGACAAATGATGACACCAAATAGCATTATCGTATTGCAAACAGGATGTGAGGATTGTATTACTCTGCAAAAGCAATATTATTACCAATAAAGTCTTCAGTTGCTACTACAACTACTCACCTTCTATGCTTATTCCATATATTAAAGATGATCAAAGCCAATGCCACAAAGATGCCACAGCTTGAGATGGTGCACATGCACACAAATAAGGGTAGTGATACGGTGCGCAGTACATGGGTGACAATGGTGCGATCTTGAGGTACCTATCAAAACGAAAACAAAAATCAAATATACACGCATTTTTATACAATTCTACTTTATTTTCGGTAAATTTTCTTTACAAAGAGTCATGACGCCTGAACACCACTTGTTCCCTCTCTCGATCCTTCTTTTTGGCAAGTAAAATATTAAACGACACCTGACTAAAATCCTTACGGACATGCTTAATATTATGTGCCCATAATTTGCAATTTACCAGAATCTGCTCGTTGGTTGTCAGTCTAGTGATTTTCAGGGCAACTATACGATTGAGATCATCTTTATTATAGAACGTTCTCTTCGTCCCAACTTTATATTCAATTTTCTCTTCCAAATCTGTGTAATTGGTATGTATGGCCGGCTCTGGATAGATTTTAATCTTAATATTTTCATTCGGAGCAGTGCTGCAGGTAATCCAGATACGATTCTCGCGATTTTTCGGCAAGATAATGCTGTTCAATAGCTTTTTCAACAGATTGTAGTCTGATGTTTGAAATTTGGCTTTCACCACCTGATCGGCATGGGTATAGGGTTCGGTCTTGAATCCCAAGAGTCTATTGATTTTTAGAAATACACAAGGTTCTCGGTTGGCATAGCCAAAGCTGTGGATTTGCTTTTGGCAAGGTCCAAAGCGTTTATTTGAACCGGTATCACCATATTTTTCCAGAAATCGTAAAATTCCTTCATTCAACTGCAGCACTTCGGTCTTGTTCTTTGGATCGAATGTGATGTGCTTGTATGACCATTTTGGTCCCACTGGTGCAAAACTTAACAATGGCTGTGACATCTTGGTCGAGGGCATTTTCATGGTAACTGTATCGGCAAAATGATCAAACACGGCCAAGCTGAAGAATGAGACGAACGCTATGTAGAAAATCGAATAGATAAGGGTATATAACCAATGTTTAGCCGAATGGCAGCAATACTTTTTGGTACTGCCCTCATAGAAGAGTCGACGCCAGTTCCGTTTGCCGGGGAAATGATATTCCGAGCCAGCGTAGGGCTGACGTTGCTTAAAATCCATTTTGTATTCACCATATTCTGGTGGCATTTGAACACTTTGCGCGTTCAAGCGCTGAAAACTAGCCCGAAAACGCTTGTGAGTTTCAGTGGGTACATCATCTTCCGGGGAGCGTTCTCTATAGGGTACATTTATGTAGGTACCAATATCTCTTAGTTGTCCATCATCATGATCGAACGTTTCCGCTATTTGGGGCTGATGCATTGAAGAAGCCTTAACTTCGGTATTGACACCCATTACACGGGTGAACCCATCTGAAGCTCCTATTTCCAGGTTAGCATCATTAGGTTCAATGTCCATGGGAACTATAATTTTCTCAGGCACTATACTTAGCTCCGTATTGGTGCCAATTTGTCTTTGATCTTCCGACACGCTGCCTATTTCCAGTTTCTGGTCTTTGAATAGCAATTGTGGTACACCCGGTACTATTTCCAGATCTAAGGAACTAAGGCTTTCGTTATCAAACTCCTCATCATCATGAGGTCCTGTATAGTACAGTTTTTGTGACAGGCGTACTATTTTTGTATTGGTACCCACATCTATTTTGGTCTCATCTTCCAGAGCTTCTTGTTCATCAACAGGCGGCACCGTTGGGGTACCAGTAATTTTGGGTCCACTTATCATATCTATGGGTCGATCTGGTTGTCGATGATCCTGTCCTATATCAGGCCATTGGTCGCCGTAATTGTCTGCCAAATCTCGGGTTAACAGAAGTTCCACCACATCTGGTGTAAGTTCCAATGACTGATCGTCCGGCAGGCTGGAATAACGACTCCTAGCGTTACTTTCCCTGCTGGTGCGACTTAATGTACTGGAGTAACTTATTGAACTCCAAGTATGTCTTTTGACTGTTTTTTTCTCCTTTTCATCGCGACCGATCTTCGTAAATCTTACGCTGGATCGGTGACTGCTTTGTGTCCCGTCAGTAGAGGGTTTACGAATGCCCCTATTACTGTCAATCTGGGTGCCTTTTGCGCCGTGTTCCTCTTCTTCGCCATCTTCCAAGTCCTTGTCAACCAGAAGTTGAGCTTTCTTCGCTGTTGATTTTCTTCTAGATGAATCACTTTTAAGCGCCGACTTACTTGTTTTGTGGGGTTCGGGTGGTAATTCGATAGCACTTATATCGGTTTTTGGTTTTTTTTGTCTTTTAACTTTTGGTTCAGTTTGGTTTGATGCATCAGACGCTCGTCTTTCTGGGCTTTCTATATTTTTATGAGTTTTTCGGCTGGTTCCCACGTCAGCATCCGCGGTTTCTATTGGTCTAGGCTCTGGTGTTTTATATTGTGAGTCAACAGAAGTGAAAGATATATGTGTATTATCTTTAGATTTTTCTGTTTTGATTTCTGGACGAGCTCTGTCTTCTTCTTCATCTTCTTCTTTTGCAAAACTATGGATTCTGTCAGAACTGGCAAAAGTGGCCCTACTAGTATTCGATTTGTCAGCATCTATTGGTGTTATTGAACCCGATTTTCGCTCATTTTCATTATCCTTGGTATCTTGTGAACCCACTCGACGTTCCGGACTGCTCGTGGTACTCGCTCTAGGTTTTTTTGGTGGTACTTTGGGTTTTTCTTTGCTATTTTCTTGATCAGACATTTTCGTTCGCTTTGCCTTTGATTTACACTAAATGTAATGCCTGCTGTTTACTTACCTTTCCACCTATCCATTGCTCTGTATTCAACCAGGTTAGATTATCCAGTTGTGTATCGTAATAGCCCAATTTTTCGTACTTTCCATTAACCATCTGTTCGATTTGAGTTAGGGCTATACGATCACCTTGTGAACTGAAGGCCACCACACCCTGTGAAGGAAACAAAAGAATGTTTTAGTTTTCTTATTAAGTGATCTGTTGCTGATTCTACTCAGCTAATGGTTATTATTTGATAACATTATGTCACGGTCGAAAGTATTTTGAGTACAAAAATGATAGCAGTTTGAGAATTGGTCCAAAAATCTATTAAAGAACTTGCATAGACCTGAGTCTTTAGCTGGGTATAGTTGCAACTTTACACAGAACTGAAACAGGAATGCGCTCTTAGGCATGTTTGCATAGAACTGAATCTTTAGCTTTGCTTTTGGTTGCAACTTTACATAAAACTGTAATAGGAATGCGCTCTCAGGCATGTTTGTTCAAATGGATACAGATCTGAAATTTATCCACAGATTAAGACGAAGGATATTGTTATAGGATGCTTAAGAAAGATAGTTTCCTGATATTCTCATAATCATTAAACATCAAGAAAGTTTAACATTACTTTTAAGTTTTGTTAAAAAGATTTCATCTTAAGAATCTTCTATTCTGATCTTGGTGTTGGAGTTTCCAACATTCATTTCAAAATATTCACTTTCAGAAAAATTTTAAACCCTGGCGGAATATGACGCTGATCTTGTCGATCAAGCAAAGTGTACACTACCAGAGACTCATTACTTCTCTTTAACCAATCTTTAGAGCTGTCCATAAATTTCAATTTAATTCACAAAATCGTTTTTCCATAAGTCTAGACCACTAAATATCTATATATTGATATTTTTTAAAGCCTTTTTTATAAGATCAATAAACAAGGTTGGAAAACTTTCAAATAGCTACAATTTCTCTTCAAAAAACTATTGCACTTTGAAACTGAATGGAAAACTGACCGGCAGAAGTAAATAAAATCGTTGTCTTTGTCTTTGGAAATGTCAAAATCAGTTCGCAGGGAATATTTAATGTTCTGATTTCATTTTAGAAAACATTTTTGTGATCGGTGGGGTTGTGACTGACTTATGAAGGTGCAAAAAATCAAATGGGGTATCGTTATACAGGTTTTTGGGTGATCTGAGCTTGTTTCTGGCAAATATTTTTTTGATCGGGGGTTGGAGGCTGACTTATGAAGAAGGAGGGGGGTCACACTAACAAAAAAATCCAATTAGGTATCGCTATATAGGTTTCTTATTTCTGGCAATATTATTTTCGATCGTACTGGAGGTTTATGTCTTAGAAAGGTAAAAGGGGGAAATATGTAACAAAAAGTCAAATGGGGTATCGTCTTAAGGGTTTTTGGGTGATCCAATCTAATTTTCGGCAATATTTTTCTGATTGGGGGCGTGGGGGTTGACTTATGAAAAAGGAGTAGGGTAAAAACAACCAAAAAATCCAATGGGGCATCGCTTTTTAGGTTTTTTGGGTGACTCCATCTTATTTCTGGCAATATTATTTGTGATAGTGGGAAGGTTTATGACTTAGAAAGGTGAAAGAGGGTATTATCTAACAGAAAGTCTTGAAGGATTTATGGTGCTTAAATTTCATTTTAAAGAACATTGTTCAGTTCAATAGATCGATGTGCAACCCAAGGAAGATAAGCTAAGAGGTTTTTCTTGAATTTCTCACAAAATAGTTTCTGAAACTAGTCCGATTTGGAAAGTTTTACGTAAACGCTAGTTTTATGTGAAGCCTAACAATCTGGCAGATATTCGTTCTGATTAGGAAATAGATATAACTCACATAATAATATAATAATACATAATATATAATACAATAATAATAACAAAAATATGGACAGCCATTGTCTCCCATCTGACAGTATCTGACTGCAAAATAAGATTAGTGACTTCCCCAAAGGTGCAAATCTATCAAGAAATAGCAATCTTAGGCCGGAGGTAGCCAAAACTTAATTTCTCAGGTCAAAAAACCCAAAAAGTGTTTATTTTTAGTCAATTTGTTCACAATCTTATGTAAATTCAATGAACCTAGTTTAGAGATTTTTTTTCAAGGCTAATTCCTTCAAAGCTGTTGCCAATAGCTTGTGAAGGTGACCGGGTGTGTAAGTTTTTTCATTAGATGTTCTGAGGCATAATTAAATACTTTATATACTCAATTTAAGAATTCAATTTGATTAATAATCTTTTCCACTATTTTGATACGAGTATGTTTTGTGACTTAATGTTACTAAACCTTTAATAAACATTTTAATGCATACTTTCCCCCAAAAACTTTAACATAAACATACCGATACGCCCAAAAACTGTGTAGAATTCATTGCTGCATAGATATCATCGGCAATTTCCTTATCCGTGTAGGTAAAGTCTCTAAGCGATTTCTTATGCGTGCTTAATCGTTCCATGGTCTTGTTGAAAGCCAATGCCACACTCCACACAGCATCATAGGCTAGAGGTGCCTCTTGATAGCCCTCCGGATAGCGATCATGATTAATATCGTAACCTTCATCAATTAAAGCTTGATTTAGTCGATGTCTGTGGCAAAAAGGAATAAAAATACTTAGTGATTTAATAAGGAAAAGAATTTCACACTTTTCTTACCGAAATTCCTCGGCTGTCATACCGGAAATAGTTGTCTGATTGTTTTGATTCCACATAAGCGCCTCAGTGGTCAAATGACCTTCGGCCGCTATCCGCATTTGTTCTTTCGTGCAGGTAATACCCTCGGCTGGTAAATTAGCCTCGTACCAGTTGTCTTCATACCAGCCTGCAATGAGGGTTTTTTTTTTTTTTTTTGTATATTAATATACTGTATTCAAAGTTACTTCCACGGCCATACACACCTATAAAGAACCACACATGCGCCCTTCCATACAGCTGCTGTTTGTACATCTCACACAATACTCGCCTGGCCGCCACCACATAGAATAATCCCACAATGATGCGTGCATCCTGGCGTCGTAAATTACGTACGGCGTCTGTTGGATCGGATAGAAATGATTGTCTAGTCACAATTTCAACGCCAGCTTCCATGCATCGATTCTCGAGATCTTCCACAGTCTGGGGCGAAGAAAGGATTAAAAAACTATGTCTTAAATCTTTAACTTACTCTTACCGATATAAAAACTTCCTCGGCCTGTTGTAAAATGGCCACACGAGACCAGCCAAACTTTTTCATTAATTTTATGCGCGTAGGATTATGCACTGTGGCCGAAGGATGGGTGCGAAACAGCGTTGGGAAACGCTTACGATCGGAAAGTGCAGGACTTGAGGCTCCATAGCAAAGCTGAAATTAAGATTATTATGTTATTATGTTATGTTATTCGAATGTTAGGGATTAAATCAGTTTTAATTCGGTTCTTAAGGTGGTGCAGTGCCTTATTTCACGTCTTTAGTTGAGCTTTTTAGTAAAAATTTTGGTTTGGAAGCCTAGGAATTGGCTTGAACTGGTTTTTAAGATATTCCTCCCATTAAAAAGAAGCCATTTCAGCCATTTCAAAAGTGAATCAGAAAAAAAAAACATAAAAATTCAATAGGTTATGGGCGCATTCAGCAGATAAATCACATTTCCGATTACTGATTTATGATTGCCGACTTTACCAGCAGAATACAGTAATTGCCGATTGCATTTGGTAAATTTAAGAAACCCGATGGCTGAGATGGAATCATACAAAAGTGTATGGTGAGACTGTTTACCGATTATATGGCCAACTCTTAGACCGAAGACTGAGAAACCTGATAAAGTAGCACCTTAAAGTTTGTGCCAACATAAGTAATAGTGTGATTATACTTTTGAGCAAGTAATGTAATAAAGCCAGAAATGAACCAAAGCTAAGCAATCAGCAGCTTCAGCAGAAAATCATAAGAAATCGTACATCCGATTTATCTGCCGAATGCGCCCATTGAAATTAAAATTTGTGTATTTATTTTTTATAAAGTGAAGAAGTTTCCTGGTTTAAGATGGATTAAATAGGTGTATGTGCTGTTGAGCTCTACACTTTAGTTACACTAGGCAACAAGGTGTAATATATTGAAGGGTTGGGCATGATTCCGAATTTTTTTCGTGTGCTGAACATGACTGTATTTTCGGAAATGATCTATCAAGTCAAGAGTCTTTGTAGTTTGAGCTTAATGCTGATTAAAAGGCAGCAGTACTATTTCTTAGCTTTAAAACAAACTATTCCAACCATTTTGGTGATTTTTTTAAGCCAAGATATACCATTTTAAATACTGGTGTTCAAAATTACCATATTTTATACCGCCCAAAGATATGCAATGAATGTTGTTGAATGTTTGAACTATAAGGACTTAGCATAGCATATTTTTGTATGGTAGACAATGGTATAATTTCGCTTAAAAAAATCACAGAATTGCTTGGGATAGTATGTTTTAAAGATATGAAGTAATATCTTACGATAAAACCAAAGACAGTTCAAACATTCTTATAGTTTTCCCATAAAACTTGGCTAAAAAGGGTGTTAGTTTGGTAATGTGGAATTAGAGGTAAAAAAAATTGGAAAAAACTTAATAATTTTGCTGAAAAAAATAATACTTAAAATATTTTTTGACTCTGAGCAACGATTTTTGGCTCATCTCAAACCACTCACCACAATCAGATTCCACATTTTGGCCGCCTCCGCTACAGTTGTACACACCGTGCTGCATCCTGCCAGCAACATAAGTTTTTGTGGCTTATTGTAGAGCAGATTGTACATCACACTTGCGCCCAGACCAGGCTCGCACTGCAATGAAAGGGAATTAGCTAAGTAGTTGTTGGCCTAGTTTGATGATTGCCAAAAAAAAGCACAAATATTCAAATATATTTTTAAATCCCACCACCACATAAATCCAAAATGAACTATTGCAGACATTTATTTATGATTTTGAGGCCACAATAAAAAAAAATCAATAATTTCCACAAATTATTCATTTTTAATTCGTTCCGTTGTTGTGTGCTATCAGTGATTGATTTCTTCCGGTATGAATATATATATATATAATAGGGTTTCTATGTTCATAAATTATTAATTGTCTTTGAAATGCAGTGAATACGTTTATTATTTATTACCAATTGTTGATTGCATTTAAGCAGTTTGATTGCAGAAGCACTAGCAACTGATAGATTGCCCTTTCATTTCGCTCTTTTAATTGCTTTAGGGATCTGCTTTTGAAACAAACCGTATACCGAACCGATCCTAATAACACCATAGACAATAGTAGTTAGATTCATTTGGTCTACGAATTTGATTGCGAGCGAGCGAGTCGCGTCGCAGTGAGAGCTGGCTCACAGCTATTAAGCCACAGCTTCTGATTCTGAGCTGAGAGCCACAGCTTGTGAGCCGTGAGCCTTCAAGCGGATCAGGGCTTGTGAAATAGAGTTATCCACTCTGAGCAGTGAGCCACAGCTCGTAAGCCGTGAGCCTTCAAACGGATCAGGGCTCGTGAAATATAGGAATCGACTCTGAGCTGTGAGCCACAGCTTTTGGCCACAGCTCTTAGCGCATGATCCACAGCTCTCGATTCATAAGCCACAGTTCATAACCTACAGCTCTCATCTCGTGTGCCTCACTCAAGATCTTTAGTCAAAGTGGATGTTGGCTGGCTCAAGGTCGGGTTAATTATAATTCACTAATTAACAGAAATCAACAAAGATTTTGGTACATATGGACAGTAGAGGTTACTCAGATCAAGATCTTATCTGCACCCCAAAAAGTTTGTATATTTTTAATCAATTTCAGTTAGAAGCCACACAAAATGGCAAAGAAGCCATAAAGTGTGACGGCGTTTCGTCGGTGATACCCAGCTTAACTGTTTCTTTTCCACAAGCGACCACTGTGCGAAGTTTCGATTCGCATTAATGAATGCTTCACTCTTAGATATCGATTACAATTATTTGACTTTTAACTACTGTTTGACAAATAAAAGTCGTAAAAACATTTTTATGACTCTCATATTGATGGCGACAGCGTTAAAGGATTATCGTAATAAATAAAACTGCGATTTAATGAACCGAAAAAAACAGTTGGAAAATCATTACCAACAGACGAATGTTTATTATTCAGGAAATGCAATTTGCCACTTCCAAGCAAAGAATGTTTGAATTATCAGAAAAAAGACGGGAATGTCAAGAGATGGGCAACATCGGGTGTTGTTGAAAGATTGACATCAGTCTGCAGCCTGGCTTACCATTAAAAGGTAGCTAGAAAATTCTACATCTCTTAAACGATTCAATTTCCGTAGAGTTTTCTTGTGGACTTTCAATAACGTTGATATTTTTGATTATAAATTGTCTTTCTCAGGAACCAAACCGGGTTCTTTTGCGGTCTTGGGTTCGGTTCAGATTTTTTCAACAGATGACAGCATGATTAAGTATGGTTCGGCTTAGAAGCGGTTTGTATTACTAGATATTAGGGCAATAATACTAAACTTTACACCATATTAAGCATTCCAAGACTGACTTTTTCTATGCCGAAATACTGGAATTTTATACCCTTGCAGAGCGTATATTTAAATTGTCTAGATGTTTAAAGGAAGCACTTTCGACCACATAAAGTATATATATTCTTGTTCAGCATGACAAGCTGAGTTGATTTAGCCTTGTTCGTTCCTTTCTATGCTATCTCCTCCGTCAGTTTTAAAGCTATCTTGACCAAACTTTGCACGAAGTCTTCTGTTACAAATACGCTGCACATTTGTCGATACCGGCCGGATCGGATGACTATAACATATGGCTGGCATAGGAACGATCGGTCAAAAAACTAGTTCTAATGAGAAAAACTTTTATGTTTCCAATGCGAAAGTCTCCAAACCGTAATTACCAGTTTCCAATACTTCTACATGTTTCTGCCAAGTTTGGTCAAAATCGAACATCTATATAGTATAGCTGCCATAGAAAAGTAAGGTTAGAAAACTAGTCTTAGTGGGAAAAACTTTTTTGTTTTCAATGTCAACCTCTTCAAAATTGGCATATGTTTATTTTATAAGCTTTCATGCCGTTCTTCAGAGTTTTGTCAAAATCGGATGACTATAGGTTATAGCTGCCATAGGAATGATTGGTCGAGAAACTAGTCTTAGTGAGAAAAACTTTTTTGTTTTCAAAGAAAATGAATCCAAACTTTGTATTTCTTAGTTTGCTATGGTTTCCCATGATTCCACTAAGTTTGGTCGAAATCGGACATCTATATAGAATAGCTCTCATAGAAAAGTAGAGTAAGAAATGTAGTCTTGGTGAGAAAAACTTGTTTGTTTTCAGTGTAAATGTCCTGAAAATTAATTAGAAAAACGTGCTGCAAGGTTATACAAACTTCGGCCAAATCGAAGATAACTTTCTTCTTTTTTGTTCGTATAGAGGTTCGAATTTGGAACTTAGACTTTGAACTAAGGACTTTATATGTAAGATATGTAAGATTTTATGGAAGGAAACCCGTACGCATTAGGATTTAATCTAGAGTTGCCTAGCATTTTGCAGACTCTTCACTTACCAAGTGAAGTCACTTTTAATTCGAAATGGAACCGTTTAAAAGAGAATCTTTAGAGATTTCTGTAAATTCTGTAAAAGTTTCTGATACGGATTATCTTCAAACCAAACTTCCTTTAAATTTGTTATTCTAAATCAAATTTTTCCAATGTTGAGCAAACTGGATGTTCGTGGAAAATACCCCGAGAATTCCCATTTTAACAGCACATAGAGCATTAAAATGTAAATCACAGAATGAAATCGAACAAAGGAAATAAATAAGTAAATAAAAACTGTCCTAAATAATGCTTGGCATATAAACAAACCATAATTTATATGCTCCCAAAAGAATGCCGGGGACAAATTCAATTGAAACTCAAGAGAAATAGTTTTTTAGGCACACTTAAGGACCCCTCCCCAACCCCACCAACCCCATGGCCTCCACTCCCTAACCCATACTAAATGTCATATATCATAATTAATGGCCGGTCCCAGGTCCCTCAGTATAGTATGAAATGCTATCAATGCTCCCAGCTCCGAGTAACCAGTCACCTACCCGTTGGTACATGAATGAGGCGGCACATGTTAGGGGGTTTTGTTTTTTTTTTTTGGTATTTTGTATTTTTAAGGACCTGCGGTACAGTTGCGGTTGGTGTGTGTGCGGCTGGTTTCGGTTTGGCTGCTGCCTATTTATACGCGAACCTCATTAGTTTTAAGTGAGCGAAAGCTTAACTACTTGTTTTGAGTTTTGAATGAGGTCACTTCGCCGCGCTCAGCTCATCATTTGAGTTATTTTTATTCAAGGCTGACACAGGAGGTACAAAAGGAGACAGAGTGGAACACATACGAGGAACGAGGGAGAGGTGGTGAGTTCGGTTCGCATCGCTGGACTTTGGCCCAGAGCATAGGACTGCTCTGCTCTGCTCTGGTTTTGTATTTGTGGCTTAGGCAAACAGCTTCCGTTAAATGCTGCATAATTAGTTCCCATCCCATCCCATCCCCCCCTCCGCCCTGCTGGCCCCGACAACCCCACATCACATGGCAGGCGACAAGCGGCAAAGGTCGCACGCAATGTTTGCCTTTGCCTGCGCCTTTTGCTTGACCTACTTCGATGTGTGAAATGTCCCAAGAAGCGTGCACAGAAGCGAAACTACTATTAAAAGGCAAGAGGCCTGCCCCAGGCGGAGCATGTACAGGATAATACAAAAGGGAGGAGGGCGGCTTGGAGGTTGGGGGGGACTAAAACAGGAAAAGGGACAAACTGGACACGAAAGCAAAAACAAAACAACAACAAAACAAAGAAAAAACCAATTAAAGAGGTTGTTTACACGCAAACCAACAACAGAAATATGAAAACGAGTTGGCCATGTAAATGAATGAAAGCAAATATGAATCATTCATGCGAATGAATGAATCTAATTTTCAAATGCATATATAAATTGTAGCTTGAAACGGGTTAAACGAGTCATGAATTATACAATTGAATTAAGAGGAATTTCAATTTGAGGTGTTAGCTAAGTAAAGAATTATTGTAATATTGTATTTCAATTCAAAAGACTTAAAGACGAAAGCTGAGTAAGCGATGGTCTTTGAATTTTTGAAATTTAGCTTGAAAAAAGCTAAACTTTTACTTTCCGCACAATTCAAATGTTTTTGAAAGCGTAAATAACGAAGTTCTGGGGACTTTGAATTGAAAGTAATACGTTTTCGAAATTTTTTGTTTACAAAAAGGAATTAATTTTTGAAAAATTTTGATTTCAAAAATTTTTGAAAAATCTAGAAAAATTCAAAAAAAGCTAAATTAACTATCAAAAATGAAAAATCTAAATAATTCTTGGCAATTGATGAAAATTCGAAAATATATTCCATTTTTTCACTTTAAAAGTTTTCTATAAAATTGCCTTTGGGTCAATGTGCAGGTCTTAATTCTAGTTGAAATTTGAAAAAAAAAAATTAGGCAACACCCCCTGAAAATTTGCCACGTACTCGTCTGCCAAATCGTACATTTTCCCATATACTATACATAATCTCATTTAGATCTAAGAAATGAATTAAGCTGGTCATGTACAAGTAAAATGGAAATTTATGGCACAACAAATTAATTCCAATTTATATACCCTGACTAATCCCCAGCTAATTACCTAAAAGATTACCTCCCACCCTCCTACCAACAAAAAAAAAAGAAGCCAGGCAAAGCAAAACGAAAAAACGAATTGTAAGAGAAATTGATTTAAGGAACACATGCGCTTAAATACCCTTTTATTGTGCAGTATTACAAAAATCATAATAAAATTGTGCGCTCTGTGTGCCCTAGAGAAATATGCTAATGAATGCCAGTCCCACAGCCCCAATTCGCCCCTTCCTTTCCCTCCCTCAAAAACAAACGAAACCGAAACAAAACGGCACAAAATAAGTGGCACCCCAGAGGGTGGGGGTGGGCTGTCCTTAACTCTCTCTCTCTACTTACTCTAGGGTTTATCATACGTTTACTCACCTCGCTGTCATTGCTGTGCAGTATTAGCTTGAAGCCTGGCAGCAGATTTTGCTTCTTGTTGACATCATCCAATGCCAGTCTTGCGGCCGGCATGCAAGCCTGCCCACCCTGCCATCCTCCTTTGCCGGCAATGGGAAAGATGCCGCCTATGTGCAACTCATCTGGCCTGCCCGCCTCGATGCCCTCCAGGTGTGGCAAGACGATCAAACAAAGCAAAAATATCCAAAACGTAACAGCACCATCACTTGTCATATCCTGCGAAAAGAAAGCAACAACAAAATGGCAAAAATGTTGAAATGTGATTACCGAACGGCGAGCAGACACACACACACACACAAATACAAATCGGAATACAAATAGGAAAACAGACCCAAAAGCGACAAAACCAAAGCGAGCGTCAAGCGTCGTTTTATGTGCCAAAGCAATTTTTATGACTACATGGGTTCGGGCACGGGCAGGGTACTATGGCCAATTTTAGCATATTTTTGGTAACAAAGTGGGCGGGGGGGTCTTTTCTATTGATCAAGGTGTCCTTCGGAGGTGTTGTTAACGTTTTTCTACATGTTTTATTCCGCTTTTCTGCACATTTTAGGTGTCAAACGCACTAAACCCCTCCATTTAACATAAGAAATCGCTAAGCAGATGGTCCAATTTCTGTCGAACGAACCGAAATTGTAGGTCGTTACTGGATCGGGTTCAGCTTTTATTTCTAAAGAGGTTCGGTTCAACGTTCGGTTCACCGTTTGGTTCGAACCGGTTGGGTTCCTGATCAAAACCAACATAAAGAATTTCAAAAGCCCCATTTCACAGTCACCCAGTTCTTTGAGTGTACAGGTAATGGGCTAGCGAATTCGTTAACTACTCATTTGGGTAAGAAATCATATGCCAATAGTTTCGCCAAAGCAGAGTATTCACGGCAGCAAGGTCGTGTATGTATTTGCTGGGCGTGGTGTACTATGAACGGGTGAATTCATCACAGTCCAAACAAAATTGAAGTGTTTGAGCTGAACATGGGCCACAAAACGAGCAAAGGCACTACAAAGCAATTTTATCACAACGATAACTCTCGGTCATATGTTGCGAGGTCGATCAAAATATACCTTGAAAAGCTTAAAAGGGAAAGGGTTAACCATATTCGATGGACCCATCTGGTAACACTATTACTTTTAACAGCGATGCCAGATCGACTAATTACAGCTGAAGTTGATTTTTACTCTGGAACAGTTAAAGTTTCTTCGATTGGAATGGGTGGTAGGCAGGGCTGCAGAGCAATTTTGGAACAAAATAACTTTGACTGGCCGCCGCGTTCTTCAAAATTGATTGTTAGAAATCAAAGGCTTATAACAACAAGCCAAGGACCCTGATAGACCTGATAATAGACAAGACTGCTGTTATTCAAGACATACTGAAGGAATGACATACTTACAAAGTCTAAGGGCCGATTTCTCATGTTCTACATAGCAGCCATGTGTCAGATAAACTAAGATTTTGCTCTGTTATTTGTAGGTTTATGTGACAGATAGCTCTATATAAGTAGTAGAATAGAAAACGGCCCTTAGATAGCTTGAATTGTCATTATAATCTGTACCGAAGGTACATAGAGTATTATAAGTTTGTGCAACAGTATGTAACATCCAGAAGGAAGCATCTCCAACCCCATAAAGTATATATATTCTTGATCAGCATCAACAGCCGAGTCGATATGTCCATGTCCGTCCGTCTGTCTGTCCGTATGAACGCACAGATCTCAGAGATGGTAAGAGATAGAGGTTTGACATGTATGGGACATATGCTTCTTATGTCTGCAAGTTTATTTTCAATTTTGGCCACGCCCCCTCCCGTTTAGAAAAAACGCCATATCTCCCACAGTTTTAAAGATAGATGGCTTGTTCCTTCTGGACATATTTAGTTATTAGGATAACTTATCGATCCGCCAAAGGAATGAAGAAGATCGAATGAAAGTTTTTCGAGTTATGATCAAAAGACAAATTTTCTTGGTACAGAGTATGTTATAGTCGGGCTTGACCGACTGTCTTTGTTGTTTTAAATCATGACTTTTGATTCATTTCCTTTGTAGAAGTTATAATTTGACAATTTTAGCTATGATTTATAAATCGCATCTTGTTATTCGAAAATCAATGCACTGATTTACTAGACGTGCAGAATATTGAGAATATTATGTAAGCAATTATCTTGCTTTACACAGCCTAAAGGGCAAAGCCGGGCATTTCTCAATCCTTTGGCTATAGGGCAGTTTGTATTTCTAACTCCTTTACAGCTGACACCAATAGCTGGCGTAGGTAACCGGCTATGTAAAAGCTTTTAACATAAAAATCATATGCATTAAATGTGCAGAGGTTACACATACTACCCGCTGCACCACAATCATAATGAAATAAGTAACTAAAGAGTGTTCGTGTTCGGTTTCAGATGCTTCATATTCCGCTTCGAGAAGTGGACTTGAATAGTAAAACTGGTTAGTTTGAACATTTCTAAAACATGACAAAAAAACAAAACAAATATAGTACATGTGCAAGTACAAAATATCATTTTAGATTCATTAATAAATTCTTTCTCTAAAACTTCAAAGGCTATGGCCACAAACTTATCTTCCCTTTACCAGAATAAACCCACACATAATAAATAAATCATTCCTTTCTATTTTGAGCACTTTCAAAAAACAAAAAAAAACACCATCATTTAGCCAGAAAAGTTAGAAAACTTCCTATTGTGGCGGGGGGGTAGGTGAGGTGCTTGGGCTCGCTTACGGCAACGTAAGCATTTTATACACTTTTTGTCGTCGTAATGGCAACGCAGGCGGCGGCATATATGAGATATGACTTGGATGTTGAGAGTTTTGTGGGTGGGAGCTCTCAGACATAGTTGGAATATGCCAAAAAGAATTTGCCTTTCAATTTATGGAAATTCGTGAATTTAATAAGAAAAAAAGAAAGAAAAAAAACGTTTATACATTTACTCAAAGCGTGCTTGTATTAAATTATGTTTAATTTAAATAAGTGAAAAATGTCGGTTTCGTTTAGTAATCATGGTTAGTTTTGGCATTTTTTTTTCTTTTGGCTTTCACCAAAACAAAAATTTTCAGTTGTATGTTATTTGTAAAGCTCGGCGTGTGCAGAAATTATATTTAAATAAACAAGCTCTTTGTGGCTTGGTCTTTTTTGTGTGTTTACCTTTGTAAGCCGGGTGGTGTAATTGAATGAAATGTGTTAAATAAAAAATTAAAATGCAGTTCCAAACTTTATTGATATTTACCGCAAAAAGCTTCAATTGTTAAAGTTTGTAACTTCAGTGGCTATTTTAAAATTTAGTTTGCTGGTCAGAGTGGGTCAGCTTACATATTGTCTGTTTAGCTATTTTATAACAATTGGCTAAGTTAAACTAAAAACATATCTAGAATATCGCAAAATCGATGTTTATCTGCTATGTAAAAGATTTGAAATCGGCCCTTTATAATATAATATATAAATTTACAATTCAGGACGTCAAGCTATGAAACATTTCTATATTAAAATACAGGTGGACACAGGTCAACATATTTCTAGAGAAAGAACTAAAGGTTAAACTTACAGGCACCGATGCTAAAATCAGTTTAGATTATAGTAGACGAAACTAAATACATAACTTGACGAGACAGATACAAGACGATCTTATAGTCGGCATCCAGAAAGACAACTCACTCCAATCGGATTTGTTCATTATTAAATTTGATTTAGTGCCTTGCCACAAATAGTTCAGTAGTTTAAGAACAAATTGATTTTTGTTTTCAGAAGGGAACTCTCAAAACTCTAATAAAATACCATTCTCTATAGTTGAAAGCATAATTTCGTAATAAATGCGAATTTTAAGCTTTTTTTAAAGCAGAAATTAAGAAAAGACTTACAGACCAGGGTCTAAAAATAATGAATAGATGAATATCATGTTTTGAAGCTAGGGACATAAGAAAATACCGGTAAACGAATCAATAACAGGTCTGTATAATTACTTTAATCGAATAAAAAGTAAACGAGGAATGTGGAAAAGCTATATGTATCCTGCGTGGACAAGACAAAGTATACATATGATATGAGAAAATTCGCGTATTTACAAATAACTTCAACATTTTTCATATGGCAATGTGAATACCACACAAAAATTTGGGTTTTCTACATTAACTTTTAGATATAAGAAGCCTACACTCGAGCGAAAATTATAGCCCAAAAACAGTACGGAATAGCTATATATTTTTTTCATTCAGAATGTTGTTCCACACCCGGAACATGTAGGTTATCTAAATAAATGCTTGGGATTTCAAATGCTAAATGCTACGTGTTGTTGTTCCATTCGCTTTTTGTAGTTTGTTGCTTTCCTTTATAAGTGTGATTTACGGTAATGCCGCGCGAGTGCTTGATAGTCGTATGGGCTAAGATGCAGGCATTTGTGTTTAAGTTGCAGAGACAAGGTAAGTGTGTTCGAACACTAGATAAGGATTGGTTTTGGCTGGGCCCTAAATGAGGCATGTTGACAACATAAATGGACGTAAAGGATGGAAAAATTGATCATCCGTTGGATGATTAAAAGGTTATTTAAGACATATTCTTCCGAAATTGATCTTATTTGGATCTTTTTCTTCTGTGTGGTTTCCATAACGCACAAGAATACATTTGTATGTTGAGCTTCACATTCTTCAATTCTTTTAAAATGTTTTGAAATCTGATTGCTGATAAACAGTAGTCTTATTTAAATCAAGTATTGTTCTGAAATAAATTTGTATGTCAGTATTTGGCATGTAAATATATATTCAGTACTTGAAAAACAGAACCCCTTGGCCTGTTTAACTTTTCCAAGGACCCTTAATTCTATAATTGCTATTGGCTTTTCGATTATCCACTTGTTTAGTTTGCCCTTGTAGAAGTTACCCTGACCCTGGTAGAAATGGTATGTAAGAGTAGAACAATTTTCCAAACCTTACTTAGATTAATGGATAGAAGTAGCATTTTGCTCAGAAAATACCAAAACTTCTATAGATTTTTCAAAGAACTGTTTTCAAATATAATATTTAACTCAACCAGCATGCTGTAATTCAATCATGTTCATTTGAAGTCGGTGAGGTATAAACCATAAATTAACTTAAAGTTCCAGCCATTACTCTCTCATACACGCACACGCACACGCACACTTCGCAATCAAATCACTTTGGTTCAATTGAATGGCGTCCCCAAAATAACAAAATAAATGGAACTTGAGTTTAATAGTTATTTGATTTTCTGTCTGTTTTCTATTTAAGTTTTGATTTCAAAGCTTTTAAGCTTTTGTTTCAATTGAGATTGAGAGAGGGTCGAAAGACACAAATAAGTAAATAAATAAACAGCTTCAATGTTTTTCACACTGTGTCGGCAAAGTCTAAAATAAAATGCCAAATATATTTTATGGCAGAGGCTGTGGGGGTGTGTGTGTGTGTGTGTGCGTGTAAGAGGTAGATACACACGCACAGAGACAGAAATATGAAATGAGACGCTGCCCTGAAAGGTAGGCAACATAATTTTTTTTTTTTTTGCATAACCTGATAATCGCTGCAAGGCGTTAATCAGTGGGGGGAGGGATGAAATTTCTTTTTTGGCAAAGTTGACACCTGGCCAGCAGCAGGGGGGAAAGGAGCCGTAGCCAGAGCCATAGCCAGTTCCGCTGACCTAGTTTTCAAATACCACACACACGCGTTTGAATAATTACGCTCGAGACTGAGAAGCTGACGATGACGATGATGATGATGATGATGATCATCATGTTGTTGTTGATGATGGGGATGCGGATGCGGATGCGAGACCTTACTTCACTTCACTTACTTTGCGTATTGCCGTTGAAAAATTTGTGACGATTTTGGTGGTGGTTTCTGCTCCTTTGCTTCAATTGTTTCATAAGGGCCAATATTCAATGTTTGTTGTTGTTATTGTGGCTGCTGCTGCTGTTGCGGCTTGGCTTAAACATTACTTGATGATGACTGCGCATTACAATCGATAATCCCAATCGCAATCCCATGCACAAATGCAGCTTAGCGCATCGGCATTGGCTTAAATCCATTTTAATGAAATACCAAATGCCAATGCCGATTTAGATGCTTTTCTTTTGTACTATCTTTTTTTTTTTGTATATTAGATGTGGTTGTTGCACTTTCACCCAGCCATACAAAGGCGGGTGGGGGGGGGGGGGGGAGTGGGGAAGGGACAAAAAAGGAAACTAGGAAAGGCAAAAAAAGAAAAGGACTCTGCTGGGGCGTGAGCTTTTTAGCTAAGCTTATTAAGTTATTTGACTTTTTCTCTTGAATTAAAAATTTGTATTTTTATGACTTAAATTCAAGGTAATTTCCATTCACTTGGTTTTAGTTTGAATCTCGTATTTTTTTTTAGTTATACATTTTACTATATTTAGTTAGTTATCTTTTGTGTGTGTTGGTTGTGCGCGTTTAGTTTGAAATTCAAAAACAATTCCTCTTTATTTTATTATTAATTCAAAGTGACCTTTTTTTTTTGTTGTAGTTTTAGCATTTAGTTTTAATACACAATTTCTGGCATTTTTTTTTTTCTTTTGCTTTTTGTAATTTAAGGGCGAGGCGCGCAATTTTGTGTTCGTTGTGTTCCACATGTATCCGACGACTGGAACTCCATGACTGACATTTACACTTTTTTTTTTTTTGCTTTTTTGGCTCGCGTGCGAGTCTCTAGGCAAAAGCTTTCGACTGAGCAAAGCTTTGGGTGTTTGTGGCAAAAGCTTGCTGGCTTCCGCCTTCCAGTTGCCAAGTCCTCGCCATCGTCGCTGTCCTCGCGGTTGAAGTTTGTGAAGTAATTATGGCTCAGCCTTCGACCGGCTTTATAGAGTTGTCAAATGGCCAGTCAAAACATCAAAATTCATTCCGCAATTGGCCAAGGGCAACGCTGTTGGTCGAGTCGCGGCCTTTTTTTTGTGTGTTGAAAGCGAAATGCCCTTATTATTGGCCCGGCGGCATTGCATGTGTCCCTCAAAGGAGCAAACTTAACTTTACATGCAAACACGCACAGGTACAGCGGCTACGGGGCGAACGAGTCCTTGTCATTTAACTCACTATGCCGCTTACCCAGTTGACCTTTCATTGTTGTCATGCCACGCCTTGAGCTTGAGCCTTAGCAACTTTTTTTTCCTTTGCATGTTTGATGAGCTTATCAAGGCTCTGACTCTGCCACTTATTGAATTTTTGAATCGATACATTTCCGTACTTAATTGCCCATGCATAAATCATTGACAGCCTTGCAATTAGTTTTCGCAAAACAAATCAAGTTGAAGGATGCCATCATAAATATAGATATTTAGCCATGCAAAAGTAGCTGAATAATTGAAGTCTACTTCAGCAAAACATGCATCACACACATCCCCAAAATCATCATCATCATCATCAGCTGGGGAAATCAAAATGATGGCAAAACAATGCAAATATTAACTATTGGCCACGGCTTATGCATGATGGCAATGATGGTTAGAGTTGTGCCAGACTAATTTGAAGTGAAATCAAATGAATTTAAATGGGGAATGAAATCACAATAGTATGAACAACTTTGTAATTAACATTGAGAAGTATCTCAGCCCCAAAATAGAATGCTCATATGTGGACAACTAGGTAGGCACTCAGAAAGAATCTACCTACAATCAATTACTTGGAAAAACAAGAAGAAATCTTGCCATACTTAGCCCTTTTTTTAGAATGATACTTGAAAGTATATTTGTAATATAAAATGCTTCCCTTTTTAGTAAGCTGTGAGTTACGGCAAACATGAGCCCTTGTTTGGCAAACAATACATCAGAGTATTCTTTTCAAAAAAATTAAGACCAGGGACCGTAAATAGGGATTCTTATTAAATAAGAATAAACATTTCATCCACAAAAATCATCAACTTGGAGTAACTGTATTCAAAAAAAGATAAATCTTGAAATAGAAATAGAATTCATAACGATTTTGGTCACTGATGAAAACATTTGCTTCGAAATCAACGCCAGCAACATAAATATGTAAAGATCCAAGGCAACAATGCGTATGAGTAATATGCAAAACTTTGTAGCTTCTTCGAGCCAGTTAAAACCCAAATGTTTTAAACATTGTTTTGGATTTCTCGTTTAAAATACACCATCAATGGGCCTACCTTCCCAGAACATCGAAAATGTTGCTTTTGCTTGCTGAAAGCAGCACATCTAGTTTAAATTTGAATAATGTATAGAAAAAAAAAGGATCTTTTTGAAAGGAAATTATAATTTGAGATTTCTGAGACCATAAAAAAGAAAACAAGTGAGATGTGGTTAAAATTCTCAATTCTATAAAATTCTAGAATATTTCATGGAAAGAAGTGTTGTCATTTTCCTGTGAGAGTGGCACAGGTGGTTTGTTGCGACACCGGTGCATCGATTGTTGCGCCACCAACAAGCACCATGAACTGGCGCAAAATGCACCTCTGCGTGAAGACACTGGGTATCAGGTGAGGACCCAACCACCTCACCTACATCAGGAGTCGGAAGAACTCTCTGTCCGAACACACAATGAACTTCTTCCAGTTTGGATGCCTAAGCGAATCCCACTCGAATCACTTTTGAAGCTGTGCTCTCCGATCTTTGGCACTAAACGAAGAAGAGAGAGAACTGGAAATGAATAATGTTTCGTTTCGGTTCGGCTCAGTTCTTTGACGAGTTTTAAGACGTGAATTGCATTCCTCTAGCCAATGTTACTTACTAATTTTGGAAATTGAATCGTTTCCCAAATGATCATTTTTGTCGATCGATGTAACCTTTAAGGATGGCTTGACACAAATGTAACAACATGTAATCCTATAGATCTACTGTAGGGGTTAATATACCTCTCAACAATCTGCATCCTTTTTTTGAAAGTTTATTATTGATTTGTCTTCCTCTAGTGGACAAGTTTTAGATTCATCATATCAGGTGATAAATTGGGTGTGTAGGATCCAGGGTACGTATTCTTTTCGAGCCGACACTCTCTGTATTTCTTTAGGAACTTATGAACGAACCATGCAAATTTATATTAGAGTGGTATGCAGCATAGAGATTTGTAGCTTTAAATTTATATAATAATCATTGGTTCGAGGTTTTTGGAAAGAAGTTTCTGGTTCGAAACCAGTGATGGACACAACATTAATATAAAACAAACCAATACATCTATTTGGATACTAAGTATTACTAAATTTTAGAACCTTTTTTAATCCTATGTGTTCTAATAAACGCTATCGACCTAAAAACTACTCTAATCGTATAAGAATCGGATTGTTTTTGGTTTGAAAACGCTTTGTGGGTTCACTTTGATATATTTAATATTAAAAGTATGATTTTCCATTAAGTAAAATACCATTTCGTAGCTTTTGTAATAAAATGTTTCCCATGTGAATCATTGATCATCAAAAGGTTCTTCAAAAACACAGGCTACTATAGATGGGGATATTTTAAGTACTTGTGAATGCTATTCTAGGATTTTTATACCCTTGCAAAGGGTATTATAATGTTGCCCAGAAGTTTGTAACGCGTAGAACTATTCATTTCGACCTCAAAAACTATATGCATTCTTGATCAGGGTGTTGATTGAGCTTTGTCCGTCCGTTCTTCTTTTTTCTACAGTTTACTAATCTGTCGGAAACGAGCGGATCGCATTACTGTTGTTGTTCCCATAGGAACAATCGGTCGGAAAACTAGTTTTAGTGAGAAAAACTTTTTTCTTTTCAATGGAAACGTCTCCAAACGTTGTATTCACAGGGTTTCTATGCTTCGTTATAATTCTGCCAGGTTTGATGAAAATCGAACAAAAGATGGGTCTAAAAAACAGTTTTAGTTAGAATTTGAAATTGTATTTGATTGTTTTACAAGCTTTCACATATTTCTACAAATTTTTGTTCAAATCGGATGACTTTATCATATAGCTCCCATACGAACGATCGGTCGGAAAATAGGTCGTTGTGGCAAAAACATTATTTTTGAAAATATTTATAAAAATTTTGGTACTGACAAAGTTAGCTTAGCTCTCTTTCGTTTTTGACATTAGATTCCTTTAGCGTTAAAAACAGATAACGCGAAAAATCTCATAAATTACGCAAAATTTTAGAAAAAATGTAATATATGGCACCTAAATGAGCAAAAGCCTAGCCAAAACATGCGATTCATGCTCATTAAAGTGCAATTTTTGACATTTTTCTTTGAAAATTTTGAATTGAAAACTAAGAAAGTCGTGGGTTTTGACCAACATTTCAAAAAGAGAGTGGGAAAACCCGATGATTGGGGAAAATTCGACCTATAAACGTCTTTCAAAATATCTGAAAAAAGCTCAACATTGTTTTTGGGACACATTAACTGACCACTCCTGGTTTTGCTTCTTGGTCCTTGGCGTTTTGTGCTGTTGAATTCAAGTTTCTACTTAATTTATAGTTACTAAAATCGTTTTCTACAATTTACTCCATTTTTTTTTTTTGCCTCCTTCCACCCATCCTGACTTCACTTTCATCGTCGTCGTCCCCCCATCAGATAGAAGTTTCCATTTAAATTAATTTCACAGATCGCACAATCACAGTAGACCAAGCTCAATAGAAAGTTTTGACCAGCACAATGCGAAAGTCAATTTTCTAACCTCGACCCCTCCCCACGACCCTTTTCACCACATCTCAGTCTTAGGCAAAATTCACTGTTTGAGTATACATTGGGTTCGGGTTCCATTGGGTGGGGGGTGGTGGGTGGCGGAGCACAACCACAACGCTGAATGGTGAATCACTCATGCATTGATGCACAGGGTTCAAGTTTCTTTGGCCAAGAAATACAAAAGATTAACATGCGATGAGCTGCAGCTCATCCCTATCGACGGAATGGCATCATGATTGTGCTTCTGCTGCTCTAGTCCTTGGGCATATGCACAATGTGTATACTTTTTAAATTGTTGCGCTCAGCCTCATCCCAAGCATCCCGCTTCCAGGGGCAATCGTTGTTAAAAGTTTAGCATAGCGCACAACACACACACACACACAAAGGCAAAAGCGCCGTATGCGCCTGGTATGCGTTTACCACATTGTTCCATGCGGTTGAATAAACACAAGCTTCGCTTACTTACACACACACACACACACACACACATGCAGTTTATGATCTACACACACGGACACTTATTCGCTCGCTTGCCTCGACAGACTTGCAAAATAAACATTGCGGCATGTATTTTGCCTGTACACACTGCGTATACGTAATGTAAGGCCACTCATTACCTACCGTATACCTCTCTTGCCTTCACCCACTTCCTTGCCCTCACCTGTGTTGGCCAAAGGCTTACCAACACACTGACATACATCCTGATATACATAGACACATTGCAGTCCGTTGAGCGTCACGTATGCACATTACTCAGCCGCCTGGTTGGCCATTGTGTGAAACATTTTAACCCTTATGTGAGCGGAATTGAATTTTAAATTTGGAAAACAATTTGCCAAATACTTTTGTAGGCTGGGCGAGCTTGATATAACCATAATTCAGCGGTTTCAATCTGAACAATTTTCATATTTTTGTAGCCTAATGAAAAATGTTGTCCACAAGTTTGCAAGCCATCTACTTCCCTCCCAATGTGGACAACTTTTAGTATGTGGCTTGCTTTTCTTCACCAAGCTTCCCAGTTTCATATTTTCTTACCAACATTTTCCCTTTAATATTAAACAAATCATTGTGATGCACTAAGCCGCGTTCACCCCCAGGTGAGCAGGTGGGTTTAAAAGTGAACTAATTTACATAGACCGCATGGTACAATGCGCAGACAGGCCGCACGGAGGAGGTAACAAAAAGATTCATTAGGGCCAATCAGTGAAAAGCGAGTCGAGGAGAAGGATATGGACATGAGGCTGACGCTGCCGCTGCCGCTGTGTCGTGTGTGTAAACGTGGCTCCTGGCTCCTGGTTCTGTGTTTCTGTTGTTTGCCTTATAAATACGCACGCTCTACTTTAAATGAAACGCATGGGGCATACATACAGGGCGCTTCCACACCCACACAAGTTGTTTACAACAGAGGCCAGCTAGTATGTGTGTGTGTAAAACAAATTTAAACTTTACACCCAAAGTTTATTTTTATGAGCAAAACTTTAAATAATGAAATTATCTGACAAAAACTTGGAGATGGGCTTACGAAAGACTGTAAAAAAAAAAGGAGACAAAGAAAGTAACTGGGGGTGGCCATGGAAGTGGCGGTGGGTGGGGAGAGAGCGAGCGAGCCAACTGATTACCCAATAAACGTCGGCACTTGGCTCTCGACCCAATCAATGGCGTAATTTATGCCCCCCCCTCCCATCCCATCCCACCTATATATATACACGCATGTATGTATATATGTTTCGTTATCAAATATTTATTTACACTTGAGCTATAATAATTCATTGATGCATTCAATGCCTGGCACGGCACGACATGGCATGGTTCAGGTCTCTGGGTCTTTGGTTACGAGAGCCCCGACCCGGCAACGTAAACGTCAAGACTAACCTTTGCCCGTTGTCCTTCAGAGGCGCCGTTTTCTGTGAAAGCAACAGCTGTGCGCGCTCCGCTCTGCTCCGCTCTGTTGGCCATGCCGAAAGCTTTCTCCTTGAGGAAGCCATTTGGCCTTCCAGTTTCGAATTTCGTTATCAAAGCTTTCGAAACTGTTTGTTTTTTTTTTTGGTTGGCCAAAAAGGATTGTTCTGCGAGGGTGGCCGTTTGATTATCCCAATTTATTTATGTCTTTCACAATTTGATTACCTAAAGATGTTTAACTTCACACACATAATCGTCGTCTGCTGTTTGCTTTTTAAACAAAATTTGTAAATATAAATATTGTGTTGAACTTAATTTAAGAGTGCGTAAAACATGTACAAGCTTAGGAATTATTTATCTGATCATGTTTTAGAGTATATATGTATATAATGATGTAGAATCAATTGGTTTAAAAAAAAGAATTGATATTAGTTTACGAAGACACCAGAAATGTAAATAGATTGGCAGTTTCAGCGGCTGTTTGCTTCAGTCGTCGAACTCAAACAAAGGCTTGCCATTGGTATCCCACGTGTTTTTACACTTCTTAAAGGCACAGACCAGATAAAGTGCTGAAATTAGAGAGATTTGGAATAGTGAATATTAATAATCAACTAATAAACTTACTAATATTATAAATGTGATAGAATTGATAACCGAGAATAGTACTTAGGACCGATTTCACATTTTCTACATAGCTGTTATGTGTCAGATAATCATAGCTTTTGCTCTGTTATTTGTGGGCCTATGTGACAGATAGTGCTATGTAGAAGATGTGAAATCGGCCCTAAGACTATTTAAATATATATTAAATAGCTAATTTTATCCAATTTTTATATGAGCAAAATAGGCTTTGATCAATCGCAATCGCTCTCACTGTAAAAGGTTACTTTAAACATTCTAAAATTGTAATTATTGTGATTTTTTTAAAAATGTCTGAAGAAATTTAAGAACAGGCGAGCAATCGACAGCAATAATTTGCTGTTCAAGTGCTTCTTAGTCTCCGGGACAATAGTAAGCTGTAGGTCAGTTTGATATCTGCAGAAATACCGCAGCAGGCGAGCAATCAACGCCAGCAGAAACTCGGAGACCAATATTAGAAGCAAAAACATAAATAAGATACTTCATAAAATTTGCAAAATTATTCTAAGGTTTTTTCACAGGTTTTTCTTTTCCAATATACATCAAACACCTTCGGGATTCGTCTAAAATGGGAAAAGATGATCTATTAGACAATCTTGGATATAAATTTAGTCGCTTACAAAGCTCTTTGTGCTGAACAACTTCTGATCGACTTGTTCTTAATTTAAATGGTTCAAACTGTATTGTAAACAGAACTACCGGCAGTTCACGCCGAGTGAGAGCAACAGATAGCCTCTCTACTTGGGGAAGCCCTGCATTACATATCGAACCTCTACATCTCTTACCATCTCTGAGATCTGTGGGTTCATACGGCATACGGTAAAGTCAACCGGCCTCCTTGTGGCGTTTGTGTTTCTGTTTAAAAGTTATGACTTGAAGCCGGCTAAAATGGCTAGATTTCTTATCAAACAGATCGAAAAATCAGTCACATGTTGCTACAAATAGCTCAAATAGAAGTAGCTAGGTGCTAAAACGTAACAGAAAATGCGTTTTCGTGACTAAAATCGAACAATAATAATGAAAAGATGGTTTAGATTCAGAATTTTATGAGTTCGCTGGCAAAGGATGGGTTCTAACCAAAAATTTGCTGATCTGAGTACTGAGAATTAAGTAACTGCATTAAATGATTTTGTTCAGAACAGAATTTCTAATTGAATGCATATATTTGGGCAACAACTCATGGTACTTTATTTCTTAGAATGAATATTAAGACTGAAAACCAAATGAATGTTTTCATTGGACCGTGGTAGTAATAGATTTCTTTAGGTGGGCTCAGTACCAAATCAGTCCTGATTCGAAAGAGCTCTTCGGTCATGAATTGTATTTTGGGAAGTGAATGAGTCATGAGTAGTGAAACTCCACTGAAATCACTTTAGAACTAAAGCTTTACGAAGTGAAAGTTAGGGAAACTTGCACTGTCGACCCTCGATTTAACGTTGGGGACTTTTAGAATCACGTTGTATTTCTGTAAAATATAATTTTCAAACCCCAACCGACTCCCGATCTTTAGCTAATTAAAAAAATAATTGTCCACTCACTTGTTGCTTCCCATTCCGACTTGGATAGTGTCCCCAGTGGTCGTCCGCGCTGTGTGCCATAGAAATTCTTGACATGCGAATATTCTGCATCGTTGGCGACACGTTGCACCTGTACCGTCTCCAGGCCGGACATGCGCTGCAGGAGCTGTTTACCGTGCGACAGTGTCTCCTGATAGTAATCAGCAAATGTTGAACGACGCACCAATTGCAAACCATATTTTCGGCCCAATTTGACCAGCGTGGGGAAGTGCACCAGAAACTCGGGACAATCAACCACACCCTCTAAATGGAATTGATATTTGGCTCCAAACAGTGGCAGCGGTTCCGTTTCGCAGGCGAATTCTATATTATACACCTCGTTGCCAAAGCTGCGTGCATCGGGGCCAGCTTTTCGTAATCTCCGGATAATCTCATAGGCATCTGGAATGGTAGCTATAAAATAACCACCCGGCTGCAGGCACTCAGCTGCATTGCGTACCATGCAATCCGCTTGCGCCAAGGACTCGAAGCAATAGTGAAAGGCAAATTGACACGAGACCAGGTTAAGCTGCAGGGAGGCATCCTTATAGCGTTCGCGCAGACGCACCAGCGTTGAATCACAGGCAAAGAACTCCGCGGTGAATTTACAGGCGAATTTCGATTTCTCCGCTCGCTGCAACATGTCCTGATACCGGCGCTGGCATTGCTCCACCGACACATCGGCTATGTCAGTGCAAATTAAATGCGAAATGGCAGCCTTCTCCCATTTGAGCAGATCTCCGCCCTTGCCGCAACACATGTCCAGCACTCGCAGCGCATCGCCCACTCGCTTCTGATTCTTAATCTTTCCCATGTACTCGTTGATCAGTTGGCTCTTAATCCAGTTGTTAAAGTTCCGCATGAAGAAGATTTTCGATTTCTGGCGATCCTTGCGACCGGCCTCCTTCAGTTCGTTATAGTGATGGGCCACCACATGTGTATTGGCGGCTGACTCGGCCGAGGACTCTTCTTCGACCTGCCCTTCATTGTCCTCATCCTCATCGGAAAGGTTAACTCCCTGAATTTCCTGAGTTGCGTTTTGTTCACAATTAACGCTCATATTTTCTCACTTTAATTGTGTGTTTTAATTTTGACCCAGGGTTGGCCAAACAACAGTAAATTGAGGCCGCTGGGGTTTGGTGGCGATAGTCGTTGTTTGATAACGATAGTCTATTAGAGATGAGCATTGGTGTGAAGAACAGTCACGGACAGAGTTAGCCGCTTGGAGCAACTATTTATATTTTGACCAGCAACCATTGAAGCGACAACCACAAACATAAACATAAGACTACCTAAGGAATAACAAAAAAATTAAATAGACATTCTTAAACAGCCAAATCTACCTCTCGCTTAAAAATAGCCAAACAGCCAACCCTGTCTAGCTTTACAGTATGCAGTTTTATCGATATATCGATTACATGGAAAAGCATTTTCATTCTCTTTTTTTTCCATATTCATCTCGGCTGTGTTTTTGTTTACGTTATGTGGCATTGAAAATTCATCATTGTCATGTCCAATCCACAAGAAGAACTTCTGCCACCCAACGCCGAAGATGATGAACTGACGCTGCCCCGGGCGAGCATTAATAAGATCATTAAAGAACTGGTACCGACGGTTCGGGTGGCCAACGAATCGAGGGAATTGATACTCAACTGCTGCTCGGAATTCATTCACCTAATCAGCTCGGAGGCCAACGATGTGTGCAATCAGCGCAATAAAAAGACCATCAATGCAGAACATGTCCTGGAGGCACTGGAACGTTTGGGCTTCCATGACTACAAACAGGAGGCGGAGGCGGTGCTGCACGACTGCAAAGAGGTGGCGGCCAAAAGACGACGTCAGAGCACTAGACTGGAAAATCTGGGCATACCGGAGGAGGAGCTGCTGCGCCAGCAACAGGAACTGTTTGCCAAGGCACGCGAGGAACAGGCACGGGAGGAGCAACAGCAGTGGATGAGCATGCAGGCGGCGGCCATGTTACATCAGAGACCACAAACGGCAGCGGTGAATGAAGGTGGTGGCGGTGGTTCCAAGCCCAGCGAAGATGATGATGACGACGACGAGGAGGATTATTGAGAAAAAAAAGATCAACTTTATTATTAAAATAAACTTAAGTGATTACCATCAGCTGCTAATCTTCAACTGCTGTTTCACCTCCTGGCTCAATTGCTGGTTTATCAAGCGGCATAAGTCTGAGGGAGCCTCGAACTGGCCAGGCTTGTACCTGCCCAGTAGTTCTGGGTGAGTTTTCCAGAAATGTGCGGAGATGAGATCCTCATGCAGCGGCACCACCACCTGCCTACCCTCTGCTCCAGCTTGCAACAGACGTTTCCTTAGTAAAATGGTGCCTTTTCTAAACATGGCGGGCAAATTATTATAGTTTAAGCCAAATTCCTGGAATAACAGCTCATTTTTGTCTGCTGCAAATGTTCCCCTCAGTCGCTCCTCGGCCCCTTGATTGCTTAGACCACGCTCCAAAACCAATTTCCAAAATGCGGTGTTATACAGATTATTAACATGCACATCCGCCTGCCGCCAGCTTAAATAATCCTTAAGATTCTCATCCGAGGGATATAAAACCACACGTCCATCAAAGCAGGGAGCATATGCCAATCCTTGGGTCATCCACTGACTCCACTGCATCACATAGCTGGTGGAGAACAAACTGGTCACATAGGTTAGCAATTTGGCTGAACGTCGCTTGAAGGCGTCCGTCTCCTTGCGGAACACAAAGGAGTATTCATCGCTCTGGCCGTAGGCCAAGACAATATCCCGAAATTCCTGCATCACCGCTATGGCCGCTGCGTTCATTAGGTTCAGTGCTACCAACAAATAGATTAAATTGAGTTTATAATTGTGTGGTTTGATTTTTCATTCCTCACCCCTCTCATCGTTGGGCTTTTCAAATTCGTGTGTTTTGGAGAATTTGTGAAACTTTTTGCCATCAATTCGTATGACAATCCAAACATTTGGCAAAATGCTGTCATCTTGCTCATAGTTCTTAACATATTCAAATCGGCTACAGGCCATGCTGCGTCTGGGCGTTACTCTGGCAGCTGTTTTGTTTAATAAATTGTTGAATTTAAGATAAAAATTGGGTAAACGCATTGAACGAGCTTGTTGTTGTTTTTAGTCAGCATGTGTTTTGCGCAACAGCTGTTTGGTTATCGATAGTACTTAGAGATGCGTTTAATTGTACGGAATAAACAAAGCTTAAAGTTTAATAAATCTTTAATTTAAACAATCTTAATCTATAAGTCCCGTCTCGCAATCGTACGCTTCATGGCCAATCTCAAAGATGGGATAGCTCATACCCGTACGGCGTGCTATAACCGCTGCCGTTTCCTCCGAATTGTTCTCCTTACGCGCCTTCACCTGACGATCCAACAGTAAAACACTCGCCGTATTCCGGCAATTGGAAACAGTGGCTGTTATATGTAGCGGTGTTTGTTGACCATCAGACTCGGCATTCACATCGGCACCGAATTGCAGCAAAAGTTGGGCACAATCCGCATTATTCCATTTGCAGGCCGAGTGCAATGGCGTCCAGCCCAGCTCGGTGCGGGCATTGGGCTGAGCTTTATATTGCAGCAGCAACTTGGCTATATCTATGAAATTGTTGTAGCAGGCACGGTGAAGTGGGGAGTAGCCATCACTGTCTCTGGCATTCACCGAGTCGGCATCAAGTGTAAGGATTTCCCGGACTTCGCTGATGCGGTTTTCATTGACCGCCCACAGAATCATGCGCTCAATGCTGGCTAAACAGGGCAAAGACGTGTGAGAATTTATGGATTTGGGGGGTAAAGAGATTTGGTTTTTACCTTGTGGATTTTTGTCTTCCTCAATAAGTTCATCGGCATCATCGTCCCAGCCGCTGACAAACATGCCGCGTGGCACCTTGGCGTAGCGTAATTTCTCCACTTGCGATTTCTCTTCATCCGAGTCGTAGTCTCCCATTGTTTATATTTGTAAATTGAATTAAAGTTTGTTGTGTTTTGGGTTGTGAAAAGAGATGGCCCACTGCCTGTCAGCTATCGATACTGACTCGATACTTTAAGTGATGACACTATGTTTGTTTATTCATTGGTGTTGTGAAAACCATCGATAGTTAAGAAATAAGCCAACCATCGATGGTTGTGACTTACTATAGTTACTATCGCAGCAGAAAACGGCTTATCTAGAATCTAGAATCTTTTTACACATTTTACATATAATTTTTTTTGGTGTTATTATTTATCTGTTGAATTATTTAAAATGGAATTTTTTCGATAGCACTATCGATAGTTTCCGCTATCGATAGTGCTCACTATCGATTGTTTCGCAACACTATTATTCATGACAAACAGCTGATTTCATTTATTGCCAACAAAAAGGAAATATCAATTTATTAATTATTGAAAATGGAAATTCCCGACACCTACTACAGCAAAGATGAATACGTAGAGACGGCAAGTATACCATGCATACCAGCGAGCGACGTAAACTCTTATCCATGATCTCACCATTTTCTTCTTCCAGGCCTCTGGCAACAAGGTGAGCCGACATACGGTACTCTGTGGCTCCCAGAACATTGTGCTCAATGGCAAAGTGATTGTCCAGAGCGGGGCCATCATACGCGGTGATTTGGCCAATGTGCGTGCGGGACGATATTGTGTAATTAGCAAAAACTCGGTGATACGACCGCCCTATAAACAATTCAGCAAAGGCATCGCTTTCTTTCCAATGCACATTGGTGATAATGTGTTTATAGGCGAGGGCGCGGTGGTGTCGGCTGCCACCATCGGTTCGTTTGTCTATATAGGCAAGAATGCCATTATTGTAAGAAATGTCAATTGTTTTGGATCTTTGGAATCTTTGCTACATACACAATTCTCTGTTTTTTAGGGTCGTCGGTGTACCTTGAAGGATTGCTGTGTGATTGAGGATGGCGCCGTCTTACCGCCAGAGACGACAGTTTCCAGCTATATGCGTTATACGGCCAATGGCACCATTGAGGGTGGACAGGGTAATCCGTATTTTGTTCCGGCTGCCATGCAAGATGAAATGGTCAATTATACTAAGTCATTCTATGAGCATTTTATTCGAACTCCAGCACCAGCTACGTGAGAGGGGGTAATGGGGGAAATGAAAAATCGGTATTGATAATAATTTATAATATTAACATTAGAATCTAAATAAAATCATAAAACACAATTGTAATTCAAGGGATTTCTTTGCCTTGGTGAAGAAAATATCTTTAATAAGCGAGCATTTTAGGCTGGGAGGCCGCATTTGCAAGTCGGTTTCACAGATTCATTTGTTGTCACCGGCCGAATCGGCTGACTCTAGTCCATTTAGCTATCGGTCGAAAAACAAGTATTAGTTTAAACTAGTTTTTAAAATACAAATGTCTACAAACTCCGTATTTACTAGTTTTCTATGCTTCCACATGATTCATACAAGTTTGGTCGAACTCGGACATCCATTTAGTAAAGCTGCCATAGAAAAGTAAGGTTAGAAAATAGTTTTAGTAGGAAAAACTTTTTTATTTTCAATGTAAGCCTCTTTAAAATTTGCAATTATTTATTTTATAAGCTTTCACACAACTCTAAAAAGTTTTGTCCAAATCGGATGACTATAGGTTATAGCTGCCATAGAAATGATCGGTCCAGAAACTAGTTTAAGTGAGAAAAACTTTTTTGTTTTCAATGGAAACGCCTCCATACTTTGTATTTCTTACTTTACAATGCTTTCCCACGAGTCCACCAATTTTGATCGCAATCGGACATCTATATGGTATAGCTGTCATAGAAAAGACAAGTCAGAAAGGTAGTCTTAGTGAGAAAATATTGTTTGTTTTCAGTGGAAATGTCCTTAAAATTGGAATTTATTTATTTAATATGCATTCCCACAATTCTACAAAGTTTTTTCATTATAGGATGACTTAGCTCACTTCGTCTTTGCCGAAGTTTTTATGCCCTTGCCAAGTGCTCGCTTAAATATTTTCCAAAAATACTCTTTCCCATTTTTCGACTAATTGTGGCTTATGTGAAAGTATATGAAACAAACAAATACAAAATTGCAGTATGCTACCATTTAAAACAAAAAGTTTTTCTAACTAACACCGTTTTTTAGACCTATCTTTTGTAAATATACAAAAATTTCTGTTGACAGAACTTGAAAAGGTCAAAACTGATAGCCACTTAACGAAACTTGAACATGCATAGATACATCAGTATTTAGCTATCGCTCAATTGTCAATTACAGCTTCGATTTATTGATTGAAACAAAAGACTTGAGCAAAAAACTTGTTTTTTTTTCTTTCATGTTGTTTTTCTTGGTCAACATGGCAACATGCAAAAAAAAAAAAAAAAAAGTGAAAATATTATGCAACATTGTCTTACCTTGTGCGCAATAAATGCATTAATGCCATAATTTTCTCAATTTTATAATTGCAATTAATTTCGTTTGTCGTTTCTCCTTCGCGTTTTGTTTTTTTGTTTCAGTTTGCATTGTTAAATTCTCGGCGACATCGGACATAAGTACATACCTACATATGTGTATAGCAATTAGTCAATTAGACTCGAACTGGAACTGGATAGCACTGGCATTGTTTCAGTTTTTTTTTTTATTATTAATTATGTTTTCCTCTTGTTGTAAATGCACTTCACCTTTTTTCGCCGGGAGCAACTTGAGAAAAAAAACCCGATTTTACAAAAAAAAAAAAACACAACAACTTTAATGGCAAATAGATCGTGAGATGCAGGGGACAGGCGGATATTCAGTGTATGCGTATCATGATCTTGATTAGCTGGCCCAACAATAACTAATTATGAAGGTCAGAGTTGAGATAGTTTGGTTTTTGTTGTTGTTGTTGTAAATAAATATTTACATAGATAAACAATTGAAGATGGGGCCACTTCTGAAGGTCAGCTTGTGGCAGGTTGCTGGCCATTGAATTTTATGGCATAAATCACTAAACGTTTAACGATCCAAGTTTTATGAATTTGTGAAATTTCATTATTTTTTTTCCATATTTAGTTCAAATTGGGCAAAGCCAATTGATTTACATGCTAACAGCGTACAACATAATGGATTACCATAATTTTTATTGGCTCGCTTCAATGTTCTTCAAATAAAGAACCAAGACCAGAAAGTTGGAGTTGCCATCACCGCCTCGTGAGGGCATTCGAGCGTGCTCTATGAAGGTCAATGTTATGGCAGGAGGAGGAGTAGGAGGAGGAGGTGGGGCTGGTTAATTGGAACATCATTGAAGCGAACCGGCCAGGCAAGCTAAGGTCATTTCCAGCTGTGCGCAATTGTTTATCCACATTCATTCAGACATTCTTTGTCTTCTAAGAAGATTTAAATCTATTTACTATTTATCGTAAGTTCAGGGTGAACATGGGTTAGGCACCTGCAAAAATATAGCCAAGCACCCTCGATTCGATAGTTGCAATTAGTTTAAACATCGCGTGCGTCTAATTGACAATTTTTATTAGTTAATTTTGAAAGCAAGAAAAATAATTAAATTGTGATTGGATTTTAACATCTTAAAATATTGTTTGAAAAATCAACATAGTCCTAAAACAATTGATATAGAATTTATACCGTTTAAAATTAAGTAGGAAACATACTTAAATTGAATAAAGACAGTCAATTTCAATGAAATGAGAAAAGTTCTTGATAGTAGAACTTTTCTTACTTGCAGAAAAACGGAAAATGGGACAAAAGTACATAAGTTTAAGTTATTATACACTCAAAAACTCAAAAATAAGCCTACAACTTTGTAAGTACGCCAATACTTGATTCAAGTACACAAGTCTTATTAAAAGAACGACCTTTTTAGTCTCGAAATACTTAATTTTAGGCAGCTTTGGCATATAATAAGTACATTTCAAGCTATTTTCAAAATTTTCAAATCATTTTTTTTTACTTTTTAAACTTGTAGTGGTCTGAATTCATTTTCCATCTTACTTTAAGTACAAAGTATGTCAGTTGTAAGGTAATTTTGTTTAATAATTAGTGGGAAACACCTTAGGTTTGTAAATTCTAGACGAATATCTCATTTCATTTTGCACCAAAGGTACGTAGAGTACATTAAGTTTGTGCAAAAGCCAGAAGAAAGCATCACCGGCCCTATAAAGTCTACACAGCGGAAAATTAATATTAAAAAATATTCATTAAATGATTTGCGGTATCCATTCGGAAGGGATATGTTTTAAATATAATTTAAATCATCCAACGGAGCTAAGAATCATCCAAAGGATATGTAAAATGATGATCAGTTGGATGATTTTGCAGCTTCTCTGTATGATTTACAGCATATTTGAGACATATCTCTTCCAAATCAATCTTTTTTGGATCTTTCTGTGTACCTATATACATCATATCTCACACAATCTTATAGATAGAAGGTTATCATAATAATCATAATATATTTATACAAAAAGAATGTTAAAGATCGGATCTATGATAGTCGTGAAAGAAAAAGAAAATGAATAATTATGCTGGGCAGCACAGGCCGGTCTATGGGCAGCACTTAATACACCTTAACAAAAACTTTGAGAGGTACAGAGCTGGAACGACATTTTACTTGTGTTCAGGATGCATTTTTAAAGTTTGTTTTTTGACTCAAAGTGCTTCTGCCGCAAACTTTTCTATAAAATAGCTATAACACCGAAAATAATTGAAGTTTTTTAAACTCTTTTTGAAGATATATTCTTAAAGGTCAAAGCTTGGAAAAATTGCAAATAAAAATGCATTCCTTTTTGTTTTTTCAAAATTCTAGAGGCATTTACCCGCTCAACTTGTATATGGGCTTTAGTGACCCATTTTGATACCTTGGCTATCATTTATAATATACGCTTTCAAATGGATTCAAAACTTTTGCCCGAAATCGGTAGATCAAAACGAGCAGGAATGGTAAATCAAGGGATGCAAACCACTCGAAAATAAGTACTGGTTCGGTTCAGTGGTTCGCACAGTTTCCAAACCGCCGGTTCGGTTCGTTACATGGTTTTTGGTTCAGTGGTTCACAAAGGCACATTAAAAATTTTTATGATTTTTTTAATAAAGTGACTTTTCGACTATGTTTGAAATTTGATTCCTTTCAAATCTTTAGAGCAATGTCCAAAGTTTATTATGTTGGTCCTGGGAGGACTCGTCTATCAGTTCCTCGAGGAGTGCCCTTACTTATTGTCAGATTAGGATTGAATTTAGTTTAAGAAGTACCACAGAAAATTTAAAATATTGTTTAAACCTGATAGGAAGCCGGTTCGGTTCGGCTTAAAACCGGTTCGGTTCAGAACCGGTTTGCATCCCTGGGTAAATCTTCAGTGAGGACTAAGTTAGCTGAGCCTTATCGTTTAAAATGAAAGGACACAACTAAACTTGACTGCATCAGATTGAAAATGTCTCGGAATTCACACTTTCTTCTCTCTAAAAATTGTTATAACCAAACCCGAATAAGAGCAACATTTTCTACCAACTAAAGCAAAATCCCTTCTCCAATGTGGCCCTACACCAGGGCCACCAAGTAACGCCAAACCTTTCGAGTGCCCTCATTGAGCTTTACGGCGCAGCGCCAAACTGAAATTAGCCACAGAACCACCCAAGTTGAGCTTGCGTGCCGCCTGTCACATCAACATCAACCAACAAAAAGTACAAGCAAAAACAAATATTAAAAAATAATTAAACAAAAAGTCGACACTAATGTAAGAAAACAATATAAAACACATTTACGCGTGCACTTGACCTTCCCCGATTGCGGCAACCAAAACCAAACGAAAACTAGCAAAACATATAAAAAAAAAAAGCAGCAAAAATGCAAGCCGCGTAATTTGTTAGCTACAGTTTCAGTTTGAATTGGTTTGTGCTGTCTTCTGGTATGTGAACTTCATGATTTTAATTTGTGCGTAACCGTAGTTCGACAATTTTGTGAAATCAAGGCAAGAGCTTGAGACGCGAAACTTGTTGGGGCTTACATGGCGTATACGCAATTTGTTTGTATTTATGACGTTTGGCCTAAGTGTGCCTGTGTGTGTGTGCGTGTGTGTGTAATTGACATTCGCGTTGATTACTTCCTTATTTGGCCTGACCAAAAATGAAATGACGCATCGAATGTGAGGGGAAAATAAATATTTTTAAAGGAAAATTAATTGAAAAAATAAACCATTAAATTTGAAAGTAGTTATGAGTTAGTTGAAGATTTTTTGTATGAATTCCGGGTTTAGCAGTAACCAAAGTGCTTATGTTTTCTTGAGTTAATAAATGATAAGTTTAAAGTACCATGTTGAAGAAGGAGACACGCTTTGTAATTAAAAGGAGATTAATAGCTTAGTTATCGTTGTCAGACTAGACAAAATAGCGACAACATCTTTAATAAAACCTTCGCTGTACTTTGGAAATTTCTTGTTAGTTTTTTTAAGAAATTCTTAAGATTGTTTTTCGGAAATTAAGTTATAGTCTATTTAGGATCCATTTCTCATGCTCGAGATGGCCATCGGTTAAGGCATTTAGTTTTCTCCACAACAGTTTCGCCTGTTATCGATAAATTACACTCTCTCAGCAATGTTTTAAAGCCCTCTTCTTGTATTATTTGTTCGTTACTCTGCCTCTTTGGATTCCATTTCCATTGCTTAGAGGTGAATAATTCCTTTATACATAAACGATTTATAGCAGCTATACTCAAAGCAAGCGTTGGAGCCAGCTATATGCCTATCGATAAAAGTATCGATAGTTCCAACGGAACTGATTGAGCGGGCTTAACTTGACCGGAGCATAAGCTGCGTTTAAGTTCGTTCCATCAGTTACTTTAAACACAGCTTGAGACACTCAAATTCGGCTAACCTGCAGGTTAGATTGACTAAACCGGACATTGAGAAAATGGTCCTATGAAAAGAACTTCATTTAAGGAAATTTTTAAGGAGAAAGTGGATTTAAGGCGATGCTTAGATGTCAAAGTCGTTTTGTAACAAACCAATTTATAACTTAAAGATGGTCCGACTTGGATCTTTAGATGCTGATGGGTTATATAGGACTCTATAAAAACCCAAATCATATCTTTTTTTGAGGGGTTCAATTCATTACCGGACTGTGTCCTTGATACCAACTTCTTCGTTCAGTTTGTAAAATATTAATTCACTCACCTGAAGTATGTAAGATGATGAAGTCTGAAAGAAAGATATGAAATCAGTTTTCAAAGAAGATAAAAATGGTCTATGACTTGCTCAAAGAATAATTCTGTACAATAAATATAATAGAGTATAATTTCCAACTAATCATTATTGCCAATCGATCAACAGCGCTCGTTTAAATAAGGCAGCTTAGGGTACAAAAGTCTGTAAAACAAAACATTTTTCTTAATTTTCAATAAAAAATATATATATATTTTCATTTTCCTTGATTCACCATTTTTAACCATACTCAGTCTCCGACTTGTTTGCCAAATTAATTTGAGAATTTTAATCCATTGCCATCCCATTACATTCGATTCTTTGATGAAACCGACAAAAATATTATTTGCCAACCTTCAAGTTGGAAAACCGCACAATCTCAATCTAATCCATTTGATCTCTTGAGTTTTGCACATTTAACCTTAAGGTTAATAAACTTGAACTTGAATTGTTAGAAAATTAATTGAATTGTGTGCTGCACCAAACAATAAACGAAACAACAAACAAATGATTCGAATTGGTTTTTATGTACTTTTCGTTCTTTCAAATTGTGTGTTTACTTGTTGCCAATGCAGAGAGTAATCAATTGATTAATAAATTCTATAAGGCTAGAGAAATCATGACGTGGCTAAGTGGGCTAAGCTAACAAATCTGGTTGAAAACGTTTTTAAAAAATATTTGAAAATAATTTATTATTGACTGGCAAGCTTTGAGTTGTTAGTAAATATTTTGCTGGTGAAGTGGAATGGTTTTTAATACTCTGCAAAAATAAAATGTGATGGTTCGGAACTTTGTAATAGTTATGTACAACACATCATCATTATTTATCGATCGACTACATAAGTTGGTTAGAAGCGTTTTTATCGAATGCTAACATTGAAAGCAAGCGGGCTTCTTTTCACTTACACCCACTTTTCGACCGCCTAAGTCCCATGGCAGCTGTAAGATATAGTCATACCATTTTGGACAAATTTTGTTATCACATAACATTAATAATGCCTGAATTTAGGGCTCGACTCGAAGATGTCATAAATTTTTCTGAATTTTATGTATTTTTTATGTAATCAAATTCGAAAGCTGCTACAAAATCAGCTTTTTAAGAGTAATAACTTCTCAATAAAAGAACAATTCAACTCAGATCAAGTATTTGAGTTCTCAAAACATAGTTCTGAAAGTAATGGCATTCTATGACAAGCGCGAAAAGCCGCTCATGGTCTGTTTTGGTCAAGGATTGTGTTTATTTTGAATCCAATGTTATTATTTCTAATCCTTAATTGTATCCTCTATACTGATTACAATCAAATTTAGCGAGTAATCAGCTTGGAAAACTTTCTATCTTTACATTCAAACTGGCGTATAAAGCTTCTCAGATAGTTAAATAATTTTCCCCTCCATTTCTCTCACACTAAAATTCTTCATTCAACGAATTTTGATGTTAATTTAAAAACGAATCCTTACTAAATAATAATCAGAAAATGTTATAGATTATTAAAAAAATTATATTTAATTTTTTTGATCAAACTTTACTTTATAAATGGTGTCAGATTTATGGAGTATATAATTTATTTGAAAGATTCGGTTCATAGTTCGGTTCAAGAGACCATTAAAATCAGAACCGAACCGGCTTTAATCCTTTTTCTTATTAAAGTCTGATATATACTTGATGCTGATACTGATACCCAGGTTTTTAGATTCATTTTGGAAATAGCTGATTTACTTGAGTTACTTTACTTGATTCATTAACTTCTTTAACAGCCGTCGGGACCTGCTTGTCGAACGGAAACAAGTGGGCTTATTCCATTTGCACCAACTACTTCCTAAGTACACTTAACGTAAACCTTGACGTTGGCATCTACCCATAATAAGCTGTGCCAATGTTTCTTAAAAATATGTTTGCTACCTGTATGTAAAATTTATACACACAAGAGTATGACAAAATTTGAAACTTAATTGTCAATCATTGTCAATCAGTCATAGAGGGAGGGGGGGCCACCCAATGAGCCAAAAACTGTTGACACTGAAGGTTCAATCAACTAATACACTCGAGACACAAATGAGATCAAATGGGTTAGATGAGGCACGCGTGGCCCAGTTTCAGCGGTTATCGCAAATTATCAAAACTGTTGAAAGTTGTGGCAAAAACCAAAAAAAAAAAAAAAACAAAAAATCTAATCAGTTTTGGTAAAACTATAAGCCCAGCCCAGACCTTGCCCCTGGCATATACATATACTTAAAAATTGATTCCGAGTCTCAGGTTCAAAACTATTAGCGCCCGCATGCTAAAGGCGATAGAGCAATCAAAATTGGAACAAACGTAAAAACAAATAATCAACAATTGGCCATAGCTAGTGCTATTGTTGTTGTTGTTGTTCATGATGTTGTTGTTGTCGTGTGTTTGGCTATTTGACAGGTAACTCTCTACTGTATTTTATTTTGTGTTTTGTTTTAATTTTTTTTCAGGGGCCACTTGAATTTTGATGTTGATCGATTTTGGCGAATTGTAGCCTCGGGGCCTAGTTAGCTGGTGAATAATGTTTTAATTAGCACAATGTTGAAAATCTGAGGTCAGAAGGTCTACAAGTTCTGCATGGCAACCACGCCCCTTGAAGCGTGCACAGGGCAGAATGTACAGTGACGAAATATGGCAAAAGTTTTGAAATTTAATTTTAACATTTTTGCAAATTTTCCTACAAGAAAAATACCAAAATTCTTAGAAATATTTGTCTTACAAATAATTTTTCTCCCACTGTGCTGAGGCTACAAATATAATTTGTATTAAAGCGCATTCATTTTTAGGTTTCACACAATTTTTTGTTGTTTTTTTTTATACTTTACGATTTTTAATTTGTAGTTTGTGCGGCGGCGTTAAGCGCAAAACATTAGCAGCAACAACAATAACAACAAAAGAAAAGAAAACCTAATGAACGCCTCAGTGAGCAGCTGCCTCAAGTTTTCCTCGCAGCCCACCCCACCTTTAGCTACCTGTCATTGTGAACTGCCTCCAGATAGTTGGTTCTTGAACTCGGGGCTTGAACTGTGCCGCTTATGACCATATAATAACGACATAACTAATCTCGAGCTGCTCGATTCGTGATTGCTGCATTATAATATAGAATCTTGACATGAGGAAGCCATTTGGTCGCCATATTGTGTGTGTGTGTGTGTGTGTAATGACAGTAATTAGTGGGCCAAAGAGTAATGAATGGCCATAATATACAATAAATGTGGCAAGTAGGTAACAAAAAGACAAAAAAAAACTAGTTTATTATAGTTATTTTTGTTATTTGTTATTTCAGCCAATAATGGAATTTTTTCTATATTTAAATTAAGCAATAGATAAAAGGCTGCAGGACAAAACTAATTGTGAATAAAGGCCAGGACGAGCTCCTCTCAATCTCTTCGATTGTTTGCTTCCAATTTTGGCACAAAAGAAAGGGTCCTTAATGTAACCACGAATCCGAAAGGTAGTCAGATTTTAAAAGAAATAAATAGAGAAAAGTTAGATGTTTGTATACCCTTGCAGCACTTCTTTCTAACTAATTTGAAGGACATTTCCACTAAAAACAAACAAGTTTTTCTTACTAAGACTACTTTTCTGACTCTACTTTTCTATGACAGCTATACTATATTGATGTCCGATTTCGACCAAACTTGGTGAATGCATAGCAAACTAAGAAATACAATACAGTTTGGAGGCGTTTTCTTTGAAAACAAAAAAGTTTTTCTCACTAAAACTAGTTTTGAGACCGATTATTCCTATGGCAGCTATATGCTATGTTCAGCCGATTTTGATCAAACTTTAAGGAATTGTGTGAAACCTTATAAAATATATATATGCCAATTTTTAAGAGGTTTACACGGAAAACAAAAAAGTTTTTCTCACTAAGACTACTCTTCTGACTTACTTTTCTATGACAGCTATACTATATAGATGTCCGATTTCGACCAAACTTGGTGGAATCATGTGAATGCATAGCAAACTAAGAAATACAAAGTTTGGAGGCGTTTTCTTTGAAAACAAAAAAGTTTTTCTCACTAAAACAAGTTTTACGATCGATCATTCCTATGGCAGCCATAGCAGCTATAGTCATCTGATTATGTGAAAACTTTAAAGAATGGTGTGAAAGCTGATAAAATAATATAAAATATATAGAAATAAATATTTAAAGAGGAAAACACAATAGTTTTTCTCACTAAAACAACTTTTCTGACTCAGCTTTTCTATGACAGATATACTGGATAAATGTCCGATTTCGACCAAACTTAGTGGAATCATGTGAAAGCATAGTAAATTAAGAAATACAAAGAATGGAGGCGTTTTCATTGAAAACCAAAAAGTTTTTCCCACTAAAACAAGTTTTACGATCGATCATTCCTATGGCAGCCATAGCAGCTATAGTCATCTGATTATGTGAAAACTTTAAAGAATGGTGTGAAAGCTGATAAAATAATATAAAATATATAGAAATAAATATTTAAAGAGGAAAACACAATAGTTTTTCTCACTAAAACAACTTTTCTGACTCAGCTTTTCTATGACAGATATACTGGATAAATGTCCGATTTCGACCAAACTTAGTGGAATCATGTGATAGCATAGAAAACAAAAAAAAATACAAAGTTTAGAGTCGTTTCCATTGAAAACCAAAAAGTTTTTCCCACTAAAACTAGTTTTTCGACCGATCCATCCTATGGCAGCTATATGTATGGTCATTCGATCCTGCCGGTTCCGACAAATGTGCAGAGTATTTGTACCAGAAGGTTTCGAGCAAAAGTTTGGTTGCGATAGCTTTAAAACTGTCGGATGAGATAGCATAGAAACAGACGGACGGACAGACGGACAAGGCTAAATCAACAAGCATACATATGCTTCATGTGGTCGGAAATGCTTCCTTTAATGCGTCTGGACAATTTGAATAAGGGTATAATTAATTCTTTAAATTACTTTGAAAAAGCAAAGTCAAGATAAGGCAAAATCATGCATTTTTATTTCAAATTATCCCAGAATTTGTACATCTAAAAATTAAACATTTTTACATAAACCAAATTCATTTTGAATATGTTCCATCACATTTGACTGTTGTCAAATTAATCACAGCATTCCCATCATTTAATTCGTACACCTGTTTAAAGCGCTTCATCGCATCAAGTTCGTTGCCTAAGTCTTTTGTTCCAGTTCCCATTTATATGTTAAAATGCGTCACCTTGAAATGCGATAAAACTGATTGAACTTCAATTTTCGGTATTCTTTTCTTCAGCATCCCGAAGCAGCTGCTACCGCAAAGATAATTTAACTAAAATTGGCAGGCAAGGCCAAAGCGGTCAGTGACTGTCGACGGGAATGGACGACCAGCGCAAAAATGCCCTTTTCAAAAATGTTGGCGTTGATTTGTTTATTGCAGTGAGCAAAATAAAATTAATCACCCAACAGCAACAACAACATGATAAAACTTCTGAGCTACGCAAAAAAAAGCGGCTACCGTTTCAGTTTTGTGCACATAAAATTATAAATAAAATAAAAAATAAATGCCATACGGATGTGTCGCCGTCTGAAAACGCTGGAATGTATCAAGCTTGCCGAGGACGGTCGTTGGTCTGTTGGCCAGAAAATCACTATTTCCAACACGCGCTCTGTGCGCTTTTATATATATTTGTTATTGTTGTTTTTTTTTTGGCAACTTGCTCGACTGACTCACATTACTAAAAGCAGTCATAACTTAGCCACCAGCTGTCAACGCTAAAGCAGCCAACCACCAAAATCGGAAAGGGAAAGGGCCAGGTTAAGTGAGTATAATTGAAGTGGCCAAGCATCCAACAATCTTGCACTCCGCTTCAAGTTCAAGGTGAACACGACGGAATGGACGATCCATGGAGGCGCAATGAGAGTGCATTAAATATGATGAGATTGTGGGTAATAACGAATGGTTAACTAAGTGAATGGTAATGATGGGTTCATCATAATCATTGTAGGTCAAAGAAATGTATTCCAAACATTTGTTAATCTGTCTTCACTGGGTAATATTCCCTATATCGTATACCTATTTTGAGTAAAATTTTCATTTTGCCATCTGTTATAGGCTTCGAGTGAGCTGTGAAAATATCGTCAATTAAGGCTTGCCCTTTCAAGATATTCTACTTTTGGCACAAGCTTTTCGAGGTAATATCATTCCTCTTTCTTGAATCCCTTTGGAGATTACAAGTACATAGAAAAGAGGCGATAGAATATTAGATTTTTTGGATATTGTTAATTTTGATGAGATACTGTTCTAACAAATCTTGTTCGGCTTGGCGCCTGTAGCTTGTAAAGTTGGCCGAGTGTGAAAATTTTAAAAGAAAGAACTTTTTCAGTAGAAGTCCCTTGCACTGCAGGCACACACTACCCGCTGCACCACAACCGAATCAAGTGCAAAAGTATAATTGAACCTGAAATTGTTGTGGTTCGGTCCATCACACTTACAAAGTTTTAGCCATTGACTTTTGATTAGATTGTTAGCCGGAAGATGAAGTGCAAGATATGCTCAATATCGCCAGCCGAAAACAATGCCGACCCATTTTACGGATTTCAAACTTGGTTCAAATCCCTGTTTCAAGTCCCCAAAACTTTTACGAAAGTGAAAGTGATGCATGAATGTATTAGTTGTAAAGTCAGCACCCACAATAGCCTCTGCTGAGATACACTTTGAATATATATTATATGTCTTACATATGCAATCAATTTCATTTTCAAAGGATGACGATCTTGCAGCTATATCCGTTTTGTTGCGATAGCTGAAACTTTCTTACCATCACCGACTCAAGTTGAGTAATTTTATCTAAAAAAAACTATTAAATTGGTTGGATTTTGGAGTTTTGAATCAAAATCTTTACCCGAAGACCTAGACTTTCAATTTTTTTAAGCCATTGGAAAAATTTTTGAAATTGGAGCTTCGAAAAAAATGTTTAGGCATCGAGATGACTATGTTTGTCGCAGCTCTACTGTGTATAGATTCTTAATAAGTAAGGGAGCCGGTCATTAAGTCCCAGATTCTATATAAGAGTGTAGATGATTTCTTTTTAGTTAAAATATTTCTGTCTTCAATAGACTTTTGTAACCTTGCAAGTCTTTGTTGGCAATAGTATCCACATATTAGTTCAAGTAAATTCAAGAAAACGCGAAAAAATTATACTGATCAAGTAGTTGCTAAGCAATTTTATAGCAAGCCTAACATGAGTTAACCCTTGACAGTTTTCTTTCCAGTTTTAAGCTTAAGAAGCCCATAAAATGTTGTGTAGGTTCCAAGTAAAAGCATCTCCTATCCCAGTAAAAAAAATATGGAAATTTGCACCAAATTCTTCAATTCACATATGTCAGAACAAGAAGAAGAATAGGCCCAAAATCTAAGTCTTTTATTTTAATTTTTTTGAGATGATAGAAAAACTTTGTTATCTCCAGTGGTAGCATCTTTAAACTTGGCCATAATTTATATTTTTCTGCCTATTTTTATGAAGTATTTTCCATACAAGACTGCATCAAATGATGCAGTTTTTATACAAATTACATAGGCAAGTTAATAAACTTATCCAATAAGCTTGTATTTTACTTGCCTATGATTAGCATAGCTCAAAGTTTATCTTGGTATTGATATTACCATTTACTGGTTATGTATCTAGCCATATAACTTTTATGGGTAATTTAGCACATCATAAAATATGTTCGATGCTTCGAGTGACATCAAGTTATTGGCACATTGCACAAGTGGTTCTTAGTTTACCCACCAAATTTGTCAAGAACTCGAAGATCAAAGAGGAGGTCAGCTCAATGATTCGCTTAGCTGAGCGTGGCACGGTAGTCGGTCGTCAAAATAAAAAATTAGCAAATTAAATATTAATTACCAGTCGGCTTGTGTCAGTTGCTAATTCAATTAACAATTTGGGATTTAGCAGTTGCTAGTAAATACATTTAATAACCTGCCGGCAACAGTTGACTTTTGAATTTGGTGTGAGGTCATCCTCAAAGCGAGCGAGTTGTTCGAAAGTCATTGTGACAAGGTCCCGATCTGGAATATATATTTCGCCCTTGTTCAATATATATTTTTTTCAAAATTTATTTTTAATATTCTGCCACATAAATTCACACTCACTTAGCTAGCCAGCAATTAGCCGACAGCAGGCCCCAAAAAAGCTCTTCCCCCCCCAAAAATGATCTAAAGCTTTTTCTCCCACGCTCGCGCTCTGTCTCTTTTAGTCTCTCCGCAAGTTTTGTGTTTTGTCATGCGCTCCGTGCTTAACATCGCTCAGTTTGCACACGACAGGCGCTCAAAGCGGACGCACGGAAAACGTAAAGTTGGACGGGTACATGTACATGTGACGCAGGCGCAGAGCTAAACAAAACGAAAATTTAAGTGTGTTTTATTTGTTTGTTTGCTTTTGTTTTATTTTGTGTTATGCCACGGAGCGGCAAAATCAAAAATTATTGTTGAAAAGTTTGCCAAAAACCAAAAAAAAAAAACGAAACAAAAAAACGTAAAGAAAATCAAATCAAAATAAAAACCGCAAAAGCGGCAATATAACGGTAAAATTGATGCTCATCTTGTTATTTGTATTTATGCTTTGTGTTGTCATGTGTAAAAATAAAAAAAAAAATTAAATTGGGCTACCCAAAAATTTGCCCAACCAATTTGCGGGCTATAAAAAATAATTAAAGCAAATTATAAAAGAAAAATTGAGCAAAAAACCAGTTGAAATTGTTCAAAATGTGTTGCATGATTGTTTATGTAAAAAGTGCAAGTAAAGTGTGTAGTAAAATCAAATCAAATGAATAATACCTGATATTAAAAATAGTTCATGAATGAGTGTTCAAGTGAAAGTTTAAGCAGCAAGTCGAAATTTGTAAATTGATAAAAAAAAATCCAAATAATATTCCTTATTTCTTAAAAATCACTGAAATATTTGAAACATGCCTAAATAGAGGACTTTATGGACAAATAGGATGTGACTTTTGAATTTACCGTGGTTTGTTACATGCAAAAATATGAGTTCACTCAAAAGATTTTGTTCGTTTATAAATTAAACTAAAACTCATTAACGTTAATTAAATAAATATAGTAAAAAGTTGAGTTAAGCAGCACACTTGGTACTTGTGTCATAAATAAAACGCCACTCAAAAGGAACATTGCAACCGAACCAAAAATGAAACAGCGTCTGATTAATCAAAATAAAGTTTTCTAAGTATCATTTAAACTATTAATATTCTATTCTAAAACAATATTAATGTAAAATTTGAAACATAGGATGCAAGAACCACAGCATTTACTTAAACTATTCTTTTCTCGAATTCTCGATCCAATAATTTGAAACATACCAAACATTTTGATTATCGATTATCGGGTATCAAGACCAATGTATCGACACCTATTTGTCTTAGGATGGCAAAAGTTCTAGTGAGATAAACTTTTTGTTTTTAATGCAAATGTCTCCAAACTCCATATTTACTAGTTCTAAATGCTTTTCCATGAATCTGTCAAGTTTGGTCGACATCGGACATCTATTTAGTATAGCTGCCATTGAAAAGTAAGGTTAGAAAAATAGTCTTAGTAGGAAAAACTTTTTTGTTTCCAATGTGAACCTCTTTAAAATTGACATATATTTATTTTAAAAGCTTTTAGGCAATTCTTTAATGTTTTGTCAAAATCGGATGACTATAGGTTATAGCTGCCATAGGAATGATCGGTCGAGAAACTAGTTTTAGTGAGAAAAACCTATTTTGTTTTCAAAGAAAACGTCTATTTATGCCAGCCTCCGATAAACTTAGAATTTACTATGTCTTATGTTACTTCATGTGACAGATAGTGCCATCTAGAATATGACAAAACCCTCTTTTAGATGATAACAATTTGGTTGGATGTACGGGTCGTATGAGTAATTTAGTAAAGACATAAACCAATTTGTTCTGTACTGAACCAAAGAAGAATGTCCTGAATTAATCCTTTTACAAATGATAATTAAAATAAAATCGTTCCGCAAATGAAAAGAGGAAGCAGGGTAATTTTTATTATCTTCACTAGTTTTTTTTTTCAATATTTTCAGAGCCTAGTTAAGTTGACCTGTTCTGTGGCGCAGGATTAGCTTGTAAATTTATTAAAAAACACTTGGCACAATGATTTTCAGCCTATCTAAACGGATATTAAGACTACAGTTTCCAACTACAATCAAATACTTTTAATAGTTTAGGCAAAGGCGCTTTAAAAAGTCAGATTTACAACAAAAGTAAGAGTTTTTATGCGGGCTGCAAACCAGTTCGGAGTCGAACCGCTTCAGAGACAGAGACTCCTAGACTCCGGAGCAAAAAATGTTTTTCTGCCCCAACCCGAACCTAAACAGGAGCAAAAAAAAATAATACATATTGTTCAGTTCAAAATAAATTTTTTCGACGCTTGCAGCTTAAAATGACACCATTTTTTTTCAAACCAAAACTTATGACCTCAAGAATTAAGAAAAAAAATACTATTAGTGTCAAATTATTTCATTATAAATTCTATAAACTCATCTAAAAATTTTCCCAACTATAATGACTAAACACAAAAGCCCAAAAAAAAAACAGTTACATAAATTGCTTAATTATTGTATTAATGCTCAAAGCTCAGAAATGTCAGAAAACAATAAAAATAAAGAATTGAAAATTAAGAAATTAAATACATGAAGAACCACAGCCCAAGCAAGTGTGGGAGGGGGGGAAACACATTGCAAACATGTCTGTGTACACATTTCCCTTTGCCTGCCTTTGTCTGCTTTCTGTCTACCAATTGGTGTGTCTTTTTTTTTTAATTTTGGCCGTTTACCTAAATGGTTTTGTGTGCATCAAGTTGCGTTTTGTTGTAATATTCCAAGAGGTTCAACGATTACTTCATCTGGCAGTTTCATTTCCTATATGAGCCACGCCAAACTGACCAGCGCAAAAAAAAAAAGACAAAAGCAAAAAAAAAACTAAAATCGCACGAAAAAGCCGGTTGAAGGCAAACTCTTACATATTTACACGCACCAGCGCTCATTGAACACACACCGAAACAACAACAGCAACAACAACAGCAGCAACAGCAGCGGCACCAAAGCAACAACAAGGCGACACAAAAACCTGTAACGCAGCCAGCTACGTCATTTTCCCCCCGATGCTTTTTTAAAGACATTTGCAGAGGCCCCCGCCGCCGTGTGTTGATTATGTCAATTTCATGTTTGCTTCATTTCCTCAACCACACACACACACAAACAGAGAGAGAGAGGCAAATAGCCAGCCGAAAGGGGAGCGGCAGCAATTTCACTTTCGTTGGACTTGAAAAAGAGAGAAAAAATTGAAAAAAAAAACAGGCCAGCTGCAATGAGTCGACAACAGAAGCCGCAGCATCAGATGAAGAGCGAAAGAGAGAGTTATGGCAGTAAGTGGGGCCTGGGGATGCAAATGGATGCTGCTGCTGCTGCTGTGTGGGGCGTTGCTGCTGTCACAGTTGGATGATAGCTAGCAACAAGTGAACAAAAAATCCAAAAATTAGATGCATTTTTATTGCGTGATCATTTGTGACACCTTCTTAGATCGTGCCAGACTCGTGCGTGTCACGAAACGCTCTAAAAACTATGTGCTTCATTCGTGCGTGAGGAGATTTTTCTTACGTTACATGAAAGAAATTTCTGTAGTAGCTTTTTTTCAGTTTTTTTCGTGACCCTCACCATAATCTAACATTATTAATCAGCCCTGGTCCGAATTTTGAGTCGATTTTCGTTTAAACGTTAGGAGTTTGCATCCAAAACCACAATTGTTCAATCATATCTTGAATCCTACTATTATCGTATTCAAAATATAGCCTAATGAACTATTTTGCTAAAAAAGAAAAACAAAGATTCGCAAACATTTGTCATTTTTATCCCACTGTGATTGGGCCCGTCAGTGGAGCTTTGTTGTTGTCATTGTAGTTGCTTTTGCCGCATAGTTTCAGTTTCATTTTGTAACTGTAATGTCTGTTTTATAGCTGTTATTGTTGTTGTTGCTTTTGCTTTTGTTGTGTGCTTTTGGCTTTTGTTTTCTGTGACTTGTAACGTAATAACGTAATGTGCTTGAAGATTTCCACATGGCGCGCATATGCGAATGCGTTCGAGCTTTACGTTTTGGTGCCAAGTCCAGCGTTGACGCTGGCAGCGCGACAGCGACTAAAGCGTTAGCTTGTTGTTGTTGTTGGGTAATCGAGCTAATAAGGTGCCTCCTTTGTGAAAAATAGGCGAAGGTCAAAAACATTTTCCATTTTGGCACTTTATTACTTATATCGTATTATTATTATTATGCTATTTTCTGATCACAAAGTTTATTTTCGGTTTGGGTGCTGCTGCTGTCAGTTAACTTTAAATTCTAATTAAAAATGAAACAATTTATTACCGGGTTGGTTAAAAATAAAATGCAATTTATGTGCAAAGTCAGGCGGCGGCGGCGGCGTCGGCGGTGCCGTCGTCAGTGTTGACTAGTTAAACCGGTTCATGGCAACAACAACAAAAACCAATGAAAAACTCAGTGGGGGGGGGGTGCCAGCACCATAAGAAAAGTGCAAGGAAAAAGCCTCAAAAAAATATATATAAAATTTAAATAAATACTTACAGACACCTGAAATGGCTGTAATTAAGATTTCAATTCCATTAAAAAAAAAATGAAATTACAAAATTATAAAATGTTGAAAACAAAATGCCTCTTTAATTAACAAAATATAATTTAATGAGCCAATCAAATGATCAAAAATCTGTTACAAGCTGTGAAAACATATATGTGAGATTTGTTAAAAATTAATTTAACCAATTTGATTAACAAATTATGAATATAACTTGGCAAATTATTCGTGCGATTCATTAATAAAAATTTAATTAATTAATCATAAATGCAAATTTTCAATTTTTCGATTTATCAGCTGACAAAAGCTTAAAGTGCCTATAAATTGGAAAACATTTAATATTGGCTGAACAAATTGGATTTTATCAAACAATAAATACAATAACCACAAAAAAACAATACTTGAAACTCAAAAATAAAAAGAAAAAACAAAATTTGTATGCCGGTTTCTTCTTGACAAGTTTGGTAAGTGAACTTTAAACATGGAACGATGAATGTTTGCTGAAATCATATCTGGCCACAATTTATTACGGACCTTTATATTATGTAAGCCTCCAGGCATTGATCATTTATAGCTTCTTTTTTTTGTGTTGTCTTGAAATTCTATCTACTTTTGTGTGTGCGCCTTGGGGGGCTCTTGACTTTCACATGACAGAACTCGCGCTTCAAGCGTATGTTAGGGAAAAGCCCAACTGAAGTTAAACTGGCATAAAGTTCACATCCGCGTTCCTTTTTACTCATTACTGATTGATTTTATATAAGCAAATGCTGAATCATATGGCTGAGATGAGTTCAGTTCATGAATCACTCTTGTTGGTAAAATATTAAATATTTTTTAATGGGCTATTAACTGAATAAAAGAAGGTCAAGACTTACAACCAATTGATGGAATTAAATATTCAAGATGTTTGGATTTTAACTCAAGATTTTAATGGTCTATAAAATTAATTTCTCAATTAATAATTTAATTAATTCAAATCATTTATTTTTAACGGTTTTTGGTAAGCAGAGTGTTTATTGAGACAAGTTAATGGATAAAAGCTTAACTGTGATACTGAAGAATGCTATGGATTGTTAGGTTAACTTGAAAATCTAATGTATTTGGAAAATATGTATGCAAGCCTCACAAAATTATCCGATCTCCGCTTTGCTGGTTCGAACCAAAATTTATCAATGGTTAAAATGTTGATGAGGCTGTTATCTAGTCAGATCTCATCAAAATGATGTTCTAAAATAACTAATTGACTGATAGATTCATCCGAGCTATTTTCAATCTCGTGTCCATATAAAAAATAACATAAGCTTAGCCTGATCCTTCTTATAGGCTAAGAATCATCCAAATGATGATTATTTTTCATATTCTTTGGATGATTTTTAGCTTCGTTGGATGACTTAAAGGATATTCAAGACAAATCCAGTCCAAATGGATACAGGAAATCATCCCATGGATATTTTGTTCCTTTTTTTCTCTGTGTAATAAGTCGCGACGAGCTGAGTTGATTAGCCATGTCCTCCTGTCCGTTCGTCCGTCTGTCCTTCTGTCCATTCCTCCGTCAGTTTAAAAGCTATCTTTACCAAATTTTTCACGAAGTCTTTAAGTAAAAATACGATGTCCATTGTCGTTATTGGCCGGATCGGATGACTATAGCATATAGCTGCCATAGGAATTATCGGTTGAAAAACAAGTTTTTGTGAGAAAAACTTTTTTGTTTTCAATGGAAACGCCTCCAAAATTTGTATTTCTAGGTTTGCTATGCTTTCTAATAATTTTAATAAGTTTGGTCGAAATCGGACATCTATATGGTATAGCTGTCATAGAAAAGAAGTGTCAGAAAAGTAGTTTTAGTAAGAAAAACTTGTTTGTTTTCAATGAAAATGTCCTTAAAATTGACATTAAGTCATTTCATATGCTTTCACGCAATTCTACAAAGTTTTATCAAAATCGGCTGACTATAGCATTTAGCTGCAGTACGAATGTTCGGTTGAAAAAGAAGTTCTATTGAGAAAAACTTTTTTGTTTTAAATGGAATCGACTCCAAATTTTACACAATTTCGTTTGTTTGGCATTTGCATGATTTCACCGAGTTTGATCGAAATCGGACATCTATATAGTAAAGCTCCAATAGAAAAGTAAGGTCCGAAAAGTAGTTTTGGTTAGAAAAAAGTGCTGCAAGTGTATTTACTATTGACTTTCCTCTCTTTTTGTAAATTAAAATATTTATTTAAAGGTAAATGGATCTTAGATTTTCATCCAAAGGAGCTGAAAATCATCCAAAGGATATGAAAAATGGCTGTATTAATTCATCAACAGTATGAGCGCTTCTTCCAAGTTTCAAACCGCTTACTACAAAATTATAAGATCCAATGGCTTAACGAAAGCAGCCAAAACTTTTAGGAATTATATTATAAAAGCATTTAAAGTTATTATAAATTAACCAATCAAAGAGGTTGAACAAATTTAAATGGCTAGAATGTCGTAAGCAGTGACTTGGCTGAATATCCAATTCAAAATGCAGCCATAAACAATTCAAAGTGGTGCACATAGTATTTATTAAACTTTAAAATTGGTTCACTTAGTATTCCATTATGAGACTAGAGTTGATTAAGCCACTCAGGTCGATCGTTAATTTTCATTACATGATGTGGTCAGCAATTTTTGGGGTGCTGAACGTTCTTTTATAATTAAATTTAGCTGTTAACTATTCTATTCCCTAAAAATCCGCTCGATACATGAATTTTTGTAAAAAAAAGGGTATTCAACCAATCGCCACACAAAATGTAAGCCAGTCGTCTTATACCAAATTTGGAATTTCATTCATTCATTTATTTATAGATTGACTTTTCCCAGGGTATTCATAGATTCGTAACACCAAGCTATTATTAGTTACTTTTTGTTGTACAATTTCATCGACACTTAATTATAAACTTTTGCCTACGTCATTCTCTCAGAAGCCGCCGTCAGCAACCAACAGCAGCAGCAGCAACAGCAGCTGATGGTTTGGTTTTAGCTACCCCCCGGATCGCAACTCAAGATATTGAAGTCGCCTTTTATTGTTAATTTGTTTGTCGTTGAATCCGGTTCTACTCTAGGTCTCATTTCTGGTTTATTTAACATTTGTTGTTGTAGTTAAAAAACCTCAAACAAAATTTGTAGAGCGTTAAAATTAAATTCTTTTGTTGAACAAAAAGAAAAATAAAAAACTAAGCAATTCTCTTTGTTTTTTTTGTGGCATATTAACTTAATATTAAGCATTTGGTTTTTTTACATTTCCGGGTATGTTTAGAGCTGGAAGGTGGGGAGACACTTTATAAACATAAATCGATTTGCATTGAGTTGTGGCTGTCACTTGACTTAGCTCAAGTATTAGTATCTGACACGTAGATGCTTAGTCACGAACACGAGTCGCAAAATATGGCAGGCTTAATTAAGTTGAAGTATTTTGAAAAGAAAATTAAAAATTGCATAATTTTTTTGTTCATTTTTAGATCCCACATCGTCGAGCATGAAGGGCTGGTTTGACGCATTTCGAGATGATGGCGGGCCTACGCTTTATTCGTTCTCCAATCGTACCCCAGTGACGGGAGATGTATCCATTGTGGCCGTTTCAGTTTTATTTGCCACATTTTATGTGGCTTTCTTGGTCATATTTCCGGGAGTAAGGAAACAGGTGAGTGGGATGATTATTTGGTTTAAGGGGAATTAAGCATAATTGCCAAATTTAAGCTAGAGCATGGCTTTATAGGATTTTTGTAGGTTTTTATTTTTAAATTTTGACTCAGTTTTTACTTAATTTTTGTATAATTATGGCCTCAAAACCCTTTCTCTTCTTTGTTTCTAAATTTTTTTCATTGTCTCTCTGTTGATTTTATTCTGTGAAGAATATTTCTTGGATTCTTTTGCTTAACCCTTCACTATTTGATCTTGTTTATTGCATTTGTCACTCTTTGTTCTATCTCATTCTTTTCATTAATATTTCTTTGCTGCTTACAAATAAAGTTCCATTCATTTGTCTTAAAATTCGATTGGAAAGTCTCAACTAGAGTTGGACACGTGTCGTGTTTTTTGCTTACAGACACGCACGACTTGGCACGACGTGTTCGTGACGAATGATCACATCTCGTGCCTGCATTTGCGTTTATATTTTTAGTGCTTAAACACGACATAAGCCGGTACCACGTAACTCCACAGAATGTTCAGCAAGCTTTATCTTTCGGAGAAACACTGACTTCCATAATAATATACAAAAACCTTAAAAATCATTGAGTACCAACATTGATGAACTACCATAAAACATCCGAGCTTAAATCAAGAACTCTGAAATCACTGGAGAAGCGTATTGTACTTTTTGATCTTTATATTGTGGGTTTTATTTTTAGTTCAGAGAAACAAAATGTTGTCTTGAATAGCTAAAGATACTTTAGCAAATTATTTAAAATAATACATGAACTTTATCTAAAAAATTCCAAGAACTTAAAGAATATAGAGTCGAAAATCAGGCCAAAGAAATAAATTTGTTCGTGTAGTGTTGTGTTGTATAGAAAATATTTGGTGTTGCCATTCGTGTAAGAGTCGTGTCTTGTTGAAAATATTCTCTAGTCTCAACTAAAGTCCCACCACTTATTTAACATTTCTTACCTAACAAATAAAAATTGACTTGTTTAATAACTTGGCTTACTAACTTAAACTTGTTTCAGCCACTTTGCATACTTAATTTAATACATTTAATACTTGTTAAAAACTATTTCCAATTAAATGTACAAGTTTCTTTATTAAGTACTTATCCCAATAAATTAGAGTCCTATTCAAATTAATCTAAACCCGTTTGATCGGCTTTCAAGTTACCCATAAACCCATATGCTGTGCATATCTATACATATATTAACCATCACATATTTTTTTAATTGGCATGATTACAATGTCTGGGCAATCTCTCATGTCTCAGCTATTTTTCTCACGCTAATTGAATTGCCAGCCGCTGAACGTAATCGTCGGCACGTTTCCTACAGATGTCAGATAAATCTTAACCCGTTCAGCAGGCGCGCCCTTCTTTTTTTTTGTGTTTTTCTTTCTTAAAAATGCTAGCAACTAATTAACCACAATTGATATGTTTTTTTATTTTGTTAATTTTACAGAAGTTCACCACATTTTCGACTGTCACCCTGAGCCTCTTCGTGGGTCTTGTCATACTGAGTGAGTGACCTTCAATTATTTATGTTGCATTTGCATATCAAACCAAAACACACTCAATTCTCTTCTCATTGGCAGTCACCCGTTTGGGCTCCGCATGGCATGTGGCACATGCAACAATCATTGCACCGTACAAAGCCTTCTCACGCGAGAAGCTGCCGGCACGGATTGGCACCCACATTGGCCTCATGCATGTCAATGTGACGCTGACGGGTAAGTTGGCCAATATACAAAATGCATAGTAGTAAGTTAGTATGTATTGTGGAAGCGTGTAGTCACTTGAATGAGTGAATGGGTTTGGTCTCCTCGGTGTGAGTGTTTGAAGTTGGGAACAATTGAGACTTGGCTAAGATCTGTGGAGTTTGAGAGTAAGGCAAAAGGGAGACCAAATTGGGTTTTTTTTTTTAGTTTTCTCTTTGTGAATTTGTTGAGGTTAATACTACAACAATGTCCGGGTTCAGGATGGCAAATGCAAGATAATCTTTTTTTCAAAATATTTTGCTTTGTTTTGTTCAAAGCCAAGCAAATATACAAACATTGGATTAAAGTTTAGAATTGGCCATAAAAGTAATATACAAAATTGTTATTTACTATACTCAATTGTTTGATACGTAGGATGCCTTTAGGTAGCATGAATTGGTGCGATTTGATATATGAAATTGGAAAGTTTGAATTTTTGAATTAAGCCTAATTTTACTAATTTTCAGCACCTTTCAAACTGTATAGGAGATACTCCCAAAATAAGTCGTATAACAGCACCTTCAGGTGTCAAAGCAATGAAATTCAAAGATTCTTTAACTTCTTCTGTGAGATCGTAAAGCTTTTTTTTCTAGGAATATAAAAAAGTCTCTTCTGGGTAATAAGAAAGGGTTTCAATCTGGGAATATGAAATAGTTTTGTCTGAGGGATAAGAAAGGGTTTTGCTTTGGGGATAGTACAAATTTCTCTCCTTCGTTAGAACATATAGTATGACTTTTATATCTCTTTGATACTCTTGCAAAGGGTATTATAATTTAGACCAGAAGTTTGCACAACATAGAAATATTCATTTCCGACCCCATAAACTATATTTATTCTTGATCAGGGTGACGAGCTGAGTCGATTGAGCTTTGTCCGTCCGTCTGTCTGTCTATCTGTCTCTTTCTAAGCGAACTAGTCTCTCAGTTTAAAAGCTATTAAGCTGAAATTTTGCACAGAATTTTCTTTTTGCTGCACACTACTAATATGTCGGAACCGACCGGATCAGATAACTATATCTCATAGCTCCCATAGGAACAATCGGTTGGAAAACTAGTTTTAGTATGAAAAACTTTTTTCTTTTCAATGGAAACGTCTCCAAACTTTGTAATCGTAGGTTTTCTATGTATTTTTATAGTTCTACCAAGTTTTATTTAAATCGGACATTTATATGGTATAGCTGCCATACAAAAGATAGGTCTGAAAAACAGTCTTAGTTGAAAAAACTTTTTTGTTTTTAATGGTAGCATCCTGCAATTTTGTATTTGTTTTTTTTGCATGCTTTCACAAAGTTTCTTAAATTTTTGACCAAATCGGATGACTATATCATATAGCTCCCATACGAACGATCGGTCGGAAAATGGGAAAAAAGAGTTTTTTTTGAAAATATTTAAGCGAGCACTTGCAAGGGTATAAAAACTTCGGCAAAACTTAGTCCCTAATCCTTAAGAAAATAGCCATAAATGCGCTTGTTTTCTGATCCATATATAGTATTGATAATACTGATAATACAAAAAGGCTCATCATGGTCATTTGAAAATTATGAAAATTATGTGCCAAATGTTGGATGGCTGGTAGACCCTATACTTCGAAATAAAGTTTTTAAACATAGATATTAAATTCTTGAAATATCTCTGTCCCCAAGTGTGTAAACAACGCTCCACTTAGATATGTCCATAAAATTCCCAAGTAGTTTTAGTAAGTAGCTTGCTATAATTCGCAGCTAGCTTGCCCTGTTATTTAGCCCCCTGCCCCTATCCGACCATTTTTCTTGTTATTCGTACAGTCATCGGTTTGCTGTCGTTGCCTGATTTACTGCCAGTTTGTGACTTTTATGAAAATTGTTGACTGCCTGCGGTTAAAAAACGGTGGCCCCCGGTGGCTCACCCCCTCCTACTTGATTCTCTCAGTCGTGTCGTTGATTGAATAGCTTTTGTGTGTCGCATATTTTATGTTTATGCATAACCCAAGAAATGTGTTTTAATTTTTTTCGAACAAAAACCAAATCCGTCTTCAACATGAAACGATCTTGAATGAGAGATAAGCATAACAATTGAGCAATTTTCTTCATTTTCTTAGATTTCGATCGTTAATTTAAATTTTTGGTGATTTTTTTTTAGCTGCTGCTGCAGTTGCATTTAGGGTTTGACTGGCTAATTGATTTTGAGAGCTTCGAGCTCTCTAAAGGCCAAAATGTGTGTGGGCGGTGACATCGTCAGCTGCGGTTGCAGCTCGCTCACTCCCGCCGCCGAGTGCCAAGTCGAGTTGCATGTCACGATTCTTGCCAGCAAAAGCAACAATAACAACAAATTGAAATGCCACTCAACTCGCGCGCCGCTCGACACCTGCGGAAATATTAACGTGGAGGAGGGTAGAGGAGGAGGCTCTTGTCTTTGTATATTTCATTGGTTTGTTTGTTTGTTTGTTTGCTCGTCCATTTGGCCCGCACGTTTCACTCACTCATTCAATCACTTTTGGCTGGCAAACTACAAGTATAATAGTGAAATTGCTGAGGTATTTGGCTTTAGCTTTTTCGACCTCAGCTGATTTCAATTGGAATGTCAGTCAAGTTTGTATAATCCTCACCAATATGTGTGCAAAAGATGAGAGCTGTGCTACTGCTTATAACAATAACAATAAATATTCGTATAAATACGATGAGCACGTACTTGGGTTCCTTCACAGACAAGAAATATCTAAAATGATAACAAAAATTTGAGCAATTTTTTAAAGAAAGTGGAAAAATTTAAAGCCCCTGAAAAATATTTTAATAAAAATCAGGGTTCGGAATTGCTCTTTGCTCGCAGCTCTCGAGAGCCAGCTCATAGCACTTGGCTCTTGGCTCTGAGCTGAGAGCCCTACGTCGAGAGCCGTGAGCCATCAACCGGCTCTCGGCTCGTGAGCCACAGCACAAGGCTCTGAGCTGAGAGCCACTGCTCGGAAGCCGTGAGCCCTTAACCCGCTCTCGGCTCGTGAGCTATAGCATACTGCTTTCAGCTTGTAGCCACGGCTCGGGAGCCGTGAGCCATCAACCAACTCTGTGCTCGTGATCCATAGCTCTCGCCTCGTGAGCCAATGCTCTCTGCACGTGAGCCATAGCTCTCGGCTTGTGAGCCAATGCTCTCGGCTCGTGAGCCATAGCCACTAAAAGAGGAAAGATCAACATATTTGGGACATATACTTCGTATATGGGCATTTCCATGGTGTCGTACGAATTAAAATAAAAAAAAAAAACAAAATACATATTGCTAAGGTTGATTTTGTGGCTCACGCTACAAGAGCAATGGCTATGGTTCACAGCTCAGAGCCGATAGCTGTGGCTCACTAGCCGAGAGCCCGTTAATGGGTCACGGCTCCCGAGCTGTGGCTCTGAGTGCTGTGACTCACGAGTCGGTTGATGGCTCACGGCTCCCAAATAGCGGTTCTCAGCTCTGAGTCAGAAGCTGAGACTCCCAAGATGTGAGACGTTTAGTGCTCCCGGCTCTCGAACAGCGGCTCTCGGCTGTGAGCGAGAGCCGAAAAGAGGCAGAGCGCGCGGCTCGCTCGTGAGCAATTCCGAACACTGATAGTGGGTTTCTAAATACCTTAAACATTTTGATATTTATTGTTGTATAGCTATAGTCTGATTTATTTTAAGAACTCTGATTCCGCATTATTATTCTTATTCGGTGTTCCCTGCCCCCCCTGCCCCTTTCTTGCTCAAAAGAGTCCTCTTTATTTGAGTCGATTTGGGAGTGGTGGACTCGTACGAGCTTTCTAGTTTCATTGAAAAGGTATATTGAGCTAATTTCTGGTAGCACCTAGGTACTAATTAAAGCTTATAAATCAAAACGTTTGCCAAATGAATCAAAATTAGCAGCAAACCTAAACCAACCATTTCTAGTTGTCTTTTCACTAAAAATACAGATGTCCACATTGCACCCTTCCATCAACTCTCGCAATTTTGCCACCGCCATTTCGGTAGCATTTACTGACATGACCAAAAGTGCTTCACATGTTTCCCATTGTTTATTGTTGTTGGTGTTTGCTTGTGGGTGTTATTGTTGGTAAAAGGGCAAGTGTGTTGCCTCAAGTTGGTGTTGCTGTTGCTGTTGCTGCTGCCACCATTTGATTTTCAATATGATAATTGCACGAGTCAGTCAAAGTTATTTGACAATTTAATTGTTGCACTCAATTCAAACTGAAGCATTTTCCATTGCCAAATCAAAGTCAACCAAATGTCAAAAACAAAAAAAAAAAACACCTAAATCAAGATATTTAAAGGTGTAAAAATTGGGCTGCGGTTATTGTCGTAGACATTAAAAAAGGCGATGATAATGATGATCTTTTTATAATGATGATTGCCGCTTTTTATAAAGCCAATTTGCGGCCTCTTTTATGCAATTCGAGTTTGAGTTGCACTTAATGATATATGATTATGATTTTTGTGTTGCACTTTTGTCGTTTACCCACTGTTGATTGTGGTTGGGCTGGCATTTGGTCTGTATGTGGTGTGGTGTGGTGTGGGTGTGCTGCTCTATGCTCGATTAACTGTGCCATTTGGGCTGACTTGGGCGCCATGTATGTTAAAATGGTGTGAGGAAGTTAAATCGTTTGTATATGTAATAGGACCAGGTGTTTTCCAGCTGCCCTTCTGTCTGTAGTCAATTGTTTGGACACCTGGGTCGAAGTGGTTTTCGATTAACGAAGCAAATAGATTTTAATGGCATTATTTTGTTCAAGAATTACATGACTTTGAATTAGTTTTTTATAATCTTCTAGAGAAATACACAAATAGACAGTGCCGAACGGTGTCCAAAATGTCCAAAGGAAATATACAATAATTATAACATATTTTTAAAAACTTCAAAGCATTTTGTAAACCTTTTTGGAAATATTAACATTATGATTTGTTCCCCTTTTATACCCTTGCAAAGGGTATTATAATTTTTACACAAGTTTCGAAGCTAAGGAGCTGAAATTTTGCACAGAGTCTGCTTTTTATTGAGCGCTACTAATATGTCGTAACCTACATGATTGGATGACTCTATCTCATTGCTCCCATATAAACAATCGGTAGAAAAACTAGTTTTAGTGGGAAAAACTTTTTTCTTTTCAATGGAAAAGTCTTCAAATTTTATATTCATGTGTTTTTTATGCTATTTTAAAACTGTGCAAAGTTTGACACAAATCGGACAACTATATGGTATAGCTGCCATACAAAAGAAAGGTCTGAAAAACAGTTTTAGTTAGAAAAACTTTTTTGTTTTTAATGGTAGTATTCCGCAATTTTGTAGTTACATGCTTTCACTTAATTCTACAAATTTTTGTTCAAATCGGATGACTATATCGTATAGCTTCCATATGGGTCGTTGTGGGAAAAAGATTATTTTAGAAAATATTTAGGCGAGCACTTGCAAGGTTATATTTTCTCGTTTTTATTAAATTAAGGGTAGCTTTTTATACTCTTTACCGTAGTTACACAGTTATTATTAGTCCAAAAGTATGTAACAGCCGACCCTATAAAGTATATATATATTCTTGATCAGCCGAGTCATGTCCTTCTGTCTGTCCGTATGAACGCACAGATCTCAGAGATGGTAAGAGATAGAGGCTTGTCATGTATAGAACATATGCTTCTTATGTCTGCAGGCAGATTAAGTTTATTTTCAATTTTGGCCACGCCCCCTCCCGCCACCGCAAGTTAGAAAAAACGCCATATCTTCCACAGTTTAAAAGATAGATGGCTCGTTCCTTTTAGACATATTTAGTTATCAGTATAATTTATCGATCCGCCAAAGAAATGATGAAGATCGGATGAAAAGTTGTCGAGTTATGATCAAAAGACTGTTCGCTGCATCGAAATTTATGCTAAGCGTTGAATTTCGCTGGTACAGAGTATGTTATAGTCGAGATTGACCGACTTTCTTTCATGTTTTTTAATAGAAACAGTTAAGATTCGGTTGATCAATGTTTTGACCAAGATTCGTCTATAGATTTCATTCTAAAGCCCATGAATGTCTTTGTATTTGAAAGGACTGTATTTATCGGCTTTCGGGAGGAAACTCTGTTTGAAATTCATTCACAAATTTTCAGATATGCGAGCTCTATCCTTTCACTTTGTCTTTCTCGTATTTATGAATATAATCTAGTTTTGTTTTCTGTGTTTTATTATCTGCTCTTTTACTTCCCCTTCGAAACTATCGAGTGATCCACATCAAAGAAAACAATTAACATTTAAAATGACCAAAAATCAATTGAACCGGTTGAACTAGTGCAGCCCAAAAAAACAAGTTCCAGTCTCTACCAGCGCCACTTCGACCACCAACTGGGAAATCATAATATCGCGATTGTCAGTTTAATGACTTTACAATCGATCTACAAGGCATAGACAGTGCGTAGACAACGCGTTGTCGACGCATTTTGCCATTTTTGGTTGCAGTTTCGTGATCGATAAAACTGAGGCCAAATCTGAGACCTTGTTCCGGGACGAAGGCCAAGCTGCTGTATATTAGGTATTAAATGACGATTTATGTAATTTTACATGCGATTTGTACAGTCGTTTGGTGGGCAATGATTGATAACATAGTAAACAAGGGAATTTTTTATACAATTTAACTATCAAGCAGCTAGTCAAAGAGTTCAGAAATATTATGACAATTTTTTAATCCCATACAATTAACAGTATAAACATCTATATTAAATGACTAAGGACCGATTTCTTATCTTCTACATAAAGCTATCTGTCACATAAACCTACAAATAACAGATCAAAATCTATGTTTATCTGACACATAGCAGCTAAGTAGAAGATGTGAAATCGGCCCTAAGTGAAAGCTTTAATTTTAATTATTATCTTTGGTCTCATTTGATGATTGCTTGATTCGTAAGTCACGGTAAATACGTAACTTAAATCGTCCCACAAAAAACCAATCAAACCTCAGGGAATATACTCGCTCCGTTTCTGGTTTCCAACCACAAAAACTCAATCAAAACTTATCGCAATTAACACCTCACACGTTTCACTGAGCCGCTGCTTAACTATTAACAAAAAACAGCACGAGTATTTTATCATAGCCAAAATCCAAGAATCATCCACTTGTCTCATTAATAACTTACAGCAAAGCCCGCATTGTTTGGCTTCACAAACGAACTTCCGCAAACTTCTTTAACGCATAAAAAACCAAAACCAACAGCAAAATTAAAGGCGAGAATAACACAACAAGTAAGAAAAATTACCATATCTACGGCCATAAAATTGATGTTTTCCTACTTGATACTTGGAAGCGGATGACGTCGACATTTGGGAGCTCTCGTGCTTAAGTACAGGCACAACAACAGCAAAAAAAACATAAATAAATAACATTTTTATGCCTTTTCATAATTTTAAGTGATGATTATGCTGATTTTCGTGTTTACTTTTTTTTGCTGGCGGCAATTTGGCAGCAGCAACAACAAAATTCAAATTAATAATCATTTTACAATAGACGAAAAGGCACACGACACGAGACAATGGACGACTCTCCATCTCCATCTCACATGTGTGTAAAAATATCTGAACGGTTGCGTTCCGTTTCTGTTATAGGTTGTTGATCATTCATTGCTCAAGTGGTTCATGTCCATTTCGAATTAGGAAAAAATACAACAAAAAAATGAAGACAAATAGAATCAAAGCATATATTTAAAAATACACAACGAGTTATAAGAGGCAGAGAAGACATTTGTTTAAATAAGTGAAAGGCTGGAAGTTGGTTGGATGGTGTAAGAAAGATAAGCAGTCTGTTGGCCCCAAAAATTTATAAAAATTAATTAGAGCAAAGACCATGTAAGGAAATTTTCGGCATTTTCATTGAATTTTTCCATCTTAAACACCAAAAACTAATCCTGTCACAGAATAATTGGCTTGTAAACCCTAATATTAAACATTGAATTTGAATCAAAGTCTATTTGGATGAGTTTTAATTAAGTTTTTGTTAAATTTTATTCTTGGCAAAAGTTGCATTTAACAAGTAACTTTATTCCACATACTGATAAATGTAAAGCAACGTTTTCAATATAGTTCTCAGTAGTTGACCATGACTTTGAAGAAGATTCTTGATCTAAACTTTGTTCCTTAGCATCCTTCTTTAAATCACTTTCCGAGAGAAATTTATAGTTTAACACACTATAACGATTTCTGTGCCATTTTTAAGAAGCACTGATTTGACTTCCGGAACGCTTTGAGTTCACAAGTTGATCATTCTTTCAGTCCTGCATCCGTCGTCAAACAAATAATCTTATCCTTTACAATAGATTAGTCCGATCTTTAAGCAGTCAGGCCAAAGTTGTTCAAAAAGCACTTTTTAATGATACTGATCTTCATCTGCTATGCTGACATATTCCAAAGTTAGCCAAATGATTTATGCAAGTAATGAAACTAGAAATTGCACCTGAACCCATTGGTTCTATGATTCCCATTGTATACTTTGCCAGAAACTCTACTTTTTGTTGCCAGTCGAATCTTGTTGGAATCGAACTTCGACTACATTTTTCCTAAGTAAATATGCCTCCATCTCAAGTCAGAAACATTTCTAAAAACAATCCCTTAAACATTTATTTGTTAATCTATGCCTTTTGGTTTGAAAACCAAATCACTGATGAGTTCTTTTTGTCGAACTTTCTATGTCGAACTTTGGTACCGTGAAGTAATATCAAGAGATATATTAAAACCTTGTATCCACGGATTTATTCTTATCTAATAAGATCCCGTATCAATAGATTTTAATACTGGGTTAGCTATATTACACCATTACGGATAATCTTCTTTGGCTGGGCACTTATTTGCATTGTCCATATCGAAACTTGTAGCCTCTCCTTACAGTAATAGTTTTCTTTGGCTTCTAAGAGTTGGAATTCGGTTGGACTTTAATTCTGTGTCACTTTCGATAGTAACATAATGATGGTAGTGATTATTACCTATGCAACTTACCATGTTTTTCATGATGGAAGTTTTATCCAGGAATACACAAGTGCAATAGATCTGGATGGAGTACTAAATAGACTTAAAATGCTAGCTCCAAAAACGCAACGGATTCTGTGATTCTGTTCTTAAAATTACCAACTGGCTTTAACACTTTTCTTAAGAAGTGATGGAAGATTTGTGACCCTAAGTAATAACATTTTGGTCTTTGATTTAGTCATGACTCATAGATAATTCGAGCCTACTTTAGATCTTATGGCAAAAACAAAATGCAAAACCTTTGGACTTATTCCTAAATCATCCGTTTTTTAATCTTCTACATAGCAGAGCAAAATCAAAGCTTATCTAACACATAGCAGCTAAGTGGAAGATGAAAAAACGACCCTTTGATTTTTATTATACTCTGTACCGAAGGTACATAGAGTATTATAAGTTTGTGCAAAAGTATGTAACATCCAGAAGGAAGCATCTCCGACCCCATAAAGTATATATATTCTTGATCAGCATCAACAGCCGAGTCGATATAGCCATGTCCGTCTGTCCGTCCGTCTGTCTGTCCGTATGAACGCACAGATCTCAGAGATGGTAAGAGATAGAGGTTTGACATGTATGGGACATATGCTTCTTATGTCTGCAGGCAGATAAAGTTTATTTTCAATTTTGGCCAGGCCCCCACCCGCCCCCGCAATTTAGAAAAAACGTCATATCTCCCACAGTTTTGAAGATAGATGGCTTGTTCCTTCTGAACATATTTAGTTATTAGGATAACTTATCGATCCGCCAAAGGAATGAAGAAGATCGGATGAACGGTTTTCGAGTTATGATCAAAAGACAGACTTTCTTGGTACAGAGTATGTTATAGTCGGGCTTGACCGACTTTCTTTCTTGTTTTTTTAAAGAAATATTTGGAATTTTTTTTAAAAGGAATATTTTGATGTTATTTTGGGGTCTGATAATTATTTTTTTTATAATAATTCGAGATAAATTAATTGTATATACCGAAACACTGTTCAATCAAGTATTTCGGCATTGAAGAAATCGTTCTTGAAATAAGAATTTGAGTCTTGAATCAAGTTTAATTTATTTTCAACGTTCCATTTGCTGGTTTGTACTCGATTCAGTAAAAAGTTATTGATGTTTTTTATAATCTTTGCGAATCAAATGTTCATAAACTAATAAGTAATGCAATAAATAGTCGAATTTTCGAAGAACTTTATTATCTTGTATGCGTAATTTTTGCTTAGGATAAGTCAATCTCACTGCATGAAAATTCTCAATTCTGGTTAAACATTGTTAAGGTCAATCTATTGTGTTTAAAATCCTAAGCACCCTTTTAGAGTAGGAAAATCCCAGATCTGTATTTAAAGCCCGCAGTGATTTAATATAATAATAATGATAGATATTTGATAGCCTTTAGTTATTCATATTTTAAAATGAATTCCCCATTTGAATACTTAGTTATGCCAACAATTTATTGACTTTCGAAAATAGCAATCTTAGCCTTTTAGTTCTTCTTTTCTGTTTTGTTTTGTTTTGTTTTTTTGCCCCCCCCCCCCCCCTCAATTTTGGTTATTTTTGCATATTTTGTCACTCTGTGCCAGACACTTTGGCAACGGCGCTCGCCTCCGCAACACACATACAATATATCATTTGAGATGATGAAGACCCCTTTTAACTGTTTAAGAAAAAAAAAACAAAAAAGATTAATGATTTGCCTTAATAAGAATGCTTTTTAAATTGTACAAATTTGATTAGGTTTCTCTCTCTCTAGTCTCATATGAATAAACATTATTTAGTGGGTTGGTTCCAGACACATGAGTCACAAACCATTTGGACGACTTACATTTATATATGCAACAAATGCGGAATCATTTTGGTTAAGTTGTTTGGCCGTTCGAGAGGCAAGCAAAGTTGTCTATAAATTATGCAAATGTATTTTAAGTCAAAACTTGTTGAACAGAAAAAAAAAAAATAACAAAAATAAACGGGCCAAAAGCGCGTGTGCTGTAAACCGGAAAAAATGTTGACGAATGTTAACAAAATATGCAAACAGAGAAAAAAAACATTGCACATTGATTATGCGATTTTGTTGTTGCACCTTTGAGCCGCTCACTTGGCTTGAAGTCGAAGCCATTGACAATGAATTTTTGCTTGCCAATATTTGCACATGTGTGTGTGTGGGAAGGGAGAGAATGTTACGCATACGCAGCGTGGCAAGGCGCAGCAAACTGTGTGAGGCAACCACATTTCCGGATGTCATAGGAAATGGTTGTTTTTTTTTTTTGTCTAGTTGAGTGTTTGTTGTAATTGCTCTCAAGGTTAGTTGTGAATTCGAAGTGCATTTCGAAGGTGTTGCCAGTTGCCAGTTTGGTATATACAGCATAGAAGGTTCTTGTGTGGTGCCAGCTGGCTGGCTGGCTGGTTGGTTGGTTGTGCTGCTGTGTCTAACAGAGGGTTGGTTGTGCTTTGTCGAGTGGTCTCTCGTCAAATGTTTGTCTAACCAGGTTGTTGACACGAGTGAGTTGGAGTGGCAGTTGATATGTGTCTCTAAAGATACACATTTAATACTAAAAGACATAAACCTTACCAGTTTGAATTTGTATACTTCTTCCTCCAGCCATACCGATCGGCAACTGGACCCCGCCCGACATTGACTACAACGAACGCTTCACCTGGGAAGGTGCCAACGATATGAGCGCCAACTATCATCAGGCATTGCAGCGGGGTTTACCCTTTCCCATTCTCACAGTGGCCGAGTACTTCAGTCTGGGTCGGGAGGGTTTCTCCTGGGGTGGACAATATCGTGCCGCTGGCTACTTTGCCAGTATTATGCTGTGGGCCTCGCTGGCCTCGTGGCTGCTAATGAATCTGCTGCTTTTGGCAGTGCCTCGCTATGGCGCCTATATGAAGGCATTGACGGGTGCCCTGCTCGTCTGCACCACAGTGGGTTATCATTGTCTGCTGCCGCAGCGACCGCTGAGCATTCATTTGGAGGGCGGAAAACTTGAATTCCATTTTGGCTGGTGCTACTGGCTGGTGCTGGTGGCAGGTAGGTCGATCAGCTCAAAGCAAACCAATTGAAAGTGATTAAATGTTTGCTTTTCTTCAGGAATTCTCTGCTTCATTGTGGGTGTACTCATCTCTATCATAGACTTGGTGTGGCCACACACCTTCTCTACGGTCTTGGAGGTGTACTATGGCACACCCTATGATCGTCATGTGATTCTGGAAGAGTCCAGTGATGTTAGATATCGTAAGCCACGCAACAGTCGCGGCCTGGAAGATCCTCCCGGCTTGGGATCACGTATTCTACGTCGCCTAAGCTCAAAGGCACGTGATATGCAGGGTGCTGTGCCGCCCAGAAGAAATAGTCCAGCTGGTGTGTCGAGCAGTGGTGTGGAGAACAAAGCCTTTCAGGCGGATGTGCCCAAGAGTCCTTGGCGGTATCCGTTTAGGCGGGCCCAGCAATTGCCCCACATGCAGCCGCAGCAGTCACAGCAGCATCCGCTTCAGCATCAACATCAACATCAGCCGCATCATCATCAGCAGCAATTGCAATTTGTGGGCGGTCCTGTGGTACAGCATCCTATGCATCATATGCAGCGCACACTGTCACAGGATTCTGGTTCGAGTATAGCCTCAGCGGCAGTGCAAATCTCACCGCTGCACAAACATGCGCTGGCCAGGATGTTGCCGTAAGTTGAGTGTTATATTGTGTTTGTATTCAAGTGATATCCATTGAAATTTCTATTATTATTCGTATTCGTATTCCTTTTAATGTTCCTATTTGTATGCCTATTTCTATTCTTATTCCTATTCCTATTCCTATTCCTATTCCTATTCCTATTCCTATTCCTATTCCTATTCCTATTCCTATTCCTATTCCCATTCCCATTCCCATTCCCATTCCCATTCCCATTCCCATTCCCATTCCCATTCCCATTCCCATTCCCATTCCCATTCCCATTCCCATTCCCATTCCCATTCCCATTCCCTTTCCCATTCCCATTCCCATTCCCATTCCCATTCCCATTCCCATTCCCATTCCCATTCCCATTCCCATTCCCATTCCCATTCCCATTCCCATTCCCATTCCCATTCCCATTCCCATTCCCATTCCCATTCCCATTCCCATTCCCATTCCCATTCCCATTCCCATTCCCATTCCCATTCCCATTCCCATTCCCATTCCCATTCCCATTCCCATTCCCATTCCCATTCCTATTCCTATTCATACTCTTTTAAATTAACCATGCTTTTAATACCCTTGCAGAGGGTATATTGAAATTGTCCAGATGTTTGCAATGCATTTAAGGAAGCATTTCCTAACACATAATGTATAATATATATATTCTTGATCAGAATGACGAACTGAGTTGTCCGTCTGTTTCTATGCTAACTCCTCCGTCAGTTTTAAAGCTATCTCGACCAAACTTTGCACGAAGTCTTCTCGTACAAATACGCTGTAAATATTTCGGAACCGGCCGGATCGGATGACTATAACATACAGCTGCCATGGGAACGATCGGTCGAAAAACTAGTTCTAGTGAGAAAAACTTTTTTGTTTTTAATGGAAACGTCTCCAATCTTCGTATTTACCGTATTTAAATGCTTCTCCATGATTCTGCCAAATTTGGTCTAAATCGGACATCTATATGGTATAGCTGTCATAGAAAAGTAAGGTTAGAAAAATAGTCTTAGTTGGAAAACCTTTTTGGTTTTCAATGTAAGCCTTTTAAAATTGGCAAATATTTATCTTTTAAGCTTTTACACAATTCATCAAAGTTTTGTCAAAATCGGATCATTATAGCATATAGCTGCCATAGGAATGATCGGTGGAGAAACTAGTCTTAGTGAGAAAAACTTTTTTGTTATTAAAGCAAACGCCTCCATACTTTATATTTCTTAGTTTGCTATGCTTTCCCATGATTCCACTGAGTTAGGTCGAAATCGGCAATCTATATAGTAAGACTGTCATACAAAAGTAGAGTCAAAATAGTAGTCTTAGTGAGAAAAACTTAGTTGTTTTCAATGGAAATATCCTTCAATTTAGTAAGAAAAGCGTGCAGCGAGGGAATACCAACTTCGGCCGAGCCGAAGTTAACTTTCCTCTATTTGTTCTTTAAAAATCTTACACCCGCGGTCACCTTCACTAGCTGTTGGCCTACAAATATATTTCTTTTAAGATAAGATCTTCATAGTTATGAATTCTGAATAAATCTTCTTTGTTGTAAGTTTAAAAATTTCGAGTAGTAGTAGTAGAGTGTAGAATAAGTAATTGAGTAGGTTTTTGATTTTAGTATCTATTCAATTGTAAAATTTTGCAAATGAAAATAAAAACATAAATCTAAATTGAAGCCGATTTCTGTCTCTTCTATTCGTCAGCCGGAACTACCTACCTACCTACCTATATACATTAAAACATTATAAAAATATTAAAAATACGCTTCAACTCATAAGCTTACCTCTTTCTCTTCCATTCCCAGAAATCCTCCCGTGGAGCGTATCCGTGACATGGATCACTGGTGATGCCATTTAGACCAAACCATAGAGCCCAATTAATTGTAGTTCTTAACAAATTCTTGACAATTACTTACTTAAAACCAACAACTTAACGACAAAAACGCTACAAACCATTTGTGATAATTTCTTAATATAAAAAAACGACGACGAAAAGAAACGAAAACAAAAAATTGACAAAAATCACCTAATTTTACTTGACGTACTAAATTTAGTTCTTAATTTAATTAAATTATTTTAAATGTATAAGTTGATCAAAAAATGTAATGTAATTGGCAGCAGGCAGCCAAGTTAACCCGTTTTTTTTTTAGTGATGTTCATTTGTGATAAGCATAAGCGAGACCTGCCACAAAAAAACCCACACAAAAAAACCCGTCGCGTTGTCGAAAGGACACCCTACAACGAGTTATGATTACGATATAATTTATTATGTTTGAAATGAATTCCATGCCAGTGTATACTACTATTATGTTAAAGATAAGTCAATTCGAAAATTTGTAAAACTCGTGTGTAAGGCTGTAGGTTGTAAGCTATGACGAATACTATTGAAATTCAGGAGCGACGATAAGTTTTTATTGGGGAAAACATGGGAAAATGGGGGAGTAGTTAGATTGGATAGATTTGTAGCATGCTTTTTGGGGTTCAATTCAATGAAAGTGATTAAATTTTACTTACTTAAAGTTGCCTTCCATTTTCCAAATTAATATCTATATACTTTACATTTAATGCTTTTCCATTTGTTCTTCTCTGACTTCAGTAGATTTATTGGAGCAAAAACAACAATAATACCAAAAAAAAAAGAAAAACCATGCTTTCTGCACCCCTTCCCCTCTTCGCAACTACAAAAAAAAAAATAAAAGAAACCAGGCCCATAAGAAAAAATGTCATAAATAAGAGCGCTGCAATTTGTTTATATTAAAATGGAGAGTCAAAAAGCATTCTAAGGTCGAGGGATCCAGTGCACAGATTTCCAACATTGCATGGCTGCCAGCATAAGCGACAACAACAACAACAACAGCAGCATCTCCCGCATCCCCCCCCCCCCCCTCTCTCTCTCTCTCACTGTCGTATTGCATGGCCTGCTGTTTTGTGAATTATGCGCCTTTCCGTTGCATGTGGCGGCATTCCCGAAGCCAAGGCCCAAGTCCAAATAATGGCATGACGCGCCTGGCTGCATATTTTTGAAGTCAGCAACAGAGCTGGGAGAAAGGAAAGGACGGCTCACCCACAACTAACTGCGCTCGTTTTTGCAATAAAAATGTCATAAATCTTGATTTCTTGGACTCTAAACCAAACGCGTGCGATAGCGACCTTTGCCTATCTGGCAGAGTGTGTGTGTGTGTGTGTGCCTGGCAATATAACTGTCTATTTATGCTCTGCTTGCATATGAAGTACATTTTATTTGTTTTTATTTATTTGCACTCGCTTTGCCAAAGGCGAAGGTCTCTTGTGTGCAAGAGAGTGATAATTGATTTATGTTTTCGGAAAGGCTCGAGACAAGCTGCTAACTGAAGCATTTTTAAATGGAAGTTCACTTCAGGTCAATTATTACATTGCAATGCAAGTATTTTTATGGCTTTTAAATGTTTTTAAACATTCGAGAAGCTGACGCATGAGAAACATGGTGCAAATTATATTCCTATTATGTATGAAAAGCTTTTAAAAATGGGTAAAAATGTGGGAAAAATTCACAGAAGGTTAACAATTTAATAAAAAAGCAGTTAACATACAACAAAAAAATATATAAAAATATAAATATATTAAAAAACGGGAGTATAACAAACTAATTTTATGCCTTAGTAAGAAAATATAATGATATTTGCGCCTCAAAGTATGCTGTATATATTTTATAATATTTTCCTTAAACCTCATTTGTTTATTACACCTAACAATAGTCAGACAATCTCAGTGAATGCACAGTGTGGACTAGGTTTGACACTGCCCATCGATTATATAATATCATTCAAATATATATTTGTTAACGGAAATAAAGTTAGCATACTTTAAAGCGTTAAAAACCAGCATAAACGTAGTATTTGAAACGTTTTTTATAAGTCACAAATATTAGACTAAACCCTGCTAACTTCTTGTCCTGTTTCTCGTCAAAGGAAAAGTTTGGCGATAGTTTTGAGAAGCGAATAGTTTAGTGATAGTTTAATGATTGAAACAAATACCGCGCTTGTACACAAAAGGAATATAATGATAATTGCCCCTAAAAGTATGCCATTTTCATATCCTTAATAAATTCTCAATTTAAATAAGTAACTGAGAGTCATTTATGTCTGCGTTATACAGAATCCATATTTTGCATTCACTAAGATTGACGGACTTATTGAGGGTATTCAAAATGAGTTGAGAAAGGGTATTCAAAGAGAATTGATTTCCTGAACTAGTAATGGTATTAAACATAGCATACTTCACAGAGCATTTATCATGATAATTTTGTTGTGTATAAACAGGGTAAAATATATTACATTAGGTATCGATTTTGTATCATTCAAAGGATATTTAAGTGATGGGTGGTATCTTTTTTCTTCATTCAATCGAGAAATTGGTCAGATATACCTCTAAAATCGACTTAAATTCTTGAATGCGGTACTTTAATACAAATTGATCTGGCTTTTTCATCATTAAATCTTTGTATGGGCAATACATTACTTAGCAATCTCTAAGCAGACCCGACTTTCAGTCTCCCTTTTAATACCCTTGCAAAGGGTGTTATAATTTTGTCGAGAAGTTTGCAACGCATAGAAATATTCATTTGCTACCCCATAAACTATGTATATTGTTGATCAGGGTGACGAGCTGAGTCGATTGAGCTTTGTCTGTCTGTCTGTCTGTATAAACTACTCAAGCTAGTCTCTTAGTTTTAAAGCTATCGAGCTGAAATTTTGCACAGAGAGTATTCTTTTTGCTGCACAATACTAATATATCGGAACCGATTGAATCGGATGACTATATCTCATAGCTCCCTTGGAAACAAACGGTCGGAAAATTAGTTTTAGTATGAAAAACTTTTTTCATTTCAATGGAAACGTGTCCAAACTTTGTATTCATAAGTTTTCTATGTATCTTAATAATTCTGTCAAGTTTGATGAAAATCGGCCAACTATATGGTATAGCTGCCATACAAAAGATAGGTTTAAAAAACAGTCTTAGTTGGAAAACCTTTTTTATTTTGAAAGGTAGCATCCTGAAAGTTTGTTTATGTTTGGTTCACTTGCTCTTAATTAATTCTATAAAGTTTTGGCCCAATCGTATGACTATATAATACAGCTCCTATACAAACTATCGGTCCGAAAATGGATCGTTGTGCGAAAAAGATTATTTTGGAAAATATTTCAGCGATTACTTGCCCGGATTTTAAATCTACGGCACAGACGAAGTTAGATTAACTTTCTCGTTTTCTTTCTATGAAATTCTTTAGTCTTTTATTTGACAAGAGCGCGAGAGAGAGTAGGAGAGTGAGAGTGAGCGCTAGAGCGAACGGCTTACATGGTCTGAAATCAAAGAACCAAACGCTTGAAGAGTACGAGAAGCACTGAACGTTTAAAGTACTTTGCTGAGGTCGCACACTGCGAGCTCCCTACCTTAATTGTTTTCTCAAGCACAGTAAAGGGCGACGCGACGACCCCTGATGTAAGTCACTGTTTTTGGGCACACTGACAACAAAAGTCGTCATGATAATCTGATACTCGATATATCACTGACTAAGCAATATCTGCTATCACACAAACAGAACTTATAATCACATTGTGACTGGTTGAATTAAAAATAACAAATTTGATTTGCTTCCAAATTTCTCTGCATTGCAAGTTTCAAGTCAAAATACATATACCCTTTGCCAGAATCAAGTATCATTATCTGCCTACCGCTTGAGCGACCACTGGAGCATAGAAATCTTCAATCTCAGGTTAATAGTTTCTCAATTTCATTCTCACAAACGCACTTGATTATTGCCATCGCCTGCCCCATCCATCCATTCCGCTCGTCTCCTTGTTGCTCCATCAATTTTGTGCTGCAATCACTCAAAGTAAAAATTGTCATCAACCTTCCTCAGCTTCAACTCCAACTGCGAAGATACTTAAAAAAAAAAAAAAAATGCCAAATGGAAAAAAAACACACAAAGAATGACAAAACCCGAAAACGAATTGCAACAAAATGCTCAAACACACTCAACGAAATTGACTTAAATAAATAAATGGCATAAAAACAAAGACAAACACATGCACACAGCAAGGCTGTGGAGTGATGGGGGCGGGGGGGCGGTACAAAGGGCAGAAGGAATGACACGGAAACAAAGTGCATGCTCAAAGAAAAATCGAGCAGGGCTTGGGGATGGCGTGTTGTTTGTTGTTAGCTTGTTGCAACATTCTCATTTCATTTGATGTAGTCAACGCAACATCGAATGCAACTGCAACAGCAGTGACAACATTTAGTAGCTCATCCATTTTCATTTGTATTAAGAAGCGCCACGAAGGAAGGCCAAGATGCTGACTGAAGGGAATCCACCCAGAAGTTGTGCGGCCATTACTCAGCAAATACAGTTTAGCTGTTGTTCTTGTTTCTTGTTGTTCCGGTTGACAAAAAAAAAAATAAAAAAAGAGTCCTTCTCCCACCCCCCGTCGTTAGCGCAGCTGCCGAGAAAATTTATCTTATTTTTCATGCAACTCGTTTTATATTTTATTTATTGTATTTCCCCCAATTGTTTCACTTTGGACGTATTGTTAGCCAATGTGATCGATGCAAATTGATGCGTATTGTTAATGGAATTTCAAGTAGCCAAAAAGGAAGAATGAAAAATCGAGTAAATGCCTTGAGTCGATTGGAAGGATATTGCATTTCAGTAGCTAATCCGATAAGTATTTCAGTTAAATTTTATGAATCGGAGTCACATAGAGAGGGAAATAAATACTTATTGCTGGGATTTATGCTAAATGTGCAGGAGTTCGAGGTCTCTGAGAGTCTTTCCGTGGAGTTAATAAGTTCAAATGTCGTATAATGCAAGATCCTAAAATGCACCATCGCTTAGTATGAACTCGGTATAAGGGAAAGACATCTTAAAGTCTTAAACTCATCATTAAACTGAACTGAACTGAACCGAACCGTTTAGCTTTATGTTTGTCGAATAGGTTCATCAATTTCGAAAGGCCTTCGAAATCGATTCGGTTTCTGTACAGAACCGGCTTGCATCCCTGGCCTTCATACATCAAAAGATCTAGAGAATAAGTCTCTTTATTCGAAAAATATTCTTCTTTCTCCTCCATCTTGCTGTTTAGCGTCTGTATGGAGATAGATATGTTTTGTGTTTCTTCTTGGCCTGGTACGACTTCGACATTTGCTAAACTGTCTGCCCCGGTGGCTGGGAGTCCAATAGATTTCCACCTTTCTGGAGATGCTTCCCTGCTGGCCAGAAAAAAATTCTTGCTTAAATATTTTCAAAAAAAATCTTTTACCCCAAAACGTCCCATTTTCGGACCGATCGTTCGTATGGGAGCTATATGAAATAGCCATCCATTGGGACAAAAATTTGTAGATTTAGGTGAAAGCATGTGAAACCAACATGAGCAAAATTTCAGGATGCTACCATTAAAATCCAAACAGTTTTTCTAACTAAGACTGTTTTTATACTCTGTACCGAAGGTACATAGAGTATTATAAGTTTGTGCAAAAGTATGTAACATCCAGAAGGAAGCATCTCCGACCCCATAAAGTATATATATTCTTGATCAGCATCAACAGCCGAGTCGATATAGCCATGTCCGTCTGTCCGTCTGTCTGTCCGTATGAACGCACAGATCTCAGAGATGGTAAGAGATAGAGGTTTGACATGTATGGGACATATGCTTCTAATGTCTGCAGGCAGATCAAGTTTATTTTCCTATTTTGGCCACGCCCCCTCCCGCCCCCGCAATTTAGAAAAAACGTCATATCTCCCACAGTTTTGAAGAAATATGGCTTGTTCCTTCTGGACATATTTAGTTATTAGGATAACTTATCGATCCGCCAAAGGAATGGTGAAGATCGGATGAACGGTTTTCGAGTTATGATCAAAAAATTTTCTTGGTACAGAGTATGTTATAGTCGGGCTTGGCCGACTTTCTTTCTTGTTCAGACCTAACTTTTGTATGGCAGCTATACCATATAGTTGTCCGATTTATAACAAACTTGGCTGAATTATAAAGCATAGAAAACCTATGAATACAAAGTTTGATGACGTTTCCATTGAAAAGTAAAAAGTTTTTCATTCTAAAACTAGTTTTCCGAGCGATTGGTACCAAGGGAGCTATGAGATATGGTCGTACGATCCGATATTAGTAGCGTGCAGCAAACGCTGTCACTCACACATTTTAAACTAGTTGATTTTGTGACCTTTTGTAATTGTCAAATAAATTTTTCGATTTTTAGCAGAAAATTCATATATAATATTTCAAAATTAAGTCAACAAATAGAGGAAAGTTAACTTCGGCTAGGCTTAACTAATTTGGATGACATTTCCACTAAAAACAATAAAGTTTTTCTCACAAAGACTACTTTTCTATGACAGCTAAACTATATAGATGTCCAATTTCGACCAAACTTGGTGGAATCATGGGAATGCAAAGCAAACTAAGAAATAAATAGTATGGAGGCATTTGCTTTGAAACCAAAACTTTTTCTCACTAGAATTAGTTTTTCGGCCGATCATTCCCATGCCAGCTATACGCTATAGTCATCGGATCCGCCTGGCTTCGATACTTGTATACAGCGTATTTGTAACACAAGGCTTTCTGCAAAGTTTGGTTGCGGTAGCTATCAAACTGTTGGAGAAAATTGCACAGAAACAGACGGATGGACAGACGGATATAGCCATATCGACTCAGCTCGTCATGCTGATCAAGAATATGTATAATATAAGGTGTCGGAAACGCTTCTTTCTCTGCGTTACAAACAACTGGACTCAATATTTCAATATATCCTCCGCAAGGATATAATAATGGAATCTTAGGAATCAAAATAAAACTTTGGTTGTGATATTTTGCGATCGACAATCAACTAAGTTTATGTACCTAGAAACAAGTTTAGTTTGAATAGGTTATTCATTAACCAACTAGAAATGTAATCAAACCACGCTTATGCTATTTTTTCTTAATCCTGACTTGCTACAGCAAAACGAACAACTCAGTTGAGTTAAACCTATTAGTAATGTTTGCTATTTTCCCTGTATTAAAATGTGTCATTTTCGGTGCACACTTTTATACAAAATTATCAAATATTTAAACAATCTAGTTGGCCTTGAAACTTTCTTTCAAATGAACCTTACAGCAAAATGCCTTACATTTGTTCAGTTTGTTTCTGGGCACCAAAGCGTTCGGTCGTCTTGTGCTCAAATAGAAGCAACTAATCTTATTTTAAACTAAATAAGTTAAAGTTTTTAATTATTTTAGCTCATTTATTTAATTTCCTCGAGTCCCCCGACCTACTGGCTGAACTCTCATTTACCTTTTTTTTTTCTTTTTTTCTTTTTTTGTTCGCCCTTTTCAATACGACCACGGGTATATTAACTCCGCATACTTAATCGTATTCCAGTCCAGTTTCTATTTTCTTTTTTTGTTCGCCCTTTTCAATACGACCACGGGTATATTAACTCCGCATACTTAATCGTATTCCAGTCCAGTTTCTATTTTCTATTTTCTATTTTTAAATTGCATTCTTCAGCCAAGACACCCACCAAACGGCTCGACTGCAGACAACAACCATTTAGGCCAGTTGTTAGTCTTATACGCAGCATATACTGAGCCATAGATGGCGCCACCCTTTTGTACTCCCTCTCTCAGTTCACATTCAGCTGAATAAAAATTGAGTTAACTGTTCGTTCGTCCTTTGTTCGTTATTAAAGTGCTTCGTTTTCACGAAGTTAACTGAGTGAAAACGTTGAAGAAAAGCCGAGAGCATGAGTCGAAGAGCAAGGGAGTATAAGAGCAAAGAGTGAGTTAAGACTTTTTACCCGAACTGAAGCTCGTTTTTTTTTATGTGAAATTAATTTATTTTGTCTTGACTGCGCGATTGGCTCAATGGCTTTAAGGGCAGGATTTAATTCAAAATTACTAATTTTATTAACTTCTTTAATTGTTGATAATTTATTAACAATAATTTGTGTCGTTTTTGTCATATTTTAACAATTTAACTAAACTCGAACCTTAAACTTAAAATTAAAATTCTATTCTAAATATTAAACAAATATAATATCAAAAACTGAATTCCTCTTTTTAAAATGAATGATTGCTTCTTATATTTTTTTCTATTTTATTTTACAATATTAAACCATTTAACAAACCCAACATCGATCTCAAATATATCCAATAGTCATTCATATTTAATCTCATTTAATGTCCATATTACCAAATCTATAAATCATTTACCACTCTCAATATATCCTTTCTTATGCTTTTTGGCTTAAGTCTAGATATTCGTTCGAAATTCCGAACGGCAAAAAGTAAAAAGATCGTTATCTTTTCAATTGTTATTTTTAAACAACGATCAGAGTTCGGATTACAAACTATTTATGCCAATATTAATGTATTATTATACCCTTTCAAAGGGTATTATACGCATAAAAATTTTAATTTCCGACCCCATAAACTATATATATTCTTTCTTCAGGGTGATTCGATTGAAATGTGTCTGTTTCTACGCAAACTAGTCTCTCAGTTTTGAAACTATCGAGCTGAAATTTTGAACAGAGTCTTCTTTTTACTGCACCACTACTAATATGTCGGAACCGACTGGATCGCGAGACTATATCTCATGGCTCCCATAGGAATAATCTGCCGGAAACTAGTTTTACTACGAAAATCATTTTTCTTTTCCATGGAAACGTCTGCAAACTTTGTAATCGTAGGTTTTCTATGTTTTTTTACAATTCTATCAAGTTTTATTTAAATCGGACAACTATATGGTATAGCTGCCATACAAAAGATAGGTCTGAAAAACAGTTTTAGTTGGAAAAACTTTTTTGTTTTTAATGGTAGCATCCTGCAATTTTGTATTTGTTTTTTTGACATGCTTTCACATATTACAAATTTTTGTCCGAATCGGATGATTATATCATATAGCTCCCATACGAACGATCGGTCGGCAATGGGTCGTTGTGCGAAAAAAATTATTTTTAAAAATATTTAAGCGAGGACTTGCAAGACACAGACGAAGTTAGTTTAGCTTTCTCGTCTGCCCATTCAAAAAATGAAGAAAATCCCTGGATAACACATTCAGCAACCAACTTGAAGTGTTTAAGACATATTTTCCAATGCAAATTAGCCGTCTATATAGCACAGGCCAGCACAAAACGGAGGAATATGCATCGACCTTTAATCATTAGGCATTGACTGCCATTACAAAAGATGGGAAACGAATTAGAGAAGTTATCGACAATGATTTATTCTAAGAAAAATTGCTTAAGTGGTGAATATGCCAATGGAACTATTAAAGGCAAATACTTTTATTAATTCGTTCTTATTTATAAGGAAGGTAGACCTTAAGGTCCATAATGAGGCCGGGTGATTGTTTGGGTGCATTTGATTTAGAAATCCAGTAGGATCATTGACGTTTTAGCGAATTCTTAATTATGAGGATCTTTTTCAAAACTTATAATGAAACAGCGCTGTTATGCAATGAAAGCCAATTTACACTAAAAATGCATACTTAAACCTACGAGCCTAATGGCTAAACCTAATGGAGCGGACTGGATGTCGAATCTAGAAGACACTATAATATATATATTTTTGACTAAGTTTAAATTAAATTTGCTTACAATATTTGTGTATGACATCATTTAAATTAAGTGCCCATTTTCTCTTGAAACTTGTCACAAGCAGGATGTGTAAGTCTAGTTTAATTTCGTGCACTGCCCTTTTAGTATTATCCAGGGCTGCAAAGCGGCTTTAAAACGAACCGGTTCGAGCCTGGAATTCTTGCTTTCATTTCACTGTGAACCAAACCTTGAACAGAACCTCTTTAGATATAAATTCTGAGCCTGAATCTGTTTCGAAACTAATATTTCGGTTCGGTTTAAGAACTATTATAAAGTTATTATAAGCAAAGTCAACTGTTATCTAAGTTATCTGTAATCGTCAAGAAAATCTATAAAAAAAACCTTCAAAACTATTTTGAAAACCCCTATCAATATTGGTACCTGAGTTAATGATTTTGGATTCCAAAGCGTTTTTCAATGATTCAAAAACTTAGGGCTTTAAGCTAGATACTGAGACGCTGAGAAATTTATTGGAGCTCATCTAATTACATAGCTCAGAGAATGCGCTACAGAAAATTCTTAATTAATTCTCTTAAGTACTTTATATAAATAGAAACCCTTTGACTTTGCTTTGATGATTATGAGCTGTGTACGAAAGTGTTTCCATTTAGGTAAAGAATTGTGATAATATGAAAATTCCAGGGTGCTGAGTAGAGATCTTAATGGAAAATTATATTTTAGTTAATCCCATGTGTTCTACAAGTCATTCACTTTCGACCCGATCCCCAAACCATTTGTGTTGTTTTTAGGTTGATTACTATATAAATCTGTATAAACTTGAACCTAGCTTCGAACCAAAACCTTTGCTCAAAACCCTCGAAACTTAACCATTTGTAAATTTTGGTCCTTCGAGGCGGAGCTTGAAAAATGGTGATTGGAGTCGATGACAATAGTATGTGCAATCGATAGTAGCTGCGATAGCTTAGCGTCAACTGTACTTGGCTTGCGTGGTGCCTTTACTTGGAAACGGATGCACTTTGTATTCAGTTATTGTAGTCACTGTAAACTCCACATTTACTGGCCCAAATAAGTTTGATTTTCCAATAACATCGCTGTAGAATATCAGCAAATTAATCGGAATTTTTTTTTGTTTCTATCAGAACACAAAACTTTTAGGGAAATTGTCAAGAAATCTTGTCAAAACCTGGCCTAAGACACTTTTGCTCTCTCTCTCTCTCTCTTCAAGTACCCAATAATCTCACTCAAACCGGGGGGATTCCCCCGCCACCCCCCACCAACAATTTCCACTCAAAGCGGTCGAGTTGGCATCGTCGTCGCCGTCGTCGTTGTCGTCGTCGACGACGTCGTCGTGTGCTTTGTGGGGGCCTTGTGGGGCTCTGCAAATTTCGGTTGGCCCATTCAGTTGAAGCTCAACCGTCGGAGTGTATTAACCGTATGCAAAAATGTTGACGCATTACACGTAGAGCCCCCCACTAAAAGCGTACATCTCGTCCTGCTTCGTCAGCATTCGCGTTGCTCGGTTCGTGTTAAGTTTGCTAATAAAACAAAACAAAAGCAACAAAAAGGAAAAAAATAGGAAAAAATATTAAGACAAAATTAATGAAGGCACCAATCAATACAGCAAGTAGAAAATTAAACTAGGCCAGGTGATGATAATGTTCAGGCAAGCGACGAAAGTGTTAACAAACCCAGCCAAGATGCAAGTTAGCAGCGACCCCTTCATACTTTAATTGCTCTGCTCTCGTTTCCTTTTGGAATACATTAAACTCCCAAGTTATTTTGGTGAGTGTTTGTGTGTGTGTTTCTTAGTGTGTACATGTGTGTTAAGTGTGTGTTTTGATGGTCACGTGGGCCACAAGTTGGTCATGTTGCGTGACACAGACCAGCAACAGCAACAGCAGCAGCAGCAGCAGGAGCAACAGCAACATCAGCAACATCAGCAACAGCAGCAACTCCCGCCGCCAAAGGATTATCCTTAAATTTAATTGCTAGCCAGGTAAGAACATTTTCTACTCTTAAATGTGACTTTTCCTTTTTGCCTGAGACATTTGAGTTTTGCTTGTGTTGGGCGTGAAAACTGCGGTTTTAAGCTTCAGTTTTTCACTTTCATACCAGCTCCAGCTCCTGCGGCAGCAGCAGTTGTTGGTCGCGTCCCTCGCGTCGATTGTCGTAACTTAAAATGCGCCAACTGACTGCCAGAAAGTTGCCAAAAAGTTTTGCCTAAAGTTTATTTACTTGTTTTTTTTTTTGTTCTTCTTTGCCTGCTCTCCCTCTCCATCTCTCTCTCTCTCTCTTGCTGCGTTGTTGCTCATTTCGCTATTGTCTAGCAACGGGGGGAAGACTAAGACACCTAGGAAAGAACCAGCAAAGCTTTAATACTCTTGGGCGTGATAAGAGGAGGGGGACGAATAGTGCGTGAAAAATATGTAAATATGTTTGATTTTATTTCCATTAAGAAAAGAACTTCAAATTACAGGCAACTTCTGTATAAACATAGCTCTCATCAGACTGCTTAGTTAAGGTTTATGACAACACTCTTTTATATTGACAGCTCTCAGAAAAATGACTTGGGAATTGTAAAGCGGTTCAGCTTAAATTGTTTTAATTTCGGTTTTTTGTTCCCATTTACTTCACTACACTCATCAAAGACGTTTTCCATACAAATTAGAAATGAAGAGAAGAGATTACTTACTTTAACAAAGTGAATTCATTCTGTTAGATATAAGAATCATAGCCATTTTGAAAGATATGGGAGAACTAGATGATGTGTTTAATACCATTTACACCTTCCATTTCCACACTGAAACTCTTCTTATGAAGAATATACAATATATGTATATACCTTTTGCATTGTGAGTTTCGAGATTAAAGATAATACCCGTGGTAGCTATTTACCAAATTCAAACAAGTTTAACTACACTTGTTAGAGTTATTCGGGAGCAGGGAAGATTATTAGCTGCTAAGTATGAAACTTATTTTGAAGACTTTTCTACCAAACTTAAATGATCGTATCTCGAATCTTTGTATTTTGAAAACAAATAAAAAGTTAGAAATTTTTTGAACGAGGTACATTAAAACAAAAGGGATTTACCGGCTTACCAGATTTAAGGTTATTACAAAACTTTCACTGTATGATTCCCCGTATTCATTTGATCCAAGAAAGATCCATTAGGACAGTTTATGTCCTTAATATGCTCTTAATCATTTAAAGGTAATGAACATTATTCATAGAATGATTATTTGTCATTTGCCGTTGGATGATCAAAAGGCTATTTAAGATAGTCGAAATGGATACCGGAAATAATTCATTGAATACTTTTTAATATCCTTTTTATTGCTCTGTGCATCCTTTTTTGCAAGTTGTATGTGTATTTTTGAATCCCTTTATTTTTCTACGTACTTATCTGACTGGATCACTTTGCTTTGAAAGTTAATACAGTAGTGGTCCTTGGATAATTCAGTTCAGTTGGTAGTTGTTCGTTGCTGTGAAGCTTTTTTAAAAACAACAAGTAACATCGTTAGTTAAGGAATGCCTTGTCCCCTTTGTGGACTTTATTTCCTCAATTTTTAAGCACGCGTTTAATTAACATTTTGTTGTTAGATTTGCCAATTCAAAACTTATATATTGGGATAAATCCAACATCCGATTACGGTTTTATAATTGCCGATTTTAACTGCTGCACACAATTGATAAATTGGACAACCTTGACTGCTGAGGTGGATTCATACAAAATGTATGATTGTTGACCCCAAAAATTACCTACTAAGGCCTGAAAGTAGAGTCAATGAAGCAATCAGAGTAGCATTCAGCAGAAAATCATCAATATCAGTAATCGTAAATCGAATTTATTTGCTGAGTGCGCAGATGCATTTGTATTACTTTTTTATAATCTTTTAAAAAACTATGAATATCTGAATATCTTGCACATGTTTTCAGCAATTCAATATCGTAAGAGTTTATTTATTAATTCGAAACCTCAGATTAATTACCTAAAGTGAGAATTGTGCACATGGATCTCATTTTTGCATACTCAAAGCTTTGCTGACACACCTTGATGAACATTTTTCTAGGTGTTCAATGGGGCGTATTTTTTTTCGTCTTTAGGTTTCAAGAATGCTAAGTTCTTTGCAGAATATGGCTCAACAAACTCAGTTTACTTTTTAGAGAATTTAACGAAACTCCAAAATAAAATACTTTGCCTGGGAGGCTTCTAAGTTTTCAATCTTACATTGATTTATCAATGTAGTCAAAAATGTTCAACAAAATTATTAAATTATTTCGATCGGAGAGCTGTGAATGAGACCTTGTCGCGCCTTCTTCGTTGGTTAGCATTGGTTAATATTTTTAGTTCAATATTTTAGGAAGACGTTTAAGATGGGCAGATCGATGGATTTGGGATCAACTACTCAACAAGATATTTCGACAGCATTTAAAATTCACTTATAAATATACATTTTAGCCGTTGTTGGTTTAGATTCTCCACACAATATTCTATGTCTTTATGTTAAATCAAAGATAAGTTTACAGCTACTAAAATGATCGAAAAGCCCATCTGTAGTTATTGTGGAGAAATAATCTTTGTTTCCGGTTTAAAAGTTGCATGGGAGACAAATTGTTGATCAGATCTGTGAGTATTACTTCAAACATGAAAACGCTAAACTCAATCTAAATATTGAGATCCGAATAGCATTTATTGTTTGTCTTCTACCAATGATTATCTTTATTTTTTAATTGCCATCTAAAAGATAATGGATAATACATTTTCTTGTGCAATTTCATTAAGTTGAAATAACATAAAATGTGCACCAATATTTTTTTTAAAAATGTTTTTAATGCATTTATTCCACGGCTGTTTACACATACAAAATGCATTAAATTGCACGCTATCAAGATGAGATACGCGTATATTATTATAATAAAAAGTTGCCAAGGCCATATTTGCTTATCAATTTGCATTGAAATGAATTTAAAATCGCATTAAATGCAAAACTTGCTTAATGCACCTTAAATAACAAATGGAATTACACAAAACTGTAGCGCAGCAACACACATTCACATTCACATTCACATTCGGTCAAAACCGCATACAACTCAACCCCTCGAGGCAACTTTGTTTTTTGGGAGGGTTGGTAAAAAGTACATTAAAATCACATTAACCCGTCAACGGTTAACGCTGCGTATGCGTAACTTTTGTTTATGCGCTCTGGCTTAATGCCTTTTTGAAGTACACACACACACACACACACACACACAAATTGGCTTTGGGCCCTTCCCGCCCCTCGTCCTCGCACAATATAAGTAGACGTGTCAATCCTTTGGGCCAAATTTAAAACCATCAAAAGTATCCTTTTTGACATAATTGACTTTTCGCCATAAATTCCCACAATTGTTCCGGTCATACGCTGATGTTAGACCAGCAATTTCCTTTCTCGCACTCCCCGCACCCTTCAGCCATTTAGGCTTTACTGGGACAAAATTGTCAAAATTTTGTGGACAGTTGCCGGGCAGAACAAAAGCAGCTTATCAAAAATTCAGTCTACGAATTTTTGTTTCTGTTTCTGTGCCTGCCAGCGAGTGGTTTAGTCGTGCGTGTTGTTTGGTTGGTCATTTGTAAGGCTGAAATGGGGAAAACTTAATTTGCATATTTTAATTGTGACAAAAATTTCAAGGACCGTCCAAACAGTCCAACCGTTACAATAAAATTTTAAATTTTTGTTTCACTGTTTTTAAGCAATTGCTGAGTTGTAACTATTTGGCAGAGGCTAAGGAAAATGCAAAGGAAACGCTTTAAATTCAACGATATGCCTTCAGCTTTTCAACCATGTCAGACAAAGATTCGCACGAAAGTCGGGAAACTTTTAATACAAATTGTCAGCTGTGCTTGTTAATAAATTATTACTTCAGTAGTAATTCATTCTGTAAACTAAAAAAGAATATTTGAGCACATCGTTAGAAGTATAATTGGAGTAATTTTCAATTTGAAAGTATAGAATATGGGGTGAAGAAAACATTAGAAGTTGCAATATGTTAAAAGTTGTTAAGGCAAGCGAAACCGAAAGCGGGGATATTCTATTTTCAACAATTCTGTTTTATCCTAATTGCAATTGGAAGGAAGAGCATATGGGAATCATGGCTAGTAGTTTAGTCAGAATGATATTAATTGGCATGAAAACGTCCAATTTTATTCTTTAAACCTATGTAGAACGGTATTATACAACTCAGCGAATCTACATAATATGTAACTTTTTAATTTGATGTATTAATTATGTTATTCATAAGTAGGCAGCGGATTTTGCATATTTTTAAACCGATTTTAATCCCTGGAAAAATGTGTATTTAACAAATTTTTTCACATCATTTTGTCTTTTACCAACCATTAAAAAATTGCTTAATTCATCTTCGAATTGAGTGCAGAATTATTAACGTAAAAGGTAAGCACTTCATAAAGAGCCAATTTCTAATCTTCTACATAGAGCTATCACATAAGCCTACCAATAAAAGAGCAAAATCTATGTATATCTGACACATGCCAGCTATTTAGAAGATGTGAAATCGGTCAATAGTGTTGTGCCCATTTACTTTGGCTTTCTTGGATAAAAATCTGTTTGAAAATATGCAAAATCCGCTGTCTATTCAAAAGAATTAACCGTCCCTTTAAATGTCTTTTGAAAATCTCAATAAGATCATATCATATAAAAAAAGGGAGTTATGCAAAGGTACAATTTAGTATGCAATATGGAGGTTTTTAAGCCAAAGCGAACCAAACCGTACCCAACTACAAAGTCTTCATGGTAAACCAAGTCGGTTTCCTTTAAAAAAAAAGCCAAAACTCAACCAAAAACCGCAAAATTAAACAGCTAGGTTTATTATATCAGCGAGTTTGCTTATCGAAAAGGGTTACTTTGACACAAAGAATTTCCTAAAACTGGGGATTTGTAATTGAAAAAATTCATTGGTTTTTGCTACTTACAATGGAGTTCGGTTGATGAATTTAAATCAGCGGTGGGCAGGCTCTTTCTCCCATTAATCTGAGAGTTATATTACGGCAAAGAGCACAAAGCAGTCGCATAAAAAATGGCCTAACTTTTTGGCGTCAGCCTCACACAAAATCTTGCATTTTGCCGCCAACCTCTGCTCCAGCTCTGCGCTCAAATATACTCAGCGAAATAGTTGCAGTGTGTGAGATCGAGAAGACTGAAAAGTCATATATATGAAGTGTGTGTGTGGCTTTCTGACTCGAGCCGCCCTAATAATGGTTATTATACTCTGTACCGTAGGTACATAGAGTATTATAAGTTTATGCAAAAGTATGTAACATCGAGAAGGAAGTATCTTCGACCCTATAAAGTATGTATATATATTCTTGATCAGCATCAACAGCCGTGTCATGTCCGTCTGTCCGTATGAACACACAGATCTCAGAGATGATAAGAGATAGAGGTTTGACATGTAAACGACATTTGCTTCTTATGTCTGCAGGCAGATCAAGTATATTTTCAATTTTGGCCACGCCTCTTGCCGCCCCCGCAATTTAGAAAAAACGTCATATCTTCTACAGTTTTAAAGATAGTTGGGTTGTTCCTTGTGGATTATATTTAGTAATAAGGATAACTTATCGATCAGCCAAAGGAATGGTAAAGATTGGATGAAAGGTTGTAGAGTTATGATCAAAGAATCACTGTTCTCTGCAGCAGCGCAGTAGCAGCGCTGCTTTTAGCTGCTACTGCAGCATCAAAATTTATGCTGACCGTATAATTTGGTTGGTAGAGAGTAATCTATAGTCGGGCTTGACCGACTTTCTTTCTCTTACTACAATTTTCATAAAGATGGGATAATAAATGACAGAGTCTAAAAAATGTTGCATACTTAACTGAGCAGCATGAGTTTATTAAACACTAATTGCCCTGAAGAATGGGTATTTCGAAGTTGGGCAGTGCCGATTTTGACTTACGCTCTAGTTTAATAACCAAACCATACTCCTTCTATACTCCTTTCTTTGAAATTATTCTAGATTTTTGCCACGCTCTCTGACTTCGTTTCAAAAGAAACTTCTTATCTTGAATCCTAGTGATTGTTGTAAACAGTTTCGATTTGGAACAGTTTGATAAATCGATGTAATGCAAAATTTGTTTGTTTCTGATCCTTGTTCCTTGTCAGCCTGTTACTATAAACCTCTCACTTTACTTTCTTAAGCTGAAAGTTTGGTGTATCTTATGCTACAGGCAACTTTTTCGTTATATTGATAATTGGTTCCAAAAAGCTGACCAAAAACACAGAAATCTTTGCTGCCAGATTTCCAAGAAATTCCAAAAATTGTAACTAACTGTCTTCGTTGAAAAAATGTGTTTTGGTTTATTCAGAATGGTATGATCTTTTATAATTACCCATAACCCATACAACTAATCTCTGATTTCCTTCGTTTTGTTCATTTTTCAAACCAATCCCCTCGTTCAATAAAGATGCTCCCACCCTGTCACATGTTGCTTTACATAATCAAAAATAAAACCAAACAACAGAAAAAAGAGACAGGCAATCAAGCAAAAGCAAATAGAAAAACTTGATGTGGTAAAATAGTATATTTGCTTTATTAAGATAAACCGCATTAAATTTGTATTTACCTGGCCAACAAAATTTCGAACCAAAAAACCCGCATGAAAATTATCATCAAAATGTGATTTGCCTGACAAAACACCAGAAGCAAAACCCACAAATAAACATGGGGGTCCGTCCTCCCTTGCGTGTGGTTCACACAGCACAATGGCATAAGAAAAAAACAACAAACAAATTTCCACGCTTTTGAAATCAATCTTCCTAATGACAGACAAGCCAACAAACAGCAACAACAAACAGCAACTTGTAGACACGTGCGTTTCTGTACTTTTACGCTCAAGTATCTGGCACTTGTAACGGTAATCGATCTGAACAATAACTGAAACAGAATGAAATGGCAAAAAATAAAACCAAACAACAAGAACAACCTGCCAAGTCTGGAGTCGGCAGCGAGTTGTTGCTGTTGTTTTGGTTAAGGGATTGCGATTTCAATTCTGCTGATTTCAAATCATTTTCGCCTTTTGTTTTGTGTGGGCTTTCTTTTTGTGTGTTATTTTCTTTTTCAGGGAAATTGTCTGAAGCAAAGAAAAGCGCTTGAATTTCTAAGGAAAAAACTCAAGGTGATTGATAAGTCGTGCATTAGATTGAAAGAGAGTTTATGCAATTAAGACGAAAGTCAAGTTTCAAGTAGATCTACCGGAGATAGAAACTTGTTTTAAATAAATTAAATTTCCCTCTCGAAATCGAATTTCTTTAGCATTTTCAATTTGCTAATTTATTTTCTCTTCGCACACACACACACAAATCATTCGCTTTAACCGAATGCTCAGAGCATCCCTTCCATATCAAATACAGCAAAATCAAACAGATGCCCCATTTTTTTTTTTTTGGTTTTCAATAAACTTATGCAAATATTCAATTTGAGAATGAAATTTCTTTGACAAATGATAAACCCAAACAAAAGGCACAACGAGGCCAACAAAACTTTTCACACCCCGCATTCGCTTATCAAAATTAAAATGAAACTGCCGCCACACACACCGTATTGGTTGCTGCGGAAATACTTTTCACCAGGTCGCTTGCCTAACGAAGTAAATTTCAATTCAACCTTCATCGAGCGAAACTCATTTATATTTATAAATTCGCCGACAAAAAGCGGAAAACGAAAAAAAGTATAAATAAATGGCAAGTGGAGGAAAAGGAAATACAATAAGGAAAATGCGTGTGTCTGGTGGCATAATAAAAATGCAGCAAAACAGGAAACAAATACAAATACACAGCAAAAACACACACACACACAAACACAAAACGCACGGGGCGAGCGAATAATAAAAGTAAGGCCCAAAAAAATGAAAGCGGCCAAAAGGGATAAAAATCCATCAAACTTGCAGATAAGCCAAAAGACGAGATGAGTTTCCCCAAAAGAAATGCTGAAACGTAGACGAAGGAGACCGCAGGATAAATGTATGTTTGTATGTATGTATGTATGCTTAAGTATGTAAGGCAAAGGCCCAGGAGGAGACCAGCCAGGACCAGCCATCGTAAAAGGCGAAAATATTGCGCAAAATAATGTTTCATTTCGGTAAAATAACATACTCATCATTGAATATACAATATAAATGCAAAAGGGACTGGCGAACCAAAGGACCTGCCTGGGAGTGGTGTAGTGAGCGAGTAGTAAAGGCAAATGTAACGGTAACGGTAACGGTAACTGTAAGTAGGAAGAACCTGTCCAATTCTAGACCCCACCACCACCCATCACGTTTAATGTGAGACACGAGTTCTGGGGGGTTAAGCTCGTCCGTGCCACAAAAAATTCAATTCAATTTTTGAACCAGACAAAATTTATTTAAGGCATGTTACTTAATGGTTTCAGTTAGAGGTGAAAATTAAGCGAACAACATTGAGTGGCCGACATTAATTGTGGCCATTACTTTTAATTGAATGGCGGGAGAAAGGTGCGATTTAAAGTTTATGGCGATGTTCAAGGGGAGTGGCCAGAATTAGGAATCAATTCTAACACTTTAATAGGTTGGCTTTAAGTCTCAGAAATTGGTTACATCATAGAATCACATTGGTTGATCATTCTGAGCATAATTTGTACACATCATGCAAGCAGTTCAAAAGACTGAAAATTTCTGGTGCCAATGGTGAATTAAGATGTTGACAGGCAATAAAAAACAACCATATTAGGCTTACATAAAGCAAATTGAAACTTTTAATCAAGGCTGCAAACCGGTCCGAAACCGAACCCCTGAGAACCGGTTCGGTTCGACATTTTTGAACCAGGCATCTTACATTTTTGACTCCTCGAACCTGAACCCGAACCGGACCACTTTTTCGAAAAATGAGGTTCGGTTCACCAATTTAATATGCTTAATAAGAGTTTTCAAAATTCGACAAAACAATGACTCAACGTCTGATTGCGAATTCGAGAAGTTTATGAAAGCAATAAGCAAATATCAAACATATAATCTGTGAATGATGTTATAGATTCCTTTGAAAATTGTCCAAGATTACATCCATCGACAAATGTTTCAACATTTTGGTAAGGTAGTATACTAGCTGTACCAGCAACTCAGGTATCAGTTTAACGCGCAGTTAAGAGCTAGTATAGATGAACAGCTCCTGGAAGATATAGTGCCAATTAACCTAAACTAAGTCGATTCTAAAAGTTGATAATTGAAATAAATTAAGAAACGATCATTATGATTAAGCATATGGATAGAAGGTATATTTGTTTCATTTTAAACGTTTTTATGATTTAAAAGTCAAACTATTCTTCTATGTGCAAGCGAACCAAGGTTCGAACCAGAACCTTGGGTTCAGGGGTTCCAAGAACTGGTCCGCGAACCGAACCTTAGATTTTACAATGGGTTCGAACCCCCGGACCGAACCTCATGAATAATTTCAAAGGTTTGCAGCCTTGCTTTTAACACTTTAGAGCACATCGATTTGCTACAAAATGTAAGCAATGCCGAAGCAAGAATTACTTTGAGGCAGCTTAGAAAGTTGAGCCTGCCTCTTATGGCTGGACGGATGGACATTAAACTACCAAGAATTTTCTAAGTTACGTGTCTATACCATTCTTTAAGGTAATTAATGTTATTTAATCTAATTTTTTAATATTTTCTTAATTTTTTAAATTTTTTTTGTAAGTTTTATTGGGTAATTAATGAATCTTTCCTCTGGCAGGCTGCCAGATTTTTATTATCCTAGTACCTTAAGGGTTCGTTCAGACAGGCAGCTTAGCATAACTTTAGGTGCCGTTGGTGCCATACATGTGTGAACACCTGCCAGTAATAGTACCTAGTAGTTGACTGGCGCCACAGAGAACTTTTTAACATTTCCATATATAATTTACTCAGTTTGAAAAGATTACAAAATCTGGCAGCTATTTTTTTAAATTGTAGAGCGATTTTTGGCAGTTTTTTTTCTACATATTCTAAGGGCCGTTTTCTAATCTACTACATAGAGCTATCTGTCACATAAACCTACAAAAAACAGTGCAAAATCTCTGTTCATCTGTTCCATAGAAGCTATGGAGAAGATGAGAAATCGGCCACGAAACTTCTCTTATCAATCGTTTGTTACTCATTGTAATCTTCATTTATCTACGACCCTTTCTTTCTTTCCGAATTTTCTGTTGCCTAAGCTTACGCGTCCCAATTTGGAAAACCATCTTACAAGAATGTAACCAATTTGGTCCAGTCCAGTTCCAAGTTTTTAACTACTGTAACAATCCACGATTCATTTTAATTGCATGGATTATTTGTTTAACTATCTTCAGAAATGTGTGTACTGTGGTAGGCCAATTTTTGTAAATTTTGTGTTTAATTTCTGGCTGTGTTGCAATGTCAACTATTTTATATAGATTTTTTATTGACACAATATGAAAATATAACCACCATGTTAACTCAAAAATGGAATAATGCACTTCGGTTCCTAGAATTTGAATTAGGTGGAATGCATCGAGTTTGGTAATGTATTATTCCCAGTGATATCAATCCGCTAAAGGTTTGGTAAAGATCGGATAAGCGTTAGTCGAACAAGAACATAAGAAAGATCGCTGCCTCAGCGCTTCATTCGAAAGCAGAAAAATACATATTGAGCATAAACTTTTCTAGGTACAGAGTATATTATAACTAAACAGCGGATATTGCATATTTTCAAATCAGTTTGAATCCAAGTAGACTGAGGCAAATGTGTATTTAACCAATTTTTAAGCTGCGTTTTGAGTTTTAACTCATTAAATTATAGTTTAAGTAATTTTAAAATTTAACGCAGATATTTAGGAAATTTATTAACGTACAGAATCAGCTTAGCATTCAGTTTTAAGCACATTTACTTTGGCTTACTGAGATGAAAATATGTTTGAAAATTAATTATAATCTTGCTTGATCGAATTACAAACATATTACTTAATAAAAACCTCCAACTTTTTTTGTCTTCTTATTGTGTTTTAAATAGAATTGATTTAACTGCTCAAAACTATGAATATTCTGTCATTTGTCTCTTTATATTTATCTATTCATCACTTGATTGAGCACCTAAATCTCATGCAAAATGAGAGCCAGAGTAATCAGAGTATTAGTGTCGCTTTAAGCTAGAATTTTATTTTCCAAACTCCTTAAGAAGAGTACGAAGTTTTAAGCAACCTTCTGCTCTAATGAGTCAAATGGAATATAGTCGCTCACGCCCTCCTTACAATAACTGCGAATCGAAACAATACAAAAAAAATCATAGCATACTTAAGTGGGCCACATACCAAAGTCCACAGTTTGGGTCCAAGTCAAAATGAATATTTCTCATGTTTATTACAAATATTCTGCTCAATACATTCCTAAGCCTAATAATTGTCCATAACTTTGTCATAAAGTTAAGCCATCTGGCTGCTCCCTTCCCCCCCAACTCCCTCCCTCCCACCCATTAGTTAGTGTCCGCAGTTCAATGCATATTAAAAACAATTTCATTTCATTTGCCTGACCGCAAGTACATATAAACCATAAATATATGTATGAACGGAGACAGCGTGATATTCGCTCAGTTTATATGTGTGAGTAAGGACATAAATTTTGGCAGCAGCCGCCTCATAAAGCCACGGCCTTAAGCCTGGTCCATGTGTCAAGGCAAGGAGCTGGCGCGCTCATGTATCGGGCAGCATAAATCTCATCGACACTAAAAATCAGATATGCAATGCAATCGACGGGGAAGGGGCGTGTGTGTGTGTATATATAATATATATTCGCGTCGCCATTAATGTCATGTTATGAAAGCAATTTTCTTAAATTCGCATATTAAACGTTTGGGCCATTAATAATGCAGAGCGAGAGAAGCTACCAGCCAGCAGCTCTCCAGCATAAAAGCAAATTCAGAGAAATAACAAACATGAAAATGCTGTGCATGTTCCAAATGATCGCTTCAATAACCACAAAAACCATAAGAAACAGGCTACTAAGTCCGAGGGAGTGAAGTGAACGAATGAAGGAATGAATGAATGAATGACGAACCAACTGAAATGATGGACTAGCCCAGCATAGAGAGAGAGAGAGAGAGAGAGAGAACGAGATAGAGACAGACGACGCCACTTTTTGCACATGATAAAAATTTATTTAGACCAAATAGAAAAGAATGGGACTAGCGGGAATAATAAACTACAATTGCAGTGGAAGGAGTGGTTGAGGATGAGGATGTGGAACAGGAAATGCTAGGCAGCTATTGACGGGAGCCACAGACAATGTCTAGAGTGGCTCCTCTCATATGAGGGGAGGGAGCAATGCCAGCAACTGGCATTTGGCCTGCCCAGAGATCCTTGCCACAGGCCAGGACACATGGATAGTCAGCTGCCAGTCCGTCAGCTACTGGAAAGCGACCGTGACAGGCGCTGACGACTGCAAGCAATAAAATTGTGTCTATCATAATGTTGCGTCATTTATTTTCTACTTATTTTGTTACGACTGTGCTGTGTGTACTTTTTGTGTACTACATAGAACGGCAGGCTATGAAAACACTATCATCATGTTTGCAAGGGTTTTATTGGAGTAATTGCTTTAATATGAATTTCTTGGTATGAAATTGTAAGGGCTGTTTCATCATCTTCTTAATAGCTGCTTTGTTGCGATTTCTCATCTTCTACATAGAGTTAACTGTCACATAAACTTAAAAATTTCTTTTACTAGGGGTCCATCTCTCATATTCTACATAACGCTATCTGTCACATAAACTTACAACTGACTGACGAAGCTAACTGAAGCTGCTAGGCCGAAGTTCAGAAAAAGGTCCTTACTCTATTGTTTTTAGACTTTGATTCTTAAGATTGCCATCTTCTTGAAAAAGAGATTTTCAGTGTTGAATATAGATTCCTTTTTGTTCCCAGTGTAGTATCTGCCATGCTACAAAACTTAAGCACAGTATGTGTATGAAAGTGTCTTTCATTTTGACAACATTCGATAAATTCAAGCATTATTTTTGTGCTCATTAAGGCACGTGTTCACTCTACAATGACTTTTGACAAATGATGTTTGTGCAGCGTTTGCCATCCACTGACGAACTGATGATAGTGCCAACACACGTAAAATATATTTCCATTCATGGCGAAACAAAACATCAAACACAAAATTCTGAAGCAGCCCCTTCCCACCTAAGGGTGAATATTTGGTCAAACGGAACAAATTCGAGGAATGAATTCCTTGAAAAAAATTCTTACAATTAAGCTAGAAGGCAAAGAAGTGACGAGACCTCCTTGGGGAACAACAGAGCATACACTAATAGGTACAGAAACAGCAAGTTATAGCTAGCTCTCTGTAACCGATTTAGTAAATAAGTCATAATGCACTTAAGAAGTTGAGATTAAGCGCCAAGCAAATACAGTTTTATATTTAAAGCTCCTGCTGCTGAGATGTGATATACACATTGTGGGAAAAATCATGTTCAGAATATGGAATTTTTGAAACTCAAAATAAGAACAGAATGTTCTCTCAAATGTTATTAAAATGAGCACAATTCTATTCAATTCAGGCAGAATGGTATAAGTGGCCATTAAGACGAGCTTCTACAAAAACATGCGATGGTCTAACGAGCTAACACGTTGCTGAAGTTGAGTGCTAAAGGTCAGAGTATCGACTCCAGACAAGGCCAAACAAAATAGGCTGGTTGGGGTGACGCTGAAGTGTTTGTACGTTCAAGAACGGAGCAGTACCCAGCATACATTAGCGGTTTTAAATGACATTGACCCCCGATTTGATCTCAAATGAGATCCATTAATGATTTCTAACCAGGTTTTATCAATTTTCTTCTGCCCTCAAGCTTAAAATGATTACAGAAATGAAATATTCAAACAAGTTTTAGTGTTCTCAAAGTCCAAATTGTTTAAGCGAGAATATAGTAGAACAAGTAAGAAAACCGTTCATGAACTGTTTCTGACCACAATTGTGCTAATTTGGAGAGCAATGTTCTCGGTTTTTGTCGCTCTGTTATAAATTCGTATTTTGAAACCGACATTTTGAATTGCCACCTGCTTGAAACCACTGAGTTAGGTCACTAATTCTAAATCAGAATAATGGATGGAGCCCTCAGAATAGTTAGGAAAGTCACGAAGTTCAAAAGAAAAACATCTAAGAATCACAGAGAGTTAGCAAAATATTTAAGCGCACAGTTTGAAAGAATGGATTCTTGAAGTCGGGGTGGAAAATGAAGGTAAAACATAGCAATATCCACATAGTAGTCGGCAGTAGTATTGTCTAAGGAAAAAACCTGTGGAAGTCGGGAAAACTTACCTATCGAAATAACAAAACTTAAATATAATAACCACACCGACCCAAAAACATCGATTAGGACTGGATAACAATGTCTTTAATAATAATGAAAAGGATCCAAAATATTATTATTTTTCTTATCTTTTGGATTATTTTCAGCTCCTTTGGATGATTTAAACTTTATTTAAAACATATTCAGTCCAAATGGATACGGCAAATCGTTTAATGGATATTTTTTAGTATTCTTTTTTTGCTCTGTGCAGTTTAAGTTGCCAACATTTGAAACTAAAAGTCAAATATTTGCAACGAGCTGAGCTGAGCTGCGTATTCAAAGTAATGTAACTGGTCGGTATTTTATTGTGCCTACTGAGCAAGAGGTAGTTAGTTCGATCTCGCCTCGGGACATCTAATGAAAGGCTCTTTTCTTTAAAAACTTAAACACCCGGTCACCTTTACTAGCCATTGGCGCCAGCTTTGAAGGAAATAGTCATGAAAAGGCTTCTCAATCATGGTCGTTCGACTTCAGCATTAAACTGTAGGTCCAGATTTCTTAAAATCGATGTGAAAACGAAACTGATTTTCAAGCTGAGGCATGTGCTCTAGGTGTATATTCGTTGGCAAGCACACATATTCGAGAACTCAACTAATTTCTCAGCTTTTCTTACGAACTTTCTTACTTAAGTCAAAATTTCCGAGTTCCAATATTTTGTTCTCCTTATAGAGTATAAGAAAATGCAATACTTTTCATAATACTCCCATTTACATATATTTCACACCCCCACTTTAGCCACATACACACACAGAGATATGTTTGTCTTTTGGTCGCTAGTTTCGGTCCAGCTGGCCGTTCGAGCGGCCAACGTTTCCGTTTCCGCTCACTGTGTGCCATGTTGATTTTGCCTGGCCCTTTGTTGCTGTTGTTGTTGTTGTTGTTGTTTGTTTTGTGTGGGTTAATGGGCGCACTGGACTGTGCGCAAATTGCTCAAGTGTAGTTGAAGTTGAACGCCCAGCTATTCATTCGGTTTAAAATAAAAAAACATAAAGTTGACAAAAAAAAAATAAACCTAAACAAATTTTTATTTTCATAATTGCCCGACGGACCATTAGTTTTATCATCATCATCATTATTATGGCTCTCACATTTGCACCTCTCTCACTCTCCGCTTATCTCCAGGGCCATGTCTTACATTCTTATCATTATTAAGGACGCCCTCACCACCCCCGCTGAACCAACCATTCCAGATGACGACACTCGGCGGACACGTTGACAAAATGACAATGGAAGAGGGCAACCAAAATAAAAATACAAAAAAAAGGCCAACGCAAAAACTTCAAAATGCGCCCATTGATTTGCCTTGGTCTACGTCCTATCTCTGTGGCAACCTTTTGTGTCTATTTATTAGCGCTACCTTTTCCTTTGTCAGCATTGCTTTTCCTTTTTTTTGGAGGAGGAGGAGGAGGAGGAGGAGGAGGAAAGGTGGCCACCTTTAAATTTGTTGTCATCTTCGTTTTGTATTTGCAAATCATTATTATTTGCGTCTGAGAATGTTTATAGATTTTTCTATACCGTAGAAAAAGAAGATATATGAATGCCTATTTTTTTTTTTTTCCATGTTGTACCTTTCGTTTGCTCTCATGGCTCACGGCATATTTTATCGTCTGTTGGCCATCTAGCAGAAGTAAGAATGGAGAAGGGTTGGTGGTTGGGAATGGGTGGTTGTAAGGGGGCGAGAACGGAAATTGTAAATTTTTGTTTGTTGCTTTATCAAGAAAAGCTAAAAAAAAATATATTTGTTGAGCCAAGAAAACAGGAACTGGAATTGAAGGCATTCAAATGATTTCAGTAGGAAAAAATGGAATAAGGCTGAAGCAAGAGAAATGGGAGCAAAAAAAATATTATTAAATTTTCCAAAAACATTTGGAAATAGTGCTATATTTTTCGATCTGATTCCCAATAACTATCAACTTAAGGTGACACATTTTTAAAGTGTTTTTGTCCCCCCCCCCCTCCCCCATTTTTCTCTTACTTTTCCAACAAGGTGACAAAAAAACAAAAAAAAAACTTTTCGCTTTCTGTGAAAACGAACATCTGTATATCTGCTGTGGTGGGGTGGGGGGTGGGGGCGGGGTGTGACTGTGAGTGTGAGCCTTACAACTCGATAATTGCGGCTTTAACTTGACTTAACCGAAAACTTGTTCAACTTTTTAACTAGCCTTACCCAACTAAAACTTTTCAATACTCCAACCTAACCAATTTTCTTGCCTTCTCCACGTTATTTTTTTTTTCTTCCTACTTGCAGCTGCTGCCAGACGAAAGGAAAAAAGAAATCGAAATGTGCTTCCTTTAAAAAAAAAGAAGGAGAGAGAAATAGAGCAAAAACTGCAGACGAAATCTGCAAACCAAATCCAACTTAAGTCACATCAAATTAAAATCAACAAGCGGCGAACAAAGAGAGAAAAGAAAATTATAAAAAATATTTCAGAGCGCAGCGGCAGCAGCAGCAGCAGCAGCAGAAGCAGCAGCAAAATGAAGTGCAATAAAAGTCAAATGGCCACGTTAACAATGTGGAAAATTTTTATGGCTCTGCTGCTGGCAATGGCTCTGCTAATGCCGCTCACATTAGCGCGCCTGCATTCCACATCCGGCGGTGGCATGGAAGGACTCGGCGGAGGCCTCGGCCTGGGCCTGGGCCTGGGCAATGGCGGAGCAGCCGGCAAAGATGCACACGGTAAGTTTGCCCTTTCTTTCCGCTCCATTTTTTTTTTTTTGTTCGTTCTGATTATTTTAAATGCTGGAAGGTCCGAGCCAACCAAGTCCAATAAATAAATTTAAATATTTAACTAACTTGCATTCAGCCCGAAAACTCGCGACTCTCGAGAGCCAAAAAAGAAAAAAAAAACTGTAAGGGAAAATAACTTTAACACCTAGTTGCTACTTGGGGGCCACGTTGCTGGTGTGTCCTGGCACGTGTCCTGGCATTTATGATTTCATTTCGCCTGGCTGTATAAGCTCTGCCGGTTCTGCCGGTTCTGCTGCTGTTGCTGTTGCACTTTACTTTTGGGGCTTGGGCTTTCGGCTAAACTGTCCATTAGCACAAAAGCCATTGCTTATGGAATTTTTAACAGTAGGTGGGAATGCTGGAACGAAAGTAAACACGTACCACAGGAATGAGTTGGTGAATATGAAAAGGTTATTTAGCTTAAAGTCTTAACATTGCATTGCCAAGATTGCTATTGAAATGTTAAAGTATTCATGGGGGTTTTCGAGTACAATAGAGCTTGAATTTAAAGTTGAAAGTAAAGGAACACTCACAACTAAGTAAAGCAAACCATTAAATAGTTTGTAATCCATATGTCAAATGGTTTATAAGATGCAAATCAGAATTTGCTCAACTTCACCGATATAAGGTTAGGTGATAATGAAGTTGTTAATAAAATGTTAATTATGTTTTAGTTCAAAAGGGGCCAAGAGCCATAAAGTTGAACCTTTCAAACTCGATTTTATAAAAACCAAAGCAAGACCTCACAAATGCAAATACCTCAAGCTAAAGTACATTATTCAAAGAATGTTAAAAGTCATGTTACAGGTGCGAGGGGTACCTCTGATCACCTTTAAAGCATAGTTGCCTAATATAAAAGAAGTCTACATTATTTAGATATTTTCCACTATTTTATGTGTTAACTTTCGTAAAAGGAAGAAACTTTATTGAACTTTTCCATGGCAATCTAGTCCCTAGACGAAAATAAAAGCAATAGCAGCAACTTTCCCATATTTGTCTATATATTTCCTATTTTTTTTTTCCAATTTTTAGAAATATCTAATCAAAAGTCTGTCAAATTTTGGTACTAAATAGCCATAGCCAAGGCCAAAACTATTTCCCATAGTCCATGTAATCAGTTTTCTAAAATAGCAGGAATGGAAATCTCAGGAGTTAGGGCACATTCAATATAGGAATTGCTTTTACCCGAGAATGTAGATGTCTGTGTCGGACATTAAGTGCATCTTTAATTGATTTAACAGAAAATAAAAACGCATTTAATTACCAAAGGAACATTCTGCTGATATATTTGGTTTAGTTTGCTTAAAAATTGGAAAAAAACCTAAAAAAAACTTTCCATGGTTTCTATTTTACAACAATTTAATCTTATTTGTTTATGCATCAAAATGAAAATATCTACTTAATGCAGCATCTACGGACAGTTTCGTTGTTAGTGGCATACCCAAAACTTACTTCAATCGTATAAATGGTTGAGGTACCGCACTTAAGAAGGTATCAAGCCCCTATTCTGAAATATTTTTAAAAGCGCTGCCTAAATTTCTATTTAAAGTATGGTAAAGTGGTGAAGAAATTGTACAAGACAAAATAAGAGAATTGTTCTAAATTATGCAGATTTTTAAAAGTTTCTATAATTTTTTCAAGATCTTTGTATCTTCCAAAACAAATCCTAAATGATATGGTAAAGGACCAAATAGGAGAATTTCTTCCTAAATTGTACAGATTTCTAAATCTTCCGAACAAAATCCTTAATGCAATGATACTACACTCAGAAAACATTCGCCCCGAAAACTAGAAATTCTCCCATGAAATCCGTCTTAAGGCGATTCACTCTAAAATTACAAAAAAAATATTTTCTCATTAATGGGAAATTTTCAAAGTTTCAGAAAATTTTTCCATAAATGAGAAAAAGTTTTCTTAGGTTTAGGGTGAATCGCCTTAGGACGGATTTTATATGAGAATTTCTAATTTCGAGGGCGAATTTTTTTATGAACGTAGACAAAGTAAGAGAATTATATCTAAATTGTACAGATATTTAAAAGTTTCTATAATTTTCTAGTCTTTTGGATCTTTCGAAAAAATAAAATATAAGAGATTTTTTTCTAAATTGAAAATTGGGATCTTTCAGACAAAATAAATCAAAATCTAAATCTTCCGATCAAAATCCTTAATGAAATGGTACTAGACAAAAAAAAAGGAGAGTTTTTCTTCTAAGCTGTACAGATTCCTAAAATCTCCTTGACAATATAAGAGAATTTTTCTAAATTGTGCAGATTCTAAATAGTTTCTATATTTAACTCAAGTCTTTTGTATCTTACGAAAAAAATTCTAAATGTACTTAAGTGCCCTTAACTATATATGGTATAATTCTAAATATATCTAAAAACTCTGGGGAAAATGGAAATAGTTCATTCAGTTTATGAACATTCAGCTCAGCTGCTTATATAGTTTTCGAGCTAACTGAATTGGTGTCTTAGGCAAGGTTAGGTAGTTCCGGCTGAACCCAAATGGGGTAACACATAGACCTTAAGGCTGGGTGATTATTTGGCTACGTTTAACCAAAGATTATACAATATATTGTATATTCTTTGGTTTAACTTAGAAATCCAGGAGATTCTTTAACGTTTTGGTGAATGCCAATAATTGTTTGGGGTCATCTTATATGCTGGGCAGCTTTATAGCAAGAGTGGCTGCCAGGCAGTCCGTCCCGTTAGTATGCCAATGAGCAGTCTACAGTCTCTTCTTTGGAGCTGTAGCAGATAGTGCGTGAGTTTGATGTCTCTTGTCTTGCACATCATTTCAGAGATTCTGCATTCGGCGTCGGTGTCTTAGTACGGTTTAGTTTTTCTCGCTTATCCTGCCTATTTTTACACCTTATAAGAGCCTTGAAGTTTGAGAAATTGACTCTGTTTTCGGTTCGTTTTGCAGAGAGCGACTGTTCTTATATTCTTTTAAAACCTCGCAAAGTTCCCAATGTATTGGCGTTTTTAAAAAAAAGTAAGGGAGAACTTAAGCAGATTTTGTATATGCAAGGAAACTTTAAGCAGGCCTGCTTTTGAGTGCTTAACTGAGGTGCCCAGTGCCAGCTTACGGCTGCGTAGACAGCAATACAAAGTATTCTAGAGCAATAATTAACACAAAAAAAAAAAAAAGAAAGAAAAAGAGAACCTATTATTGCCTGGTTCATTAAGCGTGAGTCCTATAAATAAGCAAAGAACAACAAATGCGTCTAAAGCGGTCACCCCTGCATGCCTATAAATGAATATGTGAACAAAAGGTCACAAAATTTTCCCGAATTTAATAAGTCAAAAATAGAAAACAAAAATAAACAAGAAAGTTGATCAAACCCGACTGCAATACACTCTGTACCAACAAAAGTGTATGCACAGTATTAATTTTGATGCTGAAAGCAGCGCTGATACGGCACTTCTTAAGCTCATAGCTCGACACCCGTTGTTTAACAATCCTTTGGTGGATCGATAAATCAGCTTGTTTACTTAATATGTTCAGATGGTTCAAAGGTGGGAAATGTTTCCAAATTGCGGTGTCGGGAGTTAGAAAATTGATAATTAATCAAGTCAGATTCACATATTATCTTTAAGTGACTGTAGTAGTAAGATTTTTGCATACCAGCTATCTAATAGGCTGTTACAAACACTCAACAATATGCTTGGACATAGTGTAATTGGTCTGATGCCAATTAAGAACAATTAAATCTCTTAAAATACTGCCAAGAAGCGGCATCTCAATGTTTGTCATATTTGTAAGCATGATTTTTTTATATTTCATTTCCTGTACAACAATTGCTGGCACAAATTTAAGTACAATTTTAACTACATTTTCGCTGCCCATTCTCTATGTCCCTCAAGACATTGTCTGTGCGAAGAAAAGCTCGCTGTAGTGGCAATAAATGTAATATTCGCCTTTTGCTAGTTGCTCCAAGCCATCGCCCTTCTTTTTCCTTTTCCCTCTTCTGTCTCCCTCTCTCTCTCTCCTTTTGCCCTTCTTACTCATTTTGTATGTATTGTATAATAATAACATAAAGTAATTTATGGCAAATGAAAGTCACAAAAATGCAAGAAAGGCGACAGCAGCCAAGAGGCAACTTTACTTTCATGCTACATTCAACAGCAGCTGCTGCTCTGCTGGCGGTGGCAGCCAACCGAAAACCCTTTTTTGCCATAGAATTTTTATAGAATAGTACGTATATTTTTGGTGGGGGGTGGGGGGTGAACAATAAGTCGCAATTTCTATGCCCATGTAAACTTTCATTTTCAATGGCAAACTGTTCAGCGTGCATCCTTCTGCACACACACACACACAGAGCGCAGAGTTGCAATGGCAAAAATGTTCCTTGTTTCATGTTCTAAGGCTTTTGTACCTGCACTTCAAGGTCTTTTTGGGCTAGGAATTTTGGATGGCTTTTGTTTTTGTTTCTTTTTCTTGTAGCCGGCCAAATGCTTTGAATTTTACTGTTGCAAAAATTGTGCGGCAAATTCACAAATTCTATGCACAAAGCACAAAATGCAGCCAAGCAAGCAAGCAGACATGAGACACACAGCAGTCACTGCTGACAAACAAATCTCAAATACAAAAAAAAATTCCCAAAATTCCTTACCCACTTCATTCTTTATTAATTAAAGCCACAGCAGGTGTTCAAGTGGTTGTAGCCCAACTTACCTGGCCAATCTGTCTGTCATTTCTTCGTTCAAGTAATTAAAAATTCAGTGAAAAGTTTCATCGACACCAGCGCCCACACTTTGTATGTCACTCAAGCTTGGGTGCCATTTGATTGCCCCTTCCTTTACATGCCTAATTTGTGGTTATAGTGGGTTGGAAATAGGATGGATGGGGGGGAGCTGGTAAGGGTTGTCACAAGTTTTAAAGACTTTACCCCTAGAAATGGTTGGGTGAATGAAATTGATGGAAGGTAGACAAGGGAAAGGGTTTATTATTGAGGTTTTTTTCTTTTTTTTAGCTAAAAATTTAACAAGCAACTTTAGACGAATTTGTTCCCATGGCAAGACGCAAAGGTATGTTAGCTATGTCATTAATATTTCGTTGTTGCCAAGCAACCTTTGGCCGTGTTGAGGTCGCAAGGCCGTGTTTGCTTATAAGTTTAAACAAGTTGAGCATTCCATTGTAATTAGACCCCTTTTGTATTTTTAGCAGCATCCTTTCAATAGAATTGAGATTTTGTACAAGTGATTCTTCAACTAAGCTGTACATAAATTGAATATATGGTTTTCAAGTCCAGTTTTAGACCAACACTTTTTGCACATCAGGCTTGCGAGATTGTTAATTTATGATTTGGTTAAATAGTTGTTAATATTCCCAACTGAACAGCTTTTCAGCGAGAAGAATAAGATCGAAGCGATTCATAGACTTACTAAAGAGAAATTAAACAAAACTTCTCTAAAAGCTTGCGCTCAAAAGCTTAAAGCATTGTGAATTATGCAGCGTCAGCCTAAAAGCTTAACCCTAACACTATAAAGAGGATTACAAATTTTACTTATTTTATTGTGAGACCAAACACAATCTTATAGGTTGCCTGACAAGTATGGGAAAAACCCCATATTGTTAGGGCAAAACCTACTGCCATTCACTTTTGGAGCTCTTTTTAGAGTTGAGTGGAAAATACCTCAGTTTATTATGAGTTGGCCATCAAAAAACACATAAGAGTACTCAGATAGCATACTTCTTATGCCGCTTTTCGTTTATTTTTAAGTTTCTCAGATCGACTATTACACTCATTTGATATCTCGAGATATCAAGCAGTTAAAAATACAGCTTTAAGGGCAATCATTCCGATATTAGGAATTTATGAATAATATTTTTTAAAGTTGTATTTTTTTGACTCCCATGTTCCTTTCGGGGCCAAGGTCTGGACTCCTGCAGCATTTACTTTTCTGAAGAGAAAGATTTGAAAGAGCTGTTTCATTGCAAGTGTTGGCAAATGATGCCTTTGAAAAAAGACTTCTAGAACCTATTTACCAAAGAAAGGGAATCAGTTCCCTACTCTTCAAAGCTCGACGGCTGAAGGAAAAAAACTCTTGGCATTCGATTTCTTGATTTATTTTACTTTAGTGCTGTATTTTTGATTCTACCTGCTTAAAGAAGAATTGCTTCTAAAAGTCTCATAAAAAAAATGTCTTAGCCAAAGCAAAGTTTGTTTCTAATACTTGCAATTTGTTTGTAAAGGCAATCTCGCAAACATGCAAACAAAATTTGTTACTGTACAAATATTTAATTAGTTGGTGCACAAATTTATACAAAAGGCTACTTATTAAATGTTTGAGCTTAAACTAATTTGTGTTCCCACTTTAGGCAAACAAAATGCAGTGTTGATTTTAATACTTGCCATTTCTTTGTAGAATCAATCTCGCAAACACGCAAACAAAATTATTTAATGGACAAATATTTGGTTAGCTGGTGCACAAACTTAGGCAAAGGCTACTTATCTTAAGTTTGAGAGCAAACTAATTTGTGCTCCCACTTTAGGCAAACAAAATGGATACATTTTAAAAGACTTGCACTTTGTTTGTAAAACCAAGCCGCAAATAAATTTATTCACTGGGCAAATATTTGGTTAGTTGGTGCACAAACTTAGGCAAAAACTAATTATGTAATATTTAAGGGCAAACTTATTTGTGCTTCCACTTTGGGCAAACAAAATGGACAAACTTTTAGAAATGTATGCGCAAAATTATTTGCTTGTGGAAAACTATAAAAACTAAATTAAATAAATTAAAATTAATAACTAATTAAAAAGTGTACAAAGTGCGAGATTAACTTTCTTCTCTAATAAAAGAAGTTTCACCCATTACTAGAAATTGGCATAGCTTGCTTCTAGCCCACGCTATTTCATGGCCATTGTCGGGGTTAATCATTTTAACTTTTCTGCTGCAACACTTGGTAACAGTTTTGACGCAAAGCCCTTCAATCGCCAAGACAGCGATATTTTGCCCGCTGGTCAACCGCAAAAGTTAGTCTCCCTTTGCTCCAATTTTGTTGTTCCCTCCCAGGAGCATGTTTTTATATATATATATATATATTTTTCATCTTCTTCTGGCAACTGCTGGCTGCACTCAACACGTTGACAACAAACTTGCCAAAATGACCGTAAAAATACGAGGGACATTCGTCAGTACGTCAAGCAGTCAGTTAGTCAGCTGTTCACTGTTCGTTGCATACTTTTGGACGCCTGCTTAGCTGCAATGCATTATGGTGAAGAAAGAAAGGCAGAGGGAAGGAAAGGAGGGAAGGAAGGAAGGAAGGAAGGTTCTCTGCCTTCTCCGACTTAAAGATTTATTATGGCTATTGTTGTTGTTTTGTGTTTCCGTGTGATAAAATGCTTGACACTTTTCTAAACGGCAAAACTTTTTGGCACTCTTTTTCAATCTCTTCTCGCTCTCTCTCTCTCTCTCTCTCTCTCTGTCTCTCTTTCGCTTTTTAATGCGCCATAATGCTTGTCGCTGTCTCCTATCCCAAACACCTCCTTGGCCATTTTTAGCTTTGCTTTCAATGTCTTTGCAGTTTGTTGACACTGTCTGGCTTAGAGAGCGCATAAAGTGGAAATGATTTACGCAGTGTGTGTGTGTGTGTGTGTGAGAGAGCGAGTCCTGGGGCATAATAAATAGTCCTAGCTTTTGGCCTGCCAGTTTTGTCAAATCGCTCTCATGAGATAGGTGTTTTCTAGTCAAAAGTTACCTGGCCCCAGGCAGAGCTTAGCACATGGCCGTAGCCTGAAGAAATCTATTCAATCAACTGCGCAGAATGAATTGGCTGTTGATTTGTGGTTGTAGTTTATGGCGATTCTCTGGGAACAGCAACACCCGGTCAACAATTGTGAGAAATTGTGTGGTGTATGGTGGAAAAAACCTTTTCAAAGGTTTTTTTTTTTTTTTGTGTTCATTCTGAAAGGCTAATAAACCCAGCTTTGACTTTGCCCTCTGAATGACTTCATTCAAAGCATATGCATACAGCTTTCACAACATAATTTTCCATTCCAACAATCATTCTTTAATGCACTAAGTTTACTTAATAACCATTTCCATAAAGCCTTCAACTTTCAAACTCATAAAGAGTTTGCCAAACCCAACGCCCACTCGCCACCCAGTCCATTACCAACACATGCCACAAATGAATAGGTCTACATACACAAAAAAAAAAAAACGGAAAAAAAGAAAGCATATTTTGAGGCGGCTCCGCAGCGTTATAAAACGCAGACGAACAGACGTACTGCGCGTGTTTTGCTCAAGTTCACAACTTAAATTACGCAGCGAACGCGTTTTGATGGCACGCACAAAAGTCCTCCCGCCCGTCTCGCCTCTCACATGCAAACTGTTCTGCTGGCATAGCCTTTGATTGATGAAGCTGTCCAGGCCAGGGTGGGGGTTTGGCTGATGCAAAACCTCTGTGTTAAACACTAATGGTAGCTTAAATTAGATTAGAGAACAGACTCCACTGAATGTGAAGCGTGACCAGAGTATTTGCCATATCCGTTTCCGCCTTGAATTTGAATTTTATAGCATAATTTCTTGTGCCATTTATTTAAACTATTTTGCTTAATTCGGTAGATTTCCACACCCCCAAAATAAACTCATAAAAATCGCACAAAAACACATAAATAAGATTTATTATTATAGTTTTCACGCACACACACACACGGACACATTTCAATTGCCATTACGTATACGCAATGTGGAGTGGCCGAATGTCCGAAACGACTTGGAAGTGCCTCAACAGCAGCTGCTGCTGCTGCTGCTCGTACTCCTTTGCGTTTTAATACGTGGTGTTAAATTTCACCTAAAAGTTGCACTTAAAATTAAATATATAAATATTTGCTGGGAAGGATTTGTGATACTCTTTCCAGAGGCGGAGGTATTTAACTAAGGAAAAACCTTAAACTAAAATGTTAATTTCTGCTTCAACTCCACCACCAGAGTGTTGCTTTCCACACATTAGAGTATCACACACTTTCATGTTACTTTGTTTGTTTGGTTTACTTTTTTTTTCTGTATTTTGGTTGTCGTGTTTTATCATCAAAAAAACAAAACACAAATATTTTATGATATGTTTTGTTTTCGCGGAGCGCGCCTTGTGGAATTTCATGGTTACAAATAGTTAATGTACAATTAATTATTACATAATCACAGTCGTGCACGATATGAAGGCGGAGTCCTTAACTCACAGAACTGGGAGAACTCATTCGTCCAAGTCAAGTACATTGACTCGGCTTGTGGTAGATTTATATGTGTCCAACTTTGTTTTATTTTTTTTCGTATGTTTGCTGGCCATAAATATTAATTATAAAACACGATATCCATTATACAGCCCGCTGGCACGGAATCATCATCATCATCATCATCAGCAGGAGCAGGAGCAAAGGGTTGCGCCACATTTCCTGTTCGTGGTACTCAATTTTCTATTAAAGTTTTATTTAAGTTCAAGAAATTGTACAACAAATGATACCCTCCAGACGAAATGGGCGTGGCCCTGTTTTTAAATTGCTTTAGCCAAAGAAAAGAAATTTCATTTATTTATACTTACGGCTGTTTAATTGAACCACACATGTGCATGAGCTTGCTTGATTGTGTGGAATGTTAGGGAAGAAACTAATGAAGGGTTCAACTAGAAATGGGTATCATTAAACCATATCTATGTTAAGAAGGATACGATTGAAATTAGAAACTGTAACTGAAATGAAGGTTAACTTTATATAAGGCAAACATGGACATGGCATTATGGTGTAATAATAGCAAAAGAGTGGCACATGGTTGAGGTTACCAAAGACTTCTTCAAAAATCTTTTAGAAACTTAGATTTGATAAAACCTTTAAGAATAATAACCAGATTGTGTAATTGTTTAAGAAAATGGTATTTCGCACTTTTATTTAGAGGAAAGATATCAAAGTTTGCTCAACATCGAGTAGATCTCTATGATTTTATAGAGCCAGCAGATAAGTAAACATTTTATTTGCTGTCTTAAGTTGTTCAGTTTTAACTGTTGAATGCAGTGACTACCGATGGCAGGGTTAGCCCACCTATAATGAACAAGTTTGGGAGCACTGAGACAGCAGCACAAATTCAAAACAAGAAAAAGTAGTCTAATAAATACGATCCCCCAGATTATACAAGTCCTTGATAAGTCGGAATGACCTAAATTCAGATACAGCTGCAAGAGCTTAATAACTTACATAAAATGTTAAAAATATCCTAAAAAGTTAGAAAATAGCAACAAAAAAGAGACGCTAAGGCCATGGAGCCCTAAGTTTTAGAACATAAAAATCCTAAAGACCTTTAAGACCTTCGTGATACACCATATTAAGGTAAAAGTTAGCTAAAATTCTTTGAACATATTAAACACATTTTCTACTGATATTTATACCCTTGCAAAGGGTATTATTATTTTGCCCAGAAGTTTGCAACGCATAGAAATATTCATTTCCGACCCCATAAACTATAAATATTCTTAATCAGGATGACGAGCTGAGTCGATTGAGCTTTGTCTGTCCATCTGTCTGTCTGTTTCTGCGCCAACTAGTCTCTCAGTTTTAAAGCTATCGAGCTCAAATTTTGCACATAGTCTTCTTTTTGCTGCACACTATTAATATGTCGAAACCGACCGGGTCGGATGACTATATGTCATACCTCCCATAGGAATAATCGGTCGGAAATCTAGTTTTAGTATGAAAAACTTTTTTCTTTTCAATGGAAACGTCTGCAAACTTTGTAATCGTAAGTTTTCTATGTTTTTTTATAATTCTACCAAGTTTTATTAAAATCGGACAACTATATCGTATAGCTGCCATACAAAAGATGGGTCTGACAAACAGTTTTAGTTAGAAAAACTTTTTTATTTTTAATGGTAGCATCCTGCATTTTTGTATTGGCTTGTTTTACATGCTTTCACATAATTTGACAAATTTTTGTCCAAATCGGATGACTGTATCATATAGCTCCCATACGAACGATAGGTCGGAAAATGGGAAAAAGAGTATTTTTTGAAAATATTTAAGCGAGCACTTGCAAGGGTGTAAAAACTTTGGCACAGACGAAGTTAGCTTGGCTTTCTCGTTTACAATTTAGTTAACTTTTCAGCTGTTTTGGTAAGAACAAGAAAGAAAGTCGATCAAGCCCGACTATAACATACTCTGCACCAAGAAAATTTGTCTTTTGATCATAACTCGAAAACCGTTCATCCGATCTTCTTCATTCCTTTGGCGGATCGATAAGTTATCCTAATAACTAAATATGTCCAGAAGGAACAAGACATTTATCTTCAAAACTGTGGGAGATATGACATTTTTTCTAAATTGCGGGGGCGAGAGTGGGCGTGGCCAAAATTGAAAATAAACTTGATCTGCCTGCAGACATAAGAAGCATATGTCCCATACATGTCAAACCTCTATCTCTTACCATCTCTGAGATCTGAGCGCTTTGTGTTGCTAGCACAAAAGTACCCATAGAACGCGAACCTAGGGTACAGTTGAGAAACTGAGTATGAGGCAATGCTTGCAGAAGTCCCTTCTATCAGAATTTAAGGTTTTTTTTTTAGTGTCGTACTGTGTTTTAGTCACAATTTCCTATAATTAAGCAAGAACGAACGAAAACGAATCATACTTGAAATGATCTGAATGTAAACATCTGCTAAGCGAGCCTTTAATCTAAAAAAACTCATTTGAGAGACTTGTCTTGCTAGATACAAAAGCCAAAAATAGCAACTTCAAGTCAATTGTACCAGCTGGTCAAAATCTGTTGCTCTCTTTTTAAACCTTCGACTTACCAATATTGTTTTTTAAATGAATCTGATATTCTATGCTCCCTTGCTCTCGATGCATTTCAAGAGCAATTTAATCAATTCCACTCCACATTAAGGTATTTCTGCTCTCATCCTGAGCGTTGAACCAACCCCGAACAGAGCCATGAGGAGTGGGTTTCTGTTGGGTGGCATTGTAATACTCTGAAGTAATTGATTTTTAAACTTGACACCTTGGCCCTAAGCAGCTTATCAAAGAGAAGTTCGCGAACCGTCAGCCCGCCCCTCAAGCTTAGCCCCTTGTGTGAAAGGACAAACACAACAAAAGCCAGCAAAAATATTGTTTTTCTCTTGCAGCTTAAGCTATCTGATACGACTAATTAAAGAATTTCCATTGAGCAGTAGGTATTTGGGTATTTGATTACTAAACAGTAAACCAGGGTAATTTGGATGTCATTTCCACAGTTGCAATTAGATTTAAGTGCAAGGCAGCGGCTGGTCCTGGTCCTGGTGCTGGCAAATATGAACAGTAAAATGCTTTTAAATTTATTGTGACACTAATATACATTAATGTCTGCGACCCATAGTTGAACCCGACCCTGTGGCAGACACAGACACAATTAAAAGTCCATGGCCCAGAGAAATGTTAATGACATTTTGCAGCAAGTGTTGCCGGAGATTCTTAGTCGCATTTCCTCTGTCTCTCACACTCTCTCTAGCTGTTAAAGAAGAAGAAGGATCAAGCTGGGAGTCGTCGCGGACGCTCACTGTGCAGAAAATTTTTGAAACTACCGTAATTTGCATATTTTAAGTTGACTTTTATTGCATTAAAAATGGGACTAGCTTTGGCTATGGCCATTGCGACCACAGAGTGGCTAAAAGTAACGCAGACAAGGCTGGCGGCCATGGTGGAATTGGACCGCCCTCCCCCCCAACAATAAGGCACAGTGGGACCAGAATTCAACCATTATTGGTTGGTTGACCCTGAAAATTTGTGGTTGGCAAACAGGGAATAAATATTTATCATAGATATAAAGGCAAAAAGATGTGAAACTAATGTTTTGTTTTTAAAATGATCTTAGTTTTTTGTGTTTGGGTGTTATTAATTGATTAAATACTCTGAGTACTATTAACATACAATCGTGAATTCTCTATTCATGAAGTTAATCAACGAGTTTTATTCGATCATAATTCGCTACAATAAAAATTATGCTTAGTAGGTGATATATTCAACATTCTCGGCTGGGTCAGAGCATTCCTTGGCAATCAGTTGGCAATCAGTCCGAAGGTATAAGTTCAAATCTCCTGTATCCAAGATATTTCATGTTTCTTCTGACCGCAGGGCTGCTATCTAATGTTATTTAAGCTATTTTTCAAGATTTTCGGTATGCCTTGGCATATTTTACAATGCTTTTGGCTGCTCTTCACACCAAACAGGGCAATTTTTGTTTGTTTAACCAGAAATGTGCTCCGTCGTTGAACACAATTTTTCGATAAAAAAGTGGCAGGAATTTTTAAAATAAAATTCAATAATCTTCGTTTGTAAGTAGATGCATGGTCAAATTATAGACCAAACTGACCATGTTTGACAGTAACATGTGACACGAAAACAGCTGAGAACTAGCCAAAATACAGTGTTGCCAAAAATAAATAGGCTAACAAATCACCCTTTAGCTCATTTGACAATTCAGTTTCTGCACTCTCTTTTCGCCCTGAGTGGCCGGTGTCGACTGTAACGTCTCTCTTTTAATATTTTTAAATTATAAATCAAGACTTTTAAAGAACCAAACCGTATCCCTATCACTTGATTGGGTTTATTATTAGGGTTTATTAGTGTTTATTATATTTACCAAATTAGGCTTAAGCATAAAGTCGACCAAAGAAAGTGTATGCTCTGTATGAACTTAGAATCTGCAGTTGCAGTTGTAAGCAGTGCAGTTACTTCTATGCTGCAGTGTACATTGTTTTGCTCATAACTCGACTACCGCTCATTCGATCTGTACAGTTCCCTTGGCAAATTGATACATCATTTTGATTACCAAAAATGTAAAGATGGAACAAACCTTTATCTATCGCACTTTGGGAGACATGGCGATTATTCCAAATAAAAGGGGCGGGAGAGGGCGTGGCTAAAATTAAAAATATACTCAATCTGTCTGCAAGTATTAGAAGCATTTGTCCAAACCTCTATATATTATATTTCGCCATCTCTGAGATATGTTTGTACAGATGGACAGGCATACGGACAGACAGACATGGCTCTACCGACTGGGTTGTTGATACTGATTAAGAATATATATATTATATTTACCTTCAGTATGTTACATATCTATGCACAAACTTTATATATTCATGTGAATTTCATATTATGTGGAAACTCAATTGATCGTAGTTATCGGGGAATCATATTCCTCAGAATCTGATTATACATCGCTTGTACGTTCAGCATCTGCAGCGACAGCCTATTTACCCCGCCTGCCCTATTTCATTTTAGAAATGAGAGAACAATTTTGGGTCACACTTGTCTGCATTAGTCCTATTGCACTGAGCTATGGCAACGTCTTAGCTCACTGAGCCATTGCACTCATTTGTAGACGCACATCTGAAAGACTACTTCTTCTTTTCTGCGCGATAACTGAGTTGAGTTGTGCTCATTTCAAGAACATTTTGTACATTTATTCTCAGAAAATGGAGAGATTATCTGGTTCTTACTTTGAGTTAAGGGTAACTTATTTCTGAACAGGATTTATTCCTCTGTTATCCTTTCAATTTAATGGTAAATCCAAAATCATTTGCTCTGTTTGTATATTCTACATTAACTTAGGGCCGTTTTCTTCTCTTCTAAATGCTGCTAAGTGTCAGAAAGCTAAGATTTTACTCTGGTATTGGTTGGTTTATGTGACAGATAACTCTGTGTGGAAGATGTGAAATCGTCCCTTTATCTATCTTAAGCAGCTTAAGGGCGTCAGGCGTTTACAATTTTTACATTTTTTGGTTTACATTTATACCCCGTTTCTCAGTCATCATTTTTCAGATATTTTCTGTAGTTCTTTAGATTACTTGACAGTTCATCCCTTACCACTGTGCCTTCCCTTTCTGCCTAATTTTCTGCCCCAGCTGTCTTGCCTGATGTCCTGATGGGCCTTTCAGCCGGCGTTTCTATTTGGGCCCCATGCTAAACTAGTGAAGGACAGATTACAAAAATACAATTAAAATGTTTTAGTGAAAATTAACTGCAGTTTAAATAAAATGCTACGTTGGCCAGAATCTGCTTTTACACAATCCCCCCCCCCCCCCCCCCAACCACGCACTGTTTCACTGCTGTAGATGATGATGACAGCCACGTTGCTTGTTTCCCTTGGCGGTTTTAGTGGTTTTAGGGTTTTACGTTAAGTATACGCAACGAGTGCACCTGCAAGGGCCAAGATGTTTGCCCAAGGTGTGTGGCTTGAAGGGGATTTTGCAATTTGTTAGACTTCTTCTTGGTCGTCGCCATCGTCGTCGTCGCCATCGTCGTCATCATCATTATCATCAACAGCTGCTTGTTGTTGTTGTTGTTGTTGTTGTTGTCTGCGGTTGGCCTAGAAAGTTAATTGAAAAAAAAAAACAAACTAAAGTGAAGCTCTAGCCGTTGCGGAAAAAGGTTTAATTTAAATAAACTACCAACTAAACCAGCCAGCATATAGAGTAGGGTGCGTTTTTTGGTTTGTGTTTGGTAGAGAGGAGTATTTGCTGTGGCCAGGTGTTGCCAACTGCTGTGGCTTAAACGTGTAACCAAACGACGTTTAGACATTTGGCTGTCTTTCGCCTTGACTCGGTCAATTTGGTTTTAGGGGACAGACAGTTTTGTCTAGTCTTTGGTGTTGGGAAGATAAACCGAATACTTGGCAAAAAATATTGAAATTGAATGTTATCGATTTTGAACTACTTGACTCTTGCCATGAGTTCTGTTTTGTACTTGAACGCATCCAGGAGTAGAGATAAACAATCAATGAAACACAGAGAGAGAGAGAGGAAAGTGGTAAACTTAGCTTCTCAAATACAATAAAGGTTAAAATGCAACAGCAAACGAGGACAAACAAATAAGTCGAGTTTCATAATAAAGTAACAAAAATCTGTTGACCTGACCTCCCAGCCTGAACTTTGCAGCACAGCTTTACAGGGGGGTGGTAGGGGGTGTCTATGTATATTTATTGTTGTTCTTCAGTTGCTTCTTCGTTGTTGTTGTTGTTGCTGTTGCTGTGGTTGCATAGTTCTCTGCTGGCAATCTGCTGTTTTCCAATTTTATGCAAAACAGTTTTTGAGGCAAACACAAAGTTCAAAGGTGTTGACCAGGGCAAAAACAATGTATATTGAATTTATTTCTAAATGGCAGGCATAATGAGACGACAGGAGTTTGGTAAAAGTTGTTTGCACCGAAGGCTGGTTCGGGTCAGCGGGCACTTTAAGTGGAAGAAAATTGTTGTTTTCTTGCCCAAAGAAAGTATTTCCAACAAATTCTTCAATATTCTTTGGCCATTTACATAACCACGCCCCAGAAGCTACCCGAAAAGAGAAAAAGTCGAAAAGTTTTATTAAATTTTTGCCGCCTTTGTAAGCCATGAAGCACTTGGTAAATGTAAATTACACATGAAGAAACAACCAAAGCAGGAATAATATTGAAGCCAACAATCACACACACACACACACACACACACACAGAGGGGGACAGAGAGACAGAGAGAGAGACATTGGCACAGACAAAGGACATTTATGCCAACACCTTCTAATCAAGCAAAGAGCTTAAAATAAAGTAAAGCAAAGAATGAAATGAAAGATATTATGAAATTTCAAACACACCCTCCTCTCCGAGCACACACACACACACACACACACACACACGTAATACGAAAATAGAAAAGGCACAAAGAGGGTGCCAGCCCTTTTTGCAATACAACAAAAAAACAACAAAAATACATATATGCACATATATAACACACATAACTGTCAACCAACAGAGCCTCCTTCAACACCCCTGCCTACCCCCCCGCTGTGCTCTGCTGATGCGTGTTTGTTAATGAAATGTGTGCCTTTCGCATTTAGTTACGCTACGTTAGACACTTTTGCTTATTAGTGTAAAGCGCAACTTAAAGACAGAAAGACATTGCCTGGCTTCTACTAGGACACCGGGCGAGTCTTTTAGCTGCTGCTGCCGCCCAGAGTTCAAGGTTAGATACGTGTGTGTGTGTGTGTGTGTGTGGCAGTTGCCTTGAATTCTGTTTTTTGGCCAGATTTGGCGCAGTGCGATAATTTCCAAATTTAACTTACGGCATGTGTCTGCACACACACACACACGCTGCTAAGTTTTTTGGGCAATTAAAAATTAAATTGCGCATATATCACGTACCATCGAGCTAGCTGGGTTCACAAAAGGGCCAGGCAATGCCTTTTTAAGTTTAATTGGATTTTGAAGGCTGCTCGGGGGAGCTCGAGGAATTTTGAGAATAATAATGAAGGGAAGGAAATTGAGCAAACGCACACAAAATAGTTAAATCCTTTTTTGGTTGCGGAATTTATGGGACTAATTGAAAAGGCTAGACAAAAAGGTAGAAATTAACATAAACTCTTCAGCCGCTTTCTCCTTCTGTTTTCGCCATCTTTACATAGTGGCAGGTGCAGTCAAGTCGAAGGGGGTAGACGATTGCATAAATTATTACTTTTTTACAATTCTATATTCTATATTTTTGGAGAGGGTTTAAGACCATTCATTGTGTAGTTTTCCAAAAACTAACAGTGCTGCCACGGATTATAGGTGTTCTCTGAATGGGAGGTGCGGCGATCACATATTGTGCATGTATAAAGAGACTTCTGGTTTTTTCTAACATGGTACACACTTAACCAATATTGCTGGCAAATCCCCACACTTATCGAATATCAAAAGTTTTCTCCCTGTGAAATGGTTAAGAAGTGAGTACCTCACTCGTGTCACCTCGAATTACGTACGCTTCCTCCCTGGCACCGGTTGCTCTTATTTTCTGCTCATTTTCTTGGGAGACAAAGGACCAACAAGTTTTTTTTGGCAATTTGTTATCTTTAAAACTGAACAATAACAATGTATGCTTAGTTACTTTTTGGCAAGATTATATTTCGATAAAGCCTAAAACTAATCAATTTAAAGATATAATAATGTAATACTATCTATTTCAGCGGTGGGCAGGCCCTTGTATGTTTGTTTCTATACATGATTTGTATATGCGTGTGAAAACTATAGAGCACTGTTTGTGTTGATAATATAAAGCTCTATTATTTCTTGGACTAAAACTGATTCCCTACCAGTTTGCACCGCTTAAATTTTTGCTTCAAAACACTATCTCAGAAATAATTTAAGTTATTAACTTGTAATTTGGTAAGTAAATTGAATGGTTCAAAAAAGGATCCCCATTTGAGTGTACCGGTTAATAATTGCTGTAGAGCCAAGTCTCAGAAATTTCTTAAGCGATTATCTATTTAAATTTGGCGTCAGGGTTGAATATTGGGAGTTGGTTACTTTACCATTTAATAACTGTTTACGAACCACTTCTAACCTCTCCAAGTGTCATGTCATATCGGAATAGTAATAAGCAAAGATCATAAATGTTATGTAGTACAGAGTAACGAACGTTTTCTGATGGTTCTATTTTTGAACAAATCCAAGTCCATCTATATTTTATCTTCAATGAAGCGCAAGAGACTTTTCGGTTATTCATATATTTTAATTTTATTATATTTTTGTATTTGATTATTATATTTTTGATTATGTGACTGGTTTTTCTATGACCTTTCTACTGAGTAAAGTTCTTAGCCGGCTCAAGGTTGTGTTATGCTTTCGCACAACTTTAAACAGAGACACAAAACCATAAAGGAGGCTGGTAGATCGGAAGGAACCACCCTCTATCATCCGCGATCAATGCTTACCAACTGGACGTTACTTAGAAGAGTCTCCATGCCAGCGGTGCCATAATGGTTTGGGAATCCCCAAAGTAGAATGCGCGCAAAAACATCGAGAGGCAGCTAAGAAACAGACAGTCGCCTTTGTTGTTAACATTTTTTTGTTAGTTATTGGTTTTTATTTTCTAACTTTACTTTATTTTATATATCTGCATAAATAGGTTTCGGTTAATTTAATTTTTAGGTTAATTTTTCCCAGAAGCTTGCCACGCATAGAAATATTAATTTTCGACCCCATAAACAACATATATTCTTGAACCAGTCTCTAAGTTTTAAAGCTATCGAGCTGAAATTTTGCACAGAGTCTTTTTTTTTGCTGCACACTACTAATATGTCGAAACCGACCGGATCGGATGACTATACCTCATAGCTCCCATAGGAACAATCGGTCGGAAAACTAGTTTTAGTATGAAAAACTTTTTTCTTTTCAATGGAAACGTCTGCAAACTTTGTAATCATAAGTTTTTCATGTTATTTTTATAGTTCTACCAAGTTTTATTAAAATCGGACAACTATATGGTATAGCTGCCATACAAAAGATAGGTCTGAAAAACAGTCTTAGTTTGAAAAACTTTTTTGTTTTGAATGGTAGCATCCTGTAGTTTTGTATTTGTTTGTTTCACATGCTTTCACATAATTTTCCAAATTTTTGGCCAAATCGGATGACTATTTCATATAGCTGCCATACGAACGATCGGTCGGGAAATGGGAAAAAGAGTATTTTTTGAAAATATTTTAGCGAGCACTTGCAAGGGTATAAAAACTTCGGCACAGACGAAGTAAGCTTAGTTTTGTCGATTTTCTTTTTACTTGCAAACCTTCAGTTTCTTATTTACATTTTGTAGTTTTTATTTTCTTTGCTCCTCATGAATTCTATATTTTTTATTTTTAAATGGTAATGTTAGGTCTTTTATCGATTTGACTATATTAGGCTGAGTATCGGGGCATAGCTGGCCGGATAGGCAAACAAAATTTCTATATCTATTTCTATTTACAATTATATTTCTAATTACAATGCCGCTACATACATCCTACTTTATAAGTTATCAACGGCATTTTGAACTGAGACTCCTCTTTGGTACACCAAAGGTGATCTTGCCCAACAAGAAAGGACACTTAATACAAACTAGTTCGATCAATAACCTTAGTGCCTGTACAGTTCTCCGATCTTCTAGTGTTGAGAGTTGCAACAGGACTCATCTACTAATATGTGGAGGAAAATGATTTGACAATATGAACGGTCGTAGCGCAGATTTCAGAAATTTATTAAATTATCGGTTTAAGAACGATTTGGTGAGATGTGACCCAAAAAAATATTCAAGGTTTGAACTTAAAAACTGCATTGCTGGTCAAATGGAGTACGGCCTAACCCTACCTAACCGCTGCCAATGTGCCTCAAAACCTTATCTCTGAACAGCTTCATATTTGTGGGGTAGTTCTTCATATTAAGATATTTTACTTGCTCCAGAACTGTTTCTAAGAACTTAAGTTATGAACTCCCTTAAAACGGTATCAAAACCTTTTGAGAATTGTGGGATTCAAACATATCAAAGCGACTTCGGATATATAGCTACATTATTTTAATAGATTTAAGTAGCTTGCCGCCAGTTTGGATGTGCAGAGATAAACTCTATTCTGCTAAATGTAACATCTTCTAAGTGTATATCAAAGACTTCCTGCGTTATCAATGTTATAACAAATTGTGCTTTGTCTGTGACAAAAATGTAATTTCGTTACCCAACACATAATTCATTTCTCCCTTTGATAACAGAAAATGTTTACCTCTTCTTCTATGGCCAACTCGTCAGCATAAATGTTCCATTTCACCTACAAAACATACCAGCACACCAAATGTTCTTCCCTCAGCTTGGTTGCATGATTTTGCCATAACAATTCTCATTTCAAATGCCATCAACAAAGTGCATTTTCAAAAAAATTTTCTTCCTTGCCATCACAACTACAAAAACTAAGTGTGAAAAACTAAAATGGTGTCACCTAATTTCACAACAGCTCTTGGCTACGCATCATTGCATGGGACATACACCAACAAAATGTGACAGACAGAGAAAGAGAAATGTGTGCTAAGCACCTGAGAGCAAGTGAGTTGCAGTTGCAGTCCCAGACTGAGAGACATACAATTGTATGCATATTTAATAATTCATAACTTTCTAGATTACAGGGGGGAAAAAAATACGAAAATACTCTATGAATATTCAGCAGAGAAACTCACTTTTTGTTCGTTATTCTTTGCTTTAAAAAGAGAATCCTTTTTTTTCTCCTGTCGTCATCGTTTCTCTATTCTTTTCAGATTTTATTTTATTTCTTTAAAGTTTCCATTCTATATAAATGTGGGTCATTGCATATGAGTAGGCTTACTCTCAGTAGCCCTCTTACCTTTTGTCTCTGCGCGACGAAACAAAGGTGCAGGACATACATAAGCATGAAAAGGAAGGACATACGTGCCTTTGCCCAAAAAAAAACAAAAAAGAACCGAACAACAAACCTTTATTTTATGCAAAATAGTTATGTGTTTTTCGATTCAGTGTACAATGAACATTTGTTGTACGTTGTTGTTGTTGTTGCTCTTTCTTTTTGGTTAGTTTTTATTGTTCTTGTTGCAGTTGTAAACGTAGCATGTTTTTTGAGTGTTTTTTTTTTTTGGTATTGATTTTTGCATTTTTAGGTCGCACGTTTGTCGGCGGCTGTGGCGTCGATGTGAGGCGGGATAGTTTAATGGCAAACACACACCCACACACACACATTTAATGAAGTCGTTTTTGCGGCAAAACGAATGCGACGAGCCACATACGTGGCTTTAATACTAAATGTGCTAAAAATAATCATTTCCAAATATATTTCAAATGTGGCGTCTGTCAAAATAGTCAACAGGCGGCACTTAGCATGTTGATGATGCTTGAGACACTTTGATCTTTTGGCCCACGCTCCCACGCTTTAGTTCCGACAAGCTATTCAAATGTCCGTGGTCGTTTCCTTGCTCATCCTCCACCATCATCCAAAAAGTTGCCTACTTTCCAGCGTCTGCAATTTTAAACTCCAACAGCCAACATTAAATAAATTTTTAATAAAGTTTCGAGCGATAGAAATGGTTATTTTTAGACCCAGCCAGTGAGGCTGGCAAACGCTGTAGCAGCAGATAAAATATGACATTTATAGCCGGCTGCTGGCTGCCATACCTAAAAGTTGAACGCACCCGTGGAGCACCGCCACGAAGGAGCAGCAAGTGTTGTGGCTTATGTAAGTCAGCGGGATATGCAAACATAAATCGGTGGTGATTTTGATTGTGGTTGAGCAGCATTGAAGGTTATACGAGTGAGCGAGGGAATGATAAATATCCAAGTGCAAGGAGTGGAGGGTTATTTTAAACCAATGATGGGATACACCTTTACATCCAGAAAGGAATTTATACTTGAAAAAGGCTTCACATTAAAGTATGACATAAATTGTCAGGACTCAAGAATTTTTTTTTTTTATATTGGTAAACTGGAAGTCAGTCTTGGCACCCCATTGATTTTGGCTGTTAAGTTATTACTTTAGATTGACAAATTTTTATTTCAGTGGGGAACATAAGTCTAATAATTAAATTGTTTACATATATGTAGCATATTCCGGTTCGAACTAGATATTGCGGGCAAGCATTTCAGACCTCAGTTCTATAAATATAGAGCACTTTTTAACATTTGACACAATTAAAGTACTTTTAACTACATTATTCGTCATTTATCAACGCAACTCAACCTTGTTTTATGAGATGCAAGAAATGCTCAAGGCTATAGATACATATCTATGACTAACTGAAGCATTGACCAGCACTCTAGTACAGAGCTTCTTAAAAATGAATCAAATTAGCTGAGAACAACCTTCTGGAAGAGGTCAAGACCTAGTATACTATACTGTAAAGAATGTAAGAGTATATAAATTTATCATTTGGCTTCTCTTAAATCTAAAGGCTTGAGTTCTTGTAACTTCGCACAAGGGAAAGAGATCTACAGCTTGTAGCATTTCTAGTTACTTTACAGCTTTCGTCAATAGCTGCACAGAGAAAAGTAAGGATATGAAAAAATATCCATTGGATGATTACCCGTATCCATTTGGAAAGGAAATGACTTAAATATCCTTTTAATCATGCATCGTAGCTAAAAATCATCCAATGAATACTAAAAAGGATCATCCTTTGTTTGATTTTTCAGCTCCTTTGAATGATTAAGAGGATATTTAAGTCAAATCCTTCCAAAATGTATATTTTTTGATCTTTTTTTCAGTGTGGTTAAGGAGACCGGTTGTATACACTTCTTTTATGAGAAAAGCCTCCCTCCGTGGATGCAGGTATACACACTACCCTCCACACGACTACCCTGCTTACATCTAAACACTTGTTTTTCCCCATTTTAGTCATAAGTTCTCTAAGTAATGGCTCATCCCTTTCACTTTGATGTGTAAATTAAATAACAAAATTATTAAACCTACTATTTTTTTCCTCTTTTTCTTACAGGTAAGTTTTCCCATCTTATGAGATACTTTGGATAAGTTGAACCGGTTTAAAATGAGTGAGTTTGTGGTTCATTAGACCAAAACCCCTTTTAATATCACAACTTGAGTTAAGTAAGTCACTGCTTGTATAGAAATATTTAAGCTATTATCTTATATTGGTTGTGTTTGATAAGAAAAATACTCCATATATAGATTTTTATGTAGTTTCATCAAAGCTGATTGTATTGAAAGAGCTATGGCTCACGAGCCGAGACCTATGGTCGGTTGATGGCTCACGTCTCCCGAGTTGCGGCTCTCAGCTTAAAACCAGAAGCTGTGGCTCACGAGCTGTGAGACGTTTATTGCTCCAGCGGCTCTCGGCTCTGAGAGCCGGGCTCAGAGCTGCTCTCGTGAGCAATTGCGAACCCTGATTGGAACACTTACGACAAATTTTAAAGTATTTAATTTCAAAGCTTAGTAATCACTTTAACTAAGCCACTGCCAAAGACAAAAAATAAAAAATGGCCCTCGTTTTGTTTTGGGCCAGTGTGGCCAGCTTTGAGAAAACTGCATCAACTATTGTCACAGCATCAAGTGTTTCGTTTTGTGTATCGATTGCTTGAATATAAACCATCAAAATGAGTTACGAACTTTTAAGAACAACAGTTTGTAGTGACCTTCCATGCTTACATTTTATTCTATTAAGGGTAGCAATAAACCCAAAAATACACCGGATTAGGCATATTTGTAACTAAATATCGACAAAGTGCGATACCTCTTGAAAAAAACTGAGGTCCATTCTTTCCATTTCGAAGATAATTTGAACAAAAATCACCTTGATTAGTTCTTTTGTTGTTCAAAAAGAGATAACTGATATGTGCGAGTAAAAGAAGTACCTTAAATAGCTTTTGGATGTGCTTAAATTGTGTTTTATTAAAATACGACTCTAAAAAGACTCTCAAATGACTTGAAAACGAGTCGAAATTAATCACAAGAGAGGGTTAAAATCAAATCATTAAGAAGAGTCTCTGCTAGGTTACCATTTTCTACCGACAAAAGTATAATTTGTGATCATTCTAAACCAATTTTAAACAGACCGAGGACTCGAAAATGACTCGATTGTGATCAAACATTTCATAAAATGTTTGGTGGGTCCTTGAGCCATCGATTACATCCCAGCAAATACCAATCTAGCATTGGTATGGTTTTTACTTTAGTTCAAGCTTTTGTCTAGAGTTTAGAAAACAAGAATTTTCCATCTCGAGTCTGTTCTTTTTACATTTCTGTATTCTTCTACTGCATCTCAAACTTGCTTAATCCAATTTGATTCATTAAAACGGAATTTTCTGTATTCAATCTCATTCTATTTCATTCTATTTATACATTTCATTGCTGCAACTGGTAGAATCCAATAAAGCAACTTTTCATACTTAAATTCCAAATAGACTTAAGTCATCATCTGCGCTTTCCGGTTGCCAGCGAAAGCCCTGGGATGTCTTAAAGCCACTTTAAGTCGACTTAATAAGCAAGCCACCTGCCTTCTTGGCTTTAGAAAGGGAGATTTACATACTAACATAACTATGTGGCAGCCTCATGGGCCATGGCAGTGAGGCGGTGAGCCACAAAACTCAGCCAGCTCATAATCTTAAATCTAGGCAATATGAACCAAACCAAACCAGAATGTCTGAGGAAACTATGCGAGTGTTCCTTTTGTCCCAAAAAAGCACACACACACATAATGATATGCAAATGTGCAGAAATAAGTGTGTTGAACACACACACACACACACAGGCACACATTCCCCAGAACATCAAAGTGTAGGCTAGGAATTTTTGTTGTTGTCGCCTTGGCAGCTGCGTCAGCTAGTTAGAATTGGAGTGGGAGCCAGGCAACGTTAATGAAATGTGCAAATGTACCAATTGACCGAACCAACCGCCTCCGCCCCCGCCTCCGCCTCATCCTCCGCCACCGCCCTTGCCATCGACGTCGCCATCGCCTTCGCCTCAAGGCGCTCATTTAGTCATTTGCATATTAAAAGCTTTTGTCGCACAAAAGGTTAAATCAAAAGATATGGCGCTATAATTTTTTGCGCCTTTTGGTTTACCGCACCAACCCCCAACCCCCCAGCCCCCCATTGCATTTGTTAACATGCGAATCAAGTTGAGACGAGGCAAGTGGGTGGAAACATGGAATGGTGGTGTTGGGTGTGCGTGTCGATAAAATATTTTACTTTGACGCTATGTAAACACTTCTGTGGCATTTCTAAGGATTTTGTGCGGACCAGCTGTAGCAGGAAGAGGGTTTGGGTGGGTGATGCGAATGAGGGCAAACTCTCTGGCCTTTAACATTTGTCATTTGATTGAGTTTTTGCTGTATTTTGGGTATAAATTTTATTAGCTTGATTAGGAAGAAGTGAGAATTCGATGGCTGTCTAAGTCCTTGGAAAACATTTAAAGTTCTTATAGAGTATTTCAACTTAATCTAGTTCTCATGCTTAATTTCAAAATGAAAACACATTCACAACATTCCCCCCACCACTTTTCATATTTTTTATTTATGCAATCGCATTGTTTTCTGTTAATCAGAGCAGAATACATATTCTCATCAACTTACACAAGGCAACAGCTAAAACATGTCCCCCCCCCCCACATCACATAATAATGAGTTAGAGCATCCTACTTTGGTTCTCTGACTGGCTAAGCTGCTTTCTAGCAGCCACTACAACAGGCTGGCAGGAAGCTGAGCAGGAACAACGACCTTTAACGCTCTTTACCCATTAATGATATTCATGCCGGCTATTTCCTGGTCTGGACCTCAGCTTACTCTTCATTCTACTTTCCGTACTGTGTGTTGTTTTCTTTTCTTGTTTTCGCTCTCTTTTCTCAACTAGAGAGGGGAAATAACTTACAATTGACCTCGTTAGTGCCTGTCGTGTGTATGTGGGTTTATGGAGTCATCTCTTTGCGTTTACGTGTCTGCGCGTGTGTGGAACAAACAAAAAAAACCCAGTGGTGACCTCTTGACTAAATCTTTTGCACCAGCAGAACGTAGTGTGAGCCAAAATGAAGTTTTATGCAGCTTATTAAATTATAAATTAAAAAGTTTAACAAATCAACGTACATGAAATAACAACGAAGGCCCCTAAGGACAGGACAACAAACCAACAAAAAAATCAACAACAAAATAACATAACTTGTTATCTTTTTTATGTGAGCATTGTTTTTTTTTTTTTGTTGTTTGGTTTTTATCATGTGCGGTGGTTCCCCAGTGTAAATGTAAACACGCGCTTATCAATGTGTGTGTGTGTGTGCGTGTGTGTGTGTGGTGTCAAATGTCATTGCCAGTTGGTTATGTGGCTTTTGACTCAGCAAGAAAAGGCAGCGGACGAGGCGATATCAACACCAACAACATTGCTGACACATAACAATAAAATAGAAGCATTTATATTTTGTTATTATTTGTCATACGCCAAATGGGTGGATGGTGGATGGTGGATGGGTTCAATAAGTTGTTGGGGGAAAACGTACACACTCAAAAATAACACAAATTCAACTTGACTCAATGAATTTTGGGTCGTTTTTTCTTTCACAAATGACAGTTAAGAGGATATTCTTATAGTGTTTTTTTTTTGGTAGACTAAATGAAAATCCTAACTTAGTTTGTGGAATAACAGAATAATTCTAAAATTTACTTTTATGACCATTTGGAATTAGAGGTTCATAAGCTGTGCAAACCACTGAACCAAACCAGTCTTTATTTCGAAAAGACTGCAGTACAGTAAAGTATAAATCAAATATCAGCCGAAACTTTGATATAGATTAAAGAAATTTAAGCTGAAAATTTGCATTTTACTAACAATTTTCCTGATCCAAAAGATATCTACAAGGCCTTGCAATCGAATTTTATGTTTTAACAAGCTGAATCCCGCCCCCGCTAAACATTTACCTTCTATCCACTTAGTTGTTCCACCACACTTCAAACAGATTTCTAGAAAGAATCATTTCCAAACAATCACATTTCAACCCTAAAGTGGATTATTGCAATGATTTTCATCATCTTTTAACGATTTCTAAAGAAAAGAATAGAACTAAGATGGTATTTCATTTTAAGACTGCACTGTACACCACATTTGTGCTTATATCAAGCGACACATTGTCGGTATCAATGGAACATTGTAAGCTTGTAAGATTTTCTTTAATTATACTCTGTACCGTAGGTACATAGAGTATTATAAGTTTGTGCAAAAGTATGTAACATCCAGAAGGAAGCATCTCCGACCCCATAAAGTATATATATTCTTGATCAGCATCAACAGCCGAGTCGATATAGCCATGTCCGTCTGTCCGTCTGTCTGTCCGTATGAACGCACAGATCTCTGAGATGGTAAGAGATAGAGGTTTGACATGTATGGGACATATGCTTCTAATGTCTGCAGGCAGATCAAGTTTATTTTCCTATTTTGGCCACGCCCCCTCCCGCCCCCGCAATTTAGAAAAAACGTCATATCTCCCACAGTTTTGAAGAAATATGGCTTGTTCCTTCTGGACATATTTAGTTATTAGGATAACTTATCGATCCGCCAAAGGAATGGTGAAGATCGGATGAACGGTTTTCGAGTTATGATCAAAAGACAAATTTTCTTGGTACAGAGTATGTTATAGTCGGGCTTGACCGACTTTCTTTCTTGTTTTCAATTTAAACGGAAACATCAGTGCTGAATATGGTGTTCTTCCGCCTTCCAAAAGAGTTGCTGCAATTCCTGTAGATGCGAGAGCCAAAGCAATGTTTAATTCAATTACATTCAAATCGTGGCGCTGTAGGCGGTAGTAACATTTGACAGCTCAGCAGCTTGTAAGATTTTCTGTAATTTTCAATTTAAACGGAAACATCAGTGCTGATTATGGTGTTCTTCCGCCTTCCAAAAGAGTTGCAGCAATTCCTGTAGATGCGAGAGCCAAAGCAATGTTTAATTCAATTACATTCAAATCGTGGCGCTGTAGGCGGTCGTAACATTTGACAGCTCAGCAGCGATTTATTTTCATTTTCCAAAACGTGACTCTTTTTGATCATTTTTATCATTGCTTCACGATTTGCGAACTTTATGTGCGATATTTACAAAGTAACCTATAAACGGCTTACAACCACTTTGACTTAAATCAATAACAGGTCGCTACAACCCATCTACACTTCAAAAAGTAAAGATATTTAATGGTTCGAAACGTGTTGTAATGCCAAGAAGACGTCTTGCTTAAGTGGGTCGGAGTTCGGAGTTAGACTGCAGAGCGACACCGAAATGTTGCAGCACATCTAACAGAAGAGTAATGTGATATTGAAAGGAAATTGGTTTAATTAGGAATTATTGAAAGTCTTGCGCCAGATGCCACCAGTTGAGAATTTTACGATTTTTTTTAATACCTTAAACCCACAGAACCCACAAAAGAAAGTAACCAATTTGGAACAGTTTCTATAAGCACACTAATAAACTAGGTTCCATTTTTTCCCATATATGGGGGTGCCCCGAAAATCTTTGAAAATTGGTTCTTAGGTTAGTTTGCAAATTGCTCAAAACATACGTCGATGTCGCAGAACCTTGACGGATTTTATTTTCTTAATGGGAAAGATAACTGGTTTAATTAGGTCCAAGATAATTGTACAATCTACCATATAGGGTTGTTTAAATGAAATCTGTTCTATTGTTGTTATTAATGCAAATTAAATATGTTATTTAGGTGATGCAGCCTATCCAGTAAAATAATGTTAACATTGCCAACCAAAACTAGTCTGGCTTATCTAAATATTATAACAAACAGACACTAAGAAGCGGATTTGGGTTGGAATTCGGTTGAAAGCGATTTCTGGGACACCTTCTATAGATTTTTTTGCAAAAAAAAGGTATTATACCAACTACAGACATCTCAGTCTTGCTTGATTTCTTAAAGGTTCTCGAAGATAATTTTCGGAACGTTCTGTTGAACTTTTCTCTGATGTAAATGGATATATAAATTCCAATTCCAATTTCTTCTCAATCCGTATGAGCACACCTTTATGCTTTGTGTGATATATACTAACTTTGGAAGGTACAGAGTATGTTATAGTCGAGGTGGTCAACCTATTCTTCTTTCTTATTTGTCTTTTTTCTGTTTTTTTTTTTTTTTAAACAGTGGTCTGAGCTCATGCATTATTGTTATTAACTTTAATGGCTTACATTTTTAAGCTCCATATTCAGTCTTAAAAAAAATCCTCCTTCCCAAAATTGTCAGCCAATGCTGTCATAATCCGGTCACCGGTTAAAAGCCTTCATAATAACTACACATCGGTGTTTGCTCTTGGTTTATTTCCTCATTTTCCACATTTTCCGCACCTCCCCCCCCCGCCTTTGTTGTTGGCTTACTGGGAAGGTCATAGGAAAGTAGGTTGAATATTGCAATATTTTCTCTTCCCGTCCTTTGAAAAGAAAATATCATCACACAAGTGTAAAAATCGCTCATAATGTCAGGCTGCGGGTAGACAGATGATGAGGGCGAGAGTTGAGTGGGTAACCCGCTATTGAACTTTATAGCTGGGACAGCAGATACCGCAAAACCATTTATATACTTATATATATAGATATTGATGTGTACCACATGCACGAATCGCTGTGTTATGCTGAGCCAAGCGTTTCCAACTTCTGGCAGCAGCTGCCTGCAATTGTTGTGGCGGTTTTAAGTCGACTCAGATCGATGGGAGTCGGTGTGGCATTGGAATAAGCTCAAAGCTGACAACAATTGTGGCAAATGTTTGACAGCCGCATTTTATTAGCACTTTAAGATGCCGCAGCACAATGGGGAAAAGGAACTATGGAAAAAAAGTTAAGACTTTTAGCATTAATTCATTAGCAGACACTTGAGTCACTTAAGGCAGTTTGTTCAGTTTCCCCCAAACGAACATTTAGTTAAGTGGCAGGAAAAGCTGGCATCGTTTGGGCTTATCGTTTTTTATCTTAACAATTATGGTGGCAAAAGTTGGAAGTGCGGGCCCAAAAATAGGCTGTTTTTGTAAGAATGTCAATGATCATCACTAACAGCCAAGTTGATGTGGCCAAGTCCCAGGTCTCATAGACTAGAAGATCTAGATCAAGCAACTTTTGAATGTAAATGGCCATTTTTTTGCACTGATTTGAAGTTTATTTAGAATTTGCGGCTTTATAAATGGAGAAGTTATAAGAATATCTCTTGCTGTCATATAAAGGTTGCATACTTTTCGGCGTTTCATGAATCAAGAATATATTCAAGCAGGTTAAAGAGTTCAATTTGTTAATTTTTATATATTTTTACAACAGCCAAAGTGCTTTTTAATCATTTGTAGTTCCACATTTCGCATTCTGGCGATAAATCAACTAATTCAAAAAGTAAACTTAGATAAAATTTGTAAAACATGGGCTGCATTGAAGGCTCTTCCTAACATTAGTCAACTAATCTAAAAGAAGAAAACAATTCAAAACACTTTTACCCATCATTTTGTTGGGTCCTGCAACGACATTTCAGAATCAAGCTCTCTCTTACCTGAACCGATTAATTTTCACTCTGAGGACCATTAGTTTTATTTGGACTCCTTTTAATGAAACTGCTTTCAGAACACAAGTTTGCAAATTTTACATTCAAGCATTCATCCAGACCTCCTTTTTTTCTGCTGTTTTCACCCCCGCCCTCCGCCTCCCCAAAAATTAGACTCGACTTGAAAATCAACTTTCGGCTGGCTGGCAGCCCAAAGAGCTGAGCACCTTTTCTGCGGAGGCCATTAGTCGTCTAGCATTTTATCTCTTGTCTCACTGCAAAATGCCAATGCATTTGCCTTGCATCAAAGGAAAAAGGCAAATGCATAACGTTGACTGCATTACTAAACGACTTTAAACTGCCCCGCCTCGGTCCGGGCACTTTGAAAAATGTTTGCATCTCACTCTCGTTACCCACTCGTTCCATCTCGCTCACATATTTTTGGGTGCATTTTTGTGTCGCCTTTGGTTGGCCTTCACTTAACTACACCAGTCGACAGCTCGTGCATGTTGAAAGCTATTTAAATATGCTCTCTTTGAATGCCTTGATTGGCTTACTTGGCTTGGCAATGGGATGCCTCGCCTTGGGTTGGCTTGGCATGGCTTGGGTTCTGGTTTGGCTTGACTGGGATGCTGCCAACAAAAAAAAACACACACACAAAACCAAAAAAAAAAAAAAAAGAGAAAGGAAAGATGAGGACAACGCACATAGAACATTTGGGTGCTGAGCTGCATAACCTTTTGGCATGAATTAACCCTAGAAGAGGCAGATTTGAGTGATTTTTTAATTTAAAAATAAAAAAAACGAGTCCTTGGAAATGGGAGTCTAAGTTTAGTGCAAAATTTATGAATCAGAAAGCTTATTAATAATATTTAATCTTTGGCGCTAAGTGCATTCATTTAAAATATTCATAAGAAGTCTAAAGCCACACGGCACATCCTGAACACGAATGCCGAGAAGAGTTTCTCTAGGTTTTAAGGTTCATGTGTACATTTATGGCGAAACAACGATCCAATGCTCTTTTATGATGCATAAACATGGAACAATTTTTTATTACATACAATTAAAAGTGAAAAATCGAGAACATTAAAACAATTTCATAATGTTCTTCTACCTAAAAGGCTGTTGTAGGAGGTCGCACATGCAACATACCCAAACAGTGTTCAAAACGATTTCTAAAACAGTGAAAAAAGAGTTACCAAAGCAGTGACTAAAGTGACCGAAACAAGAAAGAAAGAAGTGTTCAAAACACTGACCAGAATAGTGACCAAATAAGGACCAAACCGGTCATCAAACAGCATGACCAAAACATTGACTAATGTGACCCAAACAGTGATCAAACTAGTGACTAAAACACTGACCAAATCGGTAACTAAACATAGGCCAAACTGTGACACAAAACGGTGTATAAAACTTTGACCAAAACAGTGAGCGAGCAGTCACCAAAAGAGTGTGTCTAAAAAGTGACCAAATAGAGAACAAACTGTGACCAAAGCAGTGACCCGAACAGTTACCTAAGTGACAGAAAAAGGTATTCAACACAGTGACCAAAACGGTAACCAAACAGATAACATGCTATGATCCAACTGTGACCATAACAGCGACCAAATCACTGAGCACTGTATAAAACAGTGACCAAAATTGATCAAAACGGTTACCAATATAGTGAATAAAACAGTGACCCAATCGATGATCAAACCAGTGACTAAATTGAGGTTTTTTCCGAATTCGGGTCAAATCGTATTGCTCAGAACTTAATTAACAAATATGAGCTGGTATTCCTTAAAGATCGTAGGATCAGCTGCAGTTCCGCACAACTTCCAATACCTGCAAATGGTTCGGAAAGTGCGACGGCTTTGCCAACAATCCTTTACTAAATGTTGCAATATCTGCGCTTAAAAAATCGTAAAACTATAAGGGAACATTTTTTTTAAGGCTAAGAAATAGTACAAAATTATGATTGTATTGTATTTCCAAAATCAATATAGAAAGCCTGCAAAAATGTCAGTAAATGGGCGAAATGGGAGTTTCAGCAAGCATTTCTTTAGTTAAAACGGAAAGTATCAAAATTTATTCGGCACTCTTGATGTGGAATACCATCGATATTCATAACAATCGATAGAAAATTCTTTAAATGATATATTATATGAAAACCATTCGGATGTTACCATCAAAACACGACTAGTTTATATTCTTTTGCAAGTATTGTGAGCTTCGCCCGTACCGGGTGTTCCTCGACTTTGACCAACTTTTGACGAGTTTCAATTGAAGTATGCAGCGACTTAAGTTCTGCCGACGTATCTGCTCTCATTGCCGACCCCTGTTTTATGATGATGTTTTTAATCGAAAATGAGATCACTTTCTTGTCTTCTTTTTACTCCTGGGAATATTTTTATAGAGTGGACCGGTTTATTCAACGATTCAAGAAACCAGCCTTATATAAAAGTTGTCTTAAGAAAATTTGATGGCTTAAGTGACAAATAGTGGTCTCTAGATGATGTAGAATCAGCTATAAATCCAGATTATAACTAATATTAAAACAATGGTGGGCAAATTTTTGCATTCATAATTGATGAAAGATCAGGCTATTCTGCTGAATAGTTTACTAAGTGCCGAACTCTAGCTTAAACTGATTTCAAAGTTGGCTTAACTACGGTTAATCTAACCTCAATCAGTGAAAGCATACACACACACACACACACCGCACATCTCCACACAACTCCCATACGCACATCGCTCGCTCTCCTTCCATTTGGGCACCGCATCACCCAAAACCCCCAACTACAGACACATCTGTCGGCAGGAGCTTTCCCTGTTGATGTAATTCCAAATGCAAAACTTTAATGGAATTTTGTGTTGCTTTTGTGACAATAGTTTTAGCAACTTGACGCAACTTTCATGTCAAATGCATTTTAACATAAGAGTATTTTGTTGCATATTTCGCTATCATCGCGGGAATAAGAGACGGAAATTGAAGAGACTTTTTTTTTGCCAGGCATTTTAATTGATATTTAACTATGCGTCTCCAGCTATTTCTAACTTGTGTTCCCCGTAATTGCCGCTGCGCCTTGGGACCCTGCAATTACCATTAAGTCTCATACATCACCATGACGCAATTCTTCATGTTACAACACAAAGTGTACATACATACATACATACATACATATATATGTTTGGATATATTTGTGCCTTTGCCGTTAACATTTGTACGTCAGCAGGCGCAGCTGGGAGTGTGCGAGTGTGTGGGTGTGTGGGTGTCTGTGTGTGACATTTTGCGATTAATCGTTGGGCTCATTAGTGGTGAAAATTTGTATGAAAACCACTGGGGAAAATGGTAACTGAGTCGTAGAGAGTCATTAAATGTACATATTTTTATATATGAAATTCATACGCAACTACTTTTTCGTCAGCCGAAAGAAGGAGCAATATGAACGCCGAAGTTGGTATGCTCTGTTGGATTAATTTTGATCACCTTTATTCTAAAATACCTTCAAGTTGTCATACTTTAATACACTTGGACAGCGGGCTTGTTTATAAAGTCCTTCCATTTGAAATAAGCCAAAAATTGAAATTAAGGAATTTCCAAAAATTGAGCTCATAGCTTAATTCATATTCTAAGGAAGCCACTAAAAGCATTGTTGAAACATCTTGTTAAAGTTATTAAAGGCTGAAGAGAAGACTATGCTAACTTGGTCTCTGCTGAAGTTTTAATTCTATCGGAAGTGTTCGTTTTCATATGCGAATTAAGCCTAAATTTTGACAAATCAGTATTTATCTCACGAAATATGATTTTCTGCTTGCGCAGTGGATTTCGACGAATTCCATGACTCACGGCATTCATGGCATGTGGCGTTTCAGGTGATTTCCAGTGGCAGCAACATAAGAAAGATAATGGCAGCACAACTTAATAGTTATTCGTATGCAAACCAATTGAAAATAAGTGCTGGTTCGGTTCAGTGGCTCACACAGTTTTTGAACCGCCAATACGGTTCATTACATGGTTTTTGAAGTTAAATAAACCGCGATTTCGGTTCGGTTCAATGGTTCACAAAGGCACATTATAAAATATTATGATTTCTGTAGTAATGTGACTTTTCGACCATTTTTTGTAATTTGATTCCTATATTCCATTTGAATATCTTTAGAATCCTTAGCGAAAAGTCCAAAGTTTATTAGGTTGGATTCCCAGGACTCGTCTATCAGTTCCTAGAGGAATGCCCTTACTTATTGGCAGATTAAGAAGTACCACAGCAAATTGAAAATATTATATAATGGAGAAACAAATTTAGATTGATGACAGGAAAATTAGGAGAAAGAAGAGCAATTGTAGAAAATTTCCGTCAGTTCTTCCTTAAAAGTTATATCGATCCGACAACGCTAAATATGTAGAGGGTCGAACGAAATGTTAAAAAATTATCTTCGGGAAACGATTCAAATTTCCAAATTATTTAAAATCATTGTCTAGAGGACAGTGATTCCCATTAAAACTCGTCAGAGAACTGAACCGAACCGAACCGAACCGTTCTCATTAGTGGTTTTCGGCTCGGTTCCTTTCGAAAGGAAGCCGGTTCGGTTTGCGGTTCCGTTCACCAGCTGGAATAATCGTTTCAGTTCAGAACCGGTTTGCCTCCCTGCTAATAAGTACGAAGTATGGAAACATTTCTATTTAGGGTTTTTGCCCTTAATGCACTAAAACTTTCGTAGGTTTTAGACCGATCAAGTAGCTTTATGGTGGCCTTATGCCATGGGTCAACCAAACTGACCGGCTCCCACAAATATGCAGAGTATTTATACTACTTCGTATAAAGTTTCGTATAGGTGAAAATAGCATTCGACAGTGCAAAAACTACTCAACTCGTTACTTTGTTTAAGAATAAATATATACTTAATGTGGTCTTATGCAGAACATAATAATAATAACGAAATTTCTCATCTCAGCAAAGCAACAAATTGTCTTGTATATATGGTATAGTAAGTATATTAGAAAAGAAAATCTCCTACCCACTGAATATCTAGTTTGCATTTCAGTTTACCCACCCCCCCTCACTAAAAAATAATATCTTTCATTACATTTAACCGCATTCAGCTTCCCACTTTCCCTTGGACTTTCGCATTTGTCGAACTGTTCAATTTTGCATTTATGACATTTTCGGTCAATTTAATTGAATTTTATGATTCTTACTTTACATTTATGCAGTTATGGCTAGTGGTTTTTATGCTCTATTTTGTGTTAGTCCTGGGATTTGCCACGAATTTCATTTCGAATGTCCTGGCTGGCTGGCTGCCTGCCAATTGTCATGGTCCTTTTGTCCTGAATAAAATTACAATTTAATCAAAAATTAAATTTCTTTTCCTCTGTTTATTGCATTTCGGTTTTGCTGTGAAGAATTTTAAAGACTTTATTTGAAGTTAAATGCTATCAAAAAGTAAATAATCCCCAAAGAGAAAATCAGAGACTGCCTGACCACAGTGTACACACACTCACACACACACACACACACACACACACACACACACACACGCTCACACGCACGCAAAATGCGATAATTTCAAGCGGCCGGCTTAATGCGGGACTGGGACCATAATACTCGTCGTAATTTTTATAATGCCAACCGCACAAGCGGCTCAAAAAGTCAACACGGCGGATCATTAAGTTGCAAAAAAAAAAAAAACGCAACAACAAATGTTCAGACTAAATTTACCCCTGCTTCCGTTTTCACTCCAGTCAAAGGAGGTTAATGGGGAGTTTTACTAATTAATTAAAATATAATGGCAATGTTTAAAACTGTATTAATTATTAATTCTACTCTTAATGACTTCGAAGACATGTTGGCAAATTAATAGGCACGGTAAAAATATGTAAAAACTGGAAAATAGCCATTAGTTTACTAGTTTGGAGATATAAACTTCAGTTTTTAATACTGCAGCTGGAAAAGCGAACGAACACACTTGGAAAACGCTGAGCTGAAAACCAATGTGGCAAAAACAAGTACTTTTCTGTTCTAATCTGTTACATTAAGTTATATAGATGGATATATCCTTTAGACTGCCCTTTTGATTTCAATAATTCCTACTCTTTGTTATCCGTTTTCTAAACTTTTTGTCACTTTCTATTTGGCAACTTATTTTAGATTGAGTGTGTTTATTCGTAGTAACTTATTTTCTGTAAGTGTGACTAGTGTTTTTTTGTGTCTGATTATGGGAGAGTGAATTTGTGTTGATATAAAACTTGTTTACTGTATTGATTCTGTCTAGTGCTAGGGCATATGTCTGTTAGCAAGTTCTCTGGGGAAAAGTTTCTTGAGGCGCCATCTTACTCCTCTTCCTGCTTTTCTTCCTCTTCGCAATAGCCTTCTGGCTGGTGTGTTGGGGTGGCTTTTCAAACTTTCCACCTAACACCTGCCTGTGTATTTAACACGTCTCCAATCTTGTTTACTCTTAAATCACTCTCTAAATGTCTTGTGCACATATACCAGGGTGCTCCCGATAGTCTGCCCAAACACCTGGACTGGAGGACTCGAATCTTTCTCAGATGAAATTTTGCAACTATGCCATATACTTGGTTCCCTTATCTCCAAACTGGTGCAATGATGGCCTTGTAAATGTGCACTTTTTTACGGAGTGAGAGTATGTTGCTACTAGAGAGTAGCCAAATATTTTAAGTCCTCTCACCGCTTAATATGACTTTCAGCAGATTATTTTCCTACCTTGCTTATTGGCCTTAATCTTACACTACAATCTATTCTTGTAGTCAAACCAGCATATCCAACTTCATATATTTGGAATAATTATATAACAATTTAAAGCTTAAACTAAACCAGTTCGAACTCGGGACGTCGACTTTAATAAATAACTCAAAATCAATCATTTAATTAATACCAAACTAAATTCTAAGAATGTATCAATGAGGTGTCAAACCACCTGTACTACCTGTATTCTTAGAAATTGCAATCGGCTAAAACTTCTTTCTATTGACCATAAATTGTGACAAAGATCGATTGTTCTCTTACGGCAAATGCAATGCAATTGTGAGATTCCTGAAACTGACTTAATCATTATACAAATTTCTAGAAATTAAAATAAAATCGACGAAATTGACGAAACGCATTAAGACTTATTGAAAAGCTGATACCCTTTCAGTTTTAGGTTGCATTAAATTTTACATAGGTAAATTCAGTTAAGCTTGGTATACACATCAACAAAGGAGCGGCCAAACTCATTTACACAAAACGCCTCAAAAAAAGACCGAATATTATACTAGATTGGTATATAACTATATGGTTTCCGTTAGCTTAAGAATGATTGTATTTTGGTTTATTCTTGAGGTGTCGCACATTGCCGAAAATGACGAGCCGAATTATTTTCTCCGGATGCGAAGATTAAGCTTATTGAATCTGTGAAGGGGAAGCGATGGTTGTGGGACCTTAGGGAAGATCGCAGCAATTTGAAATATGCGAGGGACGGAATATATTTAGAAATTGCTAATGAATGGAAGGAAGCACGCTACCAAAATCCCAGGACAGTGCAAGAGTGACAGCGAGGGTGGCGATGCTATTGCCATGATTGCTGCCAGTGCTAATCCGTCGACGCCAGCGCTAATGGAATCCCTTGTCTTCTTCTGTTATCTTGAGAATTCGTAATATTATTGTATGACCATAATGTATGCAGGAATCTCAAATCTGGTTAAATACTAGCCAAATCAGTTGCCGCTTCTTGTATTTTTGCTTAGCTTTAATCAAAATGAGTCTCAAAGCTGATTTTGTTAAATCTTCTAGGGTGACCATAATTTCCTTACATAATCTGGTCATATGGCATGAAGCAGCTGATCCACAATATCCAAGAACGTTGTATTGTATCGAAAGCGATGACTTGTTTCAAGCAATCTATATTAAGTACAAGTTTCTAGGAATTCACCAAGGCTACCTTTATCAATTTAAGTTGTCATTTGGCTGGCCTGGATACAGCAAAGTTGATTGTTGAAGAAAAAGGTTTTATTTAAGCAATATTTTATGTACGCATCTCCCTCACACTTGAACACTTACAAGTAGAAAGTTTTCATGTAATAATCGCTGGCTGTTTTGTATTTTCTGTAGCCAAATTCTGAAAGACGCTCAATCAATTTGCATATAGAAAATATACAATTTTTTGTTCGCAGAATCAATCAATTGTCATTGGTTTCAGTGCTTCAAATCGCTACTCAGGGGGCAGCCTAAGCAAACACAGGCACTTTAACAAATGCTTACTCACTCATGCCACATACATTGAGGCACACTTTGGGAGGCATTTAAGCGCATATTTATTGTACAACGTTGCGTATGCGCAATAAATTTTCACAAAATTTCGACGCATTGTGGCAATAAAATGACATTTTTTCATATTTACACATAAAGTCAATGGCGAAAAAAAAAACAACAACAACACACTTAGGACCGGGGAAAGGGGGGGGGGGGGTAAAAGATGTTACAACAATTTTTATGGGCTTTTGCTTTGATATGATGCGAAATATTTTCAGCGCAGACATTTTTATTTGTACACAAGATATTTTTGATATGAGTTGACGTGCGATAACAATAACAACAAGTACAACACACATGTGACAGCTGTTGTTGTTGTTGTTGCTGTTGCCATTTGGTTTGGATCGAAGCCAAAACGTTGTCGCCGTTAAAACACATAAACCCATACAGTTCAGGGGAAAACATTTAAATTTTAGAGTGCCAACTGGAGATAAAGATAGTGAAATCGAACAAATGTCAACTAGTTTTCAAACTGGGTTAAAGTGGCTTACGGAACGATGATTATTCTGGTTGATGAAATAAGCGGCTAAAACTTGGTTGACAAAGAACTCGTATACAATTTCACAAAGTTTTGGCCCCCGGCTGTAGTTTTATTGAACAAAAAACCTTGAACAACATTTTTGCACACAACATCTGCACACATGCATAATAAATAAGAGGAACGCACACAAACTGCGTGAGTCTCGACTAATCCGGGGGTATGTAGAATGCATAAATACGTGTGCGCGTTTGTAATTACGTAGAAATTAAGCCGCCATCAACATTTAATTGCCAAAAGCTTTAGCCAGCACACGCATGCCTAAAGAGAGACAAAGCCGAAAACGAACATTTAATTAACAAATTTTACGCATTTATTTTCTATTTTCATGATGACGCTGCTGCCGACCGCTGCCGCCCGCTGCCGCCCGCTGCTGACCACAGTAAAAACGAAGGACATTGATGCCGTCGAGGGTAAATCAGTGTCACTGCCCTGCCCCATTACTGAGCCGTTGGATAATGTTTATATGGTCTTATGGTTTCGTGATAATGCGGGCATACCACTCTATAGGTAAGTCACAGCCGAGAGTGTCTGGTGCCTCCACGCATTGTCTGTGTGTTTAGACACACATTTAATTAAATGCAAACGAGTCTCGAGAGTTGCCTTTCAAATTGTTTAGCCTCGACGCACATAAGTAGGCTATGCTTTTTTTTCCTCCTCCTCCTCCACTCACCTGCTTAGTTGGAGATAAGTGGCTGAGGGTGGATGGGTGTGTGTGTGTGTGTGTGTGTTGGGTGAGTGGTGGTAGGAGTATGTGTGATTTTGCTGCTTTTTGTTTCCCTGCTGTTTTTTTTCCTTTCGTTGAGACGTGGAATAAACTGGATTATGTTTACGTAATTTAGAGTGATTAACCTCAGTTTTTGGATAAGAAAAAAAAAACAGAAAAAATGTGGGAAAATGCTAAAGCTTAAAGCTGCACTGATGAGATGTACGTTGTTTTGTTTTTAGTGTGATTTGGCTTTACTTCGACGCTTTGTCTGCGCTTTCATGCCACGTTGCGCCTTTTGGTTGACAAATTAACACTTTTTCTATGCATTTTTGCTGGCATTATTCTGCTTTGTAGGGTATGTATGGAGTATGTGAGACTAAGGGAATAAAGAAGGTCTAATTCGCTTATATTTACATAAATATTACAAATACAAAGTATATAAGAAAATCCAAATCTTCTTGATTACTGCACCGATCAATTAAGGATGATATGCTCAAGAGGATATGCCCCTGCTTGGCGGGCCAGTAAATTCATAGCTTCAAGGCAGACAAATTTTGATCTCCACACTTAAAAAGACAACGGACGAATATTGAACTGCTCTGCAGTGTAAGTTTCACTTCACAGGACTGAGGAGAAGAAGTATTTTACAAAAAATACTCTTTTCTCATTTTCCGACCGAACGTTTGTATGGGAGCTATATGATATAGTCATCCGATTTGGCCGAAAATTTTTAAAATTATGTGAAAGCACGTGAAACAAACAAATACAAAATTTCAGGATGCTACCATTAAAAACAAAAAAGGTTTTCTAACTAAAACTGTTTGTCAGACCTTTCTTTTGTATGGCAGCCATACCATATAGTGTTCCGATTTTAATACAACTTGGTAGAATTATAAAAAAACATAGTGAACCTACGATTACAAAGTTTGGAGACGTTTCCGTTGAAAAGAAAAAAGTTTTTCTCACTAAAACTAGTTTTCCGACCGATTATTCCTATGGGAGCTATGGGATATAGTCACACGATCCAGTCGGTTCCGACATATTAGTAGTGTGCAGCCAAAAGAAGATGCTGTGCAAAATTTTAGCTCAAAAGCATCAAAACTGAGAGACAAGTTGGCGTAGAAACAGACAGACTGACCGACAGACGGACAAAGCTCAATCGACTCAGCTCGTCACCCTGATCAAGAATATATATACAGTTTATGGAGTCGGAAATGAATATTTCTATGCGTTGCAAACTTGTGGGCAAAATTATAATACCCTTTGCAAGGGTATAAAAATAGCCTATTTAAAAACAAAGAATAAAATTACGTATACGCAATGTGGGAACTGTTAGTCACTGCAGAGGGGGCTGCTTAGTTGCTTTTTTCCAAGTCCAGTACTTCAATGGGGCTTTACTACCAATCAGAGAGTCAGTGAGTCAGTAAGAAGAAACTGTTTTATATTTATAGATATTATATTATTAGAACAAAGCTGGTGATCCAATAAAACCGTCACACTTTAGATCGAAATGCCTTAATACTTCACCCCAGCAGTATTATTTACTATCCCGGAAGATGTATTATCTTATATGTTTTCTTTGTTTTTTCTAGAAATTTACATTAATCAAGTTGGGGGGAAACCAAACGAGACAATTGTGGGATTATTAGCGTTCTTCAATCCAAACGGCATAGCCAAAATCTCGTATTGTCCGTCCGTGTATGTAATATAATTTGGTAGTATTCGCACGATATGTCTAGGCAAGTAAAATACTTAGCTCAACGCAATCTGGCTTTGTGATCTGCTATTGAGGGTAGTGGAAATTTATATGCAATTGTGTTTGCATTCAGCTCACGATAGTCACCACAAAGTCTAGCAGATCCATTTTTCTTCTTTACTAATAGTGCTGGAGAGCTACCGGTTCGAATAACCTATCAGTTTCTCAATTCCTGAACCTTTGCTCTTACTATCTCCCTCTCACAAGAACTAAATCTGCACGGTCGTCTTTGTACAGTATTTGTCGAATAAGCTAACCGAATAATCATTTCGCCGGTAGTTACCCGAGTACAAGGAGTTCCATTTATGAAAGATTCTGAATACTTTTAGAACAAGGTTAACATTTCATTCTTATCAACTCCGTACACTTAGGTTGCCAAATTATCGAAACAATCGTTATGTTCAGGAACCTCAAAAGCATTAATCATTTTGGATTTTAAAATATCCACGAAATCACAAGATACTTCTGCCGAAAATCCTTGAACCAATATTTCGCGGCTGACATTAGGGTCTTATTGGTTCAGAAAGCCCTGACTAATAACATTGTGATGCTGTTCTCCGACTTAATCACATTTTTCTGCAGTGGGTTGGTAAAGGATTTGTTTCGCATGAGTTGAAAATTACTTAGGTTAGGTTAGATTACAAATTTTCTTAGAAAAGTAGATAAACTGGTAATAGTCATATTCATTGATCATTTTTTGTTGATCCCATTAAAGAAGTCATATATAACTAAAAAGGCAGCCATATTTTCAGTTCCCACACTTAATAATCAGGTTATCTACAATAATGATTTGGCTCTCAGCCAAACCAAAGCTTACTCACTCAGCTTCAACCATCAACTTAAGGTATCCAATAGTCTGTCACATAAAGTTCGTCAACCGTTTTCATTTCACTCAATTTGCATGGATTCGCTCTCGTTGCGTATTATTTAGCCATCAACCTTTTGCTGCATAGGCGCCAAAGAACTGTTATTAACTTGGCTGACGCTCAGTGTAATTTTACTAGCGCATTTAAGCGAAGTGAAACTGTTCTTTTGTTGTAGTTTTTTAATTAAATTGGCGGGCAACAAAAGGGGGATTGTGGGGGGGGGGGCGCAAATTTGGGTTAACTTTGCAGCGCTTTCGCTCTGCTCTGCTGCAGCACTTTGAGGCGGCAATTAAGTTGTTGCATTCGGCAAAGAGTGTCGGCTGCAAGTTCGACGGCTGCCCGCACCCGCATAAAATATTGAGTGTTTTTTTTTTCGAAAAATGGCGCTTAACGCTTTACACAGAGAAACTACTGAAAATGCTTAAATTCGTATAATATTTAAATGCTTCTTATTTAATTTCCTTAAACAAAAAGCCATTAAATGCAAAGAACCCACAAATAAATTACGCTAATTTCTGTGCTCAAGCAAATACGAAATTAAACAATATTGGCCATGGTTTTCATTAATTTGCGAGTGCGAAAAAAGATGCTTCGAGGGGAATAATATTTCAACTTAAATATTAATGATTTTCGCTTCTTCCATTTTCAGCTTTGATGTGCGCGATAAAGAGGCCAGAGACCAGCCCCGACATTGGTCAGCCCCCGAGGTTTTTGGGCCACGCGCCAAATTTCATTTTGATTCGCAGCCAGCCAGTCTGGAAATTAAGGTGAGTTTTGTGTTTTTAAATGTGGCATTAAATTCCAACTGTAGCCTACTTTTTTGCGGGGATACTGTGTATTTCATTTTGCGGCTGAGTTTCAAAAACGAGAAATGTTATTTAAAATCCAAGACCAAAACCAGCTAAGCGGCAGGCAGCCAAAACAGAAGAGAGAAACAAACGCGCTAAAAAAAAACAAAAAGAACGTAGAAAACAAATTTAGATATCAAAAGTTGTTAAATTGCCTCGCGCACGCGAAATGTTTATTAATGTCTTGCATGTTTACAGATAACTTGATTTACCGTTATTGTCATGCAATACACAGACACACGCAGAGACACACACACACACACACTCAGTACACACATATGCAATGTGCTTACTACTTCAATTGTTCTCGCCTCGCCTTGTCTTTGACTTTTAAAGGCCAACTCAGTTAGTGGGTCTTAAGTGAGTTAGGACCAAGGAGTGCCGGGACGGGGGACTCGTTAACGAGCTGCATTCCCAGCTGGGCGAAAATGAATGTGAAATGCACACGAACAGTCCGTTGCATAAACCTCATCCAAATGTACAAGAAAATGGGCGAGATGGGAACATATGAATTATGTGCACAAAATATTTCAGGTCTGAGCTTATAAATGAATTTTAATTGCCATCCAATTGTGAGGCAATTAACTTGACGCCATTTATGAGTGGCCACAAATTAAGCAGACAAGTAAATGATTAATTAATACAAAAAAAAATAAAACAACCAACAGTTTGTTAATTAGTGTCAAACAAATAGCCAATTGAGTGATAAGGTGATGAGGTTTCTGGGCCTTTTTCTATCCTGGAATAGTTCTATTTTCAACTAACTCTCAATGAGTTTTCCACTCAAATTTAAATGGTTTTTGACAAAATGCAAATATCTTAGAAATAACTTTTAAATACTTTTGAATGAAATGTGTTAAGGAATGAGGTCTCCTTGCCTGCACTAAACTGTTTTCATTCCCACACAATTCGAGTGACATGCAATAATTGCAAATTATATGGCCACAAAACCAAATTCTCTTACCTGGGTGTGGGTAGATTATGTACTATATGTCCGTATGTATGTGCTTGCATGCTAACCATCTGTTTCCTTTGCAAACACACAATAATTTATATGCTTTCCATTTCGTTTTGCAGGATATCAAACGTCATGATCAAGGCGTTTATCGTTGTCGTGTGGACTTTCGCACAAGTCAAACGCAAAGTTTCCGTTTCAATTTGTCTGTAATAAGTGAGTAGACCAAATGTGAATGCCATTGAAAATTGCCACTGCCAACCCGCTCATACCCCTCTTCTTCTAATCCCCACCCCTACCATGTTGTTCTAGTACTTCCGGAGCAGCCAATCATCTTGGACCGCTGGGGTCGTCAATTGAATGGCACACAATTGGGTCCCAAGCAGGAGGGCGATGATATTGTTATCACTTGTCGTGTGGTGGGCGGTAAGTATCCCAAAGTCAACCCGCACACACACACACACACACACGCTCCATATCCGAACGCTCGGCCAGACAATTTCCTGTTAATTTCCTTAAAAGCTTCAACCCAAAATACTACTACAAAATAAAAAAAACAGAAACACACACAGAATCGGAATGAAAATATCACAAAGTTTGCTTTGCTTTCGGACTTTGCTTTTGGTTTCTGTGGTATTCTATTTTTTCAAGCTTGACTTTTTAATTTGCAATGGCTTTGGCCTTCTCTCAATATTCCATTCTCTATATCCCCCATAGGTCGGCCGCAACCGCAGGTCCGTTGGCTCGTAAATGGACTACTTGTCGACAATCAAAACGAGCACAATTCCGGCGATGTTATCGAGAATCGTCTGTTGTGGCCATCGGTGCAGCGTAATGACTTGAATTCCGTATTCACATGCCAGGCATTGAATACGCAATTAGATAAGCCCAAGGAGAAGAGCTTTATACTGGATATGCACTGTAAGTGGAAAATGGAAAAGGGTTGTTTGGGGGTCTAATCAATTTGTAAGAAGGTAGTCGAGAATAAGTTGGATTGGGTGAGTGGGTTTGATATTCTAGGAAAAGTGAGTGGGTGGGTGTTTTTTGAGTAGTGCAGCTGATGAAGTTGATCGTTTTTATGAACTACATTTAAGTGACCCAATCTTAAGGAATAATTCAGGAAGCTATGTATATCCCTAATTGGCACAAACCTGACAGATCGGTCAGGCTCTTTGCCCAGATTCGATTTTATCAGTAGGTTTTGATACTGTGATTGATGGCAGCGTTTTGTTAAGTCGAATTCACATGGTTGCTGTCAACTTTCGGTGTCAACGCAATCGCTTTGTGGATTTAACAAGCCATTCAAGTGCAATCTGTTTAAGGAATAGTGTCTTAAAATGAGTACATTTTGAAGATCTACATCTAAAGCTCCACAACTAATAAAGATGATATGTTCAATAAGATGTTAAAAAGCTATGTGTTGGTAATTAATAGATTCTTAGCAAGCCAAAACTAGAATAATATAAATGAGCAAAATTTACATGAATTCATTTTTTGTAATTTTTGTTCAAAGATTAAAATTGTATTTAAAGTCCTAAAATCTAAATATTTACATAGCCCTAGTTCGGGCCATAGAGGAATGTATAGAAAAGGCCCCTTAAGGAATGTTTTTAGATGAGGCATTGTTGGTGCATTCCATAATGTTAAGGTCCCCGGAGAATCCACTAGTTTCCTGCCTTGAAGTCCATCGAACCAAACATTCTAAAGTGTAAGCCCCCCGAAAATAGCTCAGTTCAAAGAATCACTTTAGTCCGTTTTTTTTTCAAAACTTTTAAAACTATCACTAACTATAAACTATCAGTTTTCTGTAGAATAGTTCCATGTAAAGAAAAAGTCATTATACAGAAGCTCGTAACAGAGAAGTTCGACCGAACACATAAAATATCCAAACAATTTTTAAGAAAATAAGTAAATTCTCCCAAAGTTTTGTAGATAGATAAGGCGTTTTAGTAATCAGAACAAATTATCGATTCGTCGAAGGATTGTTAGAGATTGTATGAAAGATAGGAAAGTAAGGCCTTACACATAAATGCAGCCCCTGTGCAGTGAGAGCAGCTACAAAGGATTACAATTAGTTGGAATGATAAGCAAGTAATAATTAAACAGATGAACTGCTGTTTACCTGATAAGTTTATGAGAGATTGACTCAGCTATAAATATGGTCAATCCCGGATTTTCTAATTCCAAGATCTAGTACATCTTTTGCTTCAAATTTCAATCTGAATATATAGTTTTTTTAGCTTGATTTTATCTTTCCATTTGTTTTCTGTGTATATGAGATGGATGTACTGCAATTAGTTCACTTTCTGCACTAATTTAAAAAAGTTAAAAGCAATATCACATATTTTATGCGCTTTTCCAGGCTTTAACAAGCCTGACCATAAAAAACACTCTGTACCATCAAAAGTGTATGCTCAGTGTATGCTGCAATAGCAACTTAAAACAGCGCTGCAGCATTCTGTGAACATTCTTTTGCTTATAACCTGAGCATCGTTCATACGATCTTTACAAAATAAGTAATTCTGATTTCTTTTAGATGTCCAGAAGAAACGAACCTTCTATCTATAAAACTGTCAGATAAGTGACAGGGCGCTAGGGGGCGTGGCAAAAATTTAAAATAGACTTGACCATATAAATAAAGACCAACAAAAAACTTAGGGTCTTTATTTTGAAAATTATTCCATGAGCTAAATATAACTTTATGCATAAAACAGTCAATCGTTTCAGCGACTACTAAAAAAATCGTTTAATTTATTATTTAAAAGATTTATTCGACCGATTGCTAGAGTTATGGGCAGTTTTTTCAGCACTTAGCCCCCCCCCAGACACACACAAAAGCTTACCAAAGCTCTTACCACCGACATTGTCCTGTCGAAATACTAATAATTTCCACCAGCCTTAACGCAAAAGTGTTTTTCGTGGAAAGCTGACATAATAACCATTATGTTTCATAAGGGTTAATAACAGCTCCCATAACCATTAAATAATTGCATGTTAACAAAAAAAACGAGTCGACTGGGGCGTCAACTCAAATGTCAGGCCATGTGCCTGGGCCTGGGCCTGGGCCTCTGTTGCCCCATTGTCAAGAACATAAGCAGCTGCAGACACGAACGTAGGAAAGGAAAGTAGTTGGGAAACCAGGAAGTCAGCACTTGAGAACCTGTCGAGTCACAATAGACGGACAAATTGCTGTAAATATTTGAGAATACGTAAAATTGGTCATAATTATGCGACAAATTGAATTGCAATTAATTTATGTTGTTGTTTCCCATTCGCCTTGCAGTGAAACCGTTGGTGGTGAAGATACTGGAGCCGCCCAGCTCAATGATTGCCGATCGTCGTTACGAAGTGACATGTGAATCCTCCGGCTCTCGACCAAATGCCATCATCACTTGGTACAAGGGAAAACGGCAATTACGACGCACAAAGGTGAGTGGATGAGTGTGGTGGTGTGGTGGTGTGGTGGTGTGGTGGGGGGGGTCAGACCGCAATTGACGTAGCTAGTTGCTGGTCTCTGCTGTTGACTGACTCACGTTCAGCTCGATAACTTATTGTGTTTGCACAGTCATGCCAAACAAACGTGGCTCGTAACTCTTTGCACACCCACACAGGCGGGCGGAAGGGGGCCAGGACAGGGCAGGCAGTCAGACAGACGGCGAGCAGGGTCGACCTCCTCCCACTTGTTGTCCCTGGGCGTGGTTCACACTAGTCCTCCTCCTTTGGTTAGTATAAACACAGATAATGTGATATAAACTCCACAATACACAAACGATTCTACTCGCTTTGCTTTGCCAATGGCTTTTTACTCCCTCTCTGTCTCTCTCTCCCTCTCTCGTTTTAACTTTGGACAAATTTATGGGAGTTTTAGCGCAATTTTGTTGCAATTCATTTTTGTGTGTGCCGGAGTGCTCTGCTCCCTACCGTTGTTTATGTCCATGTCTCCTTGTGTCTGCCTTATATGCTGATTGCTTTGCCGTTTTTAAAGACCGGAAATGTTTTTCAGTAGTTTTCATGTAGCATAAAGTTGCCGTAATGCGGCAGTGGCCCCAACAAGCCAGCCAGCCGACCCCATCCGATCCGGCCAGACCAGACCAAACATGTTTTACATGACTTTTCGTACCCTACTTTTAGGATACCCATTCTCCCGCCAAATGCAAGGAGCACGGCTGGAATGTTCTAACAACATGGTAGTTGTTGTGGGAGTAACACATTAATCAAAGCCCCGCAATGGGGTCTAATTGAGAAGTGTGGGCAACTTAATAAAGTCTATTAGGGTCGGAGGAGTTAGTTGGCCAGCCAATCGAAGTGAAGTTTTTTAGAAATAATCAAAAAGGTATATTCTTTAAATTTTTATACATATTTTCTAATCGGCCTTTAATAATACGGTTAGAACGGTTTTAACTACCCAACCTGACGATTTATGACATGGCCCAAACCGCCAACACTTTAACACATCCGCATTTCTCCCAGGACCTGGCAGCCATTTAACAACCTGGCGCCAGGGCGAAAATTGTTGAAAAAAATAAAAAAATAAGAACCAAACAGATTTTATGACCCTTCAACTACAAGAAGAGCAGCTCAACTAATTATGTGCGGCCTTTGTTTTGCTTATTGTGGGGGGGCCATAAAATTTACAACACACACACACACGGCCCGTGCATAAAACCCCAAACACATTCCAATAAATTTTAAATGGCAAACATAAAATATTTCAACAAATTTGCAAACAAAACACAACAAAGAGTGAAAACTTTGCCCCGAGACCTTTTTAGGGGCGAGTGCCTAAAAAGTGCTCAAGTCGCTCAGTCTGGCGAAAACCTAATTAATGCAGCTACATTTGCCTGATTTTTTGTTTTTTGTTCTCTTTTGGTTTTTTGCAGGACGACATATCAAAGAACTCGACACGCTCCGAGCTGAGCTTTGTGCCGACCACAGACGACGATGGCAAATCGATAACATGCCGTGCGGAAAATCCAAATGTGAATGGCCTGTATTTGGAGACCATGTGGAAATTGAATGTCGTTTGTAAGTATTACAAATTGTGTTTAAGTATGAGCAAAAAAGACGTATATATATATACATATATATATATATATTCAAGAAAACGTAAAGAAAGCAATGCCGACAGCTACCAAAAGGTAGACAGCCCGGGCAAAATTTATTACGTCGGCGATGTCGCCATAGCCGCCGCTCGTTGAAAGCCTTTAAAATGCAAATAAATCAAAGACAAATGACAAATTGTGAATAATTTGCCAAAGGGCCAAAAGCAGGAGGTGACGGAGAGGTGGGGGGGGGGGGCCTGAGGTTGGGACGACGGCAAACTGAAATATGTGGGCTAGCAAAATGTATGGCAGTCGCTTAAATTAAATGAAGGACTTTTTTTGTGTACCAAAGTAACAATAAAATAAAATATAAAAGTGTAATATTAAAATAACCAAACAAATGTGATCTAAAGTGGGGGTGCGTTAGACTTGGACCAATTATAGTCAAAACTTTTGACTTTGATTTGGATTTAGACGAGTATGCTGCAGCGGGTAGTCTGTGTGTACCTGTTGTGCAATAGTTCTTCTTCAAAAAACTAAGACTGCATTCTCTTCTCTTAGTAGGCCAGAGAATTAGGTGAGATTCTAAACCTTTCTCTTAGAAAACCTATTCATTTTGCCTTGAATATTCCGCCTAAGAGAACTTATGAAGTTTTGCTTAACCATGTAAATCTAGTCTAACACACCTGGTCACCTTCAGTAGCTATTTTGTTTATTTTATTCAGTTTTTATGCCAGTGCATCAAGAATATATGGTCATGAGCAATCAATCAATTTCAATAATTTCAGTTGTTATGCTTATATTATCTTAAGACTAACTAATAAATATAGTCTCCTTAAAGAGTCGAAGGTCTAGATACTAGTACTCTGAGCACCACTCAAACCTCTTAGATTTAATATTTTATATTATATCTAAATTTGTAAAAAAAAACAAATGAATAATAATAGTTTCCTTAAACATAATTCACAAAAGAAAACAGGTTAAAATTATACATTTAAATTTGATAGTCGAGAAAATTAAATTTACATTTAAAAAAAGAAGAGGTAAAATATGGAAGAAAGATAACTTCAGCTCTGCCGAGGGTACACACCCTTGCGGCACATTTTTCTAACTAAGACTACTTTTGGGACCTTACATTTCTATGGAAGCTATACTAAATAGATGTCCGATTGCGACCAAACTTTATGGAATTCTGCAAAAGCCTAACAAACTAATATGTACAAAATTTGGCATCGATTTGATTCATAACAAAAAAGTTTTCCTCTTTAGAACTTCTTTTTAAACCAATCATTCGTACTGCAGCTATAGGATATAGTCATCCGATTTTGACAAATTTTTGAAGAATTGTGTGAAAGCATGTCAAATAAATATATGCCAATTCTAAGGACATTTCCATGGAAAACAAAAAAGTTTTTCTCACGAAAACTAGTTTCTCGACCGATTATTTCTATGGCAGCTATAACCTATTGTCATCCAAATTTGGGAAAACTTTTAAGAATTGTATGAAAGCTTATTATATAAATATATGGCATTTTTAATGAGGCTGACATTGAAATCAAAAAAGTTTTCTTAATAAGACTATTCTTCTAACCTTTCTTTTCTATGACAGCTATACTATATGGATGTCCGAATTCGACTAATTTTGGTGAAATCATGCAGAAGCATAGCAAACTTAGAAATACAAAGTTTAGAGGCGTTTTCTTTGAAAACAAAAAAGTTTTTCTCACTAGAACTCGTTTTTAGAGCGGTCATTTCTATGGCAGCTATTAGCTATAGTCATCCGATTTTGACAAAACTTTAAAGAATTGTGTAAAAGCGTATAAAATAAATATATGACAATTTTAAAGAGATTTTCATTTAAAACAAAAAATGTTTTCTTACTAAGACTAATTTTCTAACCTTAGTTTTCTATAGCAGCTATACTATATAGATGTCCGATTTCGACCAAACTTGGCAGAATCGTGGAGAAGCATAGAAAACAAGTAAATACGGAGTGTGGAGAAATCAAAAAAGTTTTTCTCACCAAAACTAGTTTTTTGACCGATCGGTTCTAAGGCAGCTATATGTTATAGTCATCCAATCCGGCTGGTGCCGACAAATGGGCAGCGTATTTGTACCAGAAGATGGAGGAGATGATGGAGGAAATAGCATAGCAACAGACGGACAAGGCTAAATCAACTCAGCTCGGCATGCTGATCAAGAATATATATACTTAATGTGGTCGGAAAGCTTCCTTGTAAGCGTTACTGGACAATTTCAATATACCCTCTGCAAGGGTATACTAAAATTATATTACGCATCCGCCAAGTGGGACCAACTGAGCAGTGAGGAAGGTTTAGTCGCATCGGTTTAAAACATTTTCCAAAAGATATTCAGGTTGTTTGCGATCAAATTCACCAAGTTTCAACTCTGTGGCTGCTATTGTTGACTTTAAGCCCAATATTTGGCCTTCCAGCCCAGCGAGCAATTACCTAAAATCTCTACGCCTGACATTATGAACTGAAGAAAATGGTAGAAAAATGATAAGAGATCGTTTTGTGGGGCTTACGACCATAGAAGTTGTACGACTGCTTCGGGCTTTCGTTTTACTTCATCGGGGGAGTCAAAAGCCACCCACTCAAATGTAATGCAATATTTTCAACCACCCACGTAAACTCAAAATTTTGCTCATGACTTCATAAATGAAGATTTGAATTCAAATCAATTTCTATTCTCCCGCCATATCCCTCCCCCCACCCATTCATCTGACATCTATTCAATAAAATGTAGTATACTTTAGACCCATCAAAATCAACTGCGGACATCGTAAAGTCCACACAAAAGTCCACCATTTTGAGTATTCAGAGTGTCGTGTTTTGCCGCGCCAAATGTATTTTATTGTATATCCCACCAAATATACAAACATAACAGGCAGACAAACACACACACACACACACACACAGACAGACATACGAATATGGTGGAAATCCTGTGTTTGGATTTCAACGTATCACGTAATGGCATTTCTTTGCTTTTCGCTTGTTAAAATATTAAATTTTTACTGCAATCTGAGTGTTGGGCGACGCCCAGAGCCACACCCCACAAAAATTACTGGTTATGATTATATTTTTTATGCGCCACACATACTTTTTGGCTTCATATTTTATATTTTAGAATATTATTTTTTATTTGTTTGTTTTGCTGCCGTACGGAGTAGGTTGGCGCAAATAAACTTTATGATCGGCACGTACGGTCACATATACATACATATGAGTGTGGGTGTGTGTGTGTGTGTGTTTTAAGGCAAGCACTTGACTTGAAGTTCGTTTTGGGACAATACATACATATATATATATATATTTTAATTTGGAAGCCAGGACCCTGCAGACTTCAAGAGTTTATGAGACAAATTGACAAATGCCAACAAAATGTGTATGAAAATTTTAATTAAACTTGTTTTAGTTATTCTCAATCTATAATGATCTTGTCGCTAAGTAAGTGGACAACTGAACAAACCGCTTAACCCATAACTATTTTCTACTTTCTACATGTTTTCCACAAGTTTTTTCCTTAACTTCAATTCACAATTTTTTTGACCAAAACAAGAACTATTCCCAGTGGCCTACTTGCTATTCGTCGCCTCCATCCCATTTGTTTTTAATTTAAAGTCCTCAACTTCCATGTGTGTGTGTGTGTGTGTGTGTAAGGCACATACACATACGATATCTCCATCACGCGTGAGTTATTATGCCCACTTCGTTTTGTCTTTTTAGGCACGACATTTGCCAAGGCTATTTGGCATACTTTATGCCATTCTCTTGCCACCATTGTATAATTTTGTTTATATCTTTGCTGTCTTTATGTTTTGTGCGAGTGCGAGTGTGTGTGTGTGTGTGTGCGTACGTTTTAAAATTTATAATGTCTCCAAAAGAGAGGGCAGGAGTGTGAGCAAGGCGGAGTTAAAGTCTCAGAGCAGGACCAAAAAAAAAAATATATATATATAACATGCAGTGCAATCACAGACATGGTACAGATTCCCCTTGGAGCGTACAGAACCGACCCTGCAGCATTGCCACAGACAATACGTATGACATTCGTATACCAGAGATACAGCCCAAGTGTGTCCCATTGTTCCATTGTTTATGGCTGGCAACATTGGCGCTTGTTTCGTTCTTCCATGGACGTGGTGCGTGCTTGGCATTTGGAAAAGCGAAAGCTAAGTATGTATATACATATATTTGTATGTTTGTATTTGTATTTTATACCGAATGCAGCAATTGGAGTTGATATTTTTAAAGTGTCCTCAAAGTTGCATGAGAAGAAGAATTGTGGGAATTAAGGGTTATTCTTTTGGTGTGCTCCACCATATGTGTGCAATGGCACCGCTTACTTGGAAGAAAGTATTTATTGTTTTAATTAATAACAAAGTTTACATGTTGAGAGGGGCTTGAGTGAAAAATTTGACTCATAAATCTGTACACTTTTACTAGAATAAACTTTAAGCTGAAAAGTTGAAATTCAACAAATTACAATCAGGAAAAAAGGTATTTTGAAAATTGTTGCATATTTAAAGTGCAGTTTGATTTTTGTAGTTCTGTCAAAAATTGCCAAATTATGGCCAATTTTAAGCAGGGATCGTAAAGATAACAATATTTCAAAATATAAAATTAGTACTTAAGGATAATTAACTGATTTTTTTTCATTAAAGTCCAGGAATAGCTATCAAATTTTTATTCATTCTGATATAACATTTAATTTAAAATTTTGATTTACATTATTTTTTATCTGAAATTTTAATTTAAAATAAAAATTCTTATAATTTTGATTAAAAAATGATAAGAATATACAGATTGAGTTCGAATTGCTGTTGATTCAAGGGGCGTAGGACCAATGATATGATTCAATACCTTTCATTTGGTTTATTACATGTCAATTGAGGTCCTATATTAAGGATCTAACAAGTATTCCTAGATGTGCTGTAACTGTTAAGTGGTTTTTGATCACTGGCAGAGCCTATAGATGAGCGTTTCACACATTCCTCATTAATGTTTTACTGTTTTGCTTTACAGATAACATTTTTTGTGCTACCCTTCATTATGTAGTTTTTCAAGCAGCTGGGTGGGTGAGGTTCGAGTCCCGCTGGAGGAGGGTAAACATAATTTTTTTTTATTTAATTTTGAATTTAAAAAAAAATGAGCGAAATGAACGCGACAAGGTAGAAGGGTATACGTCTAGCAAAGTAGACTGTTAGCAGCTCCTCGATAATAGAAAGTGATAGGATCTTCTGCAGGTGCAAAACTTAAATAGGAAGCTTTTAAAGTTAACATGGTTTTGGAATCTTAACGCGAGGCAGACCAAACAAGCTGATTTTGAGGGCTGAAAGACCAAATGTTTATCAAGTGGACACATCCAGAGTTATCGACCACAACATGTTTATTCCAGTCCACGTGTTGATTTTGCTAATAGCGCCATATGGTGGTTTTAGATAGGAAGACCAGCAAATTGAACTTAATTGTAATTTTCTAATTTTTTAATAAAAATAACAAGATTAATTTTATTTTAAATTTGGAATAAAAAAATCGGGAAATAATTTTTATGTTTAATTTTTACTAATTAAATTAAATATAACAATATAATAATAATATATAATTTATAATAATTTAATATACCACAATTTTTATTTTTCCAACAAAAATTATGAGATAAATACTTCTTTTTTTAATATATTGTGCTTTTTTTATGATAGCTGCTTCAAAAATAGTATGTTTGGCTCTCTTCTGTAAAAAATAGGACACTTCCCAACGGTCGAAAGTATGCATTATGCCCGAGGAAAAAGTAATACACTCACCTGCTTCTAATCTATACAGGGATAGTAAACAGACTGCGTACAAGCTGCATTACCATTTTGGAAAAGTAATACGCATTTGTAATGGGAATCCGATGACAGTTCGGCTCTAGCATACATTCTGTATTACCAGTAATGCAGGTTGTGCGCACACCGTTTACAAAGCGGCCATGCATTTGGCATAGTAAACCGGACTGTATGGGATTATTTGCCGGCATACAGAAGGCAAAATAATGCAGGAGTAATCCATTATGTAATGGCAATTTCCGCCGCTGGGTTTTGTCTATTTATTTTTGCGTCACAACCCTTATTTGCCATCCTTGTCTTATATTCAAAATCGACTACAGTCCTGCTTAAGTTAAGTCGAAGGGCTTCTTTGTTTGAAAAAAGGTTAATATAAATCAAGTCTGAAATTGTTTTCATTCGAATTAGTCAGGACTAAAAGTCTACGCTCACACTGAGCACATCTAGCATCCAACATCCCACAGCCTGGGTTAAAAAGCTCAATAATTAAGTATTTGTTATGCCAATATATTCAAATTGTTTTGTCAAATTATTAAGTTAAACAGTGTCTGATATAAATATGCTACAAACACGACCTGATTTCTATACCTACTAAGAATACTTCATGAAGTGTGCTGTCATCTTGCAAGTCTAGTCTTAGCCAAGGACAACCAAAACTGAGATGAGTTGATGTGCGAACAAGACAAGACATTGCGAATAATTTAGCAGCTTTTCAATAACTATTTGTATTGGGCTGGTACCTCATCTAAGCTGAAGCATTTCTAGCTTTACCATCTCTGAGAAGGAACACCCGAACGAGTCTTAACGAGCTGAAAAATGAACATACCAAATTATTCAATTAAAGAAAACCCATCAGTATCTTTTCCGTTTGGTATCATCTGGTAACAGTTTATTAGAAAAATCCACATTTTCCTTTATCTCTTGATGGCGGCTTTTCAACAACCAAAACGGAATCTTTTTTTTTTGTTGCTTACACATTTTGTATTACATTTGCTAGATACTCTCCACCTTCGAATCGGAGGACAAATCGGTGACCAGTTCATCATAGACAGCATGGGGTACCACTGTGCCCACAATTTTCTTGTCCGCTTCGGTCTTCACACGAATGATCTGTATCTTGTGGTTATTCTTCTCAATAATAAACTCAATCCGATCCCAAATGGGCAACATTAGACCGGAGAGCACATGATAGGTGCGCACACGCAGACCCACCTCACAGCCGGAGGGGTAGGGACACTGTTTGCTCCAGAAGGCATGCGAGCACATATTCAGACACATGTCATATTGCTGACGCCAAAACTGTTGGGCCGCATCGGGTGTAACCTTCATGTAGCGATTACAGATCGAACTATGCGTTTCGGTGCGCACTTGTGGTCCAGTATTGGGGCGATAAATTTGCAAGCTGACCTTGGTGCCGGCAGTTAAGGCCGGAGGATTGTTTGTGGCATGCATGCAGAGGATGGCAGCGTTTTTGTTGTGCCTAGGCTGCTGCAGTATATAGAAACCTTCGTGGTCGTGACGCGCATCCTTGCGGAATCTGAAAACACAAAGGAGAGTTAGACAAAAGTAGGAGTGTTTCTGATAAACCGAGTGCTTACTTGCTCAGAGCAGTCTCAAAGGACATTCCCCTCTCCACCTTAACGGTGTGCAGTTCAGTGGCAGCCGTGCCCGTGGCATGTTTTCTAACAAATCTCATAAGCTTAATGGCCTTCACGCTGGCTCCATGGGCATCCAGATCTAATATGCCCAAATCAAAGCGTCCGGTGCGCTTCATTTGCATAATCAGAGACGACATTGTCTCCAAAAAGAATTTGAATAAAGCATTCTGAATCTCCACACGACAACCCAGTATGCGATTCAAAAACTTGGATATATTATTACTATCCTTCTCCGTGGTAAACATTTTCACCTTATTCTCCTCGCGAATGCTAAGGATGCCCACACCCGCCAGGGCCTGGCCACAATCGAAGATAAAGTCACCCCTATAGTTTTGCGGCACATGCTCCGGTTCGAGCGGTCTCTCCCCGGTGATCTGCTGCATTACGCTCTCCAGCGAGCTCCTTCCAATGCTATTGTCTATATTATACTGCGATAGATCGCGGGCATCTGTAGCCCTGCGATCGCCCTGAGTCAGTGCACCCAAACTCTCCAAACGCTTGGCCACGGTCGAAGCGAAACGCCGTTCGCCAGCCAAATCGGTGATGACGAATACATATTCCGGTGAATTGACCTGATTGGAGCGATGGGTGCGTCCAAACTGTTGTATGGCCCGATCAGCACTCCAGGGTAACTCCAATGTGATATGTAGACGTCTCCGTTGATTGGACACCCGCTTGTCGCTCTGCAATGATATGCCGCTCGAGGCAGCTTCGGATATGATGGCCACATGTTTTCTGCCCTCCATGAAACGCTGCTTCTCACGATAGTTAACCAAATCCATAGAGGTATCCGATTCACAACGCGGTTCATACTGATAGCCATCGTATTCGGAACGTATGACACGTCCACGACGTCCGGTCATTTCGGCCACCAGATTGGTGCCACCCAGCTCCGAGATGAGTTTGTCCAGAGTGTTGGCGGGCAAACGCCGGCCCAGATGTTCGATTTTCTCCAGTAAAATTTCACGTGCATTGATGCAACGTTCGACATCGCGTTCCGTGATGTTGGCCTTCTGCGGCTTGGAGTTATCAAAGGTATATGTGGGATCACCATCGTTGTCCAGGGAACGCATATTGTTGCATAAATGCTGCAGTATACGCTCCTGCATGGTGATCTTTTCCACTGTGAAATAGCACGGAGGGAAGGTAATTAGAAGAAGTTAGGTAAAGTCAAGGTTTAGGAGGTGCTAGCTCAACTCACCCTTATCCGGATTTGGTGGTCTTCCACGTCTCTTCCGTCCCGACTTGACGCGATCATCCTCCGGCTCAGTCCAATTGGTATCATACATCTCAAAGTCACTCTCATCCGCCTCAGCATCCATATCATCATCAAACCAATCCGGATTCATACGTGCCCTCTTCGCACGCTGCGGCTTCGAACGCTTCTCCGGCACAAATTCCCCAGTATTGAGCAAATGATGAAATGCATCACGTTTGGGAGCCGGAAAATGTTTCTCCACAAACGATTGCAATATCATTTTCGATGTAGACACAAATGTATGCAATTTCCCATGATGACGCTCCAAATGCTCCAAGGTTCTCGACTCGCCCGTCGACTGCAATCCAATGACCACAGCCTTACCCATACGAGTGGCCATGCGTGCCATCTGCACCACATGACTCACCTTGGAGGCAATGCACAGATTCTTAAAGAAACGCTGATGCGCACACCAGAACTGACAGGTTATGATCTTCTGCACACGATTCTCAATGCACATGAGACGGCAGGCCTTCTGGAACTTCTTGTTGATCTCCGCCCAGAGTTCTGCGGCTTGGTTATAACAGCGGCGGAACTCTCGCGGCATTGGCACCTCCTCTATGCGAAATGTGACATCTTTGAAGCTCAGCTGACGTGCAATGTACGTACCACGGAGCTTCATGTCCATAGCCACTATTTCCATTGCACCAATGCCGCGTTTTTCCACCGCGTTCACAAATTCGTAGAACTCTGGGTAGGCAGTGCCCGGACCCCACAAGCCCAATCGTACCATATATGCCATATTTCGTGGTTCGCTGGCACCCGTCGCCGAGGCATAAACCACGCGCGCACGGGGCAGCATCTGTTGCAGTTCCAGCACAGTGGTGCCGGTCTTCGTCGACTTGCCCACATTCATGAGACTCAGATTCTTGGCCTTGTGACACTCATCGAACACAATGACGCCATCGAACTTCTTGCCCAGCCAGCTGATTAGTTGGCGCAATCTGGTCTTGTACTTGGTGGTGGCCGTCAGCGATTCACCGATCAGGGCGGTGTAGGTGCAGAATATGACGCCACGCTTGAAATGCTCATTCTCCTCGGAATCGATGCGACAATACTTGAACTTATTCATGGCCACCACACGAATCTTTTCATTTGCCCCAATATCATACAAGTCCCGCTCCGCATCGAACTTGAGGTCATTGGACACCGACACCCATAAGGCACGCTTGCGTCCTTTCAAATAGTTGTCATATATGATGCCGGCTATGGTGCGACCCTTACCAACACCAGCGCCATCCCCAAGCAAGAATCCAGCTCGTTCGCCCGAGGGTAGAAACTGCTCATGAGCCTGGCAAGCATAGACAACAGCCTCCAGCTGTAGGGCACTGAGGGAGCCATTGGTCTGGAATTGCAGCGGCAAGGCCAGCTGATAGGTAATGTCCGGCAGTTCGACAGACGAGAGGGTGGCCGTCTCCACGACGGCATCGGGATGAGCCATGCCAAATTTCAGCTTGCTGGGCCAGTACTCGGCAAAGGTGTCGGCCACACCGATTTCCTCATAGTCCACCTCTTCATCCTCCACCGCCTGTTCTTGTGGCGTATTCAAGCCAAGGGGGGCGACGGCCAGGGGCAGGGTTGGCTCCAGGTTCGAAGTTGACGAAAGTGTGGGGAATGTCAAATAAGTCTGACCATTCTGCATCATCTGATGCAGCTCATTGGCTGAAAATCTTTCAGTTTGACGATTCACCGCAGGTAGCGGCTGCTTGGCATCTGTGTTCTGGGATGGGGTCGAAGTACCCGGTGGCAACATCGATACTTTGGTGATTAATCCATCGGGACCAGTCTCATAGGACAGAGAGATCTGCTGACCCTCGGCACTCACGAAGCTAGTGAAGGTGCGCATGGATTGATGATGCTGTGGATGAGTCAAGGCATTGCCACTTAAGGGGTAACTGGTAACGGGTGGCAGAGCTTGCGGTATGACAGTGGGTGGGGTATAATAGGCGTTTGCAGGCGTCCTGGTATTGACCACATCTCTCGGATTACCCGCTGCTCTGCCTTCATACGAAAAACAGGACTGTATGAAGTCATTCAACTCAGGACTTCCGTTGGGATTATTTGCAAGATTTTCGGTAGGATTCTCAACGAGATTTTCCGTGGGACTTTCGGCTTCTATGTGCGGCAATGAAGCAAGTTCGCTCTGTAAACGTCTTTCGATGTCGGCCTCAAGTTCAGCCAGCTCGGACAAGGGTTCGCCACTTGAGGGCACCGTTTCCGGTAAATCTAAGGATGTGGTGGGCGATGAATGAGAGACAATCAGATTATGCAATTCCTGTTCAAGTCTGGCCTCATCAATGTTAGCTTCATTGGTTTCCAAATTCGATTCAAAACAGGACACCTCCCGAGATGCAGTATAAAAATCCGTGGGCAAATCATAATATTCTTGGTATTGAGAGGTCGAGTGGGGTTCGTTCATTTCAAAAAAGGATGCTGGGGTGGGTACAAATGAGGGTACTCCCTCAACCTTCGAACCGGTTGCTAACTGAGAAAATTGGGGCTCAGCGTGGAATTGTGGACCCATTTCGATAGTTGGTGCTGTTTGCACAGTGGCCGGGGATGCCAAGACTTGTGCAGGCTGCGCAGCAGGTTTGCTTTCAGTTTGCGGTTTAACGTTGGTTTCCATAAAGGATGAAGCCTTAGCACTGGTTGGTTTTGGTGACATCCTTCCCGTTGTCACTGGTTTATACATGGATGCGGCATCCTCCTCAGCCTGGCGTATTAGATCCCATTTTTTCAATACAACCTTGTCCTTCGTTTCCCCGTCAAGGTTCTTTGTTTCCACAGTTTTGGGCTTGCGGCCACGTTTCTTTTTAATAGCCGGCTCCTGCAGCTCCGCATCGTCGGGTTTCTCAACAATCGGCGGTATTTCCGTTTCCGGTAGCGTCAATGGAACTGGAATCTTGGGCTTGCGACCGCGTTTTCTCGGTGTGTCCTCTTCAGCCTTTGGTGCTGGGGCTTGAGCTGCTCTATTTAAGCTCATGCATCGAGCGTCTTCAGGTTCATTTGCTCGCTTGGGATTTCTGCTCGGGCTCCTATTAGCCCGTATCGGGGGTTGAGGGATAGTAAACACTCCCTCTTTTTCATGCTGCGGCGCTTTATTTGGTGGTACGCTCAAGCACCGAACCTCTTCCGGTTCGTTTGCGCGCTTGGGGTTTCTGATTTGACTTCTACTAGCCCGTGTGGTGGATTGAGGGATATTAAACATCCCCTCCATTTCGTGCAGTGCCGCTTGGTTAGGTGGTACGCTCAAGCATCGAGCCTCTTCCGGTTCATTTGCTCGTTTGGGGTTTCTGATCTGACTTCTACTAGCCCGCGTTGGGGGTTGAGGGATATTAAGCATCTTCTCCACTTCATGCAGTACCGGTTTATTTGGTGGTACACTTATACCTCGAGCCTCTTCCGGTTCGTTTGCTCGCTTGGGGTTTCTGTTCCGGCTTCTACTAGCCCGCGATATGGGTTCAGGGATACTAAGAATCCCCTCAATTTCGTGCAGTACTTGTTTATTTGGTGGTACACTAATACCTCGAGCCTCTTCAGGTTCACTTGCTCGCTTGGGATTTCTGTTCCGGCTTCTACTAGCCCGCGTTGTGGATTCAGGGATACTAAGAATCCCCTCCATTTCATGCGGTGGCGGTTTATTTGGTGGTACACTTATACCTCGAGCCTCTTCAGGTTCATTTGCTCGCTTGGGGTTTCTGATCTGACTTCTACTAGACCGCGTTGGGGGTTCAGGGATAGCAAACATTCCCTCGTTTTCATGCAGTGCCGGTTTATTAGGTGGTACGCTTATGCCTCGAGCCTCTTCCGCTTCACTTCCTCGCTTGGGATTTCTGATCTGACTTCTGCTAGACCGCGTTGGGGGTTCAGGGATAGAAAACATTCCCTCCATTTCGTGCAGTACCTGTTTATTTGGTGGTACGATCATGCCTCCAGCCTCGTCAGGTTCAGGTTCACTTGCTCGCTTGGGATTTCTGTTCCGGCTTCTACTAGCCCGCGATGTGGGTTCAGGGATACTAAGAATCCCCTCCATTTCATGCAGTATCAGTTTATTTGGTGGTACACTTATACCTCGAGCCTCTTCAGGTTCATTTGCACGCTTGGAGTTTCTGATCTGACTTCTACTAGCCCGCGATGGGGGTTCAGGGATATTAAACATCCCCTCCATTTCGTGCAGTGCCGGTTTATTAGGTGGTACGCTCTTGCCTCGAGCCTCTTCAGGTTCAGGTTCACTTGCTCGCTTGGGATTTCTGTTCCGGCTTCTACTAGCCCGCGTTGTGGGTTCAGGGATATTAAGTATCCCCTCCATTTCGTGCAGTGCCGGTTTATTAGGCGGTACGCTCATGCCTCGAGCCTCTTCGGGTTCATTTACTTGCTTGCACTTCCTGATTTGACTTCTACTTGCCCGCGTTTTGGGTTCAGGGACAATAAACATGCCCTCCATTTCATGCAGCGGCGGTTTTTTTGGTGGTACACTTATGCTTGTAGCGTTTTCAGGCTCATTAACTCGCTTACCTCTGTCCAAGCTCATACCTCTAACGTCTTCAGGTTCATTAACTCGCTTGCCAGCTCTGCCCAAGCTCATACCTCGAGCGTCTTCAGGTTCATTTGCTCGCTTGTGATTTCTGCTCCGACTTCTACTATCCCGCGGTTTGGTTTCAGGCATAATAAACATCCCCTCCGTCTCATGCAGTGGCGGTTTATTTGGTGGTACACTCACCAAATTGCTAACCTTCGGCTCACCTGGTGGCAAAGGAGCTTTGCTCGGCCAGACCGCTGTTGCCAGATTCTTCTGCGGTTTGGATTTCGATGGTAAGGTTAGCAGCTTGGGCACCGCCGGTACAGCAAAGTCATTTAATATCTGGGGCATGTCCAGAGCCGCCGGCTTAACAGGTTTCTTCTCCTCTTCCTTCTTTGGATTTGCATGCTGCACAATCTTCTCCGCCGCCACCTTCTTAATTGGATTTTGCTTGGGCATAATGATGAGATTTTTGGTTTTACCTTTTTTCGGAATAACACTTAGATATTGATATAGAACCGCACAACTCAAACTCTGTTGCTAGAATGAAAAATAGTTGGAAGATTTGTAGGCACATGCCTTAAGGTACAGTTCGGCAACAATGTACTAAAAAAAGGTACTAAAAAATCCAGCAAAAAGTGTTGATAAACGTAGAATACATTTATACATTTTACAGCACTGAAAATGGAGTCACATTTATTAAAGGTTTGCTTGAATTAAATGCAAATCAGTTTCATTTAAGTGTGGAAAAAATGATTGAAATCTATTATACACAATAAGTGGCATCTCATTGCGATAGATTTTGTAAACGGGGGCAGCACTCGGACACAATTACCATTTAAGTTGTAGTAATATATATTAAATACCTTAGCAGTGAAAAAATTTAAACGAATTTATAAATATCTTCTGGAGTACTGGAAGCATGGAAACTATATATTCCAGACAAATTGGTTATTTCGTTTGGATTTGTCATCTAAACTAGCTAGGAACACCTGGTTGGGAAATACTAGAATATGTGAAAGCTCTACGAACTTTCTTTACAGACCAATATTTAATGATTCGGCAGCCACCGAAAAAAGCCATAATAAAGCAATAAACAAGTATAGAAAGGACCAAAATCTTGAATATTTCTTTGGAGAGCTATCTTTTTGAAATACTATTTTATATAAATGTTTCCCGGGGTTAAGCCCTAGGTGGCCCATCTGTAAGCTCCAGTTTTGGCTTACTTTTTTTAGATTTTAGATAGCTACCAATGTCAGCTATAGTGCGGCCTTTTGGGGGCTGGAGTATCCCTGAATACGACAGATATTACTTAGTTATACCAAAAAAGACTAGATGGGTCACATGATCTTGGCGGCGAATGGATTAGTTAAAAGTGTGAGATCATTTGCTCAGTTCTTAACTCAATTGGTCCACAGTTTCGCGTGCCTTGTAAAATGTAGCACCGTTTTGCTACAACCACATGTCAAGCAAGTTCAATGCTCCTCAGAATGCAGTCTTGGGTTTGATTAATATCCTGTTAAGTGAAACTTATTTGTTTACAACAGCTTGATTAGCCTGTTGAGCCACAAAATGGACGTAATTTGAGAGCCACACTTCTCACAGGGTACATTTATCGTATAATTCAATGATTTGAAAGCGCTGTTAGTCTCTTTAAAGTAAGACGGCAAGCCTTACTGAGCATTTTTAAGGCTGCAGCCTATTATGAATCACGCATTAGGTGTAAAGAATGTACACTGAATACCAAATGACATGCAAATCACGCTTTATAATTGATTTCATTTAGTTTGTTGAGTAAACTATTCTTGTCCATTAGTTTTTGTGTTTTTTTGTTGGCTGCTGTTTAAGGCAAGCTTAATCTAAAAGTAGTTTGGTTTACAAACCTAATTCAATAGCCGAAAAAAACACAAAATTGATAAGTTATATAGTAGCTGTTTGAAATAGTGTCGTGAGTCGAACGAAACTGTGCAAGCTGATACTCTGTTGGATCGGCTATATCTGTAGTGTTTCGCATTCGTACCCATTCTTGCCACTTGGCCACTTGCTGCTTGCCATCGCATAACCCAGTCGCTGTCGTGATCCAGCTGATTTAATAGTTTTTTGCAAATATGAGCGATTTAGAGCAATAACAACCAGAGTTATGACGACATCTAGTTGAGGTTTTGGGAGGAGGCGCGGTGTCCTTCGACCGCTGCTGCTGTTTGCCAACATGTGTTGCCGCTTAAGTCGTTTGAATTTGCTTAACGAGCCACAAACTTTGCGACAAACAGGCGGAGGCAGAAAGGATGCAGACGGGGGGCGGGCGGGTGGGGGGCGCACGTGCCAACCTTAATATTGTTGAGTTATTGGCGGCCAAAGCCAAATGCCGGCAGTCAAGAATTGCAGACGACCCAAAGCCCAAAGTTGCCGTCCTACCAACAAAAACTTTCGAATGGCCTGGCAAAGTTTTGCTCGCCTTTCGGTTTTCGCCTCATAGTCCTGGGGGCAAGGCAAGGCAAGGCAAGGCGTCTGCCAATCAGCCAAAGTGCCCGAAGGACCAAAGGACCGCCAAGAAAACTCTTTCGCTGGAAAAGTCGCGTCGCGTATTTCCGCACACATGTTGCAGGGCGTTTTTGTGATTATCATTTACCGTTCCAACCTCAACCGGGCAAACGGGCATCGATCGGCGAACGGGAAGGTCTGCCATGTAATTTATGGGCAAACGAAAGTTGGCTTATTATGGTGGGGCGGCATTATTAATGGTCTTGGACTTTAAAGTCGGATTTGCAAACTGCATGAATTTAACCTAATTTCTCTCCCTCTCTCTCTCGCCTTGCAGATCCCCCGCTGGTTACCTTGCGCCTGGGCTCCACCCTCACACCGGATGATATCAAGGAAGGCGACGATGTTTACTTCGAGTGTCACGTACAATCGAACCCTCAATGGCGGAAACTGTTGTGGTTACATAATGTAGGTCGCGTCTACTAAACCTAGCTGCTAGTCCAGTCAGTCAGTCAGTCAGGGACAGATACCCCCATTCCATTTGTGTTAAAGTGTCAATAACATGGCAAGTTGCGTATGCGTTGAGGTGGCTGCTCTGGGAGTCGCCACCGACATCATGATGCATTGAGCTTCACTGCATTTGCTCATTTCAATTCACACCAGAGCGGGGCGCGCGGGCGGAGGTGCAACCGAGGAGCTGAATGTGCCATTTTGGGCAAAATAGTTTTGGGATTTGTGGCATTGATTTTGCCGTCGCTCAAGTGCAGTCCACAGAGCGCCCCGCTTGGCAATCACTCAAATCTCCGGCTCTGACTGCTGTTGGGAATGTTTGTGTTTGTGTGACTTCCAAAAGTTTGACTTACGGAAGCGCTTAGCGGATTTTGGCAAATTGAAATTTGAACTTGAGTGCTTAGGGGAAAGATTTTTACTTATTTCTGGCAAGTTGCATCAGAAAGCAGGGAGAATGGCGAGAGGATGAGATTTTTGTTGTTGTTATGTTTTACTAGAGAAACTGGATTTATTTTTGGTTTCGCCAAAGAATTTTCCCAATTAACCAAAAATATGGGAAATATCAATTTTCATTCAAGCATCTGAATATGCATTTATGATATATCAAGATAAGCAGATTATTTATTAATTAGACTCCACAATGAAATGAACAGAAAACTCCATTTCATCTCAATCTTTGAAGAGCGAACTAGAAAGTTGGGCATTGACTTATGTTATATAAATAAAAATGTGCAATGCAATGGCTTTCCAAAAGATCCTTTGATCTATATCGGATATTTTGAAAACAGTGCTAAAGTGAAATATGTCTTATTCGAAACACTTTTTGAAGACGTGGACCATAAAGCTGCTTTATATCTCTTGAGCTTAAAGTTCCAAGAGAAAATACAAGCATTTTGACTTCCTTATAATGGCCTTTTTATAAGACCAGCCTAACATGTGGTTAGATCTTAGAATTGTGAAGATCTACCTAAGGGATTTAAGTTCACCTGACTGATGCATCTAAGCCCACTTACACCTTTAGATGTTCTTGGTTCGGCTTAGCAGCTTTGTTAAAGTGCTGCTGAGCGATTGGTAAGGTGTGGCTTGCATTCCTGCTGCGAACCCAAGCACAGTTTAAGAAGCTACAGTTTAATGGCTTAAACTTAGATTTACCAATTAGTAAAATTTAAGGCTATAGAGTTTTGTTTGAATGATTTGATATACTCAACACTTTTAAGGCTTGGAAGTGTTTCAAATCTAAAATTGGGAATCATTCAATAAGCATTTCAATCTAAAATCCAAGTTTTTGAGGCGGTGCGGTGTCAAACCTTTCCGAACCGGTTCGGTCCAAGACTGGCAGCCGAACCCTTTCAAGAACTTGAACCAGATCCGAACACCTTCTTTTATTGAAGTGGTTCGGTTGAGAAAAAATCACAATTATTAGACAAAGAACTGTAGAAGTCAATAGTCCGTTTAAAAAACTGGTACAAAAGATGTTAGCACAAAACTGAGCTAAAAATCATGCAAGGGATATGCAATCCGACGATTATTTGGATGATTTTGCAGCTTCGCTGGATGTTTAAAAGGATATTAGGGACACATCCATTCCAAATGGATGTTTTATGGTTATTTTTCCATAATTTTTGGACAAATTTCTTTTATATTTATAATTTCTGTAGTTTTCTTTTCAAAATTGTTTGTATCTATCTATATCTAGTTAACGCTCTACTCTCTGTCTTTTCCCAGGGCATACATCTGGAGCACAATACATCGGCTCGTGTCATCCGCTCAAATCAGAGTCTCGTCCTGCAGAAAATCACCAAACACTATGCGGGAAATTATGCTTGCAGTGCCATCAACGATGAAGGCGAAACGGTCAGCAATCAGCTGCCACTGCGTGTGAAATGTGAGTAGCCCCATCCTGCCCACAGTCAATCCTCTCAGTGCAAGTCCCAGTGGCTGTTCACTGTTTGTGCAGCCTCAACGATTTTCAGCATAAATTTGCCAAGCGGCACTTTGTTTGAATGCATCATCTATCTCAGTGGAACTCTGTGCGTCTGTCTGTCTGTCTGACTGCCTGTCTGGTTGTTTTCTTATCATAAAGTCGGGCTGCCCCTCAGTCCCTTGTCTCGTCTCATTTGATGTATTGCAATTCTTGTTTTTTTTCTTTATCCATTTCACAACTCAACCCGCCGAGCAGTAGTTGCGCTCCGGCGCAGTTGCAAGTCAAGGCTGTGAAAATATTTTTCATTCTGCTTTTTATTTTTTTTTTTTTTTTTGCATAAATACAACATTTCTTCTTCACTTTCATATGCTTGCCACACGCGTTTGCCGTTGCCTTGCGCCCATTTTTCATGGCAGCTGCAGCTGCAGGCTCCCCGAGCGGAATTATGCTTCAATTTAACAGCCCGCGAAATGTTACCAAACGTCTTGCCCTCCCCATCCCCCGCTGCTCCGGGAGTACAGCTACTGCGAGTATGTGCAAAGCAGCTGTGCTTGAATTTAAGCAATTTGACAGACGCCTCCTCGCCTGATGATGATCGCAATCATAATGAGCTCGAGGGGGGGGACGAGTTGTTAGTCCTAGCGGTAGTGGTAGTGGCTTAGCTTAGGGGGGGTTTGGGAGGTGGAAGGGAGTGCTGTAGGGCTCGCTATCTGCTTGTGAGCGATACATATGTAGCGCCAGCCGTTGCCATTTTGAGCCATACAAATTGCTGCTCCAACTCAAGTACTTCACACAACTTGACAGGCGCATTGCTGCGGGGCTATAAATTAAATGGAGTGCGCGAAGGCTTCCAGTTTGCATGGGGAGGGGGGGGAGGCAGCTGAATGCCAAGCCAGAGAAGAAATTATTATTAGAGAAATTAATAAGGGAAATGCAAAAGGATCTCTCCAATTGCTAACACAACTTGAACTAGACAAGAGAAATCCCACATAAAATCCCAAGTTGATTAGGCCCGTTCCAGCCAAAGGACATTGGTGCTCAACAATTAACAACTTGGCTACTTAATTTGCCATTCTCTGTTGTGGGTGCTGGCAATCTTGCAATCCACTTTCATGGTCGCCGTCCCACCATTCATTGCCCAGGGTCAGTAGTTGTCAACGCATTGCCACTTTCAGGAAGTGCCCACTCAAGTTCTGTCTAATTAGCTAAACGACTAAGTAATCAGTCCTTGTGCTGCCCAAAATTTAAATACGAAAATAAGCAACAGGAACGAACTCACACACAAACACACACACACACACAAAATGAGGCGTTACACTTCTGGCTAATTAATTACGCCCTTTTGTAAATTTTTAAGACAAACAATTCATCAAAAATTCAAGCCGGGGGGAGGAAAAAGGGGTTTGTTTTGTTTTGTTTTGTATATGTTTTTTTTTTTGGCACAACGCCGACAGCAAATTACGCATACGCCACGTGTGCTGTCAGCTAATAATCCTTTAACATTTCTGGAACGCCTTATTTACCTGCGGAAGTACTAAATCATGTTGCCACATTAATTAATTTCGAAGTAAACAAGAGCAAGGCACTCGACTGTACCTCGCTCAATGCTCCTGACACTGACTGACTGCCCTCGGCTCGATATTGGGGGAAGGACTGACTGATGGGAAGGGCGTCAGGCTCTGTCGTCCCTTCTGTCTAAATCACTTTTGTGCGTTTTTCTCAAAGCGACGCCCACACACGAAATAATTTGGCTCATTTTTCAGCGATTTTAACCACACGGCGGTGTAACCGGCAGTGATTGGAACGAAGTAGACTCTAAATTAAAAGAATACTCAATAATTGGTATCTTCTTCTCCTCTTCTCCTCCCCCCCTCTTCTCGTTGCAGACACGCCCATTTGCAAGCACACGGATCGCGTAATACTAATTGGTGCCTCCAAGGATGAGACCGTGGAGGTGATATGCGAGATACAAGCGGATCCTCCGCCGCGGTAAGTTGAAAAATATAAAAAAAAAAAGAAGAAATTGCCTTTTCCTGTTGTAGGCAATTGCTTCCGGTTTCCTGTTGAAATGGAAGTTTACCAAATTGACAAATGACTGTAATTGTATGCGTGCGTGTGTGCGAGTGTGTGTGTGCGCAACGGAAAATGCTGTTTATTTTGTAGGAAATGTGTGAAAATTTAACAATATTTTCACTTTGATTTGTATTTCTTTTATTGGATTTAATTCATTTTAAATGCGGCTTTCCTCTCTCTCTCTCTCCCTCTCTCTCTCTCATTCGGGGATTTACTTAGTTTTACCCACTTTAATGTTTTTTTAATGAGGCCGCTCCCGGTGCTGTGGCCTGTCTGTGTCCAGCTGCCAGTCAGAGTCAGAGCCTGTTGTCTGTCTGCCGCCTGCCTGCCTGCCTTGTCTTGTATTTAATTTCCATTTTTTGTTGTTGTTGTTGTCTTGAGCTGACGCTTTATGCTAAAATAATTAATCATTAGCTGGTGGAAAATATGCGAGGCCAGGGCCCGGGCAGCTGTATCGTGTAATTGTTGTGGTGGGTTCCGTCTGAGCACACACACACACACACACACACACACACTGAAACAGCGAGCGAAGGCGTGCACATTAAAAAGCTGCTGCATACTTTTCGGCTCGGCCTCCAGGGACGTGGCGAATTATCGTAGGTGTGAGCGGGCGGCGTCGGCGGCGGCGCTGAGAGGCCTGACAAGTTAATTTATCAGCATTTAAATGCTTGACAAGCAGCTGAATGAAAAATTGATTATATTTCCTATTAAAGTATCTGATGGCAACAACAAATACGTGAAAAATTAGAGCACCACACATTGTTCAAGCTGAGATAGAAATCTGGGAAGGTTATTTTTAGGGAAAAGGCATTTTGCTGCATTGTAAATCACAAATAACAAGATGGAAGTGAAAGTATATGGGGGAGCAATTCAAGTAGAGATCTTTCCTTCAGAGAAAAGGATTATGGCTAAGTTAATCTAAGCAGCAGACCTCTTACAGACATTTAGTTAGAATCTGTTAATTGAATACGTTTTGGATGATTGATTGAAATTTCAAGTAAGAGTCACACTCGATCGTTCTTTATAAAGGTTCGAAAAGCTTGCTACAGTCTCATAAAATCGTGAATTAAATTGAAAATCAAATGATCCTGATACGAGATTAAAGTAGGTACACAAAAAAAGATCCATTTGGAATGGATAGTCTTCAATATCCATTTCGCATATCCTGTGAATGATGTTCAGCTCCGTTGAATGAATATTTATAAGTATTAAATCTATATTTGAATATCCATACTAAACAATATTCATACCAAGTCGATACCGAAATCATTCAATGTATATTTTGTAATATCCTTTTTTTTCCCTGTGTACAGAATTTTAATGTCAAAGAGAAAGTGCGAAAAGAAATCACAAATCGTGCGTTCGCTTTGCAATCGAAATATGCAAAGGCCTATATCCACTCAGCGTTTGATTTTTAGTGGTAGATTTTTATCTTAAAAGATGAACTAAAAATGGCTAGATAAATTCAATCTTCTTATTTTATGAGTAGTTCCGGCACGATCTTAAAAATTTAATCACCATTTACAGTATATTCTACTCAATTCAATATATTTCGAGATCAAATGTGCATATGTCGAGAAGCGGAAAAGTGTTAAAAGACTTTTAGAAATGGGTCTCTAATCATATGCTATGATGCTGAGCGATGACATTGCATTCCATTCGGCCAAGTCCAATACAATAATACCAAAATTTATGCATTTCTTGGTTTTCCAGAAGTTGTTAATAAATCCAAGCTAGTCGTGTTTGATCTGTCTTGTGATAAGAATGTCTTATGTGGAGTATGGAGGAAGAAAAGAAAGGAAGAGGAATATTTATGGAAGCGCATATTAAGTCTTAAAACGATGCTAAATTTAATATTTATAATAAAATAATATACGGAAGGATATACGAGAAAAGGATGATCTTTACGTAATGAAAAAAGTGGGATAATAATCAATCTAGTTTGGCTCGGTTTAGGAATATCCCGGATTACCTTTAAACTACTTTTAAATCGTGTTTCGGATTGATGGAATCGCGTAAGGATAGGTTTCGTTTTTGAGTCTAGCATGAGCAATCAAAAATATTACTAATAAACAAGAAAGAAAGTCGTTCAAGCCCGACTATAACATACTCTGTAGCAAGATTTTTTTATTAGTTTTTTGATCATAACTCGAAAACCGTTCATCCGATCTTCTTCATTTCGTTGGCAGATCGATAAGTTATCCTAAAAACTAAATATGTCCAGAAGAAACAAGCCATCTATCTTTAAAACTGTGGGAGATATGACGTTTTTTCTAAATTGCGGGGGCGGGAGCGGGCGTGGCCAAAATTGAAAATAAACTTGATCTGCCTGCAGACATAAGAAGCATATGTCCCATACATGTCAAACCTATATCTCTTACCATCTCTGAGATCTGTGCGTTCATACGGACAGACAGACGGACAGACGGACAGCCGGACAGACGGACATGGCTATATCGACTCGGCTGTTGATGCTGATCAAGAATATATATTCTTTATGGGGTCGCACAATCTTATAATACTCTATGTACCTACGGTACAGAGTATAAAAAGTCACAACAACCTCAAGTCAAGTTCGTACATTTGTGAAGCAATCTTTTTCGGATTGCATAAAGTTCCAAAAACCGAGCATAATTCAGTCTTGGCCATTCTTGCACCAAGCCAAGTTAAAATCAGAAGCAAGACACGAATTTTGGCATCGAAAATCCGTATTCAAGTTAATTCTTTTGTACTTATTTTGACAAAATCCTAAAACGACCGATTTCTCGAATAGTTTTGGATTGATTTTGCAGTCTCATAAAGGTCCTTAGCGTCCATCTATTACTAAGTATTATACTATCTATTATTATTTACCTATTATTTTGTTGGCCAGCACTTGGGGATACCATCAACCAGATTAACTAAGTAAAGAGAAGTGCTGAAATATGTATAAAGGGGAGTTTCTTCAACAAGCTAGGCTTGAAAATATTCAATAAGTTTAAGGAGCGCTTGACTCTTTAACCAAATAATGGCAAGATGTTCAAGGAATGCCGTAGACCAGGGGTGCCCGCAAACTGTTCGCATCGGATCGCATATTTTGCTTATTTATATCATATCCATTCCAATGAGTAAAGCGGCTGGCGCATAGTGAAAATGTCACAACCACTTTCGTATGTGTCTCTTATTTCTTTCTCTTCCTTGCTTTAAGAAACCCGCGCTTGTTTAGTAACATTTGTTGCTGTGCGTCGAAGGATTGCGTTTTCATTAGACAGCAAAAAGCAATAAAGGGGTTTCTCTAATGTGTTTTTGTGGTTATTGAAGCTTCAGCTTACTCTAGGATCTTGCAGTCCACACTCCAAACATTTCACTTTAGTTGTTTTGGTAATCAAGACAACATCTTCCATTCTCGGAAAACATCTTGTACCACCGATAAACATTGCTTTGGTTCAAGGTAGCTCAACATTCGGAATGCGTGGTCGCACTTATTCATGTTTTTCACACATAATTTGAACCCATTTTCGAAATTGTTCAAAATCGAAGAAAACTAAGCAAAATAGCGGGCAAAAATTAAAATAACATTCGAAATTTGCCGGCCGGTCAGCAACAATGATAGCATGACATGATAAATGCAAAGTTAGTCATACTTTTTGAGCAAACCTCGCATGTTAATTTCCCATCTTGTACTCGCCACACCAAAAATTTTAAAAATATATATTTTTTATTGATTTACGTCCTCGCGAAATCACTCGCACGCGTCCAACCGAATATGCCAGAGATAATTAACCTTTTAAAAACGCTTCCCGGTATATCTGGGTGTGTCTGTGTGTGTATGTGTGTGTGTGCTTTACCTTTAATATTTTAACGAGCTATTTTAAAAATGTAAAACTTTGCAAACATGTTTTACTTCTTGCCTTCCCGACTGCCTGGTTGCCCGCCGCCTGCCTGCCTTTCGCACTCTTCTGTCAAAATGTCAACGCAGAACATTTCGCTGGAAATTCAACAACTCGGGCGAAACTCTGGACGTGGGCAGTGAAAGATTCAGCGTGAATGGAAGCCGCAGCATTTTAAAGTACACACCAGTCACAGATCAGGTAAGTCAACAGCCGCCCCTGCCTCTCCCCCCGCCCGCAACAATTAAGCAAGACTTGCATTTAAATATTCTATATGTAAATGCCGTCTTCTGTATATTTATAGGATTATGGCACACTGTCATGTTGGGCAGCCAACGAGGTGGGCACACAGCAGCATCCCTGCCTCTTTCAGGTGGTCCTGGCAGGTGAGTAGTAGCCCAAAATGGATTATACCAGAGAGCAGAAAGACTGCCATGGGCCAGCTGGCTTATGGCCTTCTTTTGTGTGAAGGAAAAGCTGTTTAAAGAAAAAAAACCTGCAAAAATTTTCCAAGTTCACAAATTTGCACATTCGTGTAAACGTCAACCGGCTTACCCAATTTGATTTTGCTCTTGCTTCATTACGTGCAATTTGACCTTAACATGTTAATGCCGCACGCAAACACAGGCAAACAGACGGACAGACAAACGGAGAGACGGACAGACAGACAGACGTAGAGAAAGCCAAACCAGAGATTGTCCATTGTGCATTTGGTTCAATGCAAAAAAGGACAACTTTTCGACAAACTGATTCCCTCTCTATCTCTACCTCCCCAGCATCGTCTGGCTGCTTGTTAATTTCCTGCCCAGCCTGGTTCCACATAAATCTGATACCGATTTCATTCTGCCCCCCCCCCCCCTACCCCCTCTCTCTCTCACTCTTTCCCGCCCACAGCTCTGCCGAATGCCGTCAGCAATTGTACCGTCTTCAACCGCACCGAGCTGAGTGTTGACATACAATGCGTTCCTGGGTACGATGGCGGCCTGCCTCAAATATTTGTGCTCGAAATGTTTTCAACACGCACCGGCATCACCAGGTAAGCATATTAATCAACTACTCTGGTCATAACTACAATATGGCAAGCTCCGTGCCGTCCACAGGGGTTTACTTTTAAGCCGCTTAAGGCCGAAGAGAAGAGGTCAGGGCCGGGCTCAGTCCACCCCGCCCACAGAACTCAGATATGCAGCATATGTCAAACAAATGGGCTTCATATTTGGTATTTTGGTACTTGTTTTAGTGTCTGCCGAATTTATGCCCCACAGGAGAACTGAACGGAGCAGAGCTTTGTGAATCAATATTTGGAACGTTAAATAAACATTTAGCCAGACCAAATATGTGAGATGAAATGGTTTAACTTTGACAGCCAGCGCGGATCACCAGTTTCCAATAACTATTAAAGTTTTGTCATTTACTGTCAAATGCTTGGCAAATTCATCATCAAAATTTATTATCATTGGGCTGTGTTTCATATTGTGTTATTTGTATTATCCTATAAATCTAATCTGCAAAATTTCAACCCTAATAGAAGCCAAAATGATTAAGCAATCTTGGTAGCAGTGAACCAATGTGCCATAAGACTAGAAACCTATTCGGGAGCCTAGCCAAATACCTTTCTACAGGTCTTGACCTCCGGATCGAACCTGCTGCAGACCTTTAGCGGTTGGCAGACTTGTTCTTTTACAACATCTTTGGTTATTTGGTATGCAATGCATCTCAGAAAGCATTAAACTATTTACCAGAGATCGCAACAATCAATCAACCCTTTGATGTTGTCTGAAAAATACTGGCTGGTTCTAACTCTATTATCAGAGGAGGTTATGTGCCGAAATAATTTGATATAAATTTACCAAAATCACGACCTCGTAAAGTATATATTGCTCACTTACTTCAACACTGTCATAACTCAAAATACAAGATTTTGGAGCGAAAATATTTCATATATTTTGTTTTATATTGTGTAAAATATTTATAGTCTTATAGTCTTCAACTGAGATGATAATATGTTAGTATACCCTTATAATAGGATTATTATCATGTTACAGAAAAAGCGACATTTATCAGTTGTGATACACGCGATAAGATGCAAAGATCCTTTGGGTTTTTGTTAAAATAATATCGAGATTCGATAGTAAGTATTTCAAATATAAATATAAATATTTTACTAGATTGACTCAAAACTAAAAGATCTATTTCGGTGGGCTAAACCCTTTGTGAAACGCATTTCTTACATTATTATTTTGAGATGTGACAGTTTTGAAGTAAGTAAGCACAGATCTCAGAGATGGCAAGAGATAGAGTTTCCACGTTTATGGAACAAAAACTTTCTATACTTTAATCAAAGGCTTCATTAAGAAAAAAATCCATCTGAAAACCAAGATCCTCGTATCGAAAGTGTGACGAAATGGTGTTAGCATACTGTGGAAATTCTCAACCCAAGGGTATCTTGTCAACTTAAATATATATTCGGGCACTTTTGGATATAGATCCTTAATACTTGACTGCAAGATTAAACAATGTCACATATTAATATGATAAAAACAAAGACTACTTAGTATTCTTCTCGCTGAAAGTCTCTTTACAAATACCAATGTCATGAAAAATTCTGTAAATTTCACATTGGGCTTTTTTGGAATGTTGATCAAAGATATAGATATTCTTGATTAGCATGACGAACTGAGTCGATATAGCCATGTCCGTCTGTCCGTCCATCTGTTTCAATGCGATTTCCTCCGTCAGTTTGAAAGCTATAGAGACCAAACTTTAGACGAAGTTTTGTAGTACACGTACGCTGCATAAGTATCGATTGCAACCAGATCGGATGACTATAACATATAGCTGCCATAGGAACGATCAGTCGAAAAACTAGTTCTAGTGAGACAAACTTTTTTGTTTTTAGTGCAAACGTCTCCAAACTCCGTATTTACTAGTTTTTAATGCTTCTTCATGATTCTGCCAAGTTTGGTCAAAATCGGACATCTATATAGTATAGCTGCCATTGAAAAGTAAGGTTAGAAAAATAGTCTTGGTAAGAAAAACTTTTTTGTTATCAATGTAAAACTCTTTAAAATCGGTATATATTTTTTTTATAAGCTTTCACACAATTCTTCATAGTTTTGTCAAAGTCGTATGACTATAGGTTATAGCTGCCATGGGAGTGATCGGTCGAAAAACTGGTTTTAGTGAGAAAAACTTTTCTGTTTTCAAAGAAAACGCCTCCAAACTTTGTATTTATTAGTTTGCTATGCTTTCCCAATATTCCACTAAGTTTGGTCGAAATCGCACGTCTCTATAGTATAGCTGTCATGGAAATGTGGAGTTAGAAAAGTAGTCTTACTGAGAAAAACTGTTTTTTTTTAGAGGAAATGTCCTTTAGATTAGTTAGCAAAACGTGCTTCGGTTATCTTAGACTACAGCTGTGTTTTTCCATTAGATTCTTATGGCAGGAGGTAAAAACATCCGCCAAACAGTTTTACAATTTGTATTTCTTCAAACTTGAATACAAAGGTCAACTAATTGAGCACTCAAACACTTTAGATGCATTCCTTTATGTAGCTAATAATATACTCCATCCGTCAATAACTTAGCTGCCTACAACTTCTGGTAATTGGTGTTAATAACTTCAGAACCGTTTTATCTGTAGTGACCCAACAACTTAAGGGTTTATCCGTGACATACCGAGCCCACTCAAGCCAACTCACACAGACCTCCCTTGAAGCTGCTACATGTCTGCGCTTGACGCCCTTTACAAAGACATACCGGCATTAATCAATAATAGTTGTGGGGGTTGGTTAAGTATGCCAAATGTATTTCAAGTGTTTGCACCTCATCGCATATGTATAAACTACATACATACATACACAAGAAGGTGTGTAATTAGGCGTGAAGCAGGCCCCTTTAGGCCATTCCAATATTTGTCTTTAAATGGGGCCCAAAAATAAATTCATCAATTTATATGCGCAAAATAAGGGCCAAATCAAATTCATATGCACACATAACATTATGCAAGGGTTTTTGTTTTGTGTCAAACAAAACCAAGGAAATACATCCAATAAATTATTGCTTATTAAAACCAAACCAAAGAAAGAGATTGTAAAAATGTATTTGGTAACCCTAATATTTTAGGCCACAGCCGGGGGACCGCAGTTGAGGCGAATGGCATCAAATTCAAATTGAGGTCATGATTGGGTTTTGGGCTGGCTTGGTTGCCCCAAAAGTATTTCGGATATTGGCCCAACATTTGATTGCACATGATTAAAGGCTCAAATGCTGTCGATTTACAGCTGAATCTTTGATTTAATAAGCTGGCATTTTCTTTTTACAGATTTAATTTAAGTAATCCGGAGGAAGCGCTGTTCTCGCTGGAGAATCTGGATACACTCACCTCGATGATGGTGCAGGAGAACAATTCGCTGAGACTGCGCATTTACTCGTACAATCAGAAGGGACGCAGTTCGGCTTATCTCTTACCTGATTTCATAATTGGCTCAACAGCTTACAAGACAGGTGAGTAGAGCCGCCAGATGGCGTCGTGTGTGTGTGCATGTCTTTGATTGATGGATGATGGAATGGAGCAGGAGCAGGAGCAGGAGCTCGGCTTCAGGTTTTATGCATTTGACACTTGATGGACCTACATGCGAGTAGATGGTAGCATCTCTCTCTCCCTCTATTTGATTTCACCTGCTGTATTAATCTGGTGTAGGCAATAGGCACTCCGACTCTTCAGTTCTGCCTCATTGTGACACTTGACAGGTGCCCAGAGTCAGCTGCAAGTACGTACATAATGAACATGCTCGCCTGTCGTCTCCACTGACGTCTTAAAATATGTGTAAAATTATATTTTGACAGGGAAATGACGGAAAGAAATGAAGAAGAAATGAAGGACCGGGCACAGTGGGGACAAATGGAGGGAGATGTTGCAACTCTGTTTTTCAATATTGCTTGCGGTAGTAAGAGTATTAGATTCAAAATGAAACAAACATAAACCACTAATGACTAATGATCCTAAGAAGGGGAATTCTTCGAAATAGCAATACAGAGCGGGTTCTTTATAAGCATCATCGTGGTTTTCCACACCTCAAAAGAGTCAGTTTCATATTTAGGAGCAAAGCTAGTATGTAGTTCCACATTACGAAAAGTGAAATAAAAAATGGAGGCAAAATCATTTGCCCTTCTGTTTGATTTTGGTGCCCACCGCTGATTTAGAACATATTATGTATAGCTGCTGAGCTTAAATCATTTATTGCAAGTATCAGAAAAGTTCTTGCCACACTCTCTAATAGAATATTCAAATCAATACTCCTTTTTACCCCAAATCCTGTGTAAAAGTCGTTGCCTGTTCCATGAAATCTGTAAATTAATATACAATTTTAGACTAATACCTAAATCCAATTGCTCTTCTTATTTTCATGACACTTTTGCCTGGGCTAAAAATAAAACCATCAAATGTCGACCAACTTCTGCAAACCAACCACTTGAACTGATGTGATGTGTGTGTGTGTGTGTGTGTGTATCTGTGTGTTCTGATGTCAATCTATCTAAAACCCAACAATGATTTATGGCCGTCGATTGTCAACCTGTAATTACAACAACAACAACAACAACAACCACTCCAACAGACGACGATGTAACACTGACATTGTCGCCGGTGATTGTTGGAAGTGTTCTGACCATCATAATTATTGGTGTGGCCATCGCGATACGAATATTTGTGGTGACATTTGTGCACAATTTGCGACGCAATCGCCAACATGGCAGCAAGGCAACAGCCGCAGGCGTAACAGCCCAACCCGGCGATGTCTTCAAGGTAAGTCAAAAATACATGAAGAAGATGATGACGAGAAGCCATTAATTTTGGGGTTTTTTTTTTTTGCGTCACATTTTGCAGAGCGGCAACATGGAGAAACCACGCTGGCAGCATACGGACATAAAAACGAAATCATCTGAGGATTTGGTTGAGGATGAACGTGATCCGGATGTTATACCATCGCAATACGGTAAGAATTGTTTAGATATTGATATAAATATTGCTAAAGTACTATCATGTCATGAATGTTGGGTAATAACTAAATTGACAGTGGAAAAAGTGGCCAAGAATATCTCTTCCAATCGAACTTTAACTGAAAATCATTGGAAGTTTTCCTTGGAGTCTTTTTAGGTTACAACTTATTCCAGGAATAACAATAAAGTGTTAGAAATTAGCTAGAAAATTTCAAGTATGTTCTTAAAAGATTGAATTCATATTGCATAATTTAAAAAGAAAGATAACCCATATGTAGGTTGTGATATATTTCAATTATTTCTATATGTAATAAAACATATGTGCTTGGATCTCAATGAAATCTTGTATAGAAGTTTATGTAAAGAAAAATCATTTGTCGATGTTACTTCAAATGGCCCAAAAAATGATTAAGCCAAACAGAAACTGTCTTCTCTTTCGCTGATATTACTATCTGTGTTAGCTTTTCTCTAAACTTCCCAGCAAATGTTATTGAAGCGCTCTACTGTGAGTTATCAAGAAGCGTCTATTCAATGTCTGATTCGGCATACCTCGACTCTCCTTTCAAATGTTTTTCCAGTGCGGCCGAGTGTGTCGCAGCTGGTAGTGTGTGGTCTGCCTGCTGTACAAGAGATCGTAGCCTCTATCTTGCCTTGGAACATCTAATGACAAGACTTTTTCTTTGAAAACTTATATACCCGGTCACCTTCACAAGCTATGGTCACAAGTAAAAGCCATGAAAAAGCTGTCGTTCTCTTATGAAATCCGTCCTAAGGCGATTCACCCTAAAATTTAAAAATATATTTTCTCATTTATAGAAAGTTTTCTAAGTTACAGAAAAATGTGGTACAAATGAGAAAATATATTTCGTAATATTTCTTATATTTTTTTTTTTAAAACCAAGAAGAAGAAGCAATTTTCTGAAGCATTTATAAACGATTATAACTAACATAGAGCGTGAATGAATTGAGCCAAAGATCATAATATAAGCCGGAATTCTAATACCTAGCTTATACCAGTAAAAAGTTATCTGAAATTCTCGAAGCCTTCAATCGAATTTTGTTTCCACAAAGTTCGTGCTGAAAATCTAGTTCATTAGCATTTTTTTTTCTTAAGTTTCTACTTAAAGCAGCTTAAACGTATTAAAACATTATTGCAATTTGGTTTAAATTAAGCAAAAATATTTCCCTTTGTAACTGAACTAATTGTCCCCCATATTATTTGCTTTTATTGTCACTAAAGTCAAGATAAAAATAAAAAAAAATAATCAAAAAAAATAACACTAAACTCCAGTGCAACTTTTATAGTTGCTCAGATGAAGCGTCCACCACTTTGCGCATTAAACTTTAATCAAATTTTATGGCCACTTTTCTGACATTTACTTTCATGTGTCGCGATATCTCCCGCTTGCTGCTGCTGGCTGCTGCTTCTGTTCTTTTTTTCGCTTCTGCGTTTTGCTGTTTGCCGGCACATCCGCAATCGTAATCAATCTCATCAACACAACAATACGACCCGGATCCTGGACCCAAACGCGGACACCAATCTGACCCCAAACCAATCCAATCCAATCAACAAATGCAATTTTCTTTTAATCGTAAATATTTTTAACGATGTTCCACCGCCAATCTAAAAACGCAACCGCTTCCCCACATGGACATGGAAATGGACATGGACATGCAACGACCCTAAAACCCCATGGAATGAACCGTCATCAATAAATTTCAATCAAACAGTTGGCGGCAGCAGCGCCGGCAGCAGTGGCAGCAATGCCTCCAATGTGGGCAGCACCACGGCGGGCACTGCCACGGGTAGCAGCACCTCGACAGCAGTTGTGGCAACGGCCACAGGAGCCATAGTTGGCGCAACATCTGCCACGGTTGGTGGCGACCGAGGTGCAGATGCTCATCAGTTTACATCAGGCACAACGGTCGGCGGTGGCGGAGGCGGAGGAGGAAGTGGTGTCTCCAAATGGTCACCCAATGGCAGTGTGAGTATTGATTGAAAAGCGGACAAAAGAGTTTAGTGTGTAAAAAGGGAAATTCAAGCTGAACTCAGCTGAGGGAAAATGAGATAAGTGCAAGGGGGAGGGGGGGGGGGAGTAGATGCACACACGTTAAATGCATTCAGGGTATCTCCACTATCGAGTATAAAAGAATTAAATTTTGTGAGATAAATGAATAGACTATTGGCACACAGAAATTAACCAGTGGGTGGAACCTTAACCCACATTCTGTTTGGGGCAGGTGGGGCATGTTGTCTTTGAGTTGGCCGATTCAAATACAAATCAAACATGGAAGCACAATTGTAATTTATTGATATTATTCTAATGATTAAAGTTCAGCCAAGTAAAAGTACGAATTATTGATTGACTCAGACCAAAAGAAGAACAAATGGATTTTGACTATTTGGGAAGTCTTCACTTTCTGCTTAACGTTTTGATGTTAAAGAAGTTATATTCTCGATCTAAACGCACCAAATTATTCGTGATTAAGGCCCTTCAAAGTATGCAAACTTTATTTCCTTAAGGTATTATGCATTAAAATGAAGCCAGTCTGTTATAGATACTGCATATTGACTCAGATTGCTGGGTATTCAACAAAATGTTGAGTTAAGTTAATATGAAAAAGTTGTATATCCTTGTAGCACTTATTTTAACTTATTGAAGGACATTTCCACTGAAAACAAACAAGTTTTTCTCACTAAGACTACTTTTCTGACTCTACTTTTGTATGACAGCTATACCATACAGATGTCCGATTTCAACCAAACTTAGTGGAATCATGGAAAAGCATAACTAGCTAAGAAATACAAAGTTTGGAGGCGTTTTCTTTGAAAACAAAAAAGTTTTTCTCACTAGAACTAGTTTCTCGACCGATCATTCCTATGACAGCTATAAGCTATAGTCATCCGATTTTGACAAAACTTTGAAGAATTGTGTGAAAGCTAATAAAATAAATATATGCCAATTTTAAAGAGGTTTCCATTTAAAACAAAAAAGTTTTTCTTACAAAGACTATTTTTCTAACCTTAATTTTCTATGGCAGCTATACCATATAGAAGTCCGATTTAGACCAAACTTGGCAGAATCATGGAAAAACATTCAAAACTAGTAAATGCAGAGTTTAAAGACGTTGGCATTAAAAACCAAAAAGTTTGTCTCACTACAACTAGTTTTTCGACTGATCGTTCCTATGGCAGCTATATGTTATAGTCATCCGATCCGGCCGGTTCCTACAAATGTGCAGCGTATTTGTACCAGAAAACTTCGTGCAAAGTTTGGTCAGGATAGCTTTAAAACTGGCGGAGGAGATGGCATAGAAATAGACGGAGAGACGGACGGACATGGCTGTATCGACTCTGCTCGTCATGTTGATCAAGAATATATATACTTATGTGATCGGAAATGCTTCCTTCTATGCGTTACAAAACTTCTGGACTATTTCGATATACCCTCTGCAAGGGTATAAAAATATATACTAAAAATATTTATATTATAGCATACTTTAAAGGGCAGAAGGCATGATATATTATGTGTGTATTATGGGCTATTAGAAGAAGCGGAGGTAAGGTGGGAAAACACCAGCGGATGCAGAATCTCTAAAATTATGTGCAAGACAAGAGACAAAAAACTTACGCAATATCTGCTGCTGCTCCAGAGAAGAGACTGTAGACTGCTCATTGGCATACTTACGGGACACTGCCTAGCAGCCGCTCATGCGATAAAGCTAGGCATAACAACAGAGGACACATGCAGGAAATGTAAGGAACCTGGAGTCGCAGAAACTCTGGAACATCTAATTTGCAGCTGCCCAGCAATTGCCACGACAAGATTACAAATTCTGCACACCCCACGGTTCTCTTCTTTGGAAGAAGCGGCCAAGAGACCCTCAAAACAGTTATTGGCATTTGCCAAAAAGACAAAAATCCTCCTGGACTTCTAAGACAAACGTACCCAAATAATCACCCGGCCTTATTAAGGACCCTAAGGTCTATGTGTGACCCCATCTGGGGTCAGCCGGAACTACCTACCTACCTATGGGCTATTAACACTAGGAGTGTAACATGCGTTAATAGCCAACAATCAGCTTTTTTTTTGTATGGGAACAAAAGCTGTTTGTTTTGTATAGGAAAAAAGCTGATTGTTAGCTATTAACACATAACGCACACACATAACTAGAAACAGAAAAATGTATTAAAGTAGTAATGGTCTCTTTCGGCAAAACTCTAAAAATGATTGACTATTGCATAAAAAATATGGAGCAATCGATTAGTTATCATGTTGCCCAGATTGGGCAACATCTGTGAACTCTGCAAAATGCATTTACAGCACAAAAATTGCAAACAATCGATGCATTTCTAATCAAATTCCCTGACTTTCAACAGTGCAGAGTATCATAGTATCATCTCATTTGCGCAATAATTGACATAGAACTCAGTATATTTCTGCTTTCTTTTGTTCTATTCGAATCGAGAATTTTTCTAATTAAGGCAAATCCTTGTTTTCCTTTTTCCATTAAAAATTTCTTTATTATCATTAAAAACACCCAATTATTGCTCCCACCATTTGTTTCTCCACTGAAAAGGCATAAAATGCACCCGACAATCGCCCGCCATAGCAAAATCGAAATTATTTTTCTGGCTAACGAAATGAAATTCTAATTGAAATCTCTCGATGCAATTTGCACGGCTTTGGTTGGGGGAGCGGCGCATGTTTGTGGGTTGTGAAGATTGCCGTTTCGACTGTTATGTTTTGGGCAATATTTAAAATTATTTAATTAACGAATTGAGTTATGTTGCTCTCCCATTCCCCGTTCCCGTTCGCCCTCACATCACGCTGGTTCCGTAATTTAAATGTAATTGAAATCTGCGCAGCAAATCCCATTTACAGAATGGCACAGAAATTCTCTTTCTGTGCGATTTTGCTGTTATCTGTGTGCAATGCGGCGTGCGGGCTGTAAAAGAGAGGCGCAAAACCGCAACGTTGGCTGAATTTTTTCATGTTTTTGGCAGATTAGTGATATGTGTGTGTGTGTGTGTGGGAGGATATATATATATATTATATATATATATGCAGATATTAGCGGACTGGCAGTCAATTGGTAATGGCCAAAAACGCATTGAGGTCTAATCTCACTGCTGTCACAGCTTATGGCAATGGCTGGGGATCTCTCTGAATGTTGACAAGGACAAATAAAAAGAGAAAAAAAAACAACAAAAAATTACCATAAATAAATTCTAATTGCAAATTTAATGAAATGAAAACAAATGCGCACACACACACACACACTCGGCAAATGTTCTAATCTGAAAATGGAGGGGGGGGGGGGGGGACAACTAATGGGTAATTCGTCATTGAATCTAGTTGATGTATTTATAAATATGGCTTGATGGATTGATTAGTGCAAGAATTTGTACCCCAATTCAACCCATTCAACTGGCAAGTTTTAATTAAATATTTTAATTTCAATAATATAAACTTACCTCCGCTTTCGTTGCTGAATTTTCGCCTCACACCTGTTGCCTATTTACCCCCATCCATCAGATTTTAAACACAAATCGACTTCCTCCCACTTCGGCTGCATCTTCTGCCCAGCCCAGCTGACTTGAACGAAATACAAAAAAAAAATGAAATATAAAGAAAACAAAATTGATTGATTATGGCTCCGTTCGACATGATATATTGTGTTTAAAAAATCGTACAATTACCTCAACTCCCACGCTATTCCATTCATTGCTTTACGCCCACGTTATCCCTTGATTTAGCCAATAGCTTTTTTTTTTTTATTTTTATTTATAACCCCAAGAGAGAGAGAAAATACAAAAAAAAGACGCGCTCCTTGACAGTTTAAAAGCTTTTTTTTAATATTGTTGGGCGCTTAGGGAGCTTTTTGGTTTTGGACTTTGAAGTCGTCAAGTCCTCCAGTTGCTGCCCAGCAACTCGTGGTTGCCTGGGCTTTTGTTTAGATATTCTGGCCATTTGAGTAGTTGATTGGTTTTTATCCAACCAAACAGATTGGCCGAGATAAACGAAAGCAAAGCAACAAAAATGGGTATTTTGGCTGACAGCTGGCAGACATTACCTGGCCAAGGACAACAAATGGGCGGAAAGTAAATTGCTAAGCAAATGACAAACCAATTGCTGCCTTTCCCCAGAGGGAGGGGGGGGAAATAGTTATTTAATAGCGAGTCGAGTTAATAGACTCTTTAGCATTTTGTTATCAAAAAAAAAAAACGTTCATTAAATTGCCTTAAATAGGTTTTGTCGTTTTAGCTTAGAATTTGTGGGCTGATGATTGTTTGTTTAATTAAGAAAAGCCGTTTCAAGTGAGATACACTGTTATTTTGAACCATTTTAAACCTTTGGTAAACATGGCTTAGGTAGGGTCTTTACAAGTATACGGAGCAAACCGGTTTTGGATGGTTTTTTTCTGGGCTCTTCTTTAAAATTATATATTCAGCTGTCGAAGAGAGGAGGAAGCTTACTTACAATCTTAACTTTCTATTACTACCTTTATACACACAAAAAAATATCATGATTAATGCCCTTTAAAGTATGCTACGATATACGAAATAGTGTTTGAGTCAAGTTTTCTTTTTATATAAGTCTTAACTCAACATTTTCTTGTATGCCCATTACTTCCCAACAATCTGGGTGAATATGCAGTGTCCATTAACTATGATGCAGCCATAACTGACACGCAATGGCTTTCTTCTAATAGATAATTACTTAAGGAAATAAAGTTTGCATACTTTGAGGGGCATTAATCACAAAAATTTTGGTGTGTATAAACGTAGTTTATGATTTCTTAGTGAGATTTGGATTGCTATTATATTATATTAAAAAGTATGTATAAGAGTTGAATTTTACATCAAACTGATTCTTTTAGCTAGGAGTTTTTTGAATAATAGAATTTGTTCCTTGATTTCCCCACAAAGCCAACTTTTGAGTGTTCAAAAGCGGAGCTGAGTGCTTCCACTTCACTTGCGCCCCCCTAATATATAATATGTGTGTGTGTGTGTGTGTGTGTCTGTCTTTTCTATCCATGTTACAGGTCCCACCCATGACGACCACAACTCTGCTGTCCGGCGATTCGTCGAATGCAACGGTCACCTACAATCAAATCAATGCGCAGCGTGCACAGCTGTTGGCCGCAGTGGCAGCAGCTGGCGGTGGCTGCAGCAGCACCGTCATCTCGCCCAGCAGCAGCATCATGGGCAGCATGGGTGGCGGAGGCAAGCCTCTGGGATTGGGTGGCACCATTATTGGCTCGCCCACCTCACTCTCGTCGACGGCCACATTGGCAGCGCACAGCGGTGTGGGCACTCTGCCACCCGGCCTGGGAAGTGGCGGCGGTTATATACTCAATGCATATGCCAGTGGACGTTTGCACCATCCGCTGCAGCAGGTCGGCGGTACCAGCACCTTGAATCGTCATCATCATCAACAGCAGCAGCAACAGCAGCAGCATCACCACCATCAGCCACATCATTCGGGCTCCAGCCTGCTGCTGGGCAGCGCTGGCAGTGTTATGGGCGTGGTGGGTACATCTACTACCACGACCACCACCTCGTGCAATTCCTCACAGGATTTGGATGATAATATCAACATAAATGCGATTAAGGATTGCCTCATGACGCAACGGGTGCCCGAGAGTTGTGTCTAAGGCGGCGGGGGTTCCGGTGAGGAAAGTATTTAGTTGTAGTCGCTAGTCTTATTGTTAGATAGTTATGCCTAGAAGAAGTATGTGTATATAGTATAGAGAATTACCTATATATATATATATATATATCTATTGAATGTATCTATATGTCATAGTTATGTTCTCGTTAAGGTGCTGTGCATATCCAAGTCCTGAGAAATAGGCCAAGGCATATCAATTGATATATCAGTTGATGAACATTGAACTTACATATCGCAAGATATCATGTTTTTAGAATTTGGATCCTGAAATGAAATTTAATTTAGGCCTATGCTGGTTTTTGCAAGAATCGTTTGGAAAATTCGTAAATAAACATTTCTGTTTCCATCTTATCGGTATGGGAAACGGGAACAAGTCTGCTTAGGTTCTTAAAGATGTAGAAAGGTATATAGGTCTGGTTCTACAGTAGAAGTTTAGGCCTGTTCAAATCCATTCTAAAGGAAACATTTCAGAAATTTCCAAAAAAGTGCTTTATCCATAACATTTGAGAACTAAAGTTAAAGTTTCCGATAATGTTTGGAAACTCTAATTCTACATTTTGATTATACATTATATTGATCTCAAAGATCCTACAGTAAAATAATGTGCTTCATGTCTAAGATTATATATAAATCATATCTGTTAATTTCAAACATTCCCAAACAACGGGTGATTTCTCATATTTTGACTTTAGCCAGATTTCCAAAAAATTGTTCGAAATTGAACTGCAAAAAGCCAGCAAAAAGAATAATCTACTTAAATTGTATCATTTAAGGCAACTTTAAAAAGACTCAAGACAATTTACTAGCTAAAATATTTTGTAGCAAAAATGTTCCCAAAAAATGAAGACACGAAGAAGAAACACACAGCTGTAAAAATCAAATATGTAAGAAAAACTTAAGATTATAAATAAATGATTGTTGTAAATACTATACATAGCCAACTGCTAACTTGTAAATGTAGCCAACTTTCTGTTTTGGCCAATGTCCTGCATAGAAGAGAAGTAACGATTATAATTAAAAATTGAGTAAGCCGCCAGCAACTGTTAGAGAGAAAACTATATGGTACATATATATGTATTTGTATGTATTCAAGCGGATTAGTTACAAAAAAAAAACAAAAACTGTGTTAGGCTAAACTATGCTAAAAATCTATTCATAAAGATATCAATAAACTAGAAATTAACAACAAAATGAAAAGAGAAAGTGTGACAAAAGCATAAAAAAGAAACAAAAATTAACAATAAAACTAACATAATTTAAAAACCAAAAGACGACAAATGATTTATATATAATATTTATTTGTAAAGTTTCAGCCGTTTGATGATTGATGAAAGTTTGCGGCACTGGCAAACCGCAAAGCCCAACACCCGCAAAACAAAACCGCAAGTGCCAAGCGAAAACCCCTACTTAAAGTTTCATACGGTTCGCTTTTGTTTCTCATTAGCAAATCAAGTTTATCCAAAAATGCTGACCACCACACCAGTGGGCGGGGGCGGGGCAGGGGGGGGCTACCACATGTGAGCAAGACCAAATTGACAGGAAAAGTGAAACTTTGGATTTGGATTTGCGAATGTGGTGAAGAAAATGCTGAGTCCCTTGAAGGGAATTGAAAACTGCCTTCATTTTTCACACCCTTTTTTAGAATGGGAAACCAAATGAAATGTGTATAATTTGTAGTTATTTATACTTTCCATTTGTCAAATGACATTTGTATCCATTCAATTACAGTGAACAAATGGAGAATGAAGTGGGAAGAATGGGGGATAAAGGCTAGAAATGTATTTAAAGGTAAGTGCTGTGAGGGAGTCATTATGAATAAGGCGGAATGGAATCGCAAGTTCTCACTTTCGAACAGATTTGGGGAGTTGGAAATCAAAATTGGGGTATGGGCTAACAAAGGTGGATATTAATGTTCAATTTATATTTTATATGCATATTATTATTTATAGTACCGACTACAAGGAAAGAAAGTTCCATTTGGCATGAATATTATCCTAATATATGGTTTTTTTGATATTAAAATATCCATTTTTGACATCCTTTTGGTGATTTCAGCTCCTTTGTATGAAGATCTAAGTTCAATTTTGTTCCCCAGAAATCTCCAGAGATTTTTGTATAAACAATTGAATTTTGAACTAAATTAGGTGACTTTAATAGAGAAAGAAACCCGTACGCATCAAACCTACTTGGCCTTGAACAGTCGGTTTCAAATCTCTCAACTTTAGTCATCTAATATAGCAGCCCAGCATTTTGAAGACATTTCACATATGAAGGCAAGCAGATGTAGCGCGAAATGAAAGCGCTTACACGAAAATCTCTAGAGATTTGTGGGGTATACTCCATAAACAAAATTTATTAAAGTACACAGAGTATATTGAGTATGCAACATCCAGAAGGAAGCATCTGCGATCTACATTCTTGATCAGCATCAGCAGTCGAGTCTGTCTGTTTGTCTGTCTGTCTGCAAGGATGGTAGACGCTCAACGAGTAGGTGACGCAAACTTCCTATTTTTGCAGGCAGATCAAGCTTATTTTTTGTTTTTTGCCACGCCCCCTCCCGCCTTCGCAATTTGGAAAAAAACGCACATCTCCCAGAGTATTACAGATAAAAGGTTCGTACCTTTTGCACATATTTAGTAATCAAAATGATTTACCGATAAGCCCAAGGATGGGTAAGTATTGGAGAAGCGATGGTCAAGTTATAAGCAAAAGAATGTTCACTGTTCAGAATGTTTAAAATTTATACCGTGCATACACTTTCGTTGGTACGCAGTATATGAAAGTTGGGCTGGACTGATGTTCTTACAGTTATTTTATTTTTACTGAATCATTTTTATGGAAAAAGAAACATATGAACCCCTGGGAAAAACATAAACAAAACTAAATAAAATATAATATAAATTTCAATAGAAAGCCAGCCTGCCAGCCTTTTCAACACAGACTTATTAAAGACTACTCTCTGCTAAATCACGTTCATTCATCCATTCACCATTTAGCATGGCCCCAGACCCCCAAAATATTCATCAATACAAAAAAAAAAAACCCAAAATTCTTGGAACTTTTCTCTTCCACTTTCACATCAAATAGTTTGCCCTCGAACAGACATAATTGAAATCCCTTCACACATTCCGTACAAAAAATACACACAAAACCGGCCCTGCGGTCAAAAAATGTAAATAAAATGAACGCCCCATTTGTTGGATACAAAAAACCGAAACGATAAACAAAAACTGGAATGAAATTCTATTGAAATTATGCACGTGATTTATGCTTTTGTTGCCCAATTGATAGTCGCTGTCCAGTCTTGTTTATGCTGCCCTATTGATTTTACCCAGCCCAATGCCAAACGACGTGTGAAAATTAAATTCCCATTTGGAGTTGCTCCTTGCCACTGCATTCCCAATGCCGACATAAAGTTTTGTTAGACGCGATTAGTGTCCCGGTTGGCGCAGAGAAATTGAATTGAGGCAGGCGCATTGTGTAAATCAGCGGCTCAATAAAATCTAATAGCCCGGGCAGATTGCGGCCAGGCACGCACCACCGAGCCGAGACGAGACGAGCCGAGACGAACTGCTGTGGGGCACATAAATTACTGGGAGACGACGGGACGACCGAGTGTCGTTGTGTAACGGCATTGCGTTCGTGTCCTTGACAGTGGCAATTTTAGATAAATGCAATAATTAAAATCATAATAAATTGGGTATTTTGGCATGGAATTAGTTATATCAATTTGTGATATTATAAAATGATAAGTAAACTCTGAAAACTTGGCAGCAGGCTTGGAAATTTTGGCGAGCTTTGCACAGTGGTGCCAGCTGCTTTTTTTAAAACCAAATTGGTTTTTATATTTTAAATTATTAGAAGTATAACTTAAATTTACATCACAACCGAAGAATATGAATGCATTTTTAGCCCGTGCTTGAGTAGAAATACACTCAGGTACGAACAGTTTCGGATTAAGGAGGGGGGCTTAAGTGGTTGAAGAGCGCCGAGAGCCCAAATACCTTAATTCACCAAATATATATACAGTGCAATGATCTTGCAGTCATCAAAACTTTCAGAAAAAGCTGAAAAATATTTAGAATTCTGCTCTGGGGAGGTCTTCAGTCTTCAGTCTTAGCCCCCCTTGTAGATGCGCTACTGAGTACGCATTTGGTTATTTGCAAAGGGTAAGTGGAAAGTGACAATTATTTTTCATATCCGGTTAGTCAAGCCTCGCTTAGCTCATTTTGAGTATCTCTTGCTGAGTTTAACGAGAAGCGATTAAAAAACTTAAACTCAACCTTATTAATTCCAATAGAATCGTCGATATTTTCTTCGCTAGATCAACAGTTAGCTATATTTATCATGTCTCAGTTGGTAAACAGGAATCATGCTTTGTTGTCAGAGACCAAAAAGTTTTGTGGATGCCTTTGTGGCATTCAGCGATTCTTTTCGAGGGCGATGAACTCTAGCTCTGCCTAGCCTCAGCCCCATGCTTCCCATCTACAAATTCTCCAAAATATATTTGAACCATCAAAGACCACAAGTAAATGTTCCCCAGCCTCAACTTTTACTTTGATTTATCATCGTCAATTTTATTCAAGTTTTTCTGGAAAAAAAATCGGAAAACACAAACAGCTGATTTGTTCGAAAGCTTGGACTGTCTCTGGTAAACTTGTGGCAGTGATGGGAACTTATCGTTATCGGGTGAAACTGTTGTTGAGAAATGCAAAAGTACTTAATCTGAGGTAATTTGGTGAAAGAAATTGGTTCGTCCAAAAGTTTTGAGAAATTGTACCTTTACAATTAAGAGATTGTGATTAGCTGAGGAACAAACTAAAATCAAATGAACTTCTAAACTCCAGTTAAGTTCCGATAGATTTGTCGATAAGACAACACTAGCCTTGTTCTTGTTAACTTTTTTTGTCAAAGTAAACCAAAATTTGTTGCTTCTCCCCATGAAATTGGAATATGAACAAAAGGAACACCAAATAATACATGCGAAAGAGATCAGAAGGAGACCTAATAATTTAAATTCAATCTGAGGTCACACCATTGCGGCGATAACCATTGATCGTTATTGGGGTTAACCCTCCCTGCCTTAAGAAAGCCAAAGTACTTCAGCTCAGACTGTGTCTAACATCAAAGTTTGGTTTGGCTGGCTTGAGGTCATCCCATCTCATTCGGCCTTTTGGTTTTTTATGTCCCAATATATTTCGAGTCCGTCTTCAGGGGGTTGATACGGGGCAAGTGCAACTGCTCGCCACGGAGTTAAATTTGAAACAGTTTAACTAACCTAAAGCTTTGAGTGTTTCGGCCTAATTTATGCCCCGTCGATTTGGTTAATCCAAATCCAAAAAAAAAAACTGAAGGCAAATTACTGTTTAGTTTCCAAATTGCGCCCCCAAAAACCACTTTCCCCTAAAGTTATAAAACTTTGGCCAATCGGAGAGTATTACCACCAAGTGAAGCCGCTTTGGCAAATTAACTAATGACCCCAACAGTGATGACGATTGGCAGGAGGGGACGCCGGGGGGGGGCGAATGTCTGCTCGATTTTCACTTCATTCTTCTCGCAACCCCCCACCCCCATACCCCCGCCATTGTCGTTGGGGCGTTTGTTTAATTGTCGTGCGACCCGCTTTTTGCTTCGTTTTAATGAGTCAATTTAAATTCCGATTTCGATTACGGGCGAGCGTTTTTCAAGCATCTGAGGCCAAATCGATGTTCATTAGCAGAAGGCGGCCACGCCTCCCGCCCCTGTCGGTCTTCTTTGTCGTCGGTGGCATTGTCAACGCAATTAGCAGAGAAGTTGGAAAGTTAATATTGGTTTTTGTTTTCGAGTATTTAAATGATTGGAACATATTTCCGAACGATCTCGAGTTAAAGTCACATTCATAATTGAAACATTTTGAATGATTATCCTGGTTTTTATTGGAGTGGTTTTTTAATTAAAAACTGACCACAGTTTTTGTTAGCTAAATTAATGAGAGCGAGAATGAATGAGCAAAGTTTTTAATATTTTTTTTTTTTGTTTTGTTTGCATTAACTTTTTATAAATGATAATTTTAATTAAAACATCAGCGTTTTATTATTTGATTTATTGTGCCATGTGGCTGGCCAGCAGCAGAGTTAAACAAATGCATTTGTAATTGCATATTTGAACTCAATTAACTGGTGACTTGACCGCAGACATTTTTGTGCGCAAATTTGTCAGGCAAAATGAGAAACTGAGAGCGAAAGGCCTGCCACATGTCAGGGAGCGAAACTGCAAAAAGGAAGCGCCATAAATCCCAGCCCCTACACTTTCAACTTGACCCCGAAACGGCCAGGAGGCAGCGCTGCATGAAATGAAATTTAGCGCAACGGCCTCGCCCCTCCCGCGCCGCCGCTCTCCTAGTTGGCTTATTCACTTATTTTGTTTTTTTTTTTTTTTGCTCCGTTGTCGTGCGTCGCTCGACGCAACAATTTATGGCTAAGCGTTCGTGTTGGCCTAAAAATATATGTAGCAATATAAAAAATAAGCCCTTCCATAGAAACACGTCAATAAATTACAGGCACCCAGGCAGTGAGAGAGAGAGTGAGATTGAGAGAGGGCAAACGTAGACCTAGCCAAGTTGAACTAACGACAGCCCCAGGAATAATGTTAGAGCAGAGAGTCAACACTCAATTCGGCCTGTCCGAAACCTGAATATCCCTGACAATCTCAAAAATGATCGCCTCGACTTATCATTTTAATTAAAATTTACTATTTTTTGATTATCAAAAGAAAACAATTGGATAATTCGGCTTAACATGAGGAGCTAAAGTGCTGTCAAGCCCTTAATCTATATGAAACCGGATGTTCTATATATATTCTACATCGATTTTTTTTCGGTTTTGAAGAACGATCATTATGATATTTATATTTTTTACAATTAGATCGGTCTTATAGATATTTTGAGATATTTTTAAGCTACAGCAATTCCCTAAGAATAATCAGATCTATTAACCTTACCCAACTAAGATTCACTTAATGTGATGTTCTCACTAAGCTTGAAATGTTTCAGGGAGTGGTGTAGCGGGTAGTGTGTGTGGCTGCTGTGTAAAACGTCCCGCTTCGGGACATCTAATGAAAACGTTTTTGCTTTAAAAATATAAATCTAGATAATATTTTTGAATATATACAATCAATATTTTGAGAACTAATTGATATTTAATGATTTCATTTTGACATTATAAATAATAACGAGAAAGCAAAGCTATCTTAGGACCATTTTCTAGTCTACTACATAGAGCTTTTTTTTACATAAACCTACAAATAACATAGGCAAAATTGTTTAGTTTATCTGATACATAGCAGTTTGGTAGAAGATGAGAAATCGGCACCTAAGTGTCTGTGCCGAAATCTTTATACCCTAGCAAGTGCTCGCTTAAGTATTTTCAAAAATATTATTTTTTCCACAATGAACCATTTTCCGACCGATCGTTAGTATGGGAGCTATATGATAGAGTCAGCCGATTTGGACCAAAATTTTTAGAACTAGGTAAAAGCAGGTAAAACAAACATATACAAAATTTGAGGATGCTACCATAAAAAACAAAAAAGTTTTTCTAACTAAGACTGTTTTTCAGACCTCTCTTTTGTATGGCAGCTATACTATAGAGTTGTCCGATTTTCATCAAACTTTACAGAATTATAAAAAGGCATAGAAAACTTATGAATAAACAGTTTGGAGACGTTTCCATTGAAAAGAAAAAAGTTTTTCTTACTAAAACTAGTTTTTCGACCGATTGTTCCTATGGGAGCTATGGGATATAGTCATCGGCCTATAACTTCTTCCACTTTGCTATGTTAAATCTTTTTTTTTAAATTTTTTTCGTATTGTTAATGGCTTATTCGTTTGTTAAAATATATTTAAAAATTTACTGAAAAGTGAAAAAATGTTTCCCTCTGAACTAAAAAACTTATTGAAATATGGCTTTTTTCTAACAAACTTTTTTTTATCGAGTTGTGTTATTCCTGCATTAAATAATCACGCAAATAACAAGAAAAATAAACTAGAATTTTGTGTCAACATGCAAAGTCGTGTGATATTTTATGTAAAAGTTTTTTTTTTGTAGCAACAATTTATGCAAAAAGAAACAACAACATCAAGAACTCGTGGTGGTATATAGTGCATACGTGAGTGTTAATTAGAATGCCTTAATTAAAATAATTTCACCTAAGACTACAAAACTAGAAAGTTAGCTCAGCTTTGACTATTACTACGTTTATACACACAAAATATATCATGCTTAATGCCCTTTGAAGTATGCTATGTTGTATGGAAGCCATAGTTTTGGGTAAGAATATATATTATATTTAACTTAACTCAATATTTGGTTGAATATCCAACAATCTGAGTGAATATAAAGTGTCGTATATGTATAAAAGACTTGCAATGGCTTCATTTTAATATATAATAACTTAAGAAAATAAAGTTAGCATACTTTCAAGGGCATTCAGTATCAACAGGCAAGTCGATAAGGAAACGAAAAAAAAATTCTTCAAAAATATATTAGCCTCAGAAAAAATTTCTTTCAAAACAATTCAAAACTCCTTTAAAACGGTATCGAAAATATTTTGGAATTTTCTGATGAATCTTATGAATATCGCTTAGCTTAACTAACTTACTAACCAAAGTGCATATACCTCTATCCCCTATTTCTTTTCCTGTTGACTGACTTACAGATTGACAAGCATGGCAGGCGCAACTGCTATGCCCATTCCCATGACGACTGCCTCCTCGGTTAGCATTCCCCACGCTCCCCGACTTCCACACAGCGTATTAAAAACTTTACAGTTTTTGCAGTAGAGTCAAGTTTAATTTTTTGGTTGAGTTCATGCGAAAATTGCAAAAATCATATTGCAACTGTTTGGCAAGCTATCAAAGGTATGGACAACATGGCGGGAGAGGATTCGACTGCGAGCTGCAACATAAAGAGAAATGACAGCGAGCAGAACTAGAAAGTATAAAATGAAACTGCAACGTTGAGAGGGGTTGTGGGAGGGTGGCGGGCAACATGTGCTTGATTTCTACGTCAGCATTTCCGCCCCCGTCCATAGATTTATTTGTCTAGCAAATTGAAACCTTGACTCCCATAGTATCCCGTCTGGTTCGGAAGCTAGGCAACTAAAGCCTACTTCCCCACTCCCGATCCTAACTCTTCTTTTAATGTCCGTTTTCCTTGACAAAGTTTTCGTATTCTTTTTTTTTTTTGCATTTCTTTGTGGTGTCTGTTACTTTATAATGTCTTATCTACGTGAACTGTTTTTGTTCTATTCCTGTTTTGTTGAAATTAAGCAACAAATTTAACACAAAACACACGCGCAGTGCATAAAAAGCAAGCGGCGGCGATACGAAAGAAGGAACAACAAAAAAAAAAATAAAACGCTGTTGAAATGTGAATAGGGGCGAATCAGAGCATCTTTCTGTCAGCTGCGGGTTAAGCAACCCTCCAGCAGGAGTCATAATTATGCCTGGCCCATCGCGCGCTATGCAAGCGGCACGCTAAACATTTTTTGTAATTATCTCTCTAAAAACCCCGAAAAAATAAAAACACACACAAATTCCAACACTAAGGGGAAACATTAAAAGAGAAACCAAAAATGTAATATTTAAATTGGACCAAGAAGACACAGAGATGCTCTTTGTTGGGATACGGATACAGTTAAAGTGGGAGTAACGCAGGAATTAGATTTTAACTTAAGAATTTTATAAACTAAACTGAGAATTTGTACGATTCATGAACTGAGTTTATGGGTTAACGGCCAGCTCTGTACATATTTAGATACAGGTATATCCTCTTTTGAAGTATATGCTTTCAAAAAGAGTAGCACTTTCCCTCAACTATGGTTTCTATAGCTAGTAGAAAGGGGCAGTAGGAATTTCGTTAATTTATATACCTGATAAACTACACTACTTAGGGCCGATTTCTCATCTTCTACATAGCTGCTATGTGTTAGATAAACTCAGATTTTGCTCTGTTATTTGTAGGGTTTTTGTGACAGATAGCTCCTTGCAGTAGATTAGAAAACGGCCCTTAGAGCAGGGTATTTAAATGTAGGATACATAATTTCTGTAAATAAAATTAGATATAACTATAAGGCTTTACAGTCCAAACATCCAAGTTGAGATCCTCTCGTACTCCAGGGCCAAAAGCCTGGTGAATGTGAAAATGAAATTAGCTTTATCTTTTACTCAGATTAAAACTCTCTTTTTCAAAAGAAGAGTATAAAAACGGAACAAAAATGACAACAACCAAATAAAGTTACCTCAGCGCACGTGATGATGTCCTGGCAAATGGTAGGGCTTAAGGTTAACCCAATCGCATTTTTCTCTCTTTCTCTCTGTTTGGCTTTAATGAAGCTTCAGCCTTCCTCAGGGACTGCACAGTTGTGCACACAGCTCAAGTTTTGCATTAACATATGAAATAAGCCACAATGAATTCGCTGACCCTTTAGTCAGACTCAAATTAGCCAAATGTCACTTAAATTCTTAAAAGGATATAAATCACATCTGAAGTGCCTGAGAGTGATGGGCTCAAAAGTGTCAATTTACACTTTAAAATTGAACTACAAATGAAAGTTTGCACTGAAAGTAGCTGCAGTTTAAGCTGTTCAAATTCGATGCATTGGTATTTTAATTTATTCACGAAAAACTGCATTAAGGCGTCACCCAAAACATACAAATGTTTCAAGCACAAAGGGGTGATGCGGTCGGAGAGAAATAAATCATTGAAATTATCTGAAACATCCAAATATTTGGACTAGAAGAACAAACATAACGTTCTCCTTCCAACAAAAAAAAAAAACAACAAAACTCTGAAAGGTCCAATCCGACCCGTTTTCTCTACCATTTTTCGGCATAACCCAACGTTTTTATGACTGCAGTAACTTTGCGCCATAAAATAGGATTTCCTACTGAGCCTATTCACAACTTTTCGCATTAGACTTAAACGCAAAGCTCGCTGCCAGCAGCAAAGACAGCAGCGCGACCAACCAAAATACACACACACACACACCACACACACACACACACATGGTAATAAAAAACCTATACACATGTGAAATGTGAAATGCCAGCGGGATTTATGGATGCCGCCTTTTGCTACTGTTCACCCGTGGGTGGTCCACACTTTGGGACGCCTTTCGCGCTTTTTCTCATTTTTTAATAACCAGCCAGACAAACCAACAGTTGTGGTTAACGTTTCTCCCTTTTTATAATGAAATAAAGCTAAATTCACACAAGAAATAATATTCAAAATGTGTGCCACAAAGTTATTACACTGTAGAAAACTAATTTTGGTAAAAGGGAATCAAGTAATGAATATTTGAAAGTTCGTTGAGTCAAGAAAGTACACAAAGAATATGAAATCTACAATCAAAATAAAGTTTCTCATTTCTCAACTTATCAATCCTCCGACAGATCTTTGAAGAAAATGGAAGAGAACAAGGTGTAGACAGGAAAACTCTAGGGGGCAAGTGCTTAAGATGTTTTTGTTTAGACTTATATCCTTGCATTTATTTCCATAGACTTTGGCTAAACTATTAGTTCAACAATTCCACTTGACAACAAAATGTTTGCATATCTAGCTGGCTTGCTTGAAAGTGGCAATCGTTTGCCATTAGCACCTTCGAACTTTCTGAATGCCAAAAACTTGGCTCATTTCTGCATTCTTTTAACTGTGATTGGGCGAGTTGTCGTCGCGAGATGATCAGAAATTTTAATAACACCATTTTTGATCAAGCAAACAGTAGTCGAAAGTGGGTTTTTATATATTTTTTTAGAACGGAAATGTTTTAATCATAAAGTCTTGCATAAGCCAGGGCTACAAACCTAAATATTTTAGGTTTTTATACCCTTTATAGGTATATTAAATTCCTGCCAATGTATGTAACAATCAGAAGAAGTATATATATTCTTAATCAGCATCAATAGTCAAGTCGATATAACACCCAGATCTCAGAGACTAGAAAAGCTAGAGCCACCAAATTCAAGATGTAGTTTAGTATTGTCTGCACACAAATCAAGTTTGTTTCACATTTTGGCCACGAATCCCTTCCCATCTCATTTTCGGATGTCCCGACCCACCTAGATCTGAGTCAGTGATAATTTGGATGGTTTGAAGAGACTCAGAAGTTTTCACTTAAGTGAGTTGTATATACATATTTAGGAAATTACAATAAACTTGTGGTATCAAGGATCTTAAAGCATAAGCTCTAAGAGTAACCCCGAATTCTGCACTTACTCCTCCTCTGTGTAGAATTTTGCATAATTGTTTTAGAGCTGCAATTTGAGACTCTCTCTCTCTCAATAAATCGTATACCTAAATTGAAAATAAACTTGATCTGTCTGTTGGTATAAGAAATTTTTGCCTCATAATCTTTGAACCTCAATCTCCTACCTTCTTTCAGATGTCGATTCTCTTGCGAAAGTGCATATAATTGCTAATCCTCCAATCTGAAGCATCTTCGGATAAGTCTCTCATCAAGGGAACTTAAGAGTAATCCTCGTGTCGCTTAGTTCCTTGTGCTCAACTTCAAAGATCCGTGCGAAAATATCCCCAACAAGCTGTTATCGTGGGACAACTTAGTATGCTTCTGTCATCAAAGTCAGTGAAACAGAAAGCACGAGAGAACCAAAAAGGGGTTTGACGAGAGAGCGATTGAGTCAATTTTATTTGAAACTGCCATTTCGATAAGCAGACAGTACAGAAAGAGTTGGTTTATCACTAAATTTGTCCACCACTTTTTAATTTTCAGACATTTTCTTCCCCCTTCGAGCATCGCCATAAACTTACAATTAGTTTTTTAACGTTTCTGTTAGAAATTTAGTTTTGCTTTGTTACTCCAGAAGTGCAGAAAAGTGCAAACTCAAAGTTTTGATAGCCTTTTTGCTGTTGTGGGATATTGTAGAATGCTTTCGAGGTGTTTAGTGCAGTGATGGTCATGCCTGGTCCGCAGTGGCTGTAAACACAGACTCGAGCCGAACTCAAATTGCGTTCCATTCGCTTGTCAGCGGTCGTTGCTGGCAGGGCAGAGCTAGTTTAAAATGCTTTATATAAGTTTTTATTCCTCGCTCCTCTTGACACACTCTAAGGATAAGTGTCATTAAAAACTTTATATTTGAATGTTTAAATTTCATCTTCCAGTGTAGAATTTATCGCTTCGCTTTCTTTATTGTCGTTTTAATTAAATAAAATTTTGGGCGAAGGCAATTTCCCAGGCATTTCGAACACTTTTATTTTATGTTTGATCGCACACTAATACATAATAAAAATTCTAAGCGCCAGAAACGTGTTGTGACCAGCAAATTGAGCAAAAAGCCGGAAGTCATATCAAATGGCTTTAACCCTTTAAAACATTAACCAGAAAAAGGCAGCAGGCAAATAAATCAATTCTGATAATAACGTGCTCCCCCACTCTCTCTGTCTCTCTTTTTTTTATATAATAAAAATGCTTTATATGTTTATAAGGGTGAGGAGGGGGGGTGGAAAGCCCTTCTGGTAGCTGGCTGCTGCTCGCCAGCAAATCCCAATAAATTGAAAAACAAAATCATTCAATTCAATGGCTGCAAATCAGGCGTAGACGAGGCATCTAAAAAGGGTTTGCGGCAAGTAACAAATAAGACATCAATATTAAGATGGAGCAAAAGGGCAGAGTACGAGTGGGAGTGGGAGTGGGAGTGGGGGGTATGGGAGGGATTTGGCTAAGAGAAAGTTATGCAAAATCATGAAGAAATTGTGGAAAATTGCTGGAAAATAATTTTAAATTGATTACAATAGAAGAATAAACAAATGATGTGGTTGGTAAGGGTCGTTGAGGAAGAATATATTTTGTTACCAGTAGTTCGATAGAATATGGCAACTATCTGTTGGCAAATTTGGGAATTAGCACTGGTTTGGTACTAAATTGTTTATGGAATTAACAGGACAGTTCTCAAATGAGCCTTAAGTTGCTACCCAACCATTAATTGAAATATGATAAAGCTGTATTTTCACTTGTCGAGAGTTGAGATGGGGGAAAAGAGCTCAGTTTAATATAAGTTGGCTGTCAAAAAACTCATAAGAGAACTTAGATAGCCTACCTCTCATGCAGCTTCCCGTATATTTTGTTGCTTCACAGATTGACTATTTCACTTGTCTGATTTCATATTTGAGAAACTTTTAGGAGGTGAAAATTAAGCTTAAGGCAGCACATTAAAGTTGTTGTCTCAATATTTATAATCCTTTGTAGCTAAATGTTCGAAGTCGTAGATCACTTCCGGCATTTGGCCATCTGTCTCTTCCTTTTTTAGTCTGCTGCAGTCAAGGATTCGACTTCCCGTCTTAGCATTGGTGGCTAACTGTCTTAAGATAAGACGAGGATCAGTTTCCGCTTTGCCCCTCCATTAACTTCTTTCTTTTTGGGGCCAAGTATCCCAACACGTTTCACCCACAGTAGTTGTAAACTATGCTAACGCTTTTTTCAGTGTTCATTGTTCATCCTTTCTCCTTTTACTTCTAAGCAGTGCCTCTTTCACCTCTGTTTCACAATCTTTCCTATCTTAAGACGAGGACTACTTCCCGCTTCAGTCTACTTTCTATCCCCATCTCTTGTGTTTCAGGAAAGTGTATCCTTATCTACCCGCCGATAAGTTTACGTAACATAAAAATGTCGGACAGGAAAACAGCTTAAAACCCAGAGTTGACAGACATATACACATCACATACACATAGAACAAAAGAATAAAATCATCCAAAGGATATGAAAAATTATGATCATTTGAATGATTTTGCAGCTCCGCTGGATGATTAAAAGTATATTTAAGATCTAAGATTTAAGAGAAAATTAATCTTTTTTTCTGTGTACCCAATTCACTAGGTTATCTATATTCCAAGAACCCTTAACTTCAGAAGTCTTAAACTTTCTTAACAAATTTCTTATCAAGGACCTTTAAACGGGATTAATTGGCACAGCCGTGGCTACTTCCTCAGCAGGCTAATATCCCCCGCTTCCAGAAGAATCTATTGAAACTACTACATGGACTTAAGATCTCCAGGTGACATCGATAAAACCAGCGAAGCTGTTTTTGGGGCATTCTCTTCTCAACCTTCTCTTCTTCCCAAGCTTACACAGACCTTCTCTAAGCCACAAATTAAGGACATGGCTAGGCCCAAGAGAGCTCTGCTTAAGAGATGGATGGGCTCACGGAATTCCTTAGATAGAGCGGACTACTGTAGATATGCCGAAGGACAAACGAAGCTTTTAGTTGATCCCAAAACTAAGAACTTACACTAGAACTTACGAAATATTCTCCATTATTTGAACAGAGGATTGGGAGAAATGGAAGTGCATTAAATATACAAAGATACAGCCAATCCGAAGGCTTCTAATATGACGAGACGACGCCTTTTGGCCTTTCTGCTGCGAGGATCCCCAATGAATTAGCCTTTTAAGAAGATGTTTTTACAATGCCATTTTCTGACCCAGAGCCTTTATGTCTCATGTGTAGCATCTTCCAAGAGGAAGTTCGTCAGCAAATCAAATAGCTGGAAAACTAAAGACTCCTGGTTATGACAGGGTTGACATCGAAGTAGTAAAAGCCTCTTTATTATCTGTAAATATTTGCTCGAGGAAAGTAAAGTTTTTAAGTAAAATAATAATAAGGAAGGATAAGGAACCAGGAAACTCTAATGGGTCGAGGTAGGTTTGGAAATATGTGTAAATCCTGATGTAAGTACTAAAATTTCGATTATAGTTTCGAAATATTGGTATTAAGGTTATAAGAAGTACTTTTTTGATAATTATTTTCATTCTTTCATTATCCTTCTACCGCTATTAATCCTCAATTAATTTGTAATATTTTTAACAATTTCAATTATTTCTTGCACACTTCCCTTCTCCTTCAAAATTAAATTGTTTAGCAGCTGGCTTGTGGAAACTCATTTGCCTGCCTCTCACTAATTAGAGTTTAACTCATAAATTAGAGCAACACGGTGGACGATGCTGCCTGTCATCTCGTGACCTTGACGCCATTTTAATTCAGTTGTAAGCCTCGAGAGTTCCTCGAACCTTTCGAAACTTTGCCATAAAGTTAAGAAGCAAACCCATTTTGGCCCTGTCGAATACAACAAAGGAAACTAATTGACTTGGATTAACGCTTCGGTGTGCCGTCCACATAAATCTTCTCAAAAGCAAAGTTTTTTGGGACACCAGGATGCCAAAATTTGTCTCAAGGTTGTGTGCAAAAGTTTTCTGGTCATGTATGTATTTGTGCGTAGGAGCGTTTCAACCTGCGATCGAGCTTTAAGTGTTGGATGGGTATACAAATAAAAAATCAATAGGCAAAACGAGTTCTAGGGACACGCCCAACCCCAGCGCCCGAGGCGGAGCCGGAGGAGTAGTCATTTGTTGCCAACGTTGGCAAAAATTTATTGTGTGTGAAAATGTGCGTTGACTTCACTCAAAAGTTGGATTTATTTCTTTATCTGCCCCTCGTTCTGTCTCTCTCTCTCTCCCCGTTTGGTTGGTCAAGTTATCGTGCGTGTCGTTTTTATGCGTGGCTCAGTTCTTCATGAAAGTGATTTTCGGTCATTTTCGTGAATTTATGGCCACCGCCTTTGATGTACTTGCCCTTTCGCTGAGTTGGCAATTTTTAAATGGATTCTTAAAGCCGCTTAAACAAATGATTGCGCTGTGTGGGAACAGAAACAAAAAAAAAATGGCACAAAATGTCATTCTGCTATTAAAAATCACTTTGAGCAGTCGGGCGCTACAACCAAAAAAAAATATGATAAATTGTAGTTTAATCTGTACAAAAATTATGCAAATGGTTAAAAGTAAAATGAGCAAAAGGAAAATAGGTGGATTGCAACAGTTGTGGTGGAAAATTAGATACACTTTCGGGAAATGAAGGAAAATTGTGTAAATTATACGTTATTAAAGCCCTTCGAAGTATGCAAATTTTATTTCCCTAAGTAATTATCCATTAGATTGAAGCTTTTTCTAGTCACTAATGGTCGAGTTTTAGCAAGTTCACCCAAATTGTTGTATAAGTTATGATTATACAACAAAATGTTGAGTTAAGACTTATAAATACTTACATAAAATTGTTATTTTCATATAACATAGCATACTTTAAAGGGCATTAAGCATAAAGTTGTGTGACATTGTGTGTATAAACGTAGTATCTAAGGGGTTAGGTTTGAAAATAAGTGTACATCTTGATTTAAATACTAAAATGTCATTTATAGTTATGTAATATTGGTATTTAAACCCGTCTTGGGTTATTTGAAGGAGTTTTATGATATTTATTTTAATTTTTTAATTATTTAATTTACTACTCAAAGCCAAGAATGGCTTACATCAATCGATAACTCCTACGCTTACACTTGTGGACTGAAAATTCTTGAGTTAAGAATTGTAGTTCTCATTTTATAAATATTAGAGGTGGTTTTTTAAGTTCAAAAAATACTTAATTTATGGTAATTTTTGCCTAAAACAATATCAACTATATTTGGTTCGTAGTATATTAAGGTGAGGCCATATCTTCCTAGTGAATATATAAGGCATGTGGCTTCCAGGGCTTGAAACCGAAACTTCTTTGTAAAGAAGGACCATTTAAACAAACATTTCTTAAGTGCAAGGACTCTGGCAAGAAGAAAATATACTCTTCGGACCACCTTCGACCAACCTTAAGGCCAATACCCAAGTCTGGAGAGTCCCCCCGGACCTTGCCAAGTGACGCTCGGCACAGTTCTCGATATCTTTACCCATATGACTATACACTGCCATTATAAGTAGCCCAAGTCATCTGACTGAATATACAGATAAAAAGCTGTTGCTGAAAACAAAAGACTTAACATAAGATAAGACTAACATAAGACTAAGACTCAGCTTTATCTAAAGCCAGAGTTAGAATAGTAAGTCCCACATTTGCAGAGCAGCTCGAAACAGACTTGGGATGACTCGTAGGCTTGGTTAAAGAGAAAGGCAGACCCTTACACACTTTCCAAAAAACTTGGGCCTACTTCCTTCCTTCAACAATATAAATGTCTTTGTATACAGCAGTTGTCTCCAGCTCTTCTTATCTTATTACCATAATTTTCCAGCTGTCAAATAATTGTTTTTTAAATTTCGCAGTATTTTCACATACCCTGTTCCATGTAAGGGTATGCAAAACGTTGAGTAAATGTCAAAGCGGCTAAAAAAAAAAAAAGGGAAAAGTTTGCGGCCTCTACAAAAGGGTTTTTGCCCCCTCCCCACCCCCCTAAGGGATATGGTGAAAAAAATATGGTTTCATTCTTTTAACATTTCATTTATCATTTTGAATTTGATGTAAATGTAATGAAAATTGGATTATGCTGTAATCATTAGTAGAGGCCGCCCTTTTTATTTGTCCATCCTTCTTTTGCATTTTCTTCTTTTTCAATTAGGAATTTTTAAAGCCTTTTGCACAATTTTGTTTAGTTTCGTTAGCCACATATTTGGTTTGATTTATGTGGCACACAATGCTACCGCCTGTTCTGTCAATAAATCACGCCCCCTCAAATGGAGGCAAAAGGAAAAATGCTTACAACAATCTAATTGTAAAGTTCTGTAAAGTGGGCCAAGCAACTCTTAGCCAGCCGCGGCGTCATTATCAACGCAATGGGGTTTCCAGCACACCAAGCGGGAACCTGGCCAAGACAAACCCACAACCACATGGCACCCCCCCCCCCCACTCAAACTCAAACTCAAACTCACTCGCCACTTTTCACTTTCAGCTGTCGGTAGTCGCTGTCTGTCCGCCCTGACTGACTTTACGCTAATTTTAAAGCCATAAATTTGATGGCTTTTTGAGCGCTTAAAGTGAGTTTTCAACAATGTCTGGGGATATTTGATATAACAATTATATAAATGCCGCATGCTTATGTCAATGGACTGGGGGACGGAGTCAAACTCCGGCCGATAACAAGGCCAAAGCAGGCCAGAACATCTAAGTCTCAAGTTGAAATAATAGCTGCGGGCACAAAAACATTGCCGTACCAACAGAGGGAGAAAAAAAAATGCAACGAATTTGTATTTCATTTTAGAAGAAATAAGCAGGAGTTCGTTCCAAAAAGCCAGGGATGGCAACTAAATGGAATGGTTTTTTTTTCGGTATTTTATAATGTTCTTCAAATCAACTTGATTCATTTTTTACCCAAGTTTCGAAGTTGTGGAAATTAAACTGCTAATGGAAAAAATTGCATTTTAAACTAGTAATTAGATCCTTAGGTATCCTAGAATGTATACTAACTATTCAATCACAGTTTTTTTTCGTTAGGAACAAAAAACTAATAAAAGGCTTAACAAACGGCTTCTGTGCCGTAGTTTTTGTAGGATTACAAGTAGTCCTATGTGCATAATATTATTAACCAATTTACGACAGATCGGTACTATGACCGCTAAATTATAAAGCAATCTGATGTTGACCAAATTCTGAAATTATCATATTAGTCTAAGTAAAACCGAGGTTAGGAAAGCTAACACTTAAAAATAATACATTTTTGTATTCCTTAGACCAATTTTTCTACCGATACCGTATAGCAGCTATAAGACATAGTCATCCGATTACGATTAAGTACCATACAAAGTCTATTCAAATTTGAAAGTTTTATAATTATGGCCGAGTTAAGAAATGCTAACGTAGGTTAGGTTAGAATGAGATGGTAGAAGCGGAGAATTGTTTTACTAAGACCACAAAAAGATCCATTGTGATACCATTTAACCCTTTATTTTTACTTTTAGAAAGCAGGGTCATCGCATTTAATCCACTTAAAAAGTAGCTCACATTTGAGTAACAAATAAATCTCTATTTCAGAGACTGTTGATATGTCAGGTAGGAAATGCTGAGCTAGGATTGTGAATCGTCTCCTGCTGCGAGCTAGATAGTGACATGGAAGATGCTGGACGCTTCTTTCATCATCAACTCAGCAGCAGCTTCTGCCTTATTCAGATTCAGCTTGATGTAAACTGTTTAGTTATGGTAAATTTATACCCTTGCAAAGGGTATTATAATTATGCTCAGAAGTTTGCAACGCATAGAAATATTCATTGCCGACCCCATAAACTATATATATTCTTGATCAGGGTGACGAGCTGAGTCGATTGAGCTTTGTCTGTCCGCCTGTCAGTCTGTTTCGACGCGAACTAGTCTCTCAGTTTTGAAGCTTTCGAGCTAAAATTTTGCACAGAGTCTTCTTTTTGCTGCACACTACTACACTATATGTCGGAGCCGACCGGATCGGATGACTATATCTCATAGCTGCCATAGGAACAATCGGTCGGAAAACTAGTTTTAGTATGAAAAACTTTTTTCTTTTCACCGGAAACGTCTCCAAACTTTGTAATCGTAGGTTTACTATGTTTTTTTTTATAATTCTATCAAGTTTTATTAAAATCGGACAACTATATGGTATGGCTGCCATACAAAAGATAGGTCTGAAAAACAGTCTTAGTTTGAAAAACTTTTTTGTTTTTTAAGGTAGCATCCTGCAATTTTGTTTTTTGTTTGTTTCACATGCTTTCACATAATTTTACAAATTTTTGGTCAAATCGGTTGACTATATCGTATAGCTCCCATACGAACGATCGGTCGGAAAATGGGAAAAAGAGTATTTTTTAAAAATATTTAAGCGAGCATTTGCAAGGGTATAAAATCTTCGGCACAGCCGAAGTTAGCTTAGCTTTCTCGTTTTTTATATATTTTGCAAACATTTTATTGCCTTTTGAAAGCGTAGCTTCATAATCAAATTCGAGGAGCTCCCGAAGTTAGGACTTTTTCAGGATTTTATGACTTAGACTGAATTTACACGGTGAAGTTTGCTTCATAAAGTTCTCTTAATTAGCGAGAGAATCGAGTGGGATTCTAAAACTTTCCTTTTTAAAACGTAGTTATTTTGCCTTGAATATTCCGCCTACTAAGATTACTTTATAAAGTTTGCTTCACCCTGTAAATCTAGTCTAAGTAAATGCAAGAAGAAACAGTTCGGTAGAATTGAGCTATCTAAAGAAACAAGTTCGAGGGCAAAGAGCTCATAGTTTGGACTTCCTTTCGATGAAGGCATCGCCAAAATTGCTGTTTTTTGGCCTTTTTTTTTCTCCCAAATTTTTAGACTAGAACTTAGAGCGAAGAAAAACTTTTTGGGTAAAATATCAATTTAAGCGTAAAACGTGGACTAATTTCAATTTGCAATTCGCCAGCCCTGAAACAAAGTCAAATGCGTTGGACGGAATCCTTATGGCCCGCCTGCTCAAGATGCGCAGCACAACAAATCCCCAAATCCCCGCTAGCAAATTTATTTTAATTCACTTTTGGACGTTTCTTGTCAGTTTTGTTGTTGTTGTTGCTGTTGTTTTTTTCTCTTGCTCTTTTTTTTTTTTTTGGTTTTGGGCATTGCCAATTTCCTGTTCTGCCGCTGACTGGGTGCTGCCCACGTCCTGGGCTGACACTTGGCGACATTGAAATGAGCACTTTAGGCAAATACGCCAGAGGGGGGGGCAAGGACGCACATCGAAAAACAGAACTTGGCCAGTGTTATCAAATGTATTTTTATGCTCTTTTGATTTTTATGACCATGGCAGCAACACGGCGTGGGGTGGGGGAAAATGGATATCCTCCGGCGATTATGTTGTAGGCCGCTTTTAACCTCAGGCTGGGGAATAGTTTGCTGCTTACGGCTACTTAAAATTAAACAAATTACTAAGGAAATACAGAAAATTGTTTGTGCTCGTCGTTCTCGGAGTTGTTGTCGTCGTCGTCTCATCATTGCGTGTTCGAATTAAATGTACCGTGAAATAAATCCAAACGAGAGAGAACACTGAGGAGACGAGAGTCTGGCAAGTGTCCTGCCACCAAATGGAACTGTGTGTGTGTGTGTGTGTGTGTCATTAAAAGAACCAAAAAAGTGAATTGATATAGAAACCAAAATGTGAAGAGGGACAGGGGGGATAGCTTGGAGTATAAAAGATGTTAGAAACAGCAAAACGACAATTATTGTCAGATACGACTGAAATTGTTGGCCATTCCATTAGATTTGGCGAAGAGAAGAGAAACCACACTTCCATCCGCTTAACTGTTTGCCGTCGCGCCCATAAGTAGGCAATTCTTTATGCAAGAACATTTTTTTAATGATTTCAATTATGGTTCAGGGCATTAATAACAAACACCATTAACAATAACTGCAGCCCATATTGACGTGACTTTTGTGCAAATTGTCCACGTGGCTCCTCTCGTAATTTTGCACCGCCACTAAATATTTTAATTAAAGAAATAATTACATTTAATGCATGGGCATTGTGTAAAACACGTGAACCAAAAGCAGTTGAGAGATCGTCGATTATTTTCTGGTTTTTTTTCTGTTTTTTTTTTTTTTTTAAAACTTCATTAAGCGAATTTATTGCAAGCCGCCGCACCGGTCGAGGAGGCTGGCAATATGCAATTTAAATGCGAATCGGACAAATATGTATAAAACCAGCAAACAAACTGCATGTGCGAATGTCACTTTTAGGTCATCAATGAAATGCGCCCCTACGACATTTTTGCTCGTTTAATTATTTCAATTAAGTCAGCGTATGAATGCAAAAACAAAAAACAACAAAAAAAAAGCATAGTAAAAAAATAATCGACATAAAAGATAAAATGAGCCGAGAACAATTTTCAATGGACACGAAACGGTGGGAAAAATGCGGTTGACACAAAATGCAATTTCAATTTCGCTCGACACTCGTGCGGCAAATTTGATCCGAGCATTTGGATATGTCACCCAATTGGGGAAGAGTGTTTGTTGGAGAGTTTGATGGGAAATGGGAAATTATGCTTCAGCGGCCAGCAGTTGGGGGAAAGGTTTCTACGTACTCAAGGGGGGAACCATCAGAAGGCAAATATATTATCGAATAAGGGTAAACATTTCATAGAAAACAAAGCGGTAAGAAATTGAGTTATCTATTCTATGCTAGTTCCTGTTCATATCAGGGATATTGCGTACCATTTGGATCATTTATAAGTGTAACTTTTGAATACACTTCCGAACCACTTAAATCAGGGATATAAGCCGGTTCTGAGCCGAACCGATTTTAAGCCGAACCGAACCGCTTCTTCCAGCTGCAAACCGAACCAGCTTCCTTTCAGAAAATCTGAACCGAACCGAACCGAAAACCACAAAGAATACGGCTATTCGGTTTGGTTCAGTTCTTCGACAAATACGACTCTTAAGATGCAGGAACATTCTCTGTTTTTGAAGGGAATCATATTATTTCATAGTGCGCCTTTATGAACCACTGAACAGGAACAGGAACCAAATTAGTGATGAAACTCCAAGGAACATTACAATCTTGGTCGACAGCCAGGCTAGGACTTAGGGGCAGAACAACATAGGACTTTGCAACCGGTTGTCAAGTCTCCCGACCACTCTGGCCACGCTTCTCACCCAAAAGAACCTCCTAACTCCCACACTTTAGCAAGAACAGGATAAGAACTATGGTAGGAGTCGTAAAGAGGCACCGCGCCAGGTTGCGCTTGCCCCACCATGACTTCAGTCGCAGTTGTGGAAACGAGAAGGAAATGGAAAGCATCCAACACCTTCTAAGCGACTGCCCTGTAATTCTTAGGAATCGCACCCAGCATCTGGGTAAACCATTGTTTGAAGACCTGGGCAGTCTGGCAAATGAGAAATGGTTGATACTACTCATACTTTCATACTACCCCCTCCCCACCCAAATCACTAAAAGGACATCGAAAACACATGTTGCCTGGCTTTTAATAGTTTCTACTCCCTTCCTTTTCTCGATTTGTTTATCATTTTACAAAATTGGCTTTACATTCCCAACACCGCAATGAAAGTTTAGAGGAAAAATACCCGAACCCTTTTGCATACAGGTTCCTTTATGCCTCAGCATCAGCTCAACTGTTCCGCTTATAACTCCGGTGTTTTTTGTCCGATCTGATTGTACTTTTCAGAATAGATAGATTGGGCCTAGCTTGATGTATACTAAACCACGAGGCTCTAACTTGAAAATCGTGGATCTGACGGCTATTTAGGTCTAGGATTTCTAGAGGAGGTCTAGGTTTTTTTGGGGTTTTTTATAGTCTCTGTGATCGACGCGTTCATACAGACAGACAGACGGACAGACCGACAGACGGACTGACGGACAGACGGACATGGCTATATCGACTCGGCTGTTCATCTGATCAAGAATATATTATATATACTTTATGGGGTCGGAAATGTTTCCTTCTCCCTGTTACATTCATTCGCACAACTTCATGAACCCCCTTTTCCCATTTTTAATGGGAACAGGGTATAAAAAGGGGAGATAAATAAAAGGAATATTTTATTCCGACCATCGAATTGAAATTTCAAGCAAAAGTGCTGCTTTATTTTCAATTTTGGCCACGCCCCCAGTAGCAGCGCTGCTTTCAACTGCTACTGCAGCATCAAAATGTTTGCTGAGCGTATAGTTTCGTTGGTACAGAGTATGTTATGGTCGGGCTTGACCGATTTTCTTTCTTGTTTCTCTTTGTAAGCTTTGCAGTTTCTTTAACTCATTCACTAGAAACAGGGAGGCAAATCTACGTATCAATCCATCTCCATTTACCTAAAAGTTTCAAAATATCACATTTTGGTGTGTCCATTCTACTCGCCTTCTCTGTTCTAGCTCAATTATGGCTCAATTGGCGGCTAATTTTGGCCCGGCTACTGCCTAAATGCACGTCAATGGAAAACCGAAAGGCAACCAACATATTTCATGTCACTTAAATTAGTTAATTTTGTGCATAAATGCATAAACAAATGCGCGACTGCGTACCCATGTCTCTGTCTCTTCCTCCTCTCGTAACCCCTCTCCCGCTCTCGGCCATCCAATTATTATTATTCCGTTTTTCAATATTTAATTTGTTTGCTCCAACCTCACGATTTGCTCTCATTTAGTATGTGGCAATATTTCTAATTAAAGGTTGCAAACAAAATCAAAACAACCGCGAGCCAGCTACGCAGCTGGACTGTGCATGTGCATTTGCATGTGTGTGTGCATGTGTGTGAGTGCGTGTGTGGGCGCGCTGCTAAGTATGCTATGATTTATGCATGGCTGCTAAATGTGGCTGAGGTCGCCGCCATCGTTGATGTTGTGCAATTGCTATGTGGCCAGTGTCAACTATTTGGCATTTTAAATTGCATATTCCATGCACGCATAATTGAAGCTATTGATTTAGGGGGCGGCGTCCGCTCCACACCATTTGCTGCGGGGCTTCCATGGTTTTCCATGGGTCAAAGTACAGTTTTCCTTTAATTGTAATTAAAAATGGCTTGCCATTCAAGCTGAAGGCTTTGAATTTGACTGAATGGCGGAACGATACACTGACTGGCGGATATATTAAGTGAGTAGCTGCACTTTTGCTCCACCTACTTTTTTGTACTCCGCATGCAAATTCGGCTTTTGCCCGCACTTCCCCCCTTCCCAAAGTCAATGCCAAGCAAACTCTAATGAAATTGCAGCGGCTGGCTGAACAGCTTAGTTCAAGGATTAAAGCCTGGCCCACAGTTGTTGTTATTGTTATGTTGGTTGTTCTCGTTGCTTTTAGACGATTTCGGAATGTATTTTGTGGCAAAGAACACATTGCGCTTTGTCTGCCCCGAGTGAAAGGAGAGATGCGGAAAAAGGTCTATTGAAAATCCGATTTCTTTTCACCAGGCAAAATGGTAGAAAGAAAATACCGTGTGGGTTGGAAATTTGATGAAATATAAAAATATCCTTTAAAATAAATCTACAAAACAAAATGAAAGGAATAGCTAAGAGAAAGGTAACTGAGCTTTGACTCACCTGCCTCCAATATACCCCTTAACCCCTTTCCTTAACGGGGTATAACAAATCGGCTGTTTTCTTTTCTCTCCCTTAAGAATTCTTTTAGCTTCGCCCCGGGGCGGTGAGCCACTCTGCTTTGGTTTATTTACCCGGCATGCGTTACCTTTCCTGCCAACTTATCGACATAATTATCTTACAAAAAAAAATATGAAATTATACATCGCGCATAAAAAGAAAGAACACAAACGAGAAGGGAACAACATAAAACGGCATCCCAAGTAGCTGCCAAACCCAACGCCCTGGCCCTTTGATTATGCGGCTGTGATAGCGCACAGCTTTGTTGTTGGCATCTTCTGCCTCTTGTCATTAGAATGCTTCACAACGGAGCGCAGATTTGACAAGGCGGACGCCTAAATACAGCCCACGTTATTATATTTCCTGCCTTTTTTTTTTTTATATTTTCATTATATTCCTTTTCTGGGCTGTTTTGTAAGGAGTCACTTGCTCTACTCACCTTCACACGCAAGCACGCATTTGTTATTGCTGTTGTTGTTGTTGTTGTTGTTCTTGTTACAGCTGCGCATTTTTAAACAAGATTAAAGCGCGCACGTTGCGTCGTCAGAGCGGGGGTGGGGGAGTGGGAGTGGGAGTGGGAGTGGGAGTGGGGAGCAGGAGTGCTGGGGAATTGCTGTTGGCAATTTGTTGACTTGACTGCAAATGTGTCGCATCTTAATGCGCTGTTATTAAATATGCCACAGCCAACATGAAATAGCAACAGCAGCAGCAACACAGAACAGAACAAAATCTAGGAGAATGATAAAAGCGTTTGGGAAATTTGCAATTCCTGATGGGATTCTCAGAAAAAATGGCGCTATATGGAAATGGAAAGGAGCCAAATGATTTATGTTATTCGTTGAATTCATTATTAAAGTTCATTATGGCAATTAAATTTGGAAATTAAGAAAATTCTTGATATATAGAAAATGTCTTTCTTAGTGAAAGGATGCCGTTAAGATATTGATGTTAAATGGAACATATCTTGTGGTAGGATTCAATGTATATTCTTCACTCAAAAACAAAACAACACAAATATTATACTTGAGCTAAGTATAAATGCTGTCAATAGTTCTTGTTTTTACTTGTAGAACGATTTGTTGTTCAATCTCGAAATACTTGATTTAAGACAGTTCCATCTTCCACACCCATTTTTTGGGATCTCCGGAACCAAAATCTATGAATGTTTATTACATTACTTAAATTTACAAAATTTTAGTGGGGAATTTAAAAGCCTGTGTGTTCCAAAATTCTCTTTCGATCTAAAAACTACGCAAATCGTATAGGAATCTAGTCGTTTTTGTGTCGGGTTTTTTGGGAATATTGAAAATATTATATAAGTAAAATTCAATTTCGTAGATTTTGTAGAGAAAATATTTCCAATATAATGTTAATCTCTTGCTTTGGTGAATCATTGAAAAGGCTTTGGGCTGGAGGTTCATAAAAACAAAGTCTATTTTAGAAGTAGTTCTAAATATCATTCTAGGATTTTCATTACACTTTCGCGCACAGAAAAAATAGATCCAAAAATTATTCATTTGGGAAGAATATGTCATAAATATCTATTTAATCATCCAAAAAATGATCCTTTTTCATACCCTTTGGATGATTTTCAGCTCCGTTGGATAAATAAATGGATATTTAAGACATATCCAGGATACAGGAAATCATCTAATATATATTTTTTATGTCTTTTTTCTCTGTGTGACCATTTTGAGACTTAGTCGCTTAAAACCAATCACATAACAGACGAAGTCGCTAGACAGAAGGTCAAATTTTCTGATGTCTACCGTTTTGAACCGAAATTGCAGGTTAGGAGCGGGTTCGGGTTGAGCTTTTCTTTGTTTTAAAGAGGCTCGGTTCTAGGTTCGATTCACAGAAAAATGTTACGTACAATTCGATATTTTTTAAGTCTCTTTTGCAAAGCGGTTTTGAACCGATCTGTGAATCAAACCCCTTAAGGCTTAGTAGTAACTGATTTGTTTTGTTCTATAAATTTTCAGAACATTTTGTGGACATTGGCCGTAATTTTTCGTCAGTCTTACAAATAAAGCATTCGTTTTACACAAGGGCTTCAATTTATTCAAATTTTTGGATCTTTGGACTTGGTTTACTTTGAAGGGGCTAGGAAAATTCTGATAGCTCTTAAGGTATTCTCTTAATCTTAAGGTATAAACCTCAAATTTCAATACCTTAACCATTTGGTTCGAACCCGCGAATTGAAGCTCTCAAAATTTTTGTTAGGGTTTGTAGTCCTGATAATTGTTGATAATGTTGTGAAATATATATATATTATATTATTGATATATAGCCATATCTTTAAGCTGTCCAGATCTCATCTGATCAGGATGAAAAATACCTCACCTTACTGTCAAAAATAACTCATTGGGAAACTCAAATAGCTTAGTTCTCATTGACATTTTCCCATAATTTTGTGCTTCTCAGATTGAGTAAAACACTTGTCTGATATCTCATTTGAGAAACCCTTATAAGATGATACATCAAGTGAAAATACTCACAATTTACTCTGCTATTTGTAACAGCAACTGTATTTTGAAGCTGTCAAATCGACCCTCAGTCGGATAGCAATTTTGCTGTTTCATTTTGTGAACAGATGCATGAACCATTGAAACCATTTTGTCTCAACGCGCCTAAAATCTCTGGCGAATTTGAAGTGCTTTAAATTTTTGGCAAAATGAAATACCCCCCACCCCCATCCCCGCGACATCAGCGGCGGCGGCGGCGGCAATTAAACATGTTGAGCACGTCAGGATTCAATGAAATCGATGCGACCGCGTCGAGTCACGTGCCGCAGATATTGAAAATTCAATCGCTGCCATTAATGCGCACAAATCTTGACGTCAAAGCGATAATGGCAACGCGACTTCAGGTGAAATTTATAAGTGGGGCGGGGGCGGGGGCTGGGGCGGCAGTCAGAAACTGCTTTGAATTTTTCAACATTTCCGCTTATTATTTTACGTGTCGGATTTGCGTGTCACGCCACATCGTGCACTGGGGCACATTGGAGCAGATACAAGAACGGAACGGAAATGGCGTTGCGGTGGGTGGAGGGAGGTGGGACAGATGGCGAACGAAATCGGCGCTCATTGCTCATGTTTATGCAAATTAAAATATGTGCAATCAAATGCAATAACATTTTAACCAAATTATTTGCATATTATGGCATTTCGCAAAATGTTTTCAGGGTATTGGCCAATTTGTAATAAATTTTTATGACAAATTGTAACAAACAAATAGTGCGAGGTTGTGTGTGTGGTGTTTTTTTGGTGAGTTAATTAAAGTTGCTTTAAAGATTTTTGGGCAAAATGTTTTGGGTTACCTTTAGATGAAAAGATTTATAGAAATCGTTGGCAGATAATACATACAAAATGTTACAATAATAATTGGTCATCAACAAATGAGCGATGAGCAAAGCCAAATAATATATTAAAAATCCCTTTGGCCAACAATCAACCAGCAATCAATCAGTCAAGAAAAAACCCCCCACACCCGCTGCCAGCCAGAAAGAGTGAGGAGATGAGCAACAATTTGACTTTGACAATCGAGTGTCAGCTTAATTACTGAGGCAACCGAATACCAACTCAGACAGCAGGGGCCAAGCATCCATCATATGAGTTATATGCCATAATGTATCACAAATCACGGCAGTTCCAATCAGATCAGCAGTTATCGATGTGATTAATCATCGCTGGCCAAATAAGTTTTTGTGGGTGGTGAAATGTATCATCTGCCTTGCGCCCCCAATTCTTATAACTTTTGCCATGCAATTTTAATGCGCTGCGGGACTTTCGATGTATTTAAATGATTTTCCACAAAAAGCCAAGTAACGAGAACACTTCATTTTATATGCCAAAAAAAAAGGAGCACCCCCTCCCCACCACACAGACACACAAAACTTTTACGAGAAGTTGAAACTTTTGACCTTTTTTGTTGTTGCTATTCGCACAACAACAATATAATCAACACGTACCGACAATCGATCGATTTCATGAGCAATCAAACGTTGTCACATGCAGCCCCCCAAAGTGAAAACCCTCGACGTAAAAGTTACAGCACAAGTTCAAAGTTCTTCACCCACAAAGCAGCCAAAAGCGGAATGAACAGCCGCATGGATGGACCACAAGCAGCAGCAATAAAAGCAAATCCATTTTGCCTAGGCAAAACTGTGACAAAAGGCGCAGAAAATGAACTTTAAATTAAATTTTAAAATTTCAGTTTGTTCATCATTCTCACAATCATCAGTAGGCTAAGTAAAGGACCCAGGGATTATAGACAACAAATAAACCAAGTAATACTCGTTATTTTTAGAGACAAATAGATATTAATTTGAAAATTGATTGTATTTAAATCAGGGATGCAAACCACTCGAAAATAGGTATTGGTTCGGTTCAGTGGTTCGCACAGTTTCTAAACCGCCGGTTCGGTTCATAACATGGTTTTCGGAGTCAAATTAACCGCGGTTTCGGTTCGGTTCAGTGGTTCACAAAGGCACATTATAAAATATGATTTCGGTGAAGTGGCTATTCGACCATTTTTAAAAATTGACCTATAATCCATTCGAATATCTTTAAAATCCTTAGAGCAATCTGCAAAGATTATTATGTCGGATTCCCAGAACTCGTCTATCAGTTCCTGGAGGAATGCCCTTATTTATTGGCAGATTAAGATTGAATAAAGGTTAAGAAGTACCACAGAAAATTGAAAATTTTGTGTAATGAAAAAACAAATTTAGATTGATGACAGGTAAATTAAGAGATCGGCGGGAAATCAGGTTCAGGTTATCCTTAAAAGTTATATCGATCCGACTACTTTAAATATATAGAGGGTCGAACGAAATGTTTGAAAATTATCTTCGGGAAACGATTCAAATTTCCTAATTAGTCAAAATCATTGGCTAGAGGAAAGCAAATCCCGTTAAAACTCGTCAGAGAACTGAACCGAACCGAACCGTTTTTATTTTTGGGGTTTTCGGTTCGGTTCAGATATTCTGAAAGGAAGCCGGTTCGGTTTGCGGTTCGGTTCACCAGCGGGAATAGGCGGTTCGGTTCGGTTCAAAACCGGTTCAGCTCAGAACCGGTTTGCATCCCTGATTTAAATGAAAATTAATTTACTAAGGTCCGTTTTCGAATCCTCTACATAGAGCTATCTGTCACATAAACCAACACATAACAGAGCAAAATCCGAGCTTATCTGACACATAGGAGCTATTTAGAAGATAAGAAATCGGCCCTTAGAGTGAGAAGTCGTTAAAGGTTTTATTTATACGCCAAATTCTTAAATTGAGAACTCGCTTATTAAACACCTACCATTATGTTGTTATCTCTGCGCCACTTTTGCTATAGAAATGAGCACAGAGTAAGGCTGCCTTTACACAGCTGGACACATAAGACATGATAATCTAGTAGACCTCTGCATTTCATCAAATTTCACCTATGAAATAGAAGAGAAATTCATATTTAAAGCAACTAACATGCAGGCCTTCTAGACTATCAGGTCTCATGTGGCGAGCGGTGTATAAGTCCTAATCATTGTCCCCATTATAATATATAGTTCTGTCTAAGTATAACGATGTGTCAGTTTTACGAATTGCAATATATTTTCGTAATTTCTGTTCTCCGTAAAACACACAAACCACATCCAACATGCATCAGCCGGTGACAAGCCTTTCTAAAAATCGGTTTGCGACTTTTAATATTAATGAAAAAAGAACCAAAAATTCGGAGAATGTGAATAGTTTTGAACAAATCATTGTTTTAATAGAGATATACAGAGATAGCTTTCTGACCCTTATTTATAAAATCTTGGTCTTTGGGAATTGGTCTATGAATCTTTCCAGACTTCTTTGATTTGAGTTATCATAAAAAAAGAAAATTTTGAACTTCTTAGATGATTGTATGTGTTCAAGTTTGAAGAATAAAGTTTGATGAATATTATAATTTATTAGACACAATATAGATTATATTGTTCTTATTAAAGTTCTTTTAAAATGTTTATGGGAGATAGGTGTAGTTGGTGTTGTCGCTTTCCCCTCTACACCTCTATCCTACAAACGAAAGCTTTTCCAAGCACTTCATGAAGTTTATTCCACCGTGTAAATCCAGTTTTAGTCGGGCTTGCGTTAAGATTATGTTTGGTTATACGCTTTAGGTTTAATGTTGGCCAATTAAGTCTCGCTACCGCACAGGAGGAAAGGTTTTTCCATCTATCCGCAGCGAGACGAAGTGTGCCAGTTTTTGTGTGGAGCTTAAATGTCACCATAGGCATTCCCATTGTGCTCTTCTCTGAAAGGAGCTCGGTGGTGGTACCTATTCTTCTGGCCAGTTTGCCCGCAGACTCATTTCCTTCTATGTTGCCATGTCCAGGCACCCATATAAAGTGAATACTGAAGTCTCCTGAGATCTCATTAAGAGATGAGCTGCATTTAGTAAGTGTTTTTGTATTGTTAGTGTATGAGTCATATGTTGCATATATACAATAATTTGATTACAAAGACCATTATCCTCTGGTTTTCAAAGGAGCTTCAAACGGCTGCAAAAATAAGCATCCCTTTGTTTACTAAAGAATCTTGATGAATTTGGCATTGGATGTTTAATATTTTAGTTTATATATACTAAGTCAATACACACCAAATTATTCGTGATTAATGCGCTTCAAAGTATGCAAACTTTATTTTTTGAAGTAATTATGTATTAAAATGAAGTCATTGCAAGTCTGTCGTAGATATTCGATCCTGCATATTCACTCAGATGGTTTGGTATTCAAAAACGGTTGAGTTAAGTTAAATATAAAATATATACTAGACCAAAATTATGATTTTCATAAAACATAGCATACTTTAAGGGGCACCAAGCATGATACATTTTGTGTGTTTCAGTTTTCCATTACTTTAAAGGCATGAATTTGATTGTTGACTCTACTAAGCTGTTCTCTATCGGTTCTTGGATACCCATACTTAAGAAATTTGAAATATCGGTTCAGGTGACATTTCTGGTAGTGAGTTTAAGTCGATTTGTTTCGGTAAACATTACCGTTTCTAGTTCCGATTAAATTCCCAAGCTTACATACCTGACAACTGGATGGCAAAAACCATTTCCACGATTTAATTTGTCAGCATAAAGCTGCAATTACCAAACCTAGAAAAGAAGACAAAGAAACATATTAAAATTAATTAAAGAATGGATTTTCAAACCAACATTTAACTCGCTTAAATGGGGCATCCCTGACCAATGACTCAAATATTTATAGCTTAGCACCTAACCCCATTGCCCTGCGCCCACATTCAATATACAGTTCGAGCAGTTACCGAGCCTAGTAAAAGTTAACAAGAACACGTAGTAAAGATTTTGCCATTTAGGTTTTAATGCGATTAGGAGTGGCAGACAACAGAAGCTGAAGGCTGAGCCCAAGAGCCGGAGCATCGTCTTTGGCTCGTGGCGCCCTGTGATTTATGGCCTGGAATACACGTAGCTGCAATCGATGCTGACCCCAAGGAGCGACCTAGGCCAAGTCCATATTTAAGTTAAAAATTTATCAATTGGATTTGCAAACTGCTTTGTCATAAGTTTCTGCGGCCTTTTGACACCGAAAGCAAGCAAGCAAAAGTAGCAAGTTTTTTGATTAAGCCTGGAACGTGTTGGGGTTTTTTTTTTTTGTCGTTTGCCTAGTTATCGGTTTAGAAGCGGCGGCACGTGCCAGTATTTTGTATTTGATTTACTGTGTTGAGGCGAGAGATTTGCCTTGACACAAAAGGCTGACTGAGTGGTGCAAAAAAACAGGCGGAAAAGGATTCCTGTGGGAATTTGCGAGCGTGAAAGAATGTTATCTTAATTTGTGTGAAGCATTTGGGGGATTGTCAGAAACTAATCCAAAGTTTTGTGCTGGCAACTTTTGTTTATTAAATCTAAGCATAAATTTTGATTTCAGCAAAACGGGGGGTGGATTGAGAAGTTGTTGGAGGTTTATTTGATTAAAGTTTAAAGAGTTGTTCCATAATTGATTTACTTAATGGTCCTTTTAAGGGGCAAATTTGAATGTTTGTAGAGTGGAAACAGTCACAAGGGGTAGGTATAGGGGTGTGTGTGGACATGGCGACCGTGCGAGGTCAGTAACAGTAGTTTTTGTGCTGCTATTCAAAGTCTCTTTTTCAAGCAACTGACTTGTTTGCCCTTTTGTGTTGCATGTTCACTCGAAATAGTGTATGGTTTGACATTTACTTGGTCTGTGAAGTGTTGTGATAAAACCAAGATATTCTTTTCGGCTACAACACCTCATAAGACAGCAGAATAAGTAACAACTTGTGGTGAAGTGACATGCTGCAAAATTCTTTGGTATTCAGCAAGGCAATTTCTAATTTTGGTTTGGTTGTAGCGGCTCTTTCTGTTTTCATCTTCTGACTTTCCCAACCTGCCCTCGCATATTAGAAAAAGATCAACACAATCGGCTTCCTCCCCGTGCTTCATTCGGGCCAAATAAATTGCTGGCATCATTAACAAAAACACTTTGCCTATCAAGTGTGATAAATGCCACAAGAAACTGCCGTCAACATTTGCTGCCAAATTGCGCATAATTTTTTGAGGCTATTGGGTGGTGTTTGCTATTGCTTTCTCTCACTCTCTCGCTCTCTCTCACTCTCTTGAATCGCTTGGTAAACAGGCCGCAAATTAATTGATTGTACATCATTTATAAGGCACGCGCCAATTCAACACCCCCCGCGCCCCCGCTCGCCACACTCACCATAACCAACGACGAACTGTTTCTGGTAATGTAGTGTAAACACAAATATTGCGCATACGCCGCATGGGAGAAAAAATAAAAATCACATGGCAATTGCTATGCAAAATACACGTAAATATAATTTACTTGATTTTGTGGTGCTTCTTCTTTGCCAGCGAGAATGAGCATGCAAAAATGTCAAACGACAAAAGCAAATTTCTCTCACATTTTTATGGTCGCCTCCGTCCCACAACTTTCTGCTTCCTTTTGAGCATTTCAAATCTAATTTATGACATTGAATCAATTTTCACAGTGCTGGTTGTGTGTGGTGTTTGCTTCTGCGGTCAGCAAACGATTTTTCATATTTTTCCTGCACAGTTTTTGTCCATCTTTGATGTCTGCTCCCGATATCCGGCAAAAGCAACAACAAATCGAACCCAAGTCAAACATGCCAAGTTTTATGTCCTTCTGCCTGCACCCACCACCCTCCTACTCCCCCCCCAAATGCCAAATTGAAAATTGATGAATGCCTTTGATTGAATTTGATAGGTGCCAAGCACTCAGTACGGCTATTAATCTCCGCGTAACGTATGAGTTTCCAAAGAGAGTCTGGATATATCGTTGAGTGTTTATGCCTAAAATATACTTGACAGGGCGAAGAAAAGGAGAGAAGAATTCTATTGATACCAAACGTCAAATATCAAAGTTTGGGAAAAAAAAGTAATTTAAATTATGTAGAATTTTGAAATCAGTTCAGATGGTTGGTGAAATTATTCGATTTGGAGGCTAAAAGGTTGGAGTCGAGGCTGTGTTTCACAGGGTAGTTCTGGATATTACTATACTTGAAGTTTTTCAAAATAAATCGTCTTCCCATAAGATCAATTACCTCGCTCACCAACACCAATCGATGACAGAAAATCGATGCATCTAGTTCGATTATTGTAATGAACTATTGTAATGTGCAATCTGATTGCTAATTTTAGTGATTAGGATGAATAAAAAAATACACAAAAACTCAAACTTTCATTTAAAATCAGCACAATGAATTCCCGGCAAACTGTTTATTACACAAAATTCCTTGTGAATGATTTTAGATGTATTTTTGATGTATTTTTGATCAGCATCATCAAACGACTCGATCCCTGTCCGTATGAACCAACACAACTCAGAGATGAAGGTTTGAAACTTGTGTGAAACATGTGCTTCTTATACTTTCATGCAAGTCAAGTGTATTTTCTATTGCTGCCACGCCCTCTCCAGCCTTCATAATTGGCATAAAACGTCATAACTCCCACAATTTTATAAATAGAAGGTTGGTTTCTACTGAATATGTTTAGTAATCAGTATTGTTTATCGATTCATCGCAGAAATGAAAAAGATCGGATGACCGATAAGCATTTCTGATAGGCAGCACCGGCTGGAAAGGCGACGGGCAGCTCTCAACACGCCGCAACACCTTGGGAGTGCAAGGTATGTTATAGCTTGAGCGACTTTCTTAGTTGCTAAGCTTCAAAAACCCATGAAGCTTATTATTCCAAAATTCTTGATAAGCGCCCTACAATGTATGCTATGTTTATTTATAATAATTATTAGAAATTACCTTATATTAATTTTTTTAATATCTTTTAGTGCTCCGACAATAATGGTAAGGATTGCACTGGGCAACCAAGGGGTTCAGTATATAGAAGGACTGGTGATCATTCTATATGACTTTAGTGTGCTCGTAAATTCTCCAGAAAGTCTGGATGTTTGATAATTTAATAAAATCACATTTTGATTATTTTTAGGAACGATTTGATGGGAATCTATATAAGTATATAACTCTCTTTAAAACAAACTACTCCAAACATTTTAAAGATTTTTTTTACGCAAACATATACCCATATATGTTGGTGAAAATGTTCATCAGAATTCAATATAGTGATTCTATATGGCATATTTATTGGCAGCAAACGCTTTAAGAATTATGAAAACACGTATTCAAAATCGTACCAAAAATCGCAAAAATGTTTGCCATGGTTTCCTTTAAGCCTCCATCATCACCAAGCCCTCAATATACGATTGTTGCTTTGTGTTTTGTACGAGGGCATTTATCATGATATTTTTGTGTGTATAAACAGTTTGTTAGTCTGCCTCTAAGTCCTTACCAAATATTTTTGTGTTGTTTTGATTTCAAAATTCTTTTCCATTATTTCAAGAACACTTGGGGTTTTTTTTGGTTTCGCGCTTGCCACAAGTATTATGGGTGGGCGTAGCATGGTTTGGTACACTCCGTTTGAATGCCAGCGGCAGCAACTTGCAACTTTGTCATTTTATGGGTCAACCGTTTGACTGCATTCGGGTTATTTGGCTGTTTCGTTGTTATTGTTATGGTTTGTGTTTGTTGTCCATAATAAAGCAAACATATGACAGAGGAAAGCCCTGTCCTGCTTGCTGTACCTTTGCCTTTGCTATTTGGCCTGCAGCGGCAGCAGTCAAGTCAAGGCGGGCAGCCAATAAAGTCAGAGGAGGAACAAAGCCATGAAAAGGCGTTGCCAAAAAAACAAAAAGGAAACAGAAAAAAAGGACACAATGAAAGAGTGCCGGAAGGGAAGGGGGAGGCAGGAAAAAACATACCACAACGAGGCGGGAATATATGTGTGTTATTATTATTTTTACTGCAAGGCATTCGCATAAAGGACATAATCATATTTTTCATCAAAGTCAGCAACAGCGATAAAACTACATACAAACGTACACACACACACACACACACACACAAGCACACACATACACACAAGAGAGGGATGAGCGAGGCTGTCGCTTTCCCTCGCGTATCTATGCTGCAGTTTGCTGTCAACATTTTTCATATCATAAACACTTTTAGTGTTGATATTACCAACAATAACTTTGCTCACACACACACACACACACACCCACACGCCCCCCCATTGCGCTGTAGTGTGCGCTTGTATGCTGCTCCATCTTTGTCTGTTTGTTGGCCTTGAAGTTAAATGTGTGAATTGTGCTGGGCAACTCTATAAAAATGTTAGACAGAAGCTTGAAAAATATTACGAGATTGCCAACAGCCAAAAAGTATGCCATGAAAATTGAATTGATTGCTAAAAGTTTGACGACCAACATTATTTAACAACTTTGGCAGGGAATTATGAGGAATTATACAACAAATTGTATTGAGATAGTTTAATGTATAATAAAATGCAAGTTCCCTGTTTAAACATAAATTAAGTTTCATGATTAACGCCCTCTAAAGTATGCTATGAAATTTAATATTAATAATTCAGTAAAATATTTATTTTACATGTGCGAATGTGCAGTGTGGATTGTGCATTATCCTGTTCAAATAAAGGTATACAGTTAGCATACTATAAAATGCATTAATAATGATACGTTTTGTGTGTGAAAACTGTGCTATAATTGAGGGACAGTTCCTACTGAAAGCAAGATTTACTATTCATTTCACATTTCGTTTAGAATTTTGTAGATACTAAACATGGGAGCAAGCCTCATACGAAAGAGTCTTACTCTTAGGTCGAGTCAATGTTGGAGGCCCAGGAACTGGATTTCATTGATCTAGCTTTATTTCATATAAACAGTAAAACTTCTAAGCAACACGTCCAAGTGATAAAATTTTGTATATCTGCCCATTAAAGCAAGCCAATTTGCAATTTGCAAGATGCCTATAGAAAAGGAGCTATCTAGGTAACGGGGCAATGTGAGGTGCAGCCTTTTTTGAAAACGGCGCTGATAAGTCTATCTTCAGCAAAAGGAGATAGCTACAGAGTATCCTTGTTCTATTTCTATTCGATATCAAGATCCTACTGATGATCCTATTTACTTAAATAATTCATTAATAACATTAAGGCCTTTACTCAGATGGGATTAAAATTTAGTTTGGCACAATTTCTCTCTTCTCTTTTTCTGCCATGCTTCTACGGTTGTTAAAGGCAACAACAATACATACAATCTCTCTTCTCTTTCTCTGCTATGCTCTTGCGGAATTAAGGGCAATCTGAATGCTTTTGAGCTACATTCTAATGTTCCCGAATGATTGTACCGAAAGTACTTCTTATACTCTCCCTTAATGTTAACTTGTTCTTCTACTCTTCTCTCTACAAACCACATCCTCGCTTTGATCTGTTTTCTAGTTTCTCTAGCACAGCTTTCCAAATCCTATTTTGCTCATTTTGATGTACCTTTTCCGTACATTGTTTGCAATTCCAATTGAAATAACATTTTAGGTTGATTTTCTGTGTCAACTCTAGAAATATTTTAAATTCATATGCAATAAAATGTGAATACATATTGCGCAAGCCTCATTATGCGGCCCACACAAACATGATACGTGTCTTGCGACCTGCTTGTGTATTTATGTTTTCAGTTGAAAGATATACAATATAAGTATATATACGTTACAACAACTGCCATCGGTTGTGGGAGATGTTGGGATGTGGTGGGTAGAAAGATTGCAAATTGCATGTGGAACTCCCACGAGTCTAATAATGTAGCAAAAAACAAGACAAGTAAAAAGGTGTGCACTCCGATAAAGCGACATGTACATACTCTATCTCAAAATAAATTGTATTAAATTATTTGTGAGAGTTTTGCATAGTTTATGCCAACTCACAACATTTCTCAAAACATCTATTTTTTTAAGTGTTGCTAATTATTTCATTGATTTAAAACAAGCTTTTTCCATATAAATTGTTCACCTAAGATTGAGTAGGAGAGTTTGACCTAGTGTGCTAAGTCTTCTACTACTCGGGCCGGGGCAATGGCAGAGGAGGTGTTGTACTATTTCCTCCTCTTTTTCATACCTGCAGCTGCTGCAGAAATCATTTTGAGTGACGCCTAGTTATTGGCTTACTAGCGGTATAAATTCAATGGTATATGGTGAAAACTGATTGATTGTGGCGGATCTAGGAGAGGGTCTGGGATATGATATCCGTAATTTACCAAAGAGCAATATAATTTCTGTAAAATTCATGAAAAATTTTAGAAAATGCTGAATACTATATAGATGGATTCTGGGAAGATCTTCAGCCCCAAATAGCCTCACTCCGAGATCCGCCAAGGGAAACTGATCCTTACTAGGGTGAATTTAAGACAAATTTCAGTATTTAGTATCTTTATTTTAAGTCTACCCACGCGAAAGTTTTAAACAAAACGATATGTTAACGCTTCCTCGAAGTTTCACAATATTTGGCGTACGTAAAACGCTCAAAAGTATTCCATTTGATATGAAATCGAGATCCTTTTAGTCTATTTCGGTTTACTCAGCCAATGGATATTCCAAAACAGTGATGCCCATGCTTTATACGCTTTATGCGCTAATGTTGTATAGGCATGGGTTGGCTGCTATTGCGGAATTACAGGCAACAACCGGCAGTAATCGGTTTTAACTTTCGTGTTCTTGTGGTGGTTGTTGTTTCTGATATTGGCTTGTGTGAGGAAGAACTTCATTCATAAGAAGCTGTTGTACATCCCTGCTCTAAAACTTTTCCAAATATTGTGATTTTTTTGGTATTTAAGTAAGAAATTGTTTTTTTAAGGTGTATCGTTCATTGTTTTTAATCTAGAATTCCCCGTACTTAAAATTTCTACCAACTTTCAAAAATATTTAGATACTTACAACCATTAGGTTCCATCTTACATATAATTTCACACCTTTTTTTTCGATATACAACTACCACATTTTCAATATTATTCTAAAATGTTAGGAAAAAAAACTCTTTCTAGAAAGTTAGCAATGCGAAAGACATATTTTTTCAAACTTCTCAAAATGCTTAACAAAAAGTGGATTATTGAAAAGTCCAGAGCAGAGTCTACTGGTGATGGTGCAGGCAATCAGGATCTAAAATATATTTTATATCAACTCTGTATAGCAAATGTACTTCTGAACATTCAAAATTTCAATGCCTTAGACTAACTCACCAACCAAGCTTCCTAATTAACCAAATACATTTCAAAAACGGATTAGAATTTATTGAAGAATTTAAAAAAATTGAAAAGATTGAAAATTAAGCTTGTATGCTCTTGTACTATATTACTTTTTGAGCAAAAAGATCAACCAAATTGTATGTTTGTATGCCTAAATCTTTCAATGTTAGTTCCTGGGCGTCTAAGGGGTTTATTAACGAAATTTTCACAGTAAGACGTCGATCAGAAAAGAGTCATAGGTTATATGTCATGTGCGTATGACGGTTCGAAAGCGGGTTTAAAGGGTTCAAAAGTAGTCCATATCTAAGAAGTCAATTAAGCTACGAACTTCATAATTTAAAGTGGTTCAGAGCTAAATCTCCGAAGTTACTTAAGCTTTGAACTTGTTGGTAAGATTGAGTTGAATATGTTACTGGTTCCGTAACCGCTTTTGAACCGGAGCCATGTCTGAAAAGTAGCATAAGCTACGAGCTTGAAATTTGGTGCGTGGGTTGGTCATGTGAGCTAGGATGTTTTACTAGTTCAGAACCGGCTTCGAATTGACTTAACAGGGGTTTAGAGACATATCTCAGAAGTTCATTAAGCGAAGATCTTGAAACTAGCCACTTTAAAAGTGGTTCTGGCTCACACCTATCGATTGAAAACTTGGTAGTAGAAATTATTTTAGCAATTAGCTGGAAACTTGAAGTGTGGGTTGCAGATATATAGTATTTTCCAATTTTCCAATTTAAAACAGCATGCAAACAAGATTTACAGCCAGTTAAAAATTGCATTATAATCGCTTTCAAATGAATCAAATTCTCCTAACGTTAATCGCCGGGTAGTCAACTTGAGAAAACTGAAAGCACTTAGCGAAAAGCCATGAAAACTCCACTAATGTTACAGCCTGCTTGACGCAGCCATTTCACCTTCAGGTAGGGTATAAGAACTAGGTGGAAGAGCAGCACTCGTCGAATCTGAAGTCCTGATATAGCCGCATAGTAACGAGCCACGGCCCTTGCCAGTGCCTCTGACTGTATAATGATGAGTGTAGAGTGTAGGTGGGGAGCGGAAGCCATCTCGTGTCTCTAAGCATGAGAAATTTAATTTTTACCCACACTGTGCCACATAATTGTGTATTCAAGTAAGAGATATGGGAGTCGAAAGAAGCTCTATCAGTGCGGAGGCGCCACCGTGGGGCACTGCCAGCCACCAACCCCGTTCACGTGCATGGGGCGATGGCAAAGGGCTGCCTTAAATTAAGATAATGACATGTGAGGCCTGGCTCAGAGGACGCACAGGAGGAAGTGGTTGGTAAATTGCGATAACATACAAATGGCATAACGGTGTGGCTCACTTTTAAACACTTAACCCTTGACACGCACTTTTTAAAGTGCAACTTAATGGCAAACTGCCAAAGTGTTTGGTGGTGGTGGTGGAAACTAGGACGAGCGACCTACATGCCAATGGGAAATTACATTTTTGTGCCTAGTTTTGTGGGCGGAAGTGAATGTTTGATTTTAAAGTGAGCTAAATAACTGGCAGAAGCTGCTTGCTTTGCCAACTTCTTCTACAATTTCGTCGTCCACACTTAATTATTATCGAGGGCAACGAAAACAAAGCTTATGTCGTCTGGCAAACGTCGCTTGATTTACCCAATGTAATTTTGTTCTTGCCAATGTTAATTTATGGTGGCGAAATTTCTGCCCCCACCCCCCCAGCACCACTTAATGCCGCAGCAATGTAATAAAAATCCCAGAAAATGAGGACGCAGAGAGTCAAACAAATGTCCTGTTAAATATTTAGTTGATTTAATTATGTGAACCATGAAGAGGAGGGGATGGACAGGAAGACAGGCCATTAAATCAACCCAAAACTAAGCAAGAAAATTTACGAGCCTCAACAGGGGTTGGGGGTGTTGTTTTCTTCATATTGCCTTTCTTTGTTTGGTTATCTGTTGCTTATTTATTACAACTGCCATATGCCATAGATGACAGAACAGAGACGGGAAGAAGATGATTCTGCTTTGTGGTCATTTTTTGGCAAATTAATTAAACAAATAAAATAATATGTCAGCAGCAGCAGCAGCAGCAGCAGCAGAAAGCAATAAATACTAATTTGCCTGTTTCAACACAAATGTTGGCTTCTTTGAGATAAAAGCGACACAGAACAGACGATATGTGAGGGGCTGAGCGGTGGATGGGTGGGTGGGTGGTTGGTTGCCATAGACTCGAGCTCCGAATGCGGTTGGTCCTTTGGTGGTTGTGTTGAGTGGTTGGCTAGACAACTTATCACAGGCTTTTGTTTTGGGTACGACCCACCCGCCCCCACCCTTGAATCGATGTTGAATTTTCTAGTAACCTTTTGTATTGCCCTTTGGCCAATGGGCCTAAGCTTTCATTGTCCCAGACTTGAGGTCTATTTTAAGTGTTGTTTTTTGTTTTTTTTTTGCAGAACTCTTAAAAGGCATGCCCAGAGACATATGTAACCAGAAAGAAGAGGCAGCTGAATTAATAGACTTTGACATCCAAATCGAACAAACTTTCGTCTATATTTTAAACTTGAAAAATTGAATCCAATTATATTTGTAAATCAGTTCTAAAAATATCAAAATCATGAGAATTTGTGCACGAAAGTCTAAGCAAGATTTTCCCTAATATTTCAGCATTTTTTTGGCACTATTTTCGGAACTGATTACCGGCTTTCCTCATACAACAGTGGTCAAGCAGTGCTATTTAATAAGTCGACTCCTAATCGCCCTATTTATACATGATATTTTTAAGTAACTCGGGAATGGCATCCAATACCCATACATACCCATACCCATAACCAAGATTTCCAGTAAGCGTTTGATCTACATTTGTTGACAGAGTCTCCAAAGAAGATTCAAAAGGTGTTGGTAAATTTGTGTGTTTACCGTCGCCTTTGGGGGCTTTAAGTCAAGTTCATTGGGTAAAAACTTTAGTGCTACCTATAAGAAAACGGTACAGGATGAAGCGGTAGAGAAGAAAAAATAGCCAAAATACAACAAGTTGATCCTTTCATCGAGTAACGGTAGCAGGAAATATGGCATTTAATATTTATCTTCAGCAGAAGCTACGTGAAACAGTAAAAGCTGGCAACAGCACTTGAAAGCTAACTAAATTTTCGGAGTTCCGGTATAAATATTACCCTTGCTTTCGGTTCGTAAATTTAAGCTTAGAGTTTTTGGTATTTTTTATTTTAAATTTTTGGTGCTATCGCATCCACGAACCGATCCAATTTTGGAATTCTTCAAATGTGTTGAAGGGTCATTGTCTGGGCTATAAGGTGCGGTGGGATAAGACTTCCCCCTTCAGCATTTCAAGGTACGTAGCCGAGAGTTGCCATATTGAAAAAATTACCTTGTAGTGCCTTTGCTCGTATACTGACCGCTTTTCGCTTTAGTGCTCGGCTGAAACGCCACAATTGAGTTCATTGGAGTTGCCCTGTGTGATGGTTTCACCCGGTTGCAGCAGCCCATACCACGCCGAAATACACACATGACCTTTGCTACCGTGAATATTCGGCTTTGGAGGCTGTTTTGGGGTATGGCCACCCGCCCGAATGATTATTATAACCTTGCAAAGAGTAAATTGAAATTGTTTAGATGTTTGCAAGGCATAAAAGGAAGTATTTCCGACCACATAAAGTATATATTATATATTCTTGATTAGCATGATGAGCTGAGTTGATTTAGCCTTGTTCGTCCGTCTGTCCATCCGTTTGTTTCTATGCTATCTCCGAGGTCTTCTGGTACAAATACGCTGCACATTTGTCGAAACCGGCCGGATCGGATGACTACAACTTACAGCTGCCCTAGGTGGAGCGTTCGAAAAACTAGTTCTATAGAGATAAATTTTTTTATTTTCAATGGAAACGCCTCCAATTTTTGAATTTCTCAGTATGCTATGCATTCCCATGATTCTACTAAGTTTGGTTGATATCGGACATCTATATATTATAGCTGTCATAGAAAAGTAAGGTTAGAAAAATAGTCTTTGTAAGACAATTTTTTTGTTTTAAATGAAATCCTCTTAAAAATTGGCATTTCTTTATTTTATAGGCTTTCACACAATTCCTTAAATTTTTTTCAAAATCGGTTATAGCTGCCATAGGAACGATCGGTCGAAAAACTAGTTCTAGTGAGAAAAACTTATTTGTTTTCAATGCAAACGTTTCTAAACTCTGTATTTAATAGTTTTCTATGTTTTTTTTTATAATTCTGACGAGTTTGGTTTAAATCGGACATTTATATAGCTGCCATAGAAAGGCAAGGTTAGAAAAAGAGTCTTAGTTTGAAAAACTTTTTTGTTTTCAATGTAAACCTCTTTGAAACTAGCATTTATTCATTTTTTATGCTTTCACACAATTCTTCAATGTTTTGTCAAAATCGGATGACAAAATGTTATAGCTGCCCTAGGAAAGATCGTTCGAAAAACTAGTTTTAGTCAGAAAAACTTTTTTATTTGTAAAGTAAACGTCTTCAAACTTTGTATTTCTTAGTTTGCTATGCTTTCCTAGGATTCCACTAAGTTTTGTCGAAGTCGGACAACTATATAGCATAGCTGTCATACAAAAGTAGAGTCAGAAAAGTAGTCTTAGAATAGAGAGAGCTTTATGTCACATAAACCTACAAATAACAGAGCAAAATCGTAGTTTATTTGACACATAGCAGCTAAGTAGAAGATGAGAAATCGGCCCTAAGTGAGACAAACTTGTTTTTATACTCTGTACCGTAGGTACATAGAGTATTATAAGTTTGTGCAAAAGTATGTAACATCCAGAAGGAAGCATCTCCGACCCCATAAAGTATATATATTCTTGATCAGCATCAACAGCCCAGTCGATATAGCCATGTCCGTCTGTCCGTATGAACGCACAGATCTCAGAGATGGTAAGAGATAGAGGTTTGACATGTATGGGACATATGCTTCTAATGTCTGCAGGCAGATCAAGTTTATTTTCAATTTTGGCCACGCCCCCTCCCGCCCCCGCAATTTAGAAAAAACGTCATATCTCCCACAGTTTTGAAGATAGATGGCTTGTTCCTTCTGGACATATTTAGTTATTAGGATAACTTATCGATCCGCCAAAGGAATGAAGAAGATCGGATGAACGGTTTTCGAGTTATGATCAAAAGAAAGAATTTTCTTGGTACAAAGTATGTTATAGTCGGGCTTGACCGACTTTCTTTCTTGTTTTCCGTGGAAATGTCCTTTAAATAAGTTAGAAAAGCGTGCTACCAACTTCGAGCGAGCCGAAGTTAACTTTCTTCTACTTTTCACATTAAATTCGGACTTGATCAACTTGCTTACTTGTTAATTATCACGGAATATCCAATCTCTGTGTATGCAAGTAATACAAAAACTCTTTTTTTCTTTACACAAATGTAATTATTAGTTGTTAATACATATTTACCAATTTATTTGTGTGTACAAGCATAATTTAATATGTCAGTGTAATCTGTTACTGCAAGTTTGGTATCCATTTTACCTCACAGTCAATCTCTCTCTCTGTCTCTCTCTCTCCTGCATTTTTTCCGTAACTCAACCTTCAGTTTTGTTCTCTGTTTCATTTCGCCAAGATTAAATTGTTACCTCAAATTTGAGTCTTACATGAAAAGGTGAAATTGTATTTTCAGCGAAAATTAATATTCAATTGCTCCAATATTCCAGTTGTAGCGCAGGACCGTCGACTGTTGGACAGGAGAAATGAAAAGGTGAATAATGATAACGTAAATTATACGGCCGGCTCCATTGTTGAGCACCATTTTTTTTTTTTGTAAAGAGGCGCAATTTTAAATACCTCAAACAGATTGAGCACCAATTGCAACTTCACAACTCCATTTGAGGCACACTGTGAAATCAATGCAAGTAGTGAAAACTGAATGCAAATTGAAAATGTGCATAAATGCATTGGAGTTGGGGAGTGGTGACAAAGCCGTCTGCTTGGCATTTATGCACTCACACTCTCTCACAGACACAGACACGCACACACACACTCGCACGCACACAATCAATTATGCAATATGAAAAGCCAAGCCATGTTTGTGGAACACAAGCACAACGAAATATTGAAAGGCATTTGCGGCAATTTTCCGAGTAAAAATAGGGTGGGGAGGGGTGGGGGGGGAACCATTTGAAGCCCGTAGGCCAACTCGACGTCTGCATTGCGCCATGCCAATCCAGCCCAAAACTATTTTTTGTTCTTCGGCCGATTTTCATTGAATATTTTTTGGCCAGCACCCAGAAGTGAATCGTGAGTCCAGAGACGTCCTGGGCGTGTCAGAAGTTTATGCCAAAGGCTACCCCAACAACGGCAGCAGCAGCAGCAAACAACATTTTGCTGACCTCAATATTTGTTCAACTTTTCAGCAACAATTTCACCCGCTCCGCCTCCGCCTCCGCCTCAACGTACCACTCCCGCCGGCAGCCTGTCATAAATGCCTGCAGTTTGGCAGTTTTGTGCAGCGAAAGTGATTTTCGGTTGAAGAAAAGTTCTTCAGTTCAGTTGGTTTATTGGTTTGATTTGCTGCCAACTCTGCGGCGTCTGATTATGATGGGCGGGCAGGGCGGGCAATCAGCAACCAGTGTCGTGTGTAAGCTGTGTGCAAAATCTTATTGCATTTCGTACTGCTTGAACAAACTCACCCAAATGCGGGCCAAAAAACGACACATGAGTAGCAACTGGCAGGCGGGACCCAGGCCAAAGATCGGCAGCAGTTGTGGAATGCTCGCGCATCCGTTTAACATCAGCAATTGACAGATGGTCGATGTAAAACACACAAACATTAGAAAATTCGACAACATAACCAGGCTGCCAATCAGGAACAGCTTACAGTGCTGTGAAGGGAGTGGAAAGGATGGATCAGCAGGATGCTTTCATTTACTAAACCATTCCTTACGGGCACCAACAAAGCCAAATTGAATGGCAACAGAAGCGCCAAATGATGTTGGAATAGCGTTTCGAAAAACCACCAAGTGGTTGTATTCAAAACTTGATGCCAGGTATGGTTCTTATCATCCACAGCCGCATCCTCATACAGCAAGGGCATATAGATGAAAGTATTCACTGGACCCTCGGAGTTGATGGAATCTTCCGGGGGTGGGAAATGTACTTGCTTTCTTCACACAAACGAACTCAATAAGCCTTACCCTGTGCCAAATGCTTGAAACAATTTATGACATAGTAGAGAAACAGATTGTGAACGACCAACAGAATGGCCTCACGCTTGATGGGATTGATGGAGCGCTAAGAGAGAACTTTGATCTTATCAAAAACGAAAACAAAAGTCAACACCTACGAAATGTAAGTAAGCCTGGTATAAAACAATAATAACGGTGACCATGCGGTCCTGCATGTCGGCCATAATAATACTTTGGCAGAAATTTTGATAATATATTTCAAGCGTTCAATAAATTGACTAAAAAGGCAAATAACATTCTCTACGTCTGCCTTTTCCAAATTCAATTTTTAGTTCTTTCCCACAGTCCATTTTGCATTATTATAGTCATAATTAAAAGCATCTAGCCGCAGGTTCCTACGGTCAAATGGCTTACAATTACCAATTATCAGATTGTTGCATCGACCAAAGAACTCAGACAATCAGCATCATCATCATCATCAACAACGTGGCATAAAACAAAACAAAATCATTAAATTTAATTTGCCCAACATGTGCAAATAATGTAAAACATTTCTCAACATTTAAGTGCCACAGCAAATTGACTGTCAGTCAGGCAAACCAACTGCAACTGCAACCGGCAAACGGCAACCGGCAGCTACAAGGACAACAGCAACAAACTCTGCTAGTTGAATTTTCGCATATTGTGCAAACAATAAACATTGTTAATTAATTTACTTCAACTCGAACGGCGGCTGCACTTTGCTCACTCTGGCGATAAGGATGACTTTAAGCTGCATTGCACACAAATTGTTATAAGGGGGGGCATTGTAAATAAAGCGGAACGACGGTTCCAGAAACGAAATCAAACTAAGGGATCTGTAAGAAAAGGCAAGATATATTAAATTTGACCATGTTTTTGAGTATATTGAAGGGCGATGTCGAACACGAATCTGTTATCAAGTTGCCTAAAACCCGTTTTGTATGGAATCCATTCTTTTAAGTTGACTCTCTTTGATATTTCCGAAAAGAACTATCAGATTTTGTTAGTACCTGGGAAAGTTAGGTAGGTTAGGTCTTAATTATACCCCTTACCCAGAAAAAAGAAACAATAAGTATAGGTATACTTTGGAGTACTATAGCTCCTTTACATGTTTATATTTACCTTGTCAAATTATGTGTCGGCCAGCTGTGCATGAAGAAGTGGTTGCAATCCAATCGAATATAAACGATCACCTTTACAAGCTATTGAAGCCAGCTTTGAAGTAACAAGCCATGAAAAAGCTTTATTTTAGCTTTTTTCCGTTCGGATTCGGCATGAATCTGTGAGTCCTTTTCTCTTGTGCGATAGTAAGAAGTATACAAGCCAAGAGATTGAGAGGAGCTTGGCTTCTCCATTTGGGCTGTTTATGGGCCAAGTATTGTCAATAGGTTGGGCATGCCCAGGTAGCGAGTTCAAATGAAGAATTGCGTCTACACTTTTGAACTTAAAGGTTTGATGTTCACACTGAATTTTGTGTCCCCAATCATGCATTTACAAGATAATCCTTGAAAAAAAGAGGAGATAAATAAATTAACAGCTGCATTGCGATATTTTGTGGACAATTCTCATTGTTAACAATGACTGATCAGACACTAAATTCTAAAGAGAACAGCAAATTATACCCACATCAAAAATAAAAATAAAAGGTTTTAAAACAAATACCCTTCAAAGTATGCAATGATTGTTTCCATTAATAGTTCTCCATTTGATTGACTGAATCGGTAGGCGGTTCCCTGAGTTTGGCAATAGTTTAAGGGGAGTATTATTAGATGGTTTAAGGCAGCGATGCCCAGCAGTATGCACATTGGGTACGATTTGTTTTTGTAAATGCACCGAGTATGGGCAAGCAATAATCGTATATATGTAGGGCGCGTGGTATACAAAAGGAAACACGTGTAGACGATTTTGTGTGTATCTCTTCTTTGATTGATGTTTGCGCTCGCAAGCATAACTGACCAACAACATCAAACAATTTTTTTTCCTTATTGGTATTGGTGCTTTTCTTTGTGAGTATTGGTGGGTGCTCTGTCCTATGCTGCTTTTGGGCAGCATCGTGATCGTATTTGATGTTACCAGTCTAACTATCCATTTCATATCAACATCAAATGTTTCCCTAAAATATACTCAGTGTGCTAAGACTATAAGCAGATGGTGTTCACATTCTAAATTCGCAACAGAAGGAATAAATATTAATTTATTCACATTTTCAGGACAAGAAATGCCTTCTAATCCCACATAAGAGACCTTTTTTTGTATGCCAGTACAGAGATATTTTCATATCACCTGGAACTCTTTCGCTTTCTTAAATCGGAAGAAACCCTTTCATATCGCCAGGAATAATCGATTTCTTAACTTTTAGAAGAGAACTTTATCCCATCTTATAGAAGTATCGCTTACTTATATCCACAAAATATTCTATGTTATCGCCCAAATGTATTGAAAAGTATCATAGTTCTTGCCGAAGGAAGATAAGAAATGCATAGCAATATCGCTAGAATGCAGGGATTCTTGGTGATAAAAGTTGCGATTTTATTTTCCGCAATAAAAAATATTTGCAAGGATTATTTCAAAATGATAAAAATATTATCATAGCATACTTTTGAGAGAACTCATGATGATTAGGGTATCAGACATTATTAATTGAAAATCGGTAGAATATTTATGGGGAGAAATGTATATGTATCATGATATATATCATGTATATTATGAAATATTTCCAATGATTATGTTTATTATGTTATATATCTGTTCTTTGACACTAAAACGGAATTTTCTCAATTTGTATTCCGACTGTTTAAGGAAGTAATATAAATAGCAAATAAGTCTAAAACTGATTTTGAGAATGCTTATATTTCAAATGATCGATTTCAGGAAGACAGTTATTGTCATAAAATTCATAAAATTTGTGATTACACCAAAAAATTCAGGAATAATATTCAAGTCTAAAACTTCAAAATCAGGTACCAATCTTTGATTTTTACAGCTACTAGAACTTTCGAGGCGGATGGAATAACAGAATTAACAGAATTCCATTTGAAACTGTTCTTTGGAACGCCTTTTCCCATCTCGCTCATTAAAGGCGCTTAACATCTCTTATGTGTTGTCGAACTCTTTGATAACTTTGGCATATTTAAGTGGGAAGCTTTCGTATAACGCTTCCTACGGCCCATTTCATTATAAATAATGACTGCGATTAAATATGTTGTAATCCCGGCGCAGTGCTGCCAACTTGTTACAGCATTTTTAAATGTTGAAAATTTAATTAAACATTAATCATGGCACTCAGACAGCGGCAGTGGCAGTCAGAACTTCATACGTAAACACCATCCATACTTATCCAAAGTGGCAATAGTTGTGGGTGGTGCATCAAAGGGGTGTTTGGGTGGTATTAATTAACAACGGCTGTTCTGGTTACTGACCGAAAAGGATTTGCTTTATTAAACACATGATTTTGCAGTCTCCTACTCCACTATTTTCTCCTCTTTTTTTTTTGTCACGTACGGCTCGACACTGGGCGCACATCTCATCAAAGGAAATTGAGCTTGAATTGATTTTGCACACAAGTCTGTGTACCCTGGCCTAATGTGTGTCATTTGGCCGGCTGAATTCACAGGAGAACGGCAATTTCTGTCTTTTGTGTTAAAACAAAGAACCAAACACTGAACGGCTCTTTTCTTGTTACCTAAGTGAATTTTCATTTATAAAAATAATATTATATCAAGGTTGATTTCCTTCTTTTTTATTCCTTTAAAAATACACGTTTTATGTATTTTTGTAGGTGTTCAGTTTTATTTGATTTTGCTTTTAGCACTGATGGCTTTTGGCTATTGAAATAGTTTAGTGATTCAATTGCTTAGAAGTCTTGGTCAAGATAGAAAAAATATGTATTTTATATGTTGGTGCAGAAATGTGGTTGGAAATCAGAGTTCATTCATGAGAGGAGAGCACAGAAAAAGTGTGAAAATTAAAGAGTAAAGTATGATAGAGCCAATTGTGGCTTGAAAGTTGGGCTAGAAGGAAGAGAACTTGCGTTTAGTGTTTGTTTGCGGACGTAGACCTGTTTGTCTTGTACTTAACAAGAAATTGGAAGGTTAGGCAACATAAGAGATAGAGGTTTGACATGTATGGGACATATGCTTCTTATGTCTGCAGGCAGATCAAGTTTATTTTTATTTTTGGCCACGCCCCCTTCCGCCCCCGCAATTTCGAAAAAACGTCATATCTCCCACAGTTTTAAATATAGATGAGTCGTTCTTTCTGGACATAGTTACTTATCAGAATAACTTATCGATTCGCCAAAGGAATGGTGAAGATCGGATGAACGGTTGTCGAGTAATGATCAAAAGACTGTTCGCTGCTGCAGCGCAGTAGCAGCGCTGAATTCAGCTGCCACTGAAACATCAAAATGTATGCTGAGCGTATAATTTCGTTGGTACAGAGTATGTTATAGTCGGGCTTGAACGACTTTCTTTCTTGTTAAGTTTATCTGACACAAAGCTCTATGTAGAAGATGTGAAATTGGCCCCAAGACCTAAATCTGCCCTTAAGACTGATAAATATGGATTAACTATTGGTTTAAACCTGTATTATAAGGGTTTCAAGCCGCTGGTATACAAGAACTGGGTCGTTTTAGTGGTTCAAACAGGTTTTAATCCTTCGGTTCGGTTCAATACTTGGAGCTAACTAGGTCGTTCGTTCTGTAGGTCAATCGAAATTTCTTATATATATGTTATAAAGGCACGTTTCCGATTTCGAATACCATGATTTCTAAATGAATATGTCACATTTCTGACGCTTTTTAAATGACATTTCTAGACATCAAATGAATGGCTTTAAGCGACTGTCAACATTTTCCCATCAAGGAAACGGGATACTCTGGAATGTATTAATATGAAAGGTCTATTAAGAGGTCTGTGAGGAATTGCATACAAGACTCACCCACGAATACAGATTTTCACAAAACAACAATAACAATAATAACTACTGCTATCAACTGCAACTCAAATGAACCTCTGACAATAGAGCACCTCTTAAATGATTGTTCATCACTGCAAAGCTTCCCTTAAAATCCTTCTCCAAAAAAAACTTTTAGACTTAATTCAATTTCTCAAATCATCCTCTATTATTCACCACTGTAGCTTTAGTTTGCATACAGCATATAAATAAAATAAAATAAATTGCAGATGTATGGTTTTACATGTTTTAAAAAGGCGACAAGTCATCCTTAAAATGTACATCAATTGGGTATGGCAATAATCAATTAGGAATCTGGAGAAGATTCTCTTGCAGAGAGTCCATTAGAATCAATAAAAGTTTCCAAATGTACATGGTTTATTGTCTGAATGCAAACGTATTATATCTTAAAACTAGTAAGTAAGCTGAACCGCACCGAACCATTATCTTTAGTGGTTTTTTGGTTCGGTTCAGCATTTTCAGCAAAACGCTGGATCAGTTGACACACGGTATTAACAGTTCGGTTTGGGTATGAACTTCCGAAATGACTTAGCTTACTTTTCTAAAAATTGGAATGCTAGAAAACATTTTCAACCCTTAAGAGATAGTTAGATACTTCCCATTCTTACCTAAATCTGCGCTTTAAATTGACATATGAAAACACAATTTTTTTTTGACTGTCTGACAAGCAGCTTACCTTTACGGCCAACAAATGGTCCAGGGACTATGGCTGAACATTGGAAAGATAATAGATAATAATAGTTAACAGGGTTGCAAGCCCATAAATTTTTTGGATTTCCGAAACGCTGGTTCAAACAAAATTTTACCAATGTTTAGGGTTCAAAAATTTTAGGTTCGGTGTTTTTGGAAGAATGTTTTGTTTCGAACCTTGGTTCAGTCCATGCTGGACACAATTTTATATTATTAAACAAGGTAATATATTAATTTAGATACTTAAATAGAAAATACATTTTTAATACTAGGTAATAAATCATTTCGTAGTTTTTGTCGAAAAATATTTCCCATGTGAATCATTGAAAATGCTTTGGAGTCAAGTAACTTAAAAAACACAGGCTACCATAGATGAGAATAGTGTACGTAGCTCTCAATGCTATTCTACGTTTTTAAACTCACTTTGCGGCCCATTTTAAGACTCAGTTGCTCAAAACCAACCAGATAACAGATAGAATCTCTAGACAGAATGCCAATTTTTCGACCTAAAAACTTCCCAAACTGTATGGGTACCGAGTGGTTTTTGGGTCGGAATTGGTTGGTAGAAAATATTCAAAATATTCAATATATAATATACATAATTTACGTGGCTTACATAGAAAAATATTACCAAAATAATGTTAGACTCTTGCTTTGAAGTATTATATAGAGTCGAGGAGCTTTAAAAACAGAGACTGGTATGGGTAGGGATTTTATAAGGAAATCTAATCGTTTTGCCAGATTTTTTTCCCACTCTCCTGCCCATTTTAGGAGTCAGTCGCACCAAATAACAAATGAAGTCGGTAGATACAGGTCAAATTTTAGTGTCAGTTTTGTTGAGCCGAACCGATATTTTGGGTTCGGAGTAGGTTCGGGTTCAGCTTTTAATTGTAAAGAGGTTCGGTTCACAATAAAATAAAATTCGGAATTCCGGGTTCAAAACCGGCTTGCAGCCCTGATAGTTAATAGTTATTTTTATAACAATTTTGTGAGAATGTTTCATGCATTAGTGGATATTTCAGTGGATATTTCATTTCTAATGTTTAGCAAAGCTGGTTTGAAAAATTCATATTCGTAGACTAACCAATTGCTAGTCTAAGGACACATAGTTTAATCCACGATTTAAACGATGTAGTAAGTTAAAAATTTGATAATATAATATAAATATATTCTTTTCATCCTTATTTCCACCTCTCTTTGAATTCATGACCAGCCAACATTGGACCCACTCGCTTGCTTTCAAAACTAAAAACATACAAAAAAAGTACATATAAAACCCTAAGGCCCACACCAGTTTTCTCAAAATCCTACTAATAGCGGCGCAACAAGTGCCACATGTTGGCCCAACCCTTTGCCTGGCGAGTGAAACGCATTCATTTCATTTTCATTTCGAGCAACTGTCTGACACAACTCAGCTCAAAAACCAGACTCATTTACACATTTATGTTGAAAACGTCAGCTTCAGAATAATTTATGCATACAGCGGCATTTAAATGCGTTTTCTTTCTTTTTTTTCGGTTCTGTGTCCGTCAAAGTCAGCGGGTTCACTTTCATTTTTCACACGAAAAAAATATGTCCTTTTTTTTTTTTTTGGTTGTTGGTTTTGTTTTGGGTGAAAGGCGAAAAAGAGAAATGAGCTGTAATGGGTGCCAAAAGCCAAAAGAGACAACCAGCCAGACATTTGATGTGACTTTGGGGAATTGTTTAGAAAATTGACAAATTATGGTCGTAAGTGGTACGATTAGCTCCGTCTCTTTCGCATTTTTTTTCTGTGTTTGGGGCCCAACTGTCCCAAAGTTGATGATGCCTTTCGCTTGGGCGCATCGGAGGTCTCTTAGCCACAATGTATGTGTATACCTATATATATTTATAGACATGCTGCGTGTTATTAATAATTCAATTTAGCTGTGTCTAACAGCCGGGCGCCAGGTCAGAGACACGCAACCACACAGCCACACAGCCACCCCCTCAATATCCGCCATATTCATACAGCAGCTCATTATATATTCATGCAAGTTAAGTGCGAGAGCTCATATAGTGGAATAATAAATTGAATTTAGTCCACCGGGCTGGGGTACAACTGCATAAACAGTAACACGTGCTAGCAGCAGCAGCAGGCCATAGTTCCAAATGTGTCTCCCTAGCATTTCCACAGCAAATGTTGAGTGCCACTTTGGAGCTGCCCGGGCGACAGGCGACGAAGTGGCCAAGTGCGGGGGGTGAACAAATAGTCACTAGGTGTAAGTGTCACATTAATTGGGTTGACGGTAAACGGAGATCATACTATTGAAGGCTGATGCTTAAGTGGAAGGCTACTGGACATTTAGCTGGCGCACACCATTAGATACCAGGAAAATTTGGATAAACCACGAATTAGTTGGTCATCAACCTACCTATTGATATCCCCTTTATGTCAGTCCTTCGAAAATAAATACCATTTATGGTCACCAGATGTGGCTGCTGAAGCCTTCAAAAAGCTTACCTAAGTGAATACACTGAGAGGGGAATAGCATGTTTAGAATATATGAAGCCTTGATAGAAACAAATGCTCCAAATGTTATTGAAATGAGCACAGCAACAGCTCAGTACAGTATAATCAGTCATTCAGAGCGATGGTGCAAGGAGCAAAGGATGATTTGACTGTCATACTTCACAACTCGCATATCCTTAAGAGAAAGTTTGAAGCCTGTTAACTGTCAAAGACAATAAGAAGCAATCTGTTCAAGTGACCGTTTCACAGGCAGACCTACTGGGGCATTAAAGAGCGTTCAGACTAAACCCGGGGACACTTGCTTTAAGGATGTTACCGGAGAATTATCTAACTCGCATTTGTAGGAAGCGCTAACCATTAAATTTTCGAAAGTTTCCGAGCTCGTTTTGAAGCCCTGCTACTCCTCTGCGAGATGAAGAATCAGAGGACGATACCAGACTACCAAACCAGAGGGTCGGGTCAATCAGGTGATGCCCAGTATGAATGTTTCTTTTGACCATAACTCGACAGCGGCGCAGAGCTAAATGTGTTCTGTGGAAAGTATGCATTATGCCTAACTGAAAAGTAATGCTGCTTTTCTGTAAAGGGATAGTAAACAGACTCGGATGCAGCATGTGCGACCCCTTCAAGGCAAAGTAATGAAGGAGTAATCCATTATGTAATGTCTTAGTTTCGTGTGAAAGTGTTTATTAGCCGTCTCAAGGAAAGGAATTTATTATAAAAAGTTTTTCGTTCGTAAAATCCGATCACAGTAGGTGAGCCTTGAACATCGATCACTTGCCCATCCAAGGTTGTGTATCATGATCCTATCATAGAGCGGCACTGCTACTGCGCACTGTAGCTGCCAACAGTCTTCAGATCATCACTCGATAACCGTTCATCCGATCTTCTTCATTTCTTTGGCGGATCGATAGATTATCCTGATTACTAAATATTTCCAGAGGGAACGGACCATCTATCTGTAAAACTGTGGGAGATATGAATGAAAGTCGGTCAAGCCCGACTATAACATAATCTGCACCAGCGAAATTATAAGCTCAGCATAAATTTTGATGCCGCAGTAGCAGCTGAAAGCAGCGCTGCAGCAGCGAACAGTCTTTTGATCATAACTCGAAAACCGTTCATCCGATCTTCTTCATTCCTTTGGCTGATCGATAAGTTATCCTAATAACTAAATATGTCCAGAAGGAACAAGCCATCTATATTTAAAACTGTAGGAGATATGACGTTTTTTCTAAATTGCGGGGGCGGCAGGGGGCGTGGCCAAAATGAAAAATAAACTTGATCTGCCTGCAGACATTAGAAGCATATGTCCCATACATGTCAAACCTCTATCTCTTATGTTACCTAACCTTCCAATTTTTTGTTAAGTACAAGACAAACAGGTCTACGTTCGCAAACAAACACTAAACGTAAGTTCTCTTCCTTCTAGCCCAACTTTTAAACCACAATTGGCTCTATCATACTTTACTCTTTAATTTTCACACTTTTTCTGTGCTCTCCTCTCATGAAAGAACTCTGATTTCCAACCACATTTCTGCACCAACATATAAAATACATATTTTTTCTATCTTGATCAAACCTCCATCTCTGAGATCTGGGCGTTCATACGGACAGACAGACGGACATGACTCGGCTGTTGATGCTGATCAAGAATATATATACTTTATGGGGTCGGAGATGCTTCCTTCTGGATGTTACATACTTTTGCACAAACTTACGTTACAGAGTATGAAAAGTACACCCTGCCTTTTGCATAGATCGAACAAAGTAAAGATATTAATGGCCCCTTCGAAAGAGTTAGGCGTCGCCAATTCCCTGACCGACCCCCCAGCGACCCCTAAAGTGGGGGCCTAATTAAAAATACTTCGATTTACCTTACACTTTACTTGAACACGGAAAGCATGCGGCGCTTCCATTTACACACGTATTACAATACACGATTTAAAACCAAAAATTTAGATCGACTTGCTGAAGCAGAATTCACCGACTTTGTTCACTTCGCTTTTGAGACTCCGCTCATTATCTACGGTTGCAGACGCGACGGCGTTTGTGGCGAGGGCTCTTGGTAACCTTGCAAGCCTAGAAAAGTGTTGGGGGGAAAAAGAACATGAAACACAAATCGATTACACACACACACACACTTTTCACTGCCACTCACCATGCGCCGATAACGATCTTTCTTCTCCTGTGGCATCCGGCACCAAGCCCGGGCCGCCTTTTGGATCAAGTCTTTGGGCTTTAGGCCGCAGTGTTTACGGCGATATGCTCTAATAAAGTTAAGATAGCCATTGTTGGTGACCGGCCCGGGCTTGCTGCAACGCTTTCGTTTGGAAGAGCATGAGCGTTTCCTGGGCTTGCGACAAGCCGGCTTACGCTTGGGGGCACAGCTGCGTTTTCTGGGCTTTTTGGCTGGACATGCCCCAGCCGATGGATCAGTAGTGTCACAATCCTGAATATCGTGGCTACGATAATCACTTTTACTGGCCGCTACGCGAAAACGTTCTCTATCATGACAGCTCAACTGCTGTTTCCAGCATCTAACGGCTTCCGTGGTGCAGCGAAATGTGCTCAAACTACCGTTACGTTTACGAAATTCACTCATAAAGAGATCAAATCCAATATTATTCAGAGATCCAGGGCGTCTGGTCTTCTTGGACACAGAAAATGGCATTATATAAATTTGCTGGTTCTGGAAATAGAAAGGAAAAATGGGTAAGTAGCCGTTTTCAAATGCACTCCTGCTGCTGCTGTTTGTTGTTCATCATCTGTCGGCAATGCCATCAAATGCCACAATATATCTCCAGCCGGGCCAGGCATATAATACTATTTATTTGCCATATAATTGGCCCTTTTGTTGAATACGATCACACACTGCCCCACCCACTCCCACACACTGCACCATCTCCATAAGATGAATTTCAACTTGGCATGCAAAGGCAACAGCGGCCACAAATGGGCCGAACATAATGCAAAAGGCAGAGACAGCAGCAGGAGCAGCAGGCGCACACACCCACAGCAGGATATAAATCAAAATTAATGCATGGCCATAATATCAAAATAAATATTTTTCAAAATTCATAGAGGAATAGAATATTGTATAATTTAAGCAAAACAAGAGATGAATATGTATATAAATATATCTTGAATCTATGTGAATTATGCAGCCAATGTTGACAACTGAATAATTATATCCTTTGCTCATTAGTTACCAAAGGAGGTCGCTCTGTGAACCCAAAACTAAACCTAGACCTAAACCATAGCTGATAGTTCTTTGTACATATTCCATATCCTTCAGATGACTAATTTCCATTGTCAGCCACAGCTCCAGTGACTTGGACAAACCATAAGAGGCGTAGGTGCCCACAGATTTCCCATGTGGCAAGTGACTTTCCCCCAACAATTAAATAAACAGTCTGTAATACTTATTGGTTCAAGTCCTTTGGAACCAACTGCCGGTGCCACACTCTCTGCTCCTGCTGCAGTTTGCAACTGTAAAGTGATATTAATTATGGGCTTTTGTTGCACTTGCCACCAGACGCAATTCAGAGTCGCCTGTCGCCTGCATTGCTCAGGATTCTGGCTGAGGCAGAGCCTCACAAACTCGGGCAAATGTTTCCATTCTACTCACTGATTAAGTGACTTTGGGGCATGACACAACTCTGCGGCTTTTGGCCACTCACTTTGTCTTTCTATTCCTGCCTGGACAAACGAAATTTGTCGTAATTAATGGTGAACAATGTGTACAATAAGGGGGTGCACAGGAGAAGTGGGGAGGGGGTACACAAAATGGAAAATAAATCAAAGTGAGTCTCTTTGAGTGAAAGTTCGAATGTTTATGAAATATGGAATAAGCCGGTAAGTATTATGCAAGACGCTATTTTTAGCAGGCAGAATATTTCTTAGTATGCATTTCGATTCCCTACAGGAAATTCACTAGACATAAAAATGATTGAAAATGTAAAAGAAATGCCTGAGGTGACAGTTGACCTACACAATTTATTAATAAAGCTATGATTGTTGAACAAAAACTTCCGAGATCTCACCTAAATCTAAATATATTTAACTGCAACTGCAGTAAAAGCTGCAACCAAAGAAGAACAAGGTACTGATTTTACATGTTCAGGTCCATTCGGGCTTAATTGAATATTACAGAACATAGGAAATACCTAAATACTAATAGGTCGGTGCCAATAGCTGGTAAAGGTGGCCGGATGTGAAAGCAAACACTGAAGAAAGTATATCCAAAACCAAGAGCCGATTTCACATCTTCTACATAAAACTATCCGTCACATAAAATCTATTCTCATCTGACAACTATCTGGAAGAAAATGGCCTTAGTACTGGAAAATCTCTTCTTATCTGGTCCATATTCTGAGTCGGTTTTTGTGTTAACGATGCGTTTTCAAATGAACTAAATACGAATATCCGAAGAATATCGGTCCTGTTTCCAATTCCATGTCGGGTTTCGTGTAAAGGAGAATGTCTGTGGTTACTAGCTCAGGTCGCCTCTTTTTGGGGATTTCCCAACCAAAAGTTTATATGGCAACGTTTACACGAAAACCGACTCGGGAATTGTAAACAGGGCCGATTATTTTAAGATGAGAATGCAAGAAATCTGGCATAGCAGATGGTTTTGCACTTACCCCGAGTGGCGAACCAAAATGAAGAAGTACGGGTGGAATCGGTGATTGTTGCGACCAGCTTGATGGTTTTGCACTTGAATGGCAATATATATCTAAATTAGTCCAACCCGGTACCCTGAGTATTATAAGTGTGTGATGTTTACTGGTCTCACAATTTGGTTTAGAAATGCATGGGGTTAATGAAAAAAAGGGCCCTAGAAACCTTTTATAACTTACCCCGATTGGCGATTGAGACCAAAGCAGCTGATGGTTTTTGCACTTGAATGGCACAATGATTTAGTCCAAGCCGGTGCCTGGTATGGTGAATAAAATTATCTAAAAATATAAGAAAAATGCTTAGAAGTGTGTGATGTTGACTCTACAATTTGTATAAGAATGAAATGCCTGGGGTGCCTGGTTTTTGTACAGATGAAAAAGGCAAGGGTTGCTATGATAAAATGTTCAATCTAAATGAACAAATTGAAGAATGCATTTCCAAAACCAAAGGCCGATTTCATATAGAGCTATCTGTCAAATCGTCCCGTAAATGTCGTAGTACACAAAAACGGCTCTTCAGTGATTCGTTACGTTTGTGAAAGCTGCACTTACCCCGAATGGCGATATTTATAGGTTCAAAAAGAAAGCAAATTCTCCCAACACAGGTGGTGTAGTCGGTGATTGGCGATTGCGACCAAAGAAGACGATGGTTTTGCACTTGAATGGCAATATATATATATTAGTCCAAGCCGGTACCTGCTTTTCCCCAACAATTTGTCGCGAGTAAAATAATCTAAAAATAAAAAAAAATGTATAATAAGTTTTTTGATGTTGACTGTTTCACAATTTGGATTAGAATGAAATGCTTGGGGTGCGAGTTGAACTACAAAATCTAGCAAGGGTTGCTATGATTAAATTTTTCTTTCTGATATTTCGTAAAATTTCAATAACGAAAGCGTAAGTTAAAGTCGGCCCTGCCCGACTACGATCTACCCGATGGAAAAACAAGACAGGAAGGCACATCCGAAACTTGGTGCAAGAGTTGCTGCCAGCAAGCACAGAAGCAATTGGCGTGTATTTAAAGACGTGAGATGAGGCATGAACCACGAACTAGATGCCAGGAAGCACAGAAACAGAAGCAACTGGAGAGCATTTAAAGACGCGGATGACCACCTTATGCGGTTTTGATTTACATATCAGGCCAATGAAGCCCATTATACTAAGAAGCAAAGAACCACTTCAATAAATTTAATACCAAAATATGTTCGAGATTGAGAAGCTGAGGGGAATGAAAAGACGAAGGTATGTCGCATTGAAAAGGAACAATAATTGCTTGCAACAGCAACATCAGTCTTTAAATCCGAAGATGTATGTATTCTCTTGCAAGCTTAGATATTGGCGTCCTTCGCGATGAATTTCTTACCAGAATGAACCAAGAACCTGTCCTACGAAAAAGGTGAACACAAACGGGATGCGAAAGACAGATGGGAAAAGGTGGGTAAAAGAACTGTTGACACGGGAGCAATGAAATGTAAGCAAATAATATCGAAATTTCTTAGCCCAACTTGGCACTTTGCTTTTTCAAACAATTTCTTACAAGTAAAAAAAAGAAATGGTTGATGTTGACTGTCTCACAATTTGGATTAGAATGAAATGCTTGGGGGTGCGAGCTAAGCTATACAACCAAGCAAGGGTTGCTATGATTAAAAATTTTTCAAATTTATATTTTGATATTACGTAAAAATGAAAAAAAAGCAAGGGTTGCTATGATTGAAGATTGGATATTTCGGTATGATATTATATTTGTTCATCTCACACTGAGGATTTGTGGACTAGTTCTTTTGGGGTGGTGTCCTTGCGCCTTGAACTATACCTCATATTGGTGGTGTGGGAATAGCAGTTTCATCTTATGTCGCAATCGACTGAAAGTACGGTAGAATTTACTTAGATCAAATCATTTGCGATTCAAAATATTCTATATGGTCATGGCCGACCGCAATTTGATTTTTTCATAATTCGCGATTCCTCGAGGACATTTTTTTCAAAATTTTTGGAACATTTACCGGCTCTGGTAAAGGCGGGCTTATAAAGAAAATCGCTGGCATTGCTTTAATGCCCCGTGCAAACCAATTAAGGTAGGTCCTTATCATAACAAATGTTTATGACGCTTTTGATTAAGAAAATTGACGCAGCAACGTCGAAGTACTAAAATACAGCCCAGGGAGACCAGAACAAACAAGACAACTTGCAAGGAAGCGGACAAAATAGGTGAGTGGAATGGGCGACGAGTGATTATCATTAGGCGCTCGAGTGGATGCCATTTAGCACGCACCAGCAGCAGCAACAACAGCAGCAACTGCAGCAGATGCAACAATGTTTGAGTAATTGTTTGCCATAGCCGCTGCAACAGCAACATCACAGCAGCAGCAGCAGCATCAGCAGATGCATCGAAATTTGCATGCAAGTTCCTCCCCCCCTCACCGATTCGTGCTGCTGCTGTTGTCGGCACACGTAACTGAACACAGCGGCAACAACTGCAGCAGTAATTGCAACAAACAATTAGCGTCACTTGGATTTATGTTTACGAGCGGCTGACTTGACATTTTCAGGCAGGACTATATCCCCACCAACAGTCCTGGTCCTTCAGTCGATCAATTAAAAAAGGGAATGATGAAAAAGTAAGGAGCTTCTCTCTTATGATTTATGTAATTGCCACCTTTGGTTGCAACGGACAACCGTCTAGCTAGCTAGGCCTAGCCGCGGACTGCCTCCATTCTTTAATGAATGTTGTTTTGCAGCATGTAAATGACGTCATTACAAGACAAGGGGGGCGTGGCTGGGTTGTCAGCAAGGCAAACGCCCAAAACTGGTTTGAGTTTTCTTACTGCACTTACCCGACAGAATATTGGTGAAATTTATTAGACCAAAATAATTCTTGGAAATGAAATAAAATCTCTAAAAATGTTACTAAGAATTGGTGTTGGATGTTGACTGTCTCACAATTTGGATTGGAATGATGTGCTTGGGGTAAGAGTTGAACTACACAAGGTGGAGGATGAATAAGGCAGGGATTGCTGTGATTGAAAATTTGGTTTTTCCAAAATATTCTATAAAATTAAACTAAAAACTGCGTGATGTTGACTGTGTCACTATTTGAATTGGAATGAAATGCAAAGATGCAAAAGACAAGGGTTGCTATGATAAAATGTTCAATTTAAATGAACAGAATGAAGAATGAATTTCCAAAGCCAAGGGCCGATTTCACATATTCTACATAGAGCTAACTGTCACTTATCTTATCTGGAACATAAGAGCTATCTAGAAGATGAAAAATCGGAAAGAAAGAAACCTCTTCCATTGAACTGCAATGGAGAAAGCAACACAGGTTAGATTCAGCGTCGAAAAAGAATCACAAGGGGCATAATTTTCCAGTACTTGAGGGGAGAAATCAGCTATTGGTGATTCTGGCGTTTGTGAAAACAGCGACCAAACAAGCAGATAGTTTTGCACTTACCCCGAAATGGCGAACCAATATGAAGAAAGCAAATTCTCCCAGCACAGGTGGTGGAGTCGGTGATTGGCGATTGCGACCAAACAAGCTGATGGTTTTGCACTAGAATGGCGCGATATATATATGTCCAAATTGGCACTTGGTTTTCCCAAACAATTTCGAGTAAAATAATCTAAAAATATAAGAAAAATACTTATAAGTGTGTGATGTTGACTGTTTCACAATTTGGATAAAAATGAAATGCTTGTGGTGCGAGTTGAACTACACAATCTGGCAAGGGTTGCTATGATTCAAAATTTTACAAATTTTTATTTGATATTACGTAATATTTCAAAAACATAGAAGCCTTTGCCGAACTAATCAAAACGCGAAAGCTTAGCTAACTTCGTCTGTGCTAAAGTTTTTATACCCTTGCAAGTGCTCGCTTAAATATTTGTAAAAAATACTCGTTTTCCCATTTTCCGATCGATCGTTCGTATGGGAGCTACATGATATAGTCATCCGATTTGGCCAAAAATTTGGAAAATTGTGTAAAAGCATATGAAACATTTAAATACAAAATTCCAGGATGTTACCATTAAAAACAAAAAAGTTTTTCTAAATAAGAGTGCTTTTTAGACCCATCTTTTGTATGGCAGCTATACCATATGGTTGTCCGACTTTAATAAAACTTGGTAGAATTATAAAAAAATATTAAAAACCTACGATTACAAAATTTGGAGACGTTTCCATTGAAAAGAAAAAAGTTTTTCATACAAAAACTAGTTTTCCGACCGATTGTTCCCATGGGACCTACATGATATAGTCATCCGATTTGGCCAAAAATTTGGAAAATTGTGTATAAGCATGTGAAACAAAGAAATACAAAATTGCAGGATATTACCATTAAAAAGAAAAAAGTTTTTCTAACTAAGACTGATTTTCACACCGGTCTTTTGTATGACAGCTATACCATATAGTTGTCCGATTTTAATAAAACTTGGTAGAATTATAAAAATACATAGAAAACCTACGATTACAAAGTTTGGAGACGTTTCCATTGAAAGAAAAAATTTTTTCATCCTAAAACTAGTTTTCCGAACGATTGTTTCTATGGGAGCTATGAGATATAGTCATCCGATTGGGACACAAATTTGCAAAATTGTGTAAAAGCATGTGAAACATTACAATACAAAATTGCAGGATGCTACCTTTGAAAACAAAAAAGTTTTTCTAACTAAGACTGTTTGTCAGACCCATCTTTTGTATGGCAGCTATATCATATAGTTGTCCGATTTTAATAAAACTTGGTAGAATTATAAAAAAAACATGGAAAACCTACGATTATAAAGTTTGGAGACGTTTCCATTGAAAAGAAAAAAGTTTTTCATCCTAAAACTAGTTTTCCGAACGATTGTTTCTATGGGAGCTATGAGATATAGTCATCCGATCCGGTCGGTTCCGACATATTAGCAGTGTGCAGCAAAAAGAAGACTCTGTGCAAACTTTCAGCTCGATTGCTTTAAAACTGAGAGACTAGAGTTCGCGTAGAAACAGACCAACAGAAGGACAGACGGACTGACGGACGGACAAGCGGACAGACAGACGGACAAAGCTTAATCGACTCAGCTCGTCACCCTAATCAAGAATATATATAGTTAATGGGGTCGGAAATGAACATTTCTATGCGTTGCAAACTTCCCTTTGCAAGGGTATAAAAATAGATACAACAATTATCGTTATGTGTGAAGAAGGCAAAATGTGCCTTGAATATGCAATTTTTCGCTTCTGCAATATGATTTATGAAGCTAAAGAGCTCTAAAACTAAGCAAGTACACAAAAGCAACAGCAACAAAGCGCTCAGATGAACATCATCCCTAACTGAACCTATCAGTTCGAATACCATAACCTTCATTACCTTAAATGGATGGAATTGAGCGCAGCCCGCTCTACCAAAAGGCAATCCTCATTTATCCGATCCTCATTTATACGATCCTTTACTCATCACTAGACTGAAAACAAAACTAAGGGCCGACTTATAATCTTCTACATAGAGCTATCTGTCACATAAAGCTACAAATAACAGAGCAAAATCTATGTTTTCTGACACATATCTATCTATATCTATGTAGCAGATATGAAATCGGCCCATAGTGAATGAAACTAGCCAATTGAAGGTGGATACACCTCCGAAAGTCAAATCCTGCCATTTTCTATCAAACTAAACAAATACCTAGATTTAATCAGTTGACGCCGCCGGATACTTATTCCCGTTGGGAGGATAAAACATCCTGGCATAAATTATGCCAAATGTTTTTTTATTTTTATTATTTTCATTCCCCTCCCCCGCAAAACTACAAACAATTTTCTTTGGCGGGTTTATTAAAATTTCAAGCCGCAGGCCGTGTGTGTGTGGAGGTTTTCTATTATCTGCAAAATGTTATATGATTTATTATGTGCGGGTTCAAGTTTATGGTGTGGCCATAAATTGTGACCCTTTGCCGTTGCCCTTGCCAGCAGTTAAGTCAATTAATTGGCTTTAGATTTATTAGTTTTTTCTCTCCCATGTGCCCTGATTTATTGTGCTTAGAGTAATATCAACAAAAGCCAACAAAAACAAAAAATAAAAACAACCGAACTGAACCGAACCGAACCGTACGGGGAAATGCTAAATGCTTCAACTTGACTTTAGCACGCACCCAGGATGAGTCCAGGGTGACACGTGTGTGTGTGTGTGTGTGTGGGTGTGGCATTTGCATATAAATAGATATGTCAGTTTAAATATGAGACACACTCACACACACACATGAGGCTTGGTTTTGCGTTTCGCTTTCGTTGTTGTCGCCTGCGGGGCGTAAACTTCTTCGCGTGCTACAGAAAAAAAAAAACCAACAAAAATGCTATTCAAGTTCCTTGTTGGACATTTTCCATTAAATTAGTCTTAGTGTCAAATGTGACACATGAAATGATGGGTCGCATAGGCAGAGTCCTTTCCACTGTTGTCATTGTATTGTACTAAATTATTCACTGGGTCAAAAAAAAAAAGCGAAACCAAATGCGAGTGAAGAGCCGAGAAGGCAGTTTACGAGATAAACTGTCAAAGGTTGGCAGGAAAGTAGTGGGAGTGAAGAGGGGGGGGGATAGAATTGAGTTGGGACTGTTAAAAATACATTCGTTTTCCATAGATTCTCAAGTGGACTCCACCTGCCCAGGGAACAGAGCGATGCATACGCAAAGCTGCTGGCTAACGTGAGCAGCGATCTTCCCTGCATTAATATCTGACGTATTGAGGAATGAACGCAAAACGCTATGCGAAAGACTGAGAAAAAGCCAGTAAGGGACAAACAAAACTGAGATGGGAAAAGCACAAGAACTGGTCAAGGAAAGTTCAGACACAGAAACAACTGGCGAGCATTAAAAGACGCGGACGACACCCTTAAGGGGTTTTGATATACATATCAGGAAAATGAAGAAGAAAACAAGAATTTGTATATTTTCTTATTGTACTTACCCCGAATAATAGCGTAATTTATTAGCCCCACTTGGCACTTGACTTTTTCACACAATTTCTTGAGAGTAAAATAAATTCACTAAAAAATATAACTAAAAAATGGTTGATGTTGACTGTCTCACAATTTGGATTAGAATGAAATGCTTGGGGTTCGAGTTGAACTTCACAATGTAGAAACGAAAAAAGCAGGGGTTACTATGATCAATAATTATTTTAAATTTTATATGTGGTAAAAAGAATTTGTTGTACTCTGTACCAAAGGTAAACAGAATATATTCAGTTTTGTGCAAAGAAGGGAATCATTTGCAACCCTTCAAAAGCAGGGGTGCCCAACAGCTTCTTATGAGTGCGTTTTTACTCACACAAGCAAAAAAAAAAAAAATCAGAAACAACAACTACCACAAGAAAACGAAAGAGAAACCCGATTACTGCCGGTTGTGTGTGTGGCTGTCTGATACAGTGCTGTCAGCACGTATTGTTGTTGTCTTTAGTTCCGCAAGAGCAGCCAGCCTATGCCTATGCGACAGCCCTATGTGCACTTGGCTGAGGCGTTCGCGCATTATAACAACATTAGCGCATGAAGCGTATAAAGCTTGGGCATCGCTGCTTTAAAGTATTAATATTCTTGATCAGCATCAACAGCAGAGTCTATATGGAACTGTCCGTATGGACAAGCAGATCTCAGATGTGAGGCATAAATATGCTTCCTATACTTGCCAGCAGGTCAAGTATATTACAAATCTTTATTAAAAAGTTTTCCAACGTCAAATCTCCACAGTTTTATGGGTGGAAAGTTCTTCGAATCTTCTGAATGTATTTGGTAATCAAAATTATTGGTAAAAATTGGATAAACAGGATTCGAGCTATGAGCAAAATAATGCTCACTGCAACAGCGTAGTAGCTGTACTTCTTTTTACTTTTACCTTCTATTGTAGCATCAAAGATCTAATTAAGCATACATTTTCGTTAGTGCAGAGCAGATTAACACAACTGGAAGGTAGCGCAACCGGATTGGCATTTCCTCATGCGCGAAAAGTTATGGAGCCCCATGGCTGGAGCAAACACTTGGAAAACTCAGAGCCACACAGTCGATATTTACTTTTATTTAAAAAACTTTCGATAGAATTTACTAGCTACACCAGTATACCAGTTCGATATACCGAAATCTACCATTGAATCAGAAATGGAGCAAAAGGACGACTGACCTTGTTGTAATTGTATCATGGGTACAGAATATATAAGAGTCGGGCTTGACCGACTTTCTTACTTGTTTTTAAGAATAAAAGAAGTATCAAAATTTATATCAAATCGTCACTACATTCTTTTTCCATGTGCTTGGAAGACGTAAAGTTACTTAAACATTAAACCTTAAACATTAAACCGTTCCTTCAGTTCCAGGCAGCGTCAGTCGCCTTTGAGTTTTGGCAATTGTAGGACGCATCATGTGCGGAGTAAGAACCGAATCTGATCCTATCGTAACTGCATGGCAAATGCAGGAATGACAATTCGAGCCCTGAGAAGACGGCCTAAGCCATCTCGTTTTACTCAGATTTGATAGTTAGCTCTCTCGAGCGTTTGATAGTCGTGTGCGCTAAGGTGCAGACAATGGTGAATTCAGTTTTTGAAATACTGAGTTCAAAACTCAGCTCAGTAAAAAAACAATTATTAATTGATAAATTTACAATCAATCACAGCTTAAAATAAAAGGAGGTGTGGAGGTGGTTGGTAGTGTTCTAGGTCCTTTCTTTGGTATCTTCCATTCTAATTCTTTGAGAGTTAAGTTCGATTGTACTTATTGATTGGTAAACTGGGATCAAAATGTGGAATTCTGTCGGCTTTTGGTTCCGGAATCAACCCATTGTTGTTATCGATTTGACATGAGTTGAAATCGAATGGCTGGATATGATCGTTCAGTGTACCTTTATGTAATTCAATCGAACCTTGCAGAAGTGCTGGTTAACAAAATGGTCTAAGGTCCGGCTTGACCTCTTAACCTTCGATTAGTAATACATTTTCAAGGAAACACTTCCATAGTTTCAGAGCAGACAGCATTAAAAGCCGTGGAAGGCGACTGGTTGACAAAAGAAGAATTAATTTTGGAATTTTTCTTTAAGGAAATAGGGCTTATTCGGTTTTCTTTATACAAGCTAGTACTTCAATTCTACCAAAGCCTCCAAAACCATTAAAAAAAAGGCCCAAGAAGACTACACAACAAACCTTTTATCAGTGTCAGCTCATGACAATTACCATCTTCCTAGTCTCTAAGGTGCTAGTCACCAGCTAGGTAGAGGGCATAACCTTAAAACCGGAAGCCAGAGACCCAACTAGGCTTTTCCTATTAGCAAAGAACTAGTAGAGATATAATCCCTTACTTTAAAAATGCCCTAAATGTTCTTGGACCAACTCAAGTACCTTTTGGTACAGAGCCATAAACACTAAACTTTCTTAAAATTTCTTTCATATTTTATCTATATTTTACTGAACAGCAGTCGAGCATTACTGGTACAATTTGTAGATCTTTCTTAATTTATTTGCATACCTTTAAAGAAAAAAAACCGCACTGCAACTCAATTGTGAATCAGCATGACATTTTCATTTGCAGCTTCAAATTAAGCAATGACAAATATGAGTTCTGGCTCAAAGCTTCTGCTGACCCACGGGGGTCTCATGGGGTAAGTGCCACCCGCTGGTATTTGCCGGGTACCAGCTGGGCCCCGGGGCCAAGCAAAAGGGTTAATTTACTTGGAAAGCTCTTCAAATATGCGAGCAATTGTGCAATTGTGCAGATTTTTATCAGCAGAAATTGCCAACTAAAATTAATAAGAGAAATAAGTTTACCATTTCCTGTCGATGCCAGAAAATGCTAGAAAAATGCCAACTAATAGTCTATTGTCGATAGACATTCCAATAACTGTACAACATCCGGGTGCCACACAATGGCAAAAACGTTTCCAATTTCAATGGCGAAATATTTTTATTTCGACATGAAAATATTTTTAGCAGCCTTTTGTATGTGATATCTAAGCGACTCTTCACCTGGCGAAGACCAGATAACGCACACACACACACGCACACACACCCACACACACACACAGGAATACTGAAAAAAGAGAAAAGAAAAATTCAATCTTAATCCAGTGGCTCGGTAGGAAATTTTTTCCTTCTACAGACATAAAAAAAATTGATGCCATGCACTTGGACCCCTTGCTGGATGGTGAGGGGGTGGGGCTGGAGGGACGGCAGCTTGGTTGAATGAAGCCAGTGACGTATGCACTTGACTTGACTTGCACATTTGCGGTAGAGAACTCAATTCTAGCCAAGTAAGTAAAGCCAAATCCAAAGAAAAATAGTTATTGTTAGACCAACGGCAACGAGGAAGGCAGTAAGTAGCTTTATTATGGGATTTTAAGTTATTACACTGAGCGGCAGCGGGAGGGGGGGCCCAGATGACAGCGGAGGACATTGCGAACACTCACATATGCAGCTCTTTGCACTTCAATGAGAGGCTTAGCAACCTGATGGGATGATGTGATGACTCTTGCCTGTAGGCGAATTTGTCAACATGACTTCGATTGAGACCAGAAGGATGCACATAAACTGTTTGCCTTCAAATGATTTATTCGGCTTTAATTTGACTGAAACGAGAACAGAACATTCGTTGAGGAAACCAAACAAAGGGTTTTCCAATAATCACATACATCCTGTCCGCACACAAGTAATTTCGCTTGATTTCTGTTTCAATCATTAAAACGCTCTTTCTCCATAATTGACAGCGCTTTGATATTTGTTTTCCCCCAAAACCCAACCAAAGGGATAATCCAACCAACCGGAGGTTGGCTCTACCAACACACACACACACACACACACAAAATCGATAGACAACAATACATAGCCAAATCCCCATGTCGTTTTCCTGTAGCCACATGAAAGCCAAAACTTACAACGCAAATTTTCTTTGATTGATGCGCAAATCAGCAAATCAATTGGAATGCCAAAAAATAAATAAATACAAAAAAAAAAAGTGCAAAATAAACTAACTGAGGAATGTGAAGCGAATGCCAGGTGGAAAGGTAGAGACGACGAACTTTTTACACTAAATTTGCATATCAAATGCCCGCAGGTGGATGGATGCCAGTTGTGGGTGTGGTGTGTGTGTGTGTGTGTGTGTGTGGTCGGTTACATCTGATTTTGATGCGTGATTTGTGCAAGCAAATAAAATGTATGCACAAAATGTAACAGCAACAGTACAACAACAACAAAAATAGCTGCCTGATGAAGTAACATGGCCAATGTGAGAAGAACTGAAAAGGTCCAAGTGAATCTGAGGAACATGAAGGGGGAAAGTGGAAATGTCCCCAAGGCAGGCGCTGAGATGCCATTTCAACTGCACGCACGCAACTGCAAAAACCTGACGAGACACTCAAATCTTTGCCTTAAAACTTGCTGAAGTGTTGTGGCACAGTGGTTAGGGAATGGCATTTGGAGTAACAAGGCACAAGGATTGCATTTTATGAATTAGCCTAACGAATTAAGCAGAATATTCAGTTTAAGCAAAGCAAGGATACAAGTCCTTAAAATTCTGCTGTTCAGTCCAAGTCTACGGTTCGATTCGGCCAGTTCCGGTATAAACTTGGTTCACAAATTCTTAGTTAAAAGATGTTTGTCCATATTTAGTTTTATTTTATCAATGACAATTCTATCATATTCTTGATCAGTAGGAAATATAAAAGAAAGTTAATTTCGGCTCTGCTGAAGTTTCCACTGAAAACATGCAAGTTTTTCTCACCACGAATACTTTTCTGACACAACTTTTCTATGACAGCTATACTCTACAACAGTCCGATTTCGACACAACTTAGTGGACCCATGTGAAAGCAAAGCAAACTAAGAAATACAAAGTTTGTAGGCGTTTTCTTTGAAAACAAAAAAGTTTTTCTCACTAAAACTAGTTACTCGACCAGTCGTTCCTATGGCAGCTATAATCTATTGTCATCCGTCATGCCCATTTTAAAAAGGTTAACATTGAAAACAAAAAAGTTTTTCTCACTAAAACGACTTTTCTAACCTTACTTTTGTATGGCAGCTATTCTATACAGATGTCTGATTTGAACTAAACTTGGTAAAATCATGAAGAATCATAGAAAACTAGTAAATACGGAGTTTGGAGATGTTTGCATTGAAAACAAAAAAGTTTTTCTCACTAAAACTAGTTTTTCCAGCGATCTTTCATATGGCAGCTATATGATATAGTCCGATCCGATCCGGCCGGTTCCGACAAATATGCAGCGGATTTTTAACAGAAGACTCCGTGCAAAGTTTGGTGAAGTTTGTTTTAAAACTGACGGAGTAAATCGCATAGAAACAGACGGACGGGCAGACGGACAAGGATTAATCAACTCAGCTCCTCATGCTGTTCAAGAATATATATACTTTATAGGGTCGGAGATGCTTCCGTCTAAGCGTTACAAACATTTGGACAATTTCAAGGGTATAAATAATATAAATATAAATACAACAAATATAAATATATAATATAAAGGGTATACAAATTCAAGAGAAGCGAGTTCTTAGTTCGATTTCAAAGTATGTAAGATTGAGCACAAAATAGACTCATAATCCTAGCTCCACAAAGTATGCAACATAAAATGCGCATTATTTCTAAGCGAGTCTGTTCTTAAAATTCCCAACTGGTTCTAGCACTTTTGTTAAGAAGTGATGGTATATTTCAGAACTATGGTAGCTCTAACTTGCTATTTGGTTATGGCCTTTGGATATTTGCAGTCTTCTTTGGTTCAATATAGAAACCTTGTTTTATAACGAAATGAGAATAGCTTTAGAATATTATGGGTTCAAACCAAGAACATTTTGTACTTATTTGAAATTCTCTTAATTTCTTTATAAAATGTTTTTGGGGTGGATGGACGTTAAATAAGAACGTTTTGTACTTTTTTTGTGAGATAATCGGGCTTGACTTGAGACCCTTAGAACCTAAAAATATTCTCAAAAAGATTCTATATCCCAAAATAGTTTCAAATCAAGTATTACGGGATTGAGAATGTGTTACTTGTCATAAGAATTTTGTACTTTAATCAAATATTAACCAACTTGCCTTACTATGGACACCGTTTGTACTTAATTCAAGTACAATGTTCTTGGTTGTTATTGTGAATATGTACATATTTGCTGTTGCGAAATAATTCTTGATTAATGCCCTTCAAAGTATGCAAACTTTATTTACTTAAATTATTCTGTATTAAAATGAAGCCCGTGCAAGTCTATCATAGATTTTCGACATCTTCAATCTAAAATATGTACTTGACCAAAGTAAAGATTTTCATATGGCATAGCATACTTTAAAGGGCATTAAGCATGACATATTTTGTGTATATAAACGTAGTAACAGAAGAGCATCGACTTTCGATTCCCCAATAATCCTTATTTTTAAATATATTCTAAAAATAAATTAAAGTCCCAAAATTTCAATAAATTTTGGTCTGCATTTCCCCATATTCATTCCACGGTGCGGTGGCTGCTTTGTTTTTACATGTAATGGCATTTTAATTGCGCGCTACAACTCAGCCAAGTGTCTCTCAATTAAAAGTGTCTGCTTGGCTCAAAACGACATCCTCGTTGTCTCCGTCTCCAGTTTGGGCAACGGGGGAAAAGGAAAAATGATGTCAGGCACATGTCGTAATTTGCCGCAGAAGGCGCGGCGATCCCCGACCACACACACACACACACACACACACACACACACACCCACACACAAGCACTGTTAATTATGCAAGGCAAGCGGCGTGCTCAGCGAGATAAGAAGCAACGCAGCTTCCTGTAGCATCCTGGTCGAATTTAAGCATTCCATTTAAGAGCAATCAGAATTAATGTTTAGGCAAATTTAAGTGAAAATAAAGGAAAATTTTGTGTATGTTTGTAAAAAATACGGAAGTGGCTGCAGCAGTCAGCCATGGGGAGAAGGAAACAGCATCGGACTTTCGACAAGAACCCAAGAGCCTGAGGGAAGAGTTGCACCCGAGAAGCTTGGGCTTAAGTCACCATGCCCCAGAAGATTTTCACAGGTCGCAGGTGGGTTGACAGCCTTAAAATAAGGGAGTACCAATTCACTAGGCTTCAATCCATCCGTCCACCAGTGGCAGTCCAAGCCCACATCCAGGTGCTTTCTTATCTATCGCTGGTTTTTGGCTGCCTTCTTTGGTTCGGGGGTGGTGAGCTGCGCTTTCTTATTTTTCCATAAAGGACTTTGGTTTATCTACTTAACAAATTGGGGCTTCATGTTGTGTGGCCTGACCAGTGTCAGTGGAGCTATATATACCACCATACATCATTGTAATACAGAGCGAATGGGTGAGTTGAGTTGGGAATTTTATACATTTTTAATTTTTCCCCCCAAAACCCAGCCAAGCACACAAACCTGACTAAATTCTACTGGGCCTGCTACTGGACCAACTTGATTCTATCAAATATCATTGGACTTGTCTATTGGACACTGATTCATCCGAAAATAAAGCATATCATTAGTGCCGACGAAGTGACCACTGTGTACAACCTGTGGACCCATGCTTTACCCAGTATTCTCTTCACGGTGGATCATATGATAGTGGCACATCCCTCTCGATTTTTGCATCACATCTACCCGTTGGGGGTGGGTTGGACCTATGCGGCGTTCAGTGTCATCTACTATGCCGTGGGTGGTCTGAGTCTGTGAGTGTATGAAAGCATTCTAAAAAAAAAAAAATCACTTAAAGCAATTCTTTGTTGTAGTCGCGGTCGTGTTTATATTTACGCCTGGCTGAACTATGAAAAGCCCGGACAGGCTATAGCCACCATATGTCTGACCAGTTTGCTGCTGTTGGCCTGCGCCACCCTTCAATATGGTCTATATCGATTGAGGGTCTTTGTAGCACGAAAACTGGGTAAACTTCAGTAAACCATCAGCATAATTGCATTCAAGTGAGGCGTGCCAAAACTTTAAACACGAAAAAACTGAGGGGAAAAACACATTTTGCTTATTTGTCCTCTGATATGTCACTCTTGTTTGTTGTTTACGCCGCTCGCACGTGTCCGGAAAATTAAACCAAATGCAGCCAGCAACCTCTAGCCCCAAACAGCATGTCTTTTGCCCAAGTATCTCTATTCGTTTTGGTGTGTGTGTGTGTGTGTGTGTGTGTGTGTGTGTGTAGGTTTGGGTACGGACGAGTATCGCCCTCTGTTTTTAATGCAAAGCTACCACAAATTGTTATGATAAAGTTTTGTACTCATTTGTTTATCTATTTGTTTGACTTTTCCTGCCATTTTCTTCGTCTTTTTTTTTTTTGGGTATCTCATTCCACCATGCAACAGAGTGAAACTTTTACTGTTTGGTTTGGTGAGGAAAACTAGGGTACAAATTTCATTGAGTTTCAAAATGGTAACAACGTCAATCTGTGGTTGGTGTGTGGATTGAATCTGTACAAGGGTTTATAAAAAACAGAGTTCAACTTGTTTAATGACAAAGACCGCATAACCCTGACCATCAGAGATGCATTTCTTAATTCTGATGCTGAAAGTGAGTGGTAAGTTGCGACTTTGTGCGAAAATCTTGAAGAAAACGCTGCAATTATGTAGTCATTTTGTTAACCATTCGATCAAACTTATTTTCAAAGGTCTGTAAGAAAGTTCAACAAAGATTTTCCACCAATTCTCTTACAATAGATGCACTTTGGGTTGCAAATGAGTGTTCCAAGATGTTGGGAAGAAGTTTACTTTCCAATTCAAACTCATTTCCATAAAAATACTATAAAACCTTACCCTTAAGTCGAAAAACTTTTGAACATAACGTTTCAGGTACTTAACCAATCATTTTGAAAGATCTCTATTGAAATCATTTAAGAAAATTGAACAAATTTTGGTTCATTTGAAAAAAGCTGTTCACAAAATAACACATTTATATCTTCCATTCCATGAAATTCTATATTATGTTTAAAGCTCCATAAGGAACGGCGACTGATGCCAGTCTGAGTGCAGATTCATGCCCTCTAATCAATGTCCCGATACTGATTACAATATTTTCTGTATCCATCCCTCCGTAAGAAATCCATCAGCATACCAGAAAACAGCAGCCAGCCAAGGTCCCTGGCTTAAGGGAGATGACGACGATTAGTAAAAGGCTTTCCAGCGAAAGGAGTCCTGTTTTCTATGCTGCTATGCTGTTTGAGTCTGTAAACCGACTCTGTCACCTCTCCTACTAAAATTTCTGCTCAGAGAAAAAAAAAGGTCTGATTTCTCTCTAAATGCCCACCGCCCCATCAACCAAAATTGAAGTTTACAAAGCCCTTCCACAACACAAACATTATTTTATATTCAGCAGTATTCGTGGACTCCAAAATAAGTGCACAGAGCTTGCCACCACTTTCTGGATACCATGGAGGAGGACACTTACTGCTCTACTGTCTTCCTGGATGTTTGGCAAAGCATTCGGTAGGGAATGGCTTGACAATTTCAGATAAACTATTAGACTAAGACTTAGATCAAACGACGAACGTATGATCATTTGATAAACACAAGGCGTTGCGTTGCATTCCTGCCTGAAATCGGATTCAATTTAGAATTTAGACGTGCGAAAAGAATAATTGAAAAATCGCAAAAATATTTAAGATAGTAAGTACTTTACCATAATATCAAAGTAATCCAACCAAACGAGCTTAAAAAATGTTATGACCCTGCATTTTAAGCATTTTAAAGCTGAAATTACCAAAATATTTAGATGTGATGGACCATTTTCGAAATAAGATTAATGCTCTGTTCTGCTCATCGTTAATCATCACCAACCAAAGATAATTTCACATTTTTTGTGCAGCGTCACTAAGTTATACACGCATATCCCACCCAACATTTGGAAGATCATTATTATAAAAATCGCCTTGATGAGTCTTTTCCGACTCCTTTTGATGATCAAAAAGAGATGCCAATCATATGCTATTAATTGAGACTCGAAAATGTCTCATGAATATGCTCAAAATGTGGTTTAGTGAAATACGGCTAAAAAAAGACTCTCAAGTGACTCGAATATAAGTCTAAAGTGATCAGAAAAACGGGTTATAAACGACTCTTCACGAAGTCTCGCTGCTAGGGTACCATTTTCTCCCGACAACAGTATCATTTACGATCAGAAAACGAGCCCATTTTTGACTATTTTAATCAGATCGAGGATTCTAAAAAGGCTCGAATGTGATCAAAAATATGATAAAATGTTTGCTGGGATGCAACCACCCACCCAACTTTTGGAAGATCATTTAAACAAAAATGAGTCCTTTTCGATCATTTTAGATGTTTAAAGTGAGATTTCTTTCAAATTAGTTATTAAGATTACAAGAAGACTGTAAAATTACACATGCAAATGCTCAACAAGTGATTTATTGAAATATGACTTGAAGAAGACTCGCAAATGAACCAAAAATGAGTCTAAATTGCTTAGAAGAATGAGTTATAAGCGACTTAACAAATTTATCATTTAAGATCAAAAAAAAGATCGTGTTTATGATTATCATAATCAGACTGAGGACTCAAACATGACTCGAATGTAAACAAATATTGCCTAAAATGTTTGCTGTGCACCAACCCAACATTTGGAAGCATATTTTAATTAAAATCAGCTTGATGAGTCCTTTTCGAGCCTCTTTTTGTTGATAAAAAGATATTTCTATCATTTAAAACTACAAGAAGTCTCATGCAAGATAGCTAAAATATGATTTAATGAACTTTGACTTGAAAAAGATTTGTAAATGACCCAAAAATGAGTCAAAACTATTTAGAAGAAAGGGTTAGAAACGGCTCTACGCGAAGAGTCGCTGCCTTGAGTTTTCTCTGATTATAAATGATACTTTATTCTATCATATTTAGACTCTATTTGAAGAGTCGTCTTCAACGCTCTCTTTTGATAAGTTCCGACTCATTTTCGACTTACTTGCTAACCTTTTTTGGGTGGAATTTTACTAATTTCGGCAAGTGTACTCCACCACACGAGAAGAAAATATCGTTATAACTATGTTCGACCTGCTGTACAGCGATAGGCTAGGTTACAACCCAGGTTTTTTGCCCACTGTGGCACTGTTTCCCTTATTGAAACATAAGAATTTCGATTTAGGCTTTTGTGTGCTCCCAATAACATAAATTTATTTGTTACATATTCCACAGCTGACCCCACTGTTCCGCTTATCTTAATGTTTCTCAACCTCTCAGCCCCTTGAACTAGATGAAAATGCAATTCCAATTGAAGCATCCTTTATTACACATTCTACGACAATTTGAAAGTGACCCAACAAGAATTTCAACTTTGTCACATTTCGAAAATATCTCTCATAGTCTCGTCCAATTTTAAGCATTTTATTTGAATACGTTTCGTTGAGCTTTTAGTGTCGCATTAACAAAGCAACAAAACCGAACGAATGCGTCTACCATTTACCTTTTCCTGTCGTCCTTTCATTGTGCATTCGTCTTGTTATTTTCCCGGTCCGCCTGCTTATTTTATGTGTACAGCAGCAGGAGCAACAAAAACAACTTTGATTGTGGCCTTTGTCCTTGTCAATTTGACTTTTTATTTTAAGTCTACGAATGACAAAAACAACAACAACTTGTTATCGATGTTGTCATTGAGCCATATTTTCTTGGGCAAGGAGCGGGAGGAGCTGTCCCCCCCCCATTGTCGTTCGTCAATGTTTCGCGTGATTGACTTTTCGGGTTAAATTAATTAAGCGTGTGCGTTTTTATTGTTGATTGAATGCTAGGAGCCTTTTTGGGGGCGGGGTCAGACCCATTAAAACCATGCTTAACCCAGGCGATGGTGGTTGAGCTTGGGTTTTAAATGAATTTATGGAGGAAGGGGTTTTAAGTTTTCAAAACAAAAAAAAAACAAAAAACGAATATATTGATTTAATTTATAAAAAGATGCAAACGGAAAGTTTCAGAATGGGGAGGATACACAAAAAAAAAACTATATAATTGAAGCAGGCGAAACCGCCGCTGCCCTTGTCTGCTCTTTTTTTATTTTGACTGCAGCTAAAAGTTTGGCATAAAATTTACTAATTTTATAATGTGGCGGGCAGACATTTATTTCGACGCTAATTACAAACATTTAAACTTTTAATTAGTTTTCAAACCAGCAGCAACAGCAGCAGCAGCTACCCAAATCCAACCAAAGAAAATCAGCATAGAAAAAATGTAAAGATATATATTGGGTCGTGTGGGTGTTGCGTATGCAAATTTCATTTTATATCCAGCTAGGAAACAACATTTCACTACTCATTTATAGCCTGAAGAGTAAAATAAACAAATATATATAAAAAAAAAAAATCATGAAAATGCCATAAACAAATCCCCAGCACTGATTGCCACTCAAACCAGAACAGGAAAAAGATGCAAAAAAAAAAAAGTCAAACTAAAATGGAAATTGGCTTCAAGTGAATGGCCATAAGCAGCTGAGAAGGACGGAAAAGCAAATCAAATTTATTTTTGAGAAAATTCTACATCAAATGTCAACTTTGTCACTGAATGCCTATAAAGCTAATTGAACATGCAAATATGAGATGAGGGAGTGTTGCTGGGGAGTCGATAGAAATTTGACAACTGGGAATATTACAAAATTAGATGGCAGAGAATGTATGTCATTGACGTTGACAGTTTGTGAAGAGGAAATGTACATACAACAAAAAACGAGAAAACTAAGCTAACCTCGTGTGTGCCGATGTTTTTATACCCTACACTGAAATACTCTCTTTGTCCCCATTTCCCGACCGATTGTTCGTATGGGAGCTATATGATATAGTCATCCGATTTGGACAAAAATTTGTGAAATAATGAAAAAGCAAGTGAAACAAACAAATACAAAATTGCAGAATGCTACCTTTAAAAACAAAAAAGTTTTTCTAACTAAGACTGTTTTTCCGACCCATCTTTTGTATGGCAGCTATATCATATAGTTGTCCGATTTTCATCAAACTTGATAGAATTATAAAAAAACATGGAAAACCTACGATTACAAAGTTTGGAGACGTTTCCATTGAAAAGAACAAAATTTTTCATACTAAAACTAGTTTTCCGACCAATTGTTCCTATGGGAGCTATGACATATAGTCATCCGATACGGTTGGTTCCGACATATTAGTAGTGTGCAGCAAAAAGAAGACTCTGTGCAAAATTTCAGTTCGATAGCTTTAAAACTGAGGGACTAGTTGGCGTAGAATCAGACAGACAGACGGGCAGACAAAGCTCAATCGACTCAGCTCGTCACCCTGATCAAGAATATATATACGGGTCTGTTCCCGTTTTCAATTGGAATCGGAATTGGAAACACTTCCCTTTTCGAAATGCCGATTGTTTGACTCGGCTTTTATCTTATAATTTCGAATCCCCTCCAAAGAACAGTTTTGATGGCATTAACCGATTTCTCTAATCAATTTTTGGATATCAGATCTCTTGCCTATTCCGAAACGAGAACAGACCTGATAGTTTATGGGGTCAAAAATGTATATTTCTGTGCGTTTCTTACCAAAATTATACTACCCTTTTGCAAGGGTATAAAAAAACACACTCACATGATATAATTTTATTTTCATTTTCAATTTCAGAATCATGGCTCAAGCCGTAAAATCTATCCAAAAATTGTAAAACTATATGCTACTTGCAATTTTCGTTGCATCAAAGTTGATTTCGAAAAACATTAAATCTTCTTCAGTTTAAAGATGATAATGATAAATCGGTGCTGACAACTGCGTTGAGACTAATGAGTTTTGTATTGAAAATTGTCAGCCATCCCCATGTTTCTTCTTATCTTTATTTATTAGCAATGCATGCCATGAATATGTATGCCTCACATTAGTATGAATGTGTATGAATATTTAATATGTATATTTGGTCGCAGCACCTGACCGCAGATTGCCTCAACCACAAGTCATAAAAGTATTAATGCTATTTTAAGTACTTCCGTAACGAAAACTAAACACACACATGAACACGCACACACACACACACAACCTGTGCCGAGAGGGGAGGAAAAATGCAAAAGCTCACTAATTCTAACTGCAGCATAAATTAAAGCGCTCATGAATAATAATTCAAGACAGTCGGACCCCGGGGGTGGGACAGCAGCAGCAACAACAGAAGCAGAAGCAGCAGCGGCAGCAGCAGACGCCAATGCTGTGTCGCAGTACCAGCCACTTGAGTAAATGTGTTGGCGAGTGGGTTTTATAAAGGATTTCGCCAGGATTTCACCAATTTGTTGCATTTCGCACACCCTCAAAGCCAAGTCTGGCACACCAAACGTTTCTCTTAAGCCAGTGCCATAAAGTAACTATATAAAGTAGCAGCGCAATAGTTATTTTTATTTTTATATAAACACAAAGGAAAATGCTAAAGTTTAAAATGGCAAAGGCAAAAGTAAATTCACATATTTGTACTTTCAGAATGACAATCTGAGTATCGCTTATTGAATCAAGCATTCCTAAAGGAAGACCAGAAAACACAGTAAAATATTCTCAAGTGATTCATTTTTAACTTGATTCACAGAGCAGCACTTTATACTGTGGGCCCGTCAACTAAAGCATTATAAAATGTTTCAGTTGCCTACCAGATTGTCGATTAACTTGTTCAACGCTTTATGAACTCTTGGGGCCGTTTTCTGATCTACTACATAGAGCTATCTGTCATATAAACCTACAAATAACAGCAAAATTTTAGTTTATCCGACACATAGCAGCCATGTAGAAGTTACTGTTACTGCGGTGGCCTGCTAAAAACACAATTTCCGCTCAAATAGAACATCATGTACACCTTCTAGAACCTTCAGACCTTCTAGAACAAGATTTCCCAAAGAATATGAGAAAAAGTGAGTGAAGCTACGATTATGTTGTCTTAAGAAAAGTACAGCACCTCTGCAGTTCATGAAGGTCTAGTTGTAAGTAAGCTCTTAAGCAGGAACCAATATGGGTTGTTAGACAGATTCAGAGACAATTACTTAATTTTCAATCAAAGAACATTAAAAATATAGAGCAAAATTAACTTCGGCTTGGCCGAAGTTTGTGTACCCTTGCAGCACGTTTTTCTTACTAATTTAAAGGACATTTCCACTGAAAACAAACAAGTTTTTCTCCCTAAAATAACTTTTCTGAACCTACTTTTGTATGACAGCTATACTATATAAATGTCCCATTTTGACCAAACTTAGTGGAATCATGGAAAAGCATAGCAAACTAAGAAATACAAAATTTGGAGGCGTTTTCTTTGAAAACAAAAAAGTTTTTCTCACAAAAACCAGTTTTTCGACCATCCATTTCTATGGCAGCTATAACCCACAGTCATCCGATTTTGACAAAACTTTAAAGAATTGCCTATAAGCTTATAAAATGAATATATGCCAATTTTAAAGAGGTTTCCATTGAAAACAAAAAAGTTTTTTTCACCAAGACTATTTTTCTAACCTCACTTTTCTATGAGAGCCATAATATATAGACGTCCAAACTTGGCAGAATCATGGAGAAGCATAGAAAACTGATAAAAACGGAGTTTGGAGACGTTTGCATTGAAAACAAAAAAGTTTTTCCCACTAGAACTAATTTTTCAACCGATTGTTCCTATGGCAGCTATATGTTATAGTCATCCAATCCAGCTGGTTTCGTCAAATGTGCAGCGTATTTGTACCAAAAGACTTCGTGCAAAGTTTGGTCGCGATGGCTTTCAAACTGACGGAGGAGATAGCATAGAAACAGACTCACAGATGGTCGGACAGTCGGGTAAAGCTATTTCGACTCAGCTCGCCATGCTGATGTAGAATATATATACTTTATGTGGTCGAAAATGCTGCCTTCTTCCTTCTTAAAGGGTATAAAAAGGAGACACCAAAGCTAGCTTCGTCTGAGGAAAAGTCTTATACTCCCGAAATGAAATTGAAAGGCTGCCACTGAATTGAAGGCATTCGCCATATAAGTTCCAGCCATGCATTTAACATAGACATGTCCTACTACGTCATGAACTTTGCTGATTTCAGTAATGGTTGAGTTTCACCGGGAGTACATGTCTGAATTCAGAGATGAATTCATTTTTTTTTACAGTTTAAGTCAGAATTTTGCCCTAGAATGTTCAGTTCTAAAACGTAGACCTTGGCCTTAGATCTGACCTTGGACTGACAATATATTTCTAGCAAATTATACAGATTCCATTTTGGAATTTTGGGCACACTCACTATACAGGGTGTCCCGGGATCTTTTACAAGTATTTGAATGCCCAATAGAACACAAAAAGAGGAACATTTTTAATATAAACATATTTTAATGGGTGATCACAAAATTATTATTAGTCTTATGCCAAAATTTCCCAATTTTTGAACCAAAAACTAAAAAAAACCTCAATTCTGATGTCTAGTTATTAGCTTTATTTATGTATATTAGTTTTATTCACAATTTGATCACAAAATGTTACCCACGCACAACCAACAACCCGAATAACATGTGGGAAACGGTATTAAACCATTCGTCTATGACTACCTCTTTACTCATATGGTCCCACGTGGCGTATACTTAATTTTATTGTATATAATTAACTTTTCATTTGAAATTTTTTAAATTATTCTCCTTTTAGCTATTGATTTGTTCAAAAATTGTATAATTGGTACCGATTTTTTAGATTATGACAAGCCAAACGGCGAACATACGTCCATAAAGTTGAAAAAAAGTGTTAATAGAATGATAAAGTGCACAATTCGAAGAACTTTTTGATTTGAGTAGGGTATCCCTAGGAGTTTACCCTTTCTCCTTTCTACTCACAAATCAGAAACTTAAGAATTTAACATATATAATATTTGGCAATTGACTCTGTAAAGGTTTTAACTGCTTAAGCAATTCCAAACTTGATCTATTATCATCAGTGTGCAAAGGCTTAAATGTATGTTTTATCATGGAAAATATCTAATTGCATAAAATAATAAATATTCAAGAATATTATAACAATTAACCCTATTTAAAAATGTCTAAAATGAAGTCCTTGCAGACAAAATAATAAGCGTGCCCTAAAAAGTATGCTACAAAAATAGAATTGCAGAACACGTCTCCCAAGCTTTTCTGTCTGTTTATGTCGCAAAAAGCCAACTAAATTTTATGGTCGTTGTCATTATTTCATGTGCACTGCCACACCCCCATGCACAGCTCCCACATGACCGCCACACACTCACACTTACAGGCGCACACGTTGATCATACGCAGTGTTGTGCTTAAAAATTTCAAATGCATGGCACTTTAGTGCAGGCAGCAGGCAGCAGGCATCTCTCCTGCTAACTCAGACACACAGCAGCAGCAACAACAACAGCAACAACAACATGAGCAGCAGCAACAGCAAACGACAATTTTTCGTGTTGGTTTTGTGTGTGATTTTCATTTTCATATTTATTTATATGTTTTTACGCTGGCTTAACTATGAGTACAAGTGCACACTTGTCTGCACCAAAAAGCGAGGCGAGGATTTTGGCTTTTAATGCTTCGCTTGGCATGGCATGTTGTCCCCTCTCTGCCCTCTCTTGGCCTGGCCCCCTTGTCCTGATCGTGTGTGCATTAATTTGAATTTAGTTTTTCGGTCTGCTTTAGCTTTTTATTTTAACCCTGCTAATGTCTTTCGGGCTAGCCAATTTAATGGCATGGCATTAGTTGTGTCTACAGCTGAGCCAAGGCTAAGGATGAATAGATAGTGGGGGAATGAGGTGGAGAATAGATTTGGTGTGAAAAAATGTGGGTATTTTTTTTTATAGTTTTTGCTTGTTTAAAACGGGAATAGTTTTGTATACAGCATAATTAAGGTAACTAATAAAACAATTATTATGTATTAATATATATAAACATTCATGGCTTAAACTTTGTCTAGGGGTGGGCAGTTTTTATTCTTTTAAGGTTCAAGATCAGTGTTGAAAATGCCTGTTCAGAAATCATTCATTATCCAGGCTACCCACCGAGTTCGAAAACTCCTTTGCTCAACTCACGCGCAAAAGTTAATCACACGCTGCTTAAAATTACAAATCACCGCAATCAGCGGGACATGAACGCCCCAAAATGGCGCCATGGCAATGACGATGCTGCTGCAAGGATAATAACAGACGGCCTGAACCTTCTTTTGCTCTCTCTCTCTCTCTCTCTCTTACTCTCTGCACACTCTTAAGTGTTTTAAACTGCGACCATTTAACGGTAATTATTGCAACACTGTGGCACATTTTAAGTGCTCTTGGTGCGGGATGGCCAGCACCTGGCCAGGCCAGTCGCTGCATAAATTTCCGGCTCAGCATTTTACTTAATCCCATCTATTTGGCGAAAGGATTATCAAGGCAACTTTTTAATTCGCCACCGACGTCGACATGATGTCAGCAGTTTTGTGTGGCGGGCCCCTTTTAATGGGCCGCTGCCACCTCTGCCACCGCCTTGCACACCTTTTTTGAAGGCCCATTGAAAGCCATTTGATGCGTGGCCAAGTGAGCCCACCAAAGTTGGCAAGTCTGCCACGCGGCGAGAAGGATAATAATTTGAAATGATGGATTAAAATAACCATTAAATTGAAGTGGTTGTGCAGTGTGCAGTGCTGTAAGGAATAAGTGAGTTAAAGGATTTGAATTAATTGTTAGAAGTTTTAGTTTCATGATAAACATATTTTTGTCTCACCCGTCCTGCCCTGATGGATTTAAGTAGCCGTTAAATTAAACTGCATAACAAACGAAGCCACACAACAGCGTGTGCGGGCGCGCGGGGGGGAGGGGTTTAAACTTAATGCCCCACTCAATCAATTCTGTCTTTGCTGGCTCCGCCTGGCTGCCTCCATATCCGGAATCTTTTCAATATTGTCGTTTGCACTGCCCGTGTAGAGAAACGAACGCGTCATTATCCTTTCACGCATACAAAACGCTGCTGCGTGTCTTCTCCTCAACGTCCCGCTGTGCCAGCTCGTCAGTCTGGTGTCGGGGCATACGTTTTTTTTTTTTTGTATTTATTTATTGTCATGCCTGTTTATTGTTTCGCCTTTGATTGGGCCACGGCGAAGGAAAAGCCATCATCAGATTTTAGTTTTACAGAGTATTTCCTTATACTGCCAGCTCATGTCCGGCTTGCCCTTTATGTTTGCTTTGCATTTTCTATTACTTGCCCCAAAAATCCCACTTATTGCCTTGCATAGATTTATGGTTTTATGCTTAAATGATTGTTATGTCTTATTTTTTTTTGTTTTATGTGCAAACACAGCAAAAACAAGAACAAGCAAATGCCAACGTGGTGGTAATCAAGTTATAAATTTAAATCGAAACTCATAAATTTGTGTGTGCGCATTCTTTTCTTTCCTATTTGCCATCACATAATTATCTGTGAGGATTTTAACTCTCTGTGTGTGTATGTGACACAAATATATATATTTATAGCCGGAAATCACATATTTCCGGCGGGTTCGGGGGCCAGACGATGTGCCATTAATGAGCAGCACAATTAAATTTCATTCTCAAAGTGACATAAAAAGGGTAAAAAAAAAAAATATACAGGAAAAAGTTGGGCTTTTAGCAAAAGGGTTCGACTAGTTGAGACTGTGTTGTGAGTGGAATTCATGGAAGAACGAGAAAGGTAAGCTAACTTTAATACCTTTGCAAGTGATCGCTTAAATATTTTCAAAAAATACTCCATTTCCCATTTTTCAACCTTTCGTTCGTATGGGAGCTATATGATATAGCCATCCGATTTGGCCAAAAATTTGTAAAATTATGTATAAGCATGTGAAACAAAGAAATACAAAATTCCAAGATGCTACCTTTAAAAACAAAAAAGTTTTTCTAACTAAGACTGTTTTTATACTCTGTACCGAAGGTACATAGAGTATTATAAGTTTGTGCAAAAGTATGTAACATCCAGAAGGAAGCATCTCCGACCACATAAAGTATATATATTCTTGATCAGCATCAACAGCCGAGTCGATATAGCCATGTCCGTCAGTCCGTCTGTCTGTCCGTATGAACGCACAGATCTCAGAGATGGTAAGAGATAGAGGTTTGACATGTATGGGACATATGCTTCTTATGTCTGCAGGCAGATCAAGTTTATTTTCAATTTTGGCCACGCCCCCTCCCGCCCCCGCAATTTAGAAAAAACGTCATATCTCCCACAGTTTTGAAGATAGATGGCTTGTTCCCTCTGGGCATATTTAGTTATTAGGATAACTTATCGATCCGCCAAAGGAATGAAGAAGATCGAATGAACGGTTTTCGAGTTATGATCAAAAGACAACAATTTTTTTGGTACAGAGTATGTTATAGTCGGTCTTGACCGACATTCTTTCTTGTTCAGACCTATCTTTTGTATGGCAGCTATACCATATAGTTGTCCGATTTTCATCAAACTTGGCAGAATTATTAAAAAGCATAGAAAACCATTGAATACAAAATTTGCAGAAGTTTACATTGAAAAGATAAAAGTTTTTCATACTAAAACTAGTTTTCCAACCGATTGTTCCTATGGGAGCTATGAGATATAGTCATACGATCCGGTCGGTTACGACATCTGAAGAATCTGTGAAAAATTTCAGCTAAATAGCTTCAAAACTGATAGACTAGTTCGCGTAGAAACAGTCAAACAGATGGACGGACAAAGCTCAATCGACTCAACTCGTCACCCTGATCAAGAATATATATATGGTTTATGGGGTTGGAAATGAATATTTCTAATTCTATTCTGGGCAAAATTATAAAACCGTTTGCAAGGGTATAAAAACTAAGAAGGTATGAGGTATGAGTATGAGATGGTTGGATTGTATAATTTTGTAAAGGAAATTAATCAGGGGTGTCCCAGAAATCTCTAGAGATTTTCGTATAAACGATTGAACTTTGAAGTGAACTGGGAGAACTTTAGATGTAAGGTGACAGCAACGCTGCAGGCTACTAGATAATAGAAAAAGGAAACCATACGCATCAAACCTACTTGGCCAGGTACAGTCGGTTTCAAATCTTTCATTTAATCTAGTAGCCCAGCATTTTGGAGACATTTCACATTTAAAAGCAAGCAGTGTAGCTCGAAATGAAAGCGTTTACACGAAAATCACTCTCTTGCTTGATGGTGCAGCTCTAAGTGGATGGTAAACTCCATCTAAAACTAATTATAACCATGAGACCGATAGTAAACAAGTACCGTGAGGGAAAGTTGAAAATAACTGTGAATAGAGAGTTAAATATTAGGTGAATATTACCTGAATATCCGTTATGGAAAATTCATCATTCGAGTTGTAATATCTAGAGATTTCTGGGACACCCCCGAATGAGACTCTTATGTATTATCAGGTCAGTTCTCGTTTCCGAATTCGATCGATCGGATTAGGCAAGAGATCTGATATTCAAAAATGGATTAGAGCAATCGGTTTATGCTGCCAGCCATCAAAACTGTTCTTTGATCAGGATTCGAAATTATAAGATAAAAGCGGAGTCAAACAATCGGCTTTTCGAAAAGGGAAGAGTTTCCAATTCCAATTTCACATAATTTGATTGAAATCGAAAACGGGAACAGGCCCGTATATCTTATATATACAGTCTTATATATTATATCTTTTCTATACTGTCTTATACATATCTTATATCCTGCCATCCAAAGACAGGTACTGTCTCAATCTTATGTTTCCCATAAATCACTTTCTCTATATTCCATAACCAATTTCTCATCTCATCTGCCAGATAAACATAGATTTTGCTCTGATATTTGTACATTTTTATAACAGGTAGAGGATTAAAAATCCGCTCCAGCAAAAAGTAACTTTAAGTTACTTTCCAAATCTCTAAAAATAATTCCCAAAACTATTTTCAACACCAACTTTGTCACATCCAAATATTCCCTTTCTGAACTACAACTCTGCAGGATATAAATTTACAAAATATATGTGCAAAAAAAAATTATGCCAACAAAACGGTACGAAATGCGGATGTTTTGCATTTGAGTGTGTGTGTGTGTGTGTGTGTGTGTTTGCCTTTATTTTCCCTGGCTTAATATAAAACATCCTGTTGTCGGTTTTCGGCCTGCCTATTGTCATGAAATACCCAGCCCCACCTTTGGGTTTTTGTAAATTTTTGTGACTGGCTTAAATTTGTTGCGTTATTTGCGTCATTTCCGCAGCAAATCAAGGCAGCCAAGGCCAACCCTTCGGGCACCCCCGAATGGTATAGAATTTTCGGTGTGTGTGTGTGTGTGTGTGTGTGTGCAAGCGAGTTTAATCAGCCAATCAATTTACATATACATATTTTAACACTTGAATGGACTGTAAAAGTATAAAATTCCAATGCCACTTAAATTGCCCTCAAGCTACAATTTTGTGTTGAAATGCCACAGATGATAACTATTATGCAACAAAATGGGCCGGGCCATCATCAAATTGTGTTAAAATGCAAAAAGGGATAATTATATTTAAACTTAAGTGCAAAATTTGTGTTGCTAAACTTTAAATAGAAAATCAAATGATAATTTATTAAACAATTTTCAAACATGTGGGAAAAACAGATTAATAATATTGTTTAGAACGTTTGAAGGATGTTGTCCTTCTCAAGAATTGAAAAAATTTGTCATAAACCAGACGAGCACAGAAAAGTGTGATATATGTGAGACTGATTTGCCCATTCCCACTTAATCTTACCGATCTCAGAGATAAGAGGTTTGAAGGGTATAAAACGAAGCCTTCGTATACTTATGGGCAGCTGAAGAAAGGTTTTAGCTTTTGCCAACATCGGTTGAACGATAGCAAATGAAAGTGTTAAGAAAGTTGTTAGGCTTTTGGGTTCGCTAGCGAATCTAGGAACCCTAGAGCCCAGATGTCTTAAATCAACCAATATATGCAAATATGCCTTTCAGAAAAGGATGAAATATATTTATAGACTTTTGAAAAAAAAGCCATCAGCATTGAAAAACATTTACAAATCGAAGAGCTTCGAATTGACCGATGAAATTTGTGCTGTATATATAAATTAATTTTGACTGGCGGCCGCGACGATGCTTTCCTATAGCCTGTTTCCACCAAAGAATATATGTAAAATGTGAGTATTCCTACACATTATCACATTTAAAAATATGGGAAGGCAATGTACATATTTAACATTCACGATGAGGAATTTCGGTGTTGTAAGAATAAACCTAGATAAACTAGATGTAAATGTTTCTATATTTTAGAAATTAATTGGTAGTAATTTGTGGCCTAGATCCAAAACAAACCGCACGGCTGTACCGAAGAGCCCTGATGCCTCAAACGTCACTTTACGAAAATTAATTTGATTGGCTACTTTATATTAGTTGCTACTGGGCGAATATAGGGCACATAGAAGGGGCACAAAGGGCACATAGAAGATATGTGGTTGCGGCTATTGCTTGTTTCAGGTCACTGGTGTTTATCCAGTAGGTCGTTCTAAGCGTATTACCTTCCTTTCCAGGATGTGTTGGCCAAAGCCACAGTAGGGATTCGGTCAGGGATATTGCAGTGTACCAGTATTTAGAGTAGGGACTGAACTTTTCTGCTGCCTAGTTGATCCAATTTATGTTACTTAGATTAACTTTGGCTCTGCAGAAGTTTGCATACCCTTGCATTACGGTTCTCTAACTTATTTGAAGGACATTTCCATTGAGAAGCATAAAGTTTTTCTCACCAAGACCACTTTTCTGACTCTACTTTTCTATGACAGCTATACTATATAGATATCCGATTTCAACCAAACTTAGTGGAATCATGGGAAAGCATGGCAAACAAAGATATACAAAGTTTGGAGGCGCTTTCTTGGAAAACAAAAAAGTTTTTCTCACTAAAACTAGTTTCTCGACCATTCATTCCTATGGCAGCTATAACCTATAGTCATCCGATTTTGACAAAACTTTGAAGAATTGTGTGAAAGCTTATAAAATAAATTTATACCAATTTTAAAGTGGTTTGCATTGAAAATAACAAAGTGTTTCTTACTAAAACTATTTTTCTAACCTTACTTTTCTATGGCAGCTATACTATATAGATGTCCGATTTCGACCAAACTTGGCAGAATCATGCGAAAGCATAGAAAACTAAGATATACAACGTTTGGAGGGGTTTTCTTTGAAATCAAACAAGTTTTTCTTACTAAGACTAATTTTCTAAGCTTATTTTTCTATGGTAGCTATACTATATAGATGTCCGATTTCGACCAAATTTGGTGAAATCATTGAGAAGCATTGAAAACTAGTAAATACGGAGTTTGAAGACGTTTGGATTGAAAACAAAAAAGTTTTTCTCACTAAAACTAGTTTCTCGACCGATCATTCCTATGGCAGCTATAACCTATAGTCATCCGATATTGACATAACTTTTAAGAATTGCGTGAAAGCTGATAAAATAAATTTATACCAATTTTCAAGAGGTTTACATTGAAAATAACAAAGTTTTTCTTACTAAAACTATTTTTCTAACCTTACTTTTCTATGGCAGCTATACTATATAGATGTCCAATTTCGACCAAACTTGGTGGAAACATGGAAAAGCATAGAAAACTAGAAAATGCGGAGTTTAGAGACGTTTGCATGGAAAACAAAACAGTTTTTCTCATTAGAACTAATTTTTAGACCGATCTTTTCTATGGTTCCCTATTGCGGTGCATGCACTGGGGATATTGTTGTGTCCTGCTGACCTACCTAGTTGGTCAAATTTGATCTTTGGTACTTAGAACAAGAAAATATAAAAATTTTTTAATGTTAAACTTCCAAAAATTGGATGGTAAGTACGGGGTCTTAACGACATACTGAACTTTTTGAACAGTGCCTCATATAAATTATTACCCTTTATTGGGTTATATGATTCCAGTTCAGAGTTTGACATTCAAAGGACAGTTTTTGGTTATTCTGGTTCTAGAGGGTTTAATATAAGATATAATTTGTGGCTTAAGTATTGCGAGAACTTAAAGTTAAGTTAGCCCAGACTGCACTTGAGGCATTGAATTTGTACAAATTCTCTGCTGAAAAGGTTGAAAGCCTCCGTTAGTGCCTTATATATGCCAGCACAGACTCCATGGGTATATGTATATGAGATTTAACTAAACTTTTCTTTTAATAAACACATAAGTAGTTTAAGGCACATGCGTCGGATAGGGTGGTGTTTAAAAGGGAACTCGTAACTCCACCCACCCCCACCTATATACCCCGTCAGCTTATGGCCCTCCCCCAAAAATTACACTAAGCAGAATTTGATGCCAATTTTTGCTTAACCATAGAGACAACAACAACAAAGTTCTCCATTTTAGTAGAGTTACCAAACATCATCAAGTTACTTAAGTGATATCAATTTATAAAATTTTTTACTGCCTCACATGAGCTTACAACACGTACACACACACACACACTCGCCCTGGCATAAAGTGGCTTTGCTTAGTGGCATGTCAAAAAAGGGGGCGTGTCGGCAACTTTGAAAGTGCAGCTCAGCCACTTAGCCTGCTTGCAGCTGCCTCCCCCGCCCCACCCGAAAATATTGAACCTTAACGTATTTATGGCTGCACTTTGGCTGACAACCGCCAAACGGTGGGGTGGGGGAGGGGGGGACGAATTTAAAGAATGTCTTAAATTATCGCCACTCAGTGAAGCGATTTTGGTTCTCTCATTGCCCAACAAGGCGCAAAACATTTTCTCCTTCTTCTTCGTTTTTTTTTGTAACATTTCCGCCTTTTTGCATTCAATTTAATTTAACATAAACATTTATACATGTTGTTTATTATTATCCAGCGCTGTTGACGCCGCCGCTGCTGCTGCTGCTGCTGCCGCTGTGCATTGTGCATAAGAGAGTTTCATGCTTGAAAAGCGCATACGTAGCGTATACGTAATATGCAGTTTGTTGCTGCCGGCTAAGGGGTGGGTGGTGTGGGTAAGGCGTGGGGATTTGGGGGTAAAAAGTACCCACTATAAATTTGTGCACACACTTACAACTCGACGCTCGTGCAACAACAACAACAACAACAACAACAACAACAATAGCAGCAACTGTAACAACAACTTAAATCTTAAGTAGCTCAACTTGTTTATTTATCGAAGCAGAAGTTAATGCCACGAACGCGGCGGGTGGTGGCTGGGGGGGGCGGGGGTTTGAAGGGAGGCATAAAAATACAGCAATGCGTTGCAGCATTGTTGGTAAATTTATTGTTGTTCTTGTTGTCCCCAGCATTAATTGTTATCCCGTGTAGGGCGCTCAGCAAATTAAAGCCAAAACTTGGAAAAAATTAAATTTTGCACTTTAAGTTGAACAGATCCTTAACATGTTACAACAAATTTTGCCAAATCATTTTAAAGCTCGTGGCAATTAAGTTAAATTTCACTTGCAAATGCGGGACCACGCACGTAAGTAACTAAATGGACCGCCGCAAACATAAACTCATTAGCCCAAAATCATTTTCAGTGGAGGGCGCCAATTGGGCAAATATTCAATATGCTGACCGAACGCCACATGAGATAAACGCAATGCAGCGACGCTTAATTAAGGTTTAGTCGGCAACCGTTTGGCCATGTCCATTCCCATTCCACGCCTTCAACACACGCCCACACCCAAGTCAATGTAATTATGTGCTAAGTGCTCGAGGCATGAGCCCGAGCCCGAGCCCCTCTCTGCGCCCCCCACAAAATTCATTCAATATCTCGCACAATGGCCAAAGGTTTTAGAGTTTGAAGTGAAGTTGCAATTGGGCAGCTGAAATTATATCAATAAAGTGCATGTTGAGTTAGGAGTGCCAGCTAAACGGAAGGGAATGCATCAGAGTATTTGCCCAGCCAATTCAATGCAACTCACAATTTGGCCCATTTCTTAATCAAGCTTGTACCATATCCGACACATCTTTTGACCATTTCTCCTTTTTGTGTGTTTAATGAAATGTAATTTTTGCACATTTTCTCTTTGGCACTTTCTACTTACATTTTGCTGGCTCAGCAGGAGGCCGGCAGTGAGAACTGCGGGCGGGTTAAATGTCACCCAGTGTTGACCGGGAAAAACGCGGGAAATTAAGGATAATGTAATTTATTGATGCATTGTAAAAGTTAAGCTTCCAGTCGCTGTTGCTGCCTCGTATAAATTACAATTTGACAGCCAGCAAAGGCAGCAAAAGGCGCTGCTGCTGTAAAGTCATGCGGGTAGACAACAACAACAAAAAAAAAATGTTCATAATACTTTGTGCCCACAAATTTTTCGCACAATTAGCAACTTTGTTGTCGCCACACTCCGTTTTACATAATTCCCTTAATATTCCTTTATATGGAAATTAAATATAACAACTTTGTTCGTTGCCTCCGCACGTTTCCATTATTAACAAAAAAAAAAAAAGAGTAAGTGTTTACAGAGAAGGCAAGGGAAACAACGTTTTGGGCTGTCGAATTTTTCAATTTAGAAAAATTAATGGTGCACAAAATGTGAAAATGTTGGGGTGAAATTGATAAGACGTTTGGTTTTTAAAATGAATTAGTTTTCCTGCAGTGAGCTAAAAACCAGAGTAGTACTTGCAGTCCAACCCATTAGCAATGCTTTTCGATGCTTACTTTTGCCTGAACATGTCCTAAGGTCTAACCAAATGCCAGCTTGTTATGTGAAGCAAGTAAACAGAGTTTAAAGTTGAGCTCAAAATGAGCCCAATCTGTGAGAACGCTTAATCTTGATTTGAGTAGAAAACTCAAGTGGGTAAAAAATTTGATTGAGCTTGGTTCAGGCTATTACCACGTTTATGCTTGAATAAAAAAATCAAGATTTTTGCGCCTCAAAGTATGTTGTATTTATATGTAATATGTTTTATTTTATAATATTTTCCTTAAACCTCATTTGTTTATTACACCCAACACTTGTCAGACAATCTCAGTGAATGTACAGTGTGGACTAGGTTTGACACTGCAAATCAATAATCTCATTCAAATGGATATTTTTTAACGGAAATATAGTTGGCATACTTCAAAGCGTGATATTTTGCAAGCATATAAAAGATGATACTTCGCTTTTGAGTACAAACAAACTTCAGCGACAGCCCAACCAAACCACCTGCCTCGGTTTCTTTATTTGAAGAAAGAACAATTTTGGTAGAACATCTGTGAAGTCAATTCCCAGACCTTTTTCACTTAACAACAAGTCGTTACGGCGTATTGCGGCACTTCATTCATTTGTAGACGCATTTCTTACACTCTTTTGTGCTTTAAGCATGAGAAAGCCGAAAAGTATGCAACATTTTTAAACTAAGAAATGATTTTGAATAGCCCTTCAGTACGGCTTAGAACTGTACCAAAGCTTTGGACAGGCTGGTAATGAAATCATGGAAAAAAAAGCGAAACACAGTCATGTCCCACTACGGCAAGACCTTAGCTGGTCCTAGGCATGATATCCCTCATGAATTCATATGTGACTTTCATAGAAACTACTGTATACATGCCTGAAATCAGTTATGAATTCAGTTGTGTTTGAAGGTACTATAAATTCTTGGCTGGGTTTGGTCTGCTTTTCTGAACGGAAGAGTTTTCATCTTCTGACATTTCATGTCTAGAAAACGATTTTAAGCTTAGCTTTAAGCTGTTACTGGTTGTACTTTTCAGAATAGATAGACATTGCACACACCTACGGTCATGCAAAAATTTGTAGCTCTATCGCCTATGGTCCCTGAGATCCACGCTGTCATACAGACAGACGGACGGACAGACGGACGGACGGACGGAAGGACGGACGGACGGACAGACGGACAGACGGACGGACAGACTATGGCTATGGCTTGGCTATATGGACTCGGCTGTTCATCTTCATCAATAATATATACATTTTGTGGAATCGGAAATGTTGCCTTCTCCCTGTTACATACATATGCACAACTTTATGATCCCCCTTTTTCCATTTTCAATGAGAAAAGGGTATACATATAGAGGAAAGTTAACTTCGGCTCTGCCGTAGTTTGTATACCCCTTCCAGCACGTTTTTCTAACTACTTTTCAGGACATTTCCACTCAAAACAAAAAGTTTTTCTCACTAAAAAAACCACTTTTCTGGCTCTACTTTTGTATGACAGCTATACTATATAGATGTCCGATTTCGATCATCCTTAGTGAAATCATGGAAAAGCATAGCATACTAAGAAATACAAAGTTTGGAGGCGTTTTCTTTGAAAACAAAAAAGTTTTTCTCACTAAAACTAGTTTTTCGATCGATCATTCCTATGGCAGCTATAACCCATAGTCATCCGATTTTGACAAAACTTTTAAGAATTGTGTAAAAACTTATAAAATAAATATATGCCAATTTTTAAGAGGTTTACATTGAAAACAAAAAAGTTTTTCTCACTAAGAGTATTATTCTAACCTCACTTTTGTATGGCAGCTATACTATATAGATGTCCGATTTCTACCAAATTTGGTCGAATCATTGAGAAGCATTGAAAACTAGTAAATACCGAGTTTGGAGGCGTTTGCATTGAAAACAAAAAAGTTTTTCTCACCAAAACTAGTTTTTCGACCGATCGTTCCTATGACAGCTATATGTTATAGTCATCCAATCTCGCCGGTTTCGATAGTTGTGTAGCGTATTTGTGCCAAAAGACTCCGTGCTAAGTTTGGTGGCGATAGCTTTAGAACTGGCGGAGAAGATGGCATAGAAAGAGATGGACAAGGCTAAATCAAGTCAGCTTGTCATGCTGATCAAGAATATATATACTTTATGTGGTCGGAAATGCGTCCTTCTGGTTGTTACATACTTTTGCAAAAACTTATAATACTCTATGTACCCACGGAACAGAGTATAGAAAGACAGTCACTACTATTCACCAACGAAAGTGTATGCTCATTAAGAATTTTGATGCTGTAGTTTCAAATGAAAGCAGCCAATGCTTTTTTTGCTAAAACCTTGACTTTCTTTACCAATCTTTTGAGGGATCGATTACTAGTTTGGATAAGTAAATAAATATGTTCAGAAGTTTCGAATCTTTTATCTATAAAACTGTGGAAGATATAGATGTGGCCACAAAAAATAACACAATACTTGATCTACCTGCCTGTATAACATGCATATGTCCCATACCATTATCTCTGACCACCTCAGAGATCTGTTTGATCATAGGAAGGGACTTTAGGGCTCTCTTTGTAGCCGAAACTTATTTGAAGAAAAAGGTCTTGAGTTAAGATAGATGGCAATTTATCGATAGCTCAACAAAGAATCGAATTTTAGCTTCTTCAACAGATATCGCAGGACTAAGTAACCAGTTTCTTAATAACTTAAAGTCAATCATAGCTATGCTCAAACATCGAAAGAATCAGAACAAAGTAATACAACAGTACTTCCTTAACTTAAGTTGCTTATTTTAGTAATAATCTTACCAGGCTCTTCAAATCCTTAGACATTTTATTTGCAAACTTAAAAGTAGTAAACACACATAGATCTGGCATTATCATTTCACAACTTAACCTAAAAGCAAACTATTTACAAGCATTCCTCTCCCAATCTAACCGAGAATATTCTGCTTAATGCTGGCCCAGAAGCCTTTGCCACGTTTCGGCAACAGTTCATGCTCAATCTCTTTGTGATACTGCTCGAGCAGTAGAGGATCGACAGGACCCCAATGCTTTTTGGGTGTAAAGGCGCCACGAATTTTGCCTAGCCAAGTTTTGGCCGGATCGCGTATAATGGCCACAATCATCCAAATGGGCAACTGGAGAATACCAAAGGCAGTTATCGACCAGCCGATGCCTAAGAGTGGGAATCAAAGTGAGTAAAATAGAAGTCTAAATCCAAACAGTTCTCCCTACCATAGGCCCAGCTGGGGTAGATTTTGTCATTGTAGGTCAAAGGTTGATATGTGGCATAGAAATAGATAAGAATAACGGTCATGATGAGGGGCGTAATGATGCTCCAGCAGAGTCGCCAATAGAGTCCTACTTTGCGACCCAACATAAATTCAATATCTTTGCACAGCCGATCCGTGCCATAGATCCAGCCAATGGTGTAGAGTTCAGCTATGCCCAGGACCAGGGCAATCATGGAGGCGCCAAAGAAGTCCACCAGAGTCAACATGTATTGTCCTCCCTGGGTAAGGAAAAGCAAAATGAAGTCAGTGGTCTGGGTACTTCAACAGCTTCAGCTGCTTTGCTCCTACCGGTGTGATGTACATCAGTCCGATGACAAAGCTAACCACCGCTATAAACAGCGAACACTGCCACTGCTTAAAGTGGGGAAAGCGATCACGTATGGCCGTCACCGAGCACGATGTCATCGCTATATTCGAACCAATGCCCAGCACAAACAGCATCAGAAAGAACAATACCGAGAATATTTGTGGCAGCTGCTTAAATTTGGCTATGGCATCGGGATAGGAAATGAAAGCCAATCCTGCACCGCCTTTGACAACACTGCCTATATCATCGGTGCCAATCTCATGAGCCAAATGACCCAATATGCCAAAAATGGTAAATCCGGCCAGCATTGAGGTGGCCGTATCCAATCCAGTGACTATGGTGGCATCTCGATGAACATTGTGTCCAAATTTGTTGTACGACGAATACATGATGATGTTGCCAAAGCAAACGGATAGCGAGTAGAAACATTGCGTCACAGCTGCATACCACACTTTCGGATCCAGAATCTTACCCCAGTTGGGTTTGATGAAATAGTAAATGCCATCCATGGCACCAGGCAAGGTTACTGCACGCACCAAAAGAACGCCCATGATGACGTATGGGAAGATGGCCAAGAAGTATGAAGCCTTGCCCGAACTCTTAACACCACGTCGTATGATAAGAAAGACACACAGCCAGGAAAGAAACAGGCCCAAGACCAGCTCCCAATTGGGCAGACCTATGCCATCCACAATACTGTCCTTTTCATGCAAAACCTCCTTCCTGGGTAAAGTTGAGAGTTTTTATAATCAACTGGTTTGCATTAGTCAAAGAAGTCCACAACCATTAAGATACCTCTTAATCCTGTACCATTATGGGGTTATTCCAAGAGTCAGTGAACAAAAATGAGTGGCTCGGTTGAGGGAACATGGGAACTTGTTCAAGTGAATTCAAATTTGTCAAGCCACTGATTTCTCTCCACCGAAATGTAACATGATCAAACCATTTTTGCTTAGCACTTACACAAAATACATCTCCGAACTGGAGACAACACGTTCGCCGACCTTTTGTATTGTGAAATTTAGCTGCTTTTCATCGCTGGGCGCTGAGTTTAAACAGTTGCCTTCCCATTCCGCACGGCATGTGGCCCAGGGCAATGGATTGCGAAACGAATCAACAAAATAACGACCAATTATTGCCACCAGGGCGGCGTAGTAAGTGCCGAGCATAAACACCAGGAAAATCTGACCGCCGCCAACACCTTGATGTGTGATAGGTAAGAGGAATGGAAGAGGTGGAGTTGGGTATTTTAAGCACAAATCGTTGGATGCAGTTGAGCATGCAGTTAAATGAACGAGATGGAATCGATAGTAAAAGAGAAAGAGATCGAGATAGAGGGGAATAATGGTAAGGGGATAAGTTAAAGGCTTAGTCTTAAAAAAGCTTTGTAGCGGGTAAGAATTAGTTTAAGTTAAAAAACCCGTTTATGTACACTTGGAGTTCTTTTCACACTGATTTGAGCTTCAATTCTATATACCCAGTTTATAAACAAACAAAATATCATGATAAATGCCCTCAAAAGTATGCTAGCTTTATTTTCTTAATTAGTTATCAATTAAAGTGAGTAAATGAGAGTCAGTTATGCTGCCGTCATACATAGTACACACTGTACATACACTCAGATTGCCAGGCCAGTTGAAGATATATAAAATAAATCAACGGAAAGCAAAATATAAGAAAAATTTGATCCTCATCTATTAATATACACAAGCATTGCATACTTTAAAGGGCATTTATCATGATAATTTTGTTGTGTATAAACAGTGTAATAGATTGATTAAGTATAGCAGTAATCGAGTCGAATCGTTCCCTTATCAGTTAGTGTTAAATTATTTCCGTAAAATGTGTGAAGAAAATCCTTTTTCCAGCTGTCCATATTTGCATTAAACGTAAACATTTAGATAATCTTTAGATATACTATAGTTGAAAATAAGACAAATATACAACCGATGGGCGTAGACCGTCTTAAATAAAGGTAGAGAGCCCATAAACTTCTCCCACTTATCGAGGACCCTCTCCAAACATGTCAACACCGTTGAGAAAACAGCTATCCTTTACGTGCTACTTTAGATCTAGATAGTGAAATATCGATAAAGATCAGATCAGAAATCATCAATTGGACGTTTTGTGTTTCTATGCTATCTCCTCCTTCAGTTTTAAAGCTATCGCCACCAAACTTTGCACGAAGTGGTTCTGGTGCAAATACGCTGCACATTTGTCGGAACCGGCCCGATCGGATGACTATAACATACAGCTGCCATAGGAACAATGGGTCGAAAAACTAGTTCTAGTGAGAAAAACTTACTTGTTTTCAACGCAAACGTCTCCAAACTCTGTATTTACTAGTTTTTATTGCTTCTCCATGATTCTATCAAATTTGGTCGAAATCGGACATCTATATAGTATAGCTGTCTTACAAAAGTAAAGTCAGAAAAGTAGTCTTATTGAGAAAAACTGGTTGGTTTTTAGTGGATATGTCCTTTACATAAGTTAAAAACGTGCTGAAAATACAAACTTCGGCCGACCCGAAGTTAACTTCCACTATTTTGATACCCAGAAGTTTGCATAGAAATATTCATTTCCGTCCCCATAAACTATATATATTCTTGATCAGGGTGGCGAGCTGAGTCGATTGAGCTTTGTCCGTTTAGTCTAGTCTCTCAGTTTTAAAGCTATCGAGCTGAAATTTCGCACAGAGTCTTCTTTTTGCTGCACACTACTAATTTGTCGGAACCGACCGGATCGGAGGACTATATCTCATATCTCCCATAGGAACAATCGGTCGAAAAACTAGTTTTAGTATGAAAAACTTTTTTCTTTTCATTGAAAACCTCTCCAAACTTTGTATACGTAGGGTTTCTATGTTTTTTTTTATAATTCTACCAAGTTTTATTCAAATCGGACAACAATATGGTATAGCTGCCATACAAAAGATAGGTCTGAAAAACAGTCTTAGTTAGAAAAACTTTTTTGTTTTTAATGGTAGCATTCTGCAATTTTGTATTTGAATGTTTCACATGCTTTCACATAATTTTGCCAATTTTTGGTCAAATCGGATGACTATATCATATAGCTCCCATACGAACGATCGGTCGGAAAATGGGAAAACGAGTATTTTTGAAAATATTTAAGCGAGCACAAACGAAGTTAGCTAAGCTTTCTAGTTCTAACTAATTTGAAGAACATTTCCACCGAGAACAAATAAGTTTTTCTCACTAAGGCTACTTTTGTGACTCTACTTTTCCATGGCAGCTATACCATATAGATGTCCGATTTCGACCAAACTTGGTGGAATTATGGGAAAGCATGGCAAACTAAGATATACAAAGTTTGGTGGCGTTTCCATTGAAAACAAAAAAGTTTTTTCCACTAAAACTAGTTTTTCGACCGATCATTCCTAAGGCAGCTACATGTTATAGTCAACCGATCTGGCTGGTTTTAATAAATGTGCAGCGTATTTGTGCCAGAAGACTTCCTGCAAAGTTTGGTTGCGATAGCTGTAGAACTGATGGACGAGATGGCATAAAAACAGTCGGACGGACAAGGCGAAATCATATATATATATACAGACATCTGTACGATTTCAGAATACCCCCTGCAAGGGTATAAAAATATTCATTGGAAGATTTCCAGTATCCATATGACCTCAATTTCTTCTTAATTATCCAATGCAGCTGTAAATCATCCAAAGGATATGAAAAATGATCACCATTTATATGATTTTCAGCTCCGTTGTATGTTTAAAAGGATATTAAAGACATGTGCAGTTCAAATTGATCTTGTTTAGAACCCCTTTTTAATGTGTAGATACTTTTTATACTCTGTACCGTAGGTACATAGAGTATTATAAGTTTGTGCAAAAGTATGTAACATCCAGAAGGAAGCATCTCCGACCCCATAAAGTATATATATTCTTGATCAGCATCAACAGCCGAGTCGATATAGCCATGTCCGTCTGTCCGTCTGTCTGTCTGTCCGTCTGTCCGTCTGTCTGTCCGTATGAACGCACAGATATCAGAGATGGTAAGAGATAGAGGTTTGACATGTATGGGACATATGCTTCTAATGTCTGCAGGCAGATCAAGTTTATTTTCAATTTTGGCCACGCCCCCTCCCGCCCCCGCAATTTAGAAAAAACGTCATATCTCCCACAGTTTTGAAGATAGATGGCTTGTTCCTTCTGGACATATTTAGTTATTAGGATAACTTATCGATCCGCTAAAGGAATGAAGAAGATCGGATGAATGGTTTTCGAGTTATGATCAAAAGACAAATTTTCTTGGTACAGAGTATGTTATAGTCGGGCTTGACCGACTTTCTTTCTTGTTTATACCACAAATTTGTAAAACTTCTCTCACTTTTGTCTCATAATTTCCTAATTCTGAATCAAGTAATTTGGTAATTTAATTTTGCTTTGCATTAAAGATTTAACGATGCCAATTGCCCTCACGCTGAACTTGCAACGTGTCAAACACTTTGGCTGTTGCAATCGATTCGATCTATTGCAGCAGCCAGCCCCATGTCCCCTCGTGGGGGCCCCAATTGATGGCAATTAATGGTCCATTGGCCACGGGCAATGGGGTTTGTTTTCGGTACTCATTCAATTAGCCTCGCCTGCCAATAAAGCAAATGTTGAACGTTTTAGCCGGCAGGCCATAAACTTGAGTCTGGCGCTGATTTCGCGATAAGATTACCCACAATGCACACACACACACCCACCGAATATAACATCATGCCAACAACACCAATCACAAACAACCATAACAAAGGAGGAATGGAACACCACTTACAGGAAATACAATTCGGCGGATGCAACCGGCTGCTGGTGCTTGCTGTGCTGCTGCTGCTGCTGCTGCATCTGCATGCTCTGGGGACTGACCAATTTGGAGGTGTTAGCCAGACTGGAGGCCACACAAAAAGGCTGCCAGTCCGGTTGACATTCGGACCAGGGTAAAGGTGAACGAAACGAATCGTACAAATAACGTAAGGTTATGCCCATTATGGCCACATAGTAGGTGGTTACCATAGAGATGGAGATAACCTGGCCAATTCCTACACCTAGAGATATGTTCAGGTGGAAGGGGGTTGGGTGGGGGTACAATGAGCAAATAGATGATGCAGTTGTGTATGGAAATGGGGTGTGTTGCAAGGGTTGCGTTTTATATTTCTGGTCTTGAAGTTTCTTGCAAGATAGGGAGAGGTATTAAAGGTAACAAATTTGTTTCAAAATCTTTCAAAATATACAGAAATGGAATAAATATTTCTAGAAATTTCATAAAAATGTGTCCACATGGTTCTTGGAAGATAGGGAGAGGTTTTAAAATACTTCTCAATTGTATAAATTTGTATCCAAATTTTTCAAAATATACAGAAATAGAAGAAATATTTCTAGAAATTTCATAAAAATGTGTCCACATTATTTACCTGTGTGACCGTATATAATTAGCTTCCTCATAAGCTACAAAAAATATGTAAAATTAAAAACTTCACATTAAAAAAGGCAACCCTCGCCCACACAGTATTAACTCGATGACTCTACTCTACCGCTTACCTTTCATGGCCGGACACAAATCGAAAACCTTTACCGAACCGCGACTAGAGAACTGTCCAATTACCATTTCCAGATAGTAAATCGGTTTACCGATCAGAAACAATACAATCAAATACGGTATCAGAAATGCCCCACCGCCATTATCCAAAGCGGTGAAGGGGAAACGCCAAACATTGCCCAAACCCACAGACATGGCTATGCAGGACATTAGGAACTCCACACCCTTGCCCCAAGTGGCACGTTCAGTGCGTCCGGCTGGCAATTTGGCCGCCTCCCGGTCGGCATTATCATCGCGAGGGACCGACTATAACATACAATGTTTAGTTTGGGTCATAGATTTAACTCAAAGTATTGTTCACTTACCGACATGACCACCGTGCTGGCTGAACTGCTGCGTCCATCGTCGCCCACAAAGGCGGGATTGTAATTCTGTTGCGCAGAGGCCATTGGAACTGGAATAGAAAAAGGCAATGCACTATTAGTCGCAAGTTCCAAATCAAGACTAGCGAACGCTGTATAACTGACAATTGGATAAACCATAGAGTCAAAGATGTTGATGATAAGAAATGATGTCACTGTCACGAGCTGATTGAGATAAGATAAGATAAATTAATGGAAAGTGCAATGGGAAATGGCATGGTCATTATAGCTGTATAACTAATTCTTTTATATTTTACACAATATAATATGCTTCATTATATAAAAAACCTTAAATTGATTTAAATTAATTTCGCATGTTTCATTTGCAAATAAAAACCAAAACTCGCTCAGCCAAGTCAACCCCAATTTCATTTAGTAGTTTCCCTCCGTTTTCCCCCCCTCAAACTCTGACCAAATACGCAATAAAACAAATGAATTGAATTCCATCAATCAATCATCACACACATTCCCTAAAACACTCGAGAGCAAATCAATTAATTTTAACTAGACATATCAAAAATATTTCGAACGCATACGTGTTCTGGGATTTCAATAAATTAATTAAAGTGTGTGCACATGCAAAACGTGTCAGAAAATTTCGTAGAATTAGTAACCGGTTAGCTAACTGGTTGAACTACCATGCACTTGACCGTCAAATATGGAAATATGTTGCCATCCATTTGGCAGATATTTAGAGAGTAACGCTTGTTGACTTTTTAGCCAGAAAGCACTGAATACAGTTAACAGCTTCAGGCTCAGTCTCAATAAATGCAACAAGGTGTAAACAGTTGTTTAAGCAAATCTTCAAATATCACAAAGAATTATCATTATCTGAAATGTTTGTCTATGGCAAATATTGTTGCCTTAGTAATTTTTATGAAGTTGGCATATTGCAATTTGTTGCCTTGCTAAGAAATTGTGACAGATAAAGATCTTTAGAGTTTTCTGAGAATTAACTACACAGAGCCACATCTTCCCGACTTTCATATACTAAATCGTTACTCAGTAAAAGAAATGCTTAAGAGCCTTCCCTTATGTCAATTAAAAGAGCATTAACATTAATGTTAAACCATTAAAAGTATGTTGGCAGACAGCGCATGTTGTACAGATCAGAAATCTATGACCAAAGCTGGATTTTATATAACTCCGCTATTTATTAAGCGATCTTTAAAAGAGTTGCAGAGTGACAGTGCTAAATAAACTCCACTTTTGATGCTAATCAAGAATATATAAGGTTGTCCAAAAAATCTTGCGGTATTTCCGCAAGCTTGTCTTTGCAAGCGCGTAGTTCTAGTTGTATTCGTCGCATCGGTTCACGCTAGAGCTTTTTAGAAAGCTCTTTTCACGCGCTAACACGTGTTTCATTTATTGTTGTTTGTTTTTAGTCGTTCGGTGAGTTATAGCGTCGCAAACATGGAGCAAAATAAAGAGAAAATACGGCATATTTTACAGTACTACTACGATAAAGGCAAAAATGCATCTCATGCTGCCAATAAAATTTGTGCAGTTTTGTGGACCCGATACAGTTTCCATTTCCACCGCACATTGATGGTTTCGACGTTTTCGTTCTGGTGCAGAGGTGATCGAAGATGCGCCACGGTCCGGAAGGCCTGTCGTCGAAAATTGCGATAAAATCGCTGAATTGATCGAAAGAGACCGGCATAGTAGCAGCCGTAGCATCGGCCAAGAGCTGGGCATAAGTCATCAAACCGTTGTAAACCATTTGAAGAAGTTTGGATTCAAAAAGAAGCTCGATGTATGGGTGCCACACGACTTGACGCAAAAAAAAAACATTTTGGCCCGTATGGATGCATGCGAATCGCTTCTGAATCGCAACAAAATCGACCCGTTTTTGAAGCGGATGGTGACTGGCGATGAAAAGTGGGTCACTTACGACAACGTGAAGCGCAAACGAGCTTGGTAGTCGGAAGTTGGCCACAAGAGAGTCCTGTAAAAATTGGCTCTCCGAGTTTTTTGACAATAGGGAAGCGAGTTTCTATAAGAGGGGCATTAAGAAGTTGGGAACTCGTCATCGAACAAAACGGCGCATATTTGACATAAATCGCATTATAATAACCAATATTATAAACAATTGAAAATTCAATAAAAATACCGCAAGATTTTTTGGACAACCTTATATATTATATATATTTTGGGATCAGTCAGAGAAGCTTCCTTCTGACTGTTATATACATTTCCACTACTTTAGTACCCACTTTTTATACTCTGTACCGTAGGTATTAAGTTTGTAACAGCCAAAAGGAAACATCTCCGACCCCATAAAGTATATATATTCTTGATCAGCATCAACAGCCGAGTCATGTCCGTATGTCCGCCTGTCTGTCCGTTTCTATGAATGCACAGATCTCAGAGATGGTAAGAGATAGAGGTTTGACATGTATGAGACATATGCTTCTTATGTCTTCAGGCACATCAAGTTTATTTTCAATTTCGCCCCCACAATTTAAAAAAAAATCGTCATATCTCCCACAATTTTAAAAAGAGATGGTTCATACCTTCTAGACATATTTAGTAATCAGATTAACTTATCGATCCGCCAAAGGAATGGTGAAGATCAGATGAACGGTTGTCGAGTTATGATCAAAAGACTGTTCGCTGTTGCGGTGCAGCAGCAGCGCTGCTTTCAGCATCAGAATTTATGCTGAGCGTATAATTTCGTTGGTACAGAGGCTTGACCGACTTTCTTTCTTGTTACTCATCGAGTAACGCTTATAAATTCATATTAAATGTTACCGATTGCTTATGATTAAGCACTTATATTCAGTTCATAAGACTTAAACGGATTTGAATTTATAAAAAAAAGAAAAATTGTTGAAAAAGAGTAAGAATATAGTAATACTTTATGAACTTTAATCCCTAACAAAGATTTAAATTGGCATAAATGAGAATCTTGTAAATTGATGTCCAATCTAAAATACATTTGGAGTCCTTAGTGAATTATGAATTTTAGAGCAAAATTAAGTTCGACAACTTTTCGGACCTTGCTTTTCCATGGAAGCTGTACTATATAGATGTCCATTTTCAACCAAACTTAGAGGAATCATGCAAAAGCCTAACAAACGAACAAGTGAGAAATGTGAAGTCGATTCTATTAAAAACAAACAAGTTTTTCTAAATAGAACCAATCATTCGTACTGCTGCTATATGCTATAGTCAACCGACGTTGACAAAACTTTGTAGAATTGTGTGAGAGCATATCAAATGAATATATGTTAATTTTCAAGACAATTTCTTTGAAAACAAAAAAAGTTTTTCCTACTAAGACTACTTTTCAGGCTCTACTTATCTAAGACAGCTTTTCTTTATAAATGTCAGATTTGGACCAAACTTACTATAAACATGGGAAAGCATAGCAAAATATGAAATACAAAGTTTGGAGGCGTTTCCATTGAAAACAAAAATTTTTTTCTCACTAAAACTAGTTTTTCGACTAATCGTTCCTATGACAGCTATTTGCTATAGTCATCAGATTCGGCCAGTTGCGACAAATGTGCAGCGTATTTGTACTACAAGACTTCGTGCAAATTTTTTTGTTACTCAAGTTTTTTCTTTCACCTTTTTTTTGCCTATCAAATAAATCAAATATTCAAATCTGTCGACTGAAGAGTAATTAGATCTGGCTTCAAATATCTTGAATAAATTAAAGTAGATTCCATTTAACTCATTAATATTACACTTTAAAATTTCCGTTTGCTTTGGTATCATGGTATCTCCCCGTCTCTTTGATGACGTATACGCAGCGTAAGCACCACACCACACACTTATGAATATTTTTGACTCGCGTCCATCGATGTTTTGGCGATGAGCGTAACAAGCACGCCAGAAAACACGTTTTTGCATACAAATGAACTACTAGCCAGTTGACGTATGAAATAGTTGCGTGTGAATTTAGTTTTCATTTGATGTCGGGGAGTGCAATCGTCACAAGTCTGTTACAAATGGTTCAAGGGGTTTTAATTAAACTTTATTTATTTAAACTAAAATGTTTAAAAGCTATGCTTAGAAAGTAACATATTCCTAAAATAATAATAATATATATATAATAATAAATCTCATTTCAATATGTCTTGAGCTGTTTGCAGCAGCCTGGCAAAAGAAACATCACTCTTCATTCAGCCAAACTATAAATAATTTCCATGTCTTGGCCCAATCCAAAAAAAAAAACCAGCTAAAACTGCTTTGAATTCATGACTTCACGTTGAAGAATCTTCAACTTCATTCTTTTTGGTGAAGAACTTTGCACAGTTTGCTGCTACAATGACTCATCTAGTAAAGAGTTGAAACATTTTTTTCTGCTCAGAAAATACTTTTTTGGGTTTAACAATTTAGATTCAACAAAACCAGTTTGTTAGTAAAACAAACAAAGAAATACATCTGGATTTTATTGGACTTTTTTTTTCTCAAATTGTTAATTTTGCAAAAATGTTAATGCGGCTTCAGCCGTTTTGCTTGATGTTGCGTGCAGCAAATATTATTACAACAATTTTCAAAAAAATTGAGATGAAATGAATTTACTTTTTAATTGAAAGGCCTTGACACGATCACAAGGGATGAATGAGTAACTGTTAGACAATTGTTAATGTTTCTTAGGAAAAATGTGTGAAACTTTGATTTGTGGTTGAAATAAGTCTTAGCTTAAGCTGCCTACCAACACGCTCTAGGGTATTTGCTAAGCTGTGATTGTTTTTTTTTTCATTACAGGGATTTCAGCTTAGTACCTCGAGTACTAAACCCACGGGCGTCCGTATCTTAGCTCACATGACTAGCAACAGTTTGCCTGAAAGTGCGATTAGACCTTAGCAATATACGGTGCCATTTAGGCACTAATTGATGCTAAGACCCTTTCCCAAAGGAAGTCAACTTGGGTCTTTTGAAATCTCTTGTGCCATTTGTACTGTTCCAGTGTCTGTCTTGCTAAAGTAAACGGCCCTTCTTGGTATCATATTGAAATTTCTGATTTAATATTAATCAACATTATCTCTGGAGGTTTCTGGTACACATCGGAATACTTTATCTCCTTCTGCTGTCGAAGCAAAGAGGAAACTACGGCTGCCCATATTGGCAATTGCAAAAGGTATATCAGAAAATAACTAAGGTCACATTAAAATTGGCCGTTAGATCAAGTAGGGTAGAAAATAAACTAACCTCTTAAGCTCAGAGATAAAACAGAGAATTTCATACTAGACTGAATAATTTGTTGTTTAACATTAGAACTTGGCTAAGAATGAAAAGCGAAATTCTTGAGGCATTTTAGAATTCGATTATCTTGATTCAACTGCTTTAATACTTGAATCAAGTAGAACGAATTCTTAAATCAAGTAGAAAATATCTGATATCTTGGTTTAAACATACACAAATTCTAGGTTGCTCATTTCTGGATGAAGAACAAAGAGCATGAATGTTGGTTCTTGTGTTGAGAGCTCATCATGATCAAGATTAAGATCGTTCAATTTTGAATCAAGGACTTTAAGCAAGCTCAGAAGCTTCGAAATGGCGCCCATATTCCAAAAAAATAAACCCAAATTTTGTATTTGTTGACAATTTAAGTTGAAGAAATTTTACAATTTTCACATGTGGAAAACTAGTAGAAGAAAATCGTATTGTTCGTATGGGAGCTATATGATATAGTCAACCGATTTGGTCAAAAATTTGTTAAATTATGTGAAAGCATGTGAAACAAACCAATGCAAAATTGCAGAATGCTAGCATTAAAAACAAAAAAGTTTTTCTAACTAAGACTGTTTTTCAGACCAATTTTTTGTATGGCAGCTATACCTTATAGTTGTCCGATTTTAATAAAACTTGGTAGAATTATACAAAAACATAGAAAACCTACGATTACAAAGTTTGGCGACGTTTCCATTGAAAAGAAAAAAGTTTTTCTAACTAAGACTGTTTTTCAGACCAATTTTTTGTATGGCAGCTATACCAAATAGTTGTCAGATTCTAATAAAACTTTGTGGAATTATAAAAAAACATAGAAAACTTACAAATACAAAGTTTGGCGACGTTTCCATTGAAAAGAAAAAAGTTTTTCGTACAAAAAATAGTTTTCCGACCGATTATTCCTATGGGAGCTATGGGATATAGTCATCCGATGCGGTCGGCTTCTACATATTAGTAGTGTGCAGCTAAAAGAAGACTCTGTGCAAAATTTCAGCATGATAGCTTCAAAACTGAGGGAGTAATTCGCGTAGAAACAGACGGACTGACGGATGGACGAAGCTCCATCGATTCAGCTTGTCACCCTGATCAAGAATATACATAGTTTATGGGTATTTCTATGCGTTGCAAACTTCTATATAAAAATGTATATTTATATGCAATATAAAAACTGTGCAGTTTAGCTTCTTTGTGGCGACTTTATTGAATTCGTTAAAATATTTCATTGACAAATTTTAAATTTGTTTTATTTTGTATATTTTTTTTCGAATCATGATTCTGCAAAATTTTGTCAAAATCGCAGCTTTTGTAAGGTCTTCTATTCTATTATTTTATTCGTAATTTCTTTAAGGCCCTCGAAGATATTATAGACCAATTCTTTGTCAACTTTGAGACCCTATCAACGACACAGCCGTAGCATTGCCCTAGTACCCTTTTCTAGACACTTCAAGCCATCAGCTTTTGTACAAGTCACGCGTCTGTGCAGCTGCAGTCCGTTTGAGAATGTGCTAGTGCTTTACCTGTTGCCGTTGCCAAAACAAAACAAATAAAAATAAAAATAATGCTTCCGTGGCTCAGTATCTTTTACCTTAGCTAGGCGGCAATTGAGGTTTATGCTGATTTTCTGTTGTTGTTGTTGTTGTTGTTGTTGTTGTTGTTGTTGTCACAGCCAGTTGTAACCACTTTGAACCGGGCAACCGAAAGACTTTAATTTACCCAAACTTTAACTTTAGACCAAGGTTATATATGGTGTGGCTTCTTTTTGTTATTTTATTTTAATTGATATTCAAATGTTTCGAAATTGCCGCAAATTTTCCATTCAATTGCTTAACATCTTCACACCAAACCAATTTCCGCTTAAATTGTAAGTGAACAAAAACAAAAAAACCCGTTATTATGGCACAAACTTTTGGCACTTTGCTGGTATGGTTTAGTGTTTCAACCCGGTTTGAGCGTTTCCCCCGATCGTTTGAGCCCAAGCGCCAGCAGCCAACTGAAAGCGCCAAGGCAAACTGTTGAGGGTTTTATTGTGAACTTGACTTCAGGCGGCGGCTGCGTTCATGTTCGAAATGTAGGTGAAAGCTTTAAGCAAAGTTTGAGAGGCACTGGCGCGCTGATGAGCTTGAGTGGTTTGTGTCTCGACTAGATGATCGTCTGTTGCCCAAATTGCCAAACAATTTTGAGCCCCCCCTAAAATGGTATTCCATTTGCATACAACTGTCTGCCTAGAGCTATGGGCAAGTTGCACTTACACTTTTCCCATTTCACAGACACACACACACACACAGACAGACAGCCACACTTGCCCCATTGTTCACTGCAAACAACACAAATTGTTATGATAAAAGTTTTTATCAAGTTTTTCGTTGGCTTTGCTCTGGCGTTTTCTTCATCGTCCCGATTTTCCATACCAGATAAGAGTGAAAAACCAAGCAAGTTTTCTTTTGGCGAAAAACAATACCTTCGGGGCGGTGGTGGGGATGTCTCATAAAATTTTAACTACTTGCAAAAATACTGCTAACTGGTAAACTTTAAGCCAAAAATCATTAAGTCTGCAGCCAGTGGACAGCACAGTACAGCACAGGAAGGGACACTGCGGGGGCAATGGAGGTGGAGGAGTTAGCTTTGTTTCATGCTAGAAAATTGGTTGCATGGCCATTTTGTGGTTTCACTCCAAGGAGTATCCTTGTGCTGGTTGTTTCTTCTTCACTCGCATTGTCATTATGACTCTGAACGCCACTGGACTGGACCTTGGGGGACGACAATATCAACCAGCCAATGGCCAGCCCAGAGAGTAAGTAACTGAGAAAGTGAGTCCGTGTGTGAGCACAACTTTTTAATTGCAATTAAAAACTAAGCAAAAGTCTTTACTAAGAAAGCCAGTCACTGGAGTCTTTCGCCAGCTCGCCAGTTTTGTTGTCGTTTTTTTGTATGCCCAGAGAGACGAGGAGGCTGAACGGCTTAAGCTGGCGGCAGAAATTTAACTTATTTCTTTTTTGGGAAATATATGGCAAAATTAATATGAATAAATTTATTTAGTTCAATCGAGTTGATGGCGAGAAATAATTGATTTCTATTTGAAGTCTTCTAGTTCTAAATCTAGTTTCTAGTTTGGGTCGGCAACGCGAGCAGAGATGCCTGCAGTAGTAATTGCTTAAAGCTCTCTGCCTCTGAGTGTTGTGTCGGCAGCGGCCGAGGAAGAAATTATAACCGAAATGAGAAGGTTTTCACGTTTTTTATGTTTGCACTCAAAAGAAAAAAATTGAAGAATTGTTTCAACATACTTCTAGAATATCGTATGTAAGAATATCTTAAATAAAACGAGAAAGCTAAGCTAACTTCATCTGTGCCGAAGATTTTATAACCTTGCAAGTGCTCGCTTAAATATTTTCCAAAAATACTCGTTTTCCCATTTTCTGACCAATCGTTCGTATGGGAGCTATATGATATAGTCATCCGATTTGGTCAAAAATTTGTAAAATTATGTGAAAGCATGTGAAACAAACCAATACAAAATTGCAGGATGCTACCATTAAAAACAAAAAAGTTTTCGAAGCTAAGACAGTTTTTCAGACCTATCTTTTGTATGGCAGCTATACCATATAGTTGTCCGATTTTGATAAAACTTAGTAGAATTATAAGAAAACATAGAAAACCTACGACTACAAATTTTGGAGACGTTTCCGTTGAAAAGAAAAAAAGTTTTTCATACTAAAACTAGTTTTCCGACCGATTGTTCCTATGGGAGCTATGAGATATAGTCTTACGATCCGGTCGGTTCCGACATATTAGTAGTGTGCAGCAAAAAGAAGACTCTGTGCTAAATTTCAGCTCGATAGCTTTAAAACTGAGAGACTAGTTCGCGTAGAAACAGACAGACAAGCTCAATCGACTCAACTCGTCACCCTGATCAAGAATATATATAGTTTATGGGGTTGGAAATGAACATTTCTATTCGTTGCAAGCTTCTGAGCAAAATTATAATACCCTTTGCAAGGCTATAAAAAGGAACAGTTAATGTTTCGAAAGAAGAAGTTAAGTTCTAGAATATTAAAATTATTTTAAAGTTCAAAATAAGCTGTTTTTCTTATCTTGAATGAAGAAACCAACAGAGTTCAAGATCGTTTGGGATTCTATACACTTCGTAATGCTTGAAAGTGCTTAAATTAAATCAAAAAAGACCTTTATTATCAATTAAATTAGACACAAAAGTTCTTAGAGTTTACAATTTCATAGTTACGTGAGACTGGAAGGAATTAAGTGGAAAAAGTGGATTGGATATTTCACATCGAAGAGGCTCACACTTTGAACCTTAGTGAAGTAGGTTGAGTTTTTATAATAGTATCAAAGCACTAAAGCATCAACGAATTTTAGAAAAAACGCTCTTGAATCCAGAATTTCATCCTTAACTTAAGATTTTCCTGCCTCATTGTCATCAAATCTTGATTCCAGTTATGAAATTTCCTCATTTTTCTAACAGCATACAACCCTTTTTTTCTCTGTTCCCATGGCCGACCCCTTATAAATAATTACAATTTGGCAACTTTTTAAGGTCTCCTTAACATTATAACCAGTTTATATGCCATTTCATTTCTGGCTTAATCTCTAACCTCCATTGCCCCGGAAAACTTTTGCACCCATATTTTTTGCGACACATTTGAATGCATCTGCTAAGCCTGGGCTCGCCCTCCCCGCCCGAAATCTCTGTTGCAGTCGGTCTAACCGACATGTCCACCGCCTCAAAGGCTCCTCCTTGGGCTTTTGCGGCCAACAAAAAAAAAAACACAAAAAAGAAGCCAAACCAGAAATCATTTTGCTCTCTACGCCTTCTGCTCCTACTTCTTCGGCTGCTACTCACATGTTATGTGTGAGGTAATCTCCTTTATTACTGCGGCAACTTTTCGGGGGCACAAACATAAAACAGGATTTGGGGCTAGGACTTTGTTGGACTAGGTCGACGTTTACAACTTTTGCATAACATGCGACGAGACAAACTGTGAGCATTACGTAAATGTTTATTTGCGGGCTGCAAAAAACACACAAAAGCCACGAGTCATAAAACAAAGTTTTCCTCAAATTATATTGCAAATCCCATAAATTACCTAAGAAGTGTGTGCTAATTGAAAGGCTACTCGAATGTTGAAGATGAAAAACGTTGAGAGTTGATTAGGCTAATTGACTGGCTGGCCATTGAATTGTGGGTTTTGAAAAATCTCAAGAGTCCAATGAAAATCTTTGCAAAAAGCGCACACACACCGCCTCGGGGGCAACTCTAGATTTTGCTCCTTTTTTTTGCGTTGGGTTCTTACATACCTTTCACTGAGAGCCATTTGTTGCATACTTTTAGGTGCAAAACATATTCTAATGTGAGCGAGCAGCATTCTTCTTTGCCTTGGTTTTGCCTTCAAGGCAACTGGAAAAATAAAAAAAAACAAAAAAGAGCTTCGCCCGACACTTTTTTCTGCATTTCTTTTTCTCACGTTCCTTTTCTTTTTTTTTTTGGTGTGTTGCTTCTTTGGTTGGTTCGCCATTTGCTTTTTATTGCCACACGCGCACGCCTCTAAAATTTAATGCGTTTCTCTTTTGCCTCTGAAAGGAGCGTGTGTGTGTGTGTGTGTTGAAAAGTAAATTTTTATTTAATGGAATTATAATTTTTTTTTTTGCATTTTTGGGCATTAGAGAAAACAGAAATGCCACAATGGCTCTGCTTTTTGTTCTAGGCTAATTACAGTGCAGGTACTCCAAACACATACTAAGCAAGGGTTGAAAAGGATGAGCTGAGAATCAGTTCAACAATTCTTGATCAACATTGAATAACGCTTCGATGAAGATCAAAGATCACTTGAATAATCATATTCATATTCATTAATCGGTTAATACACAAACAAAACATGGCGATAAAAGCCCTAAAAAGTATGCTATACTTATGTTGAAAAATAGAGGAAAGCTAACTTCGGCTCGGCCGAAGCACGTTTTCTGACGAATTTGATGGACATATCCACTCAATTCTCAATAAAACTACTTTTCTGACTCTACTTTTGTATGACAGCTATACCATATGGATGTCCGATTTCGACCAAACTTAGTAGAATCATGAAAAAGTATGGCCAACTTAGAAATACAAAGTTTGTAGGTGTTTTTTTTTTAAAACAAAAAAGTTTTTCTCAGTAAAACTAGTTTCTCGACCGTTCATTCCTATGACAGCTACAGCCTATAGTCATCCGATTTTGAGAAAACATTTATGAATTGTGTGAAAGCTTATAAAATAAATATCTGCCAATTTTAAAGACGTTTACATTGAAAACAAAAAAGTTTTTCGTAGTAAGACTATTTTTCTAACCTTATTTTTCTATGGCAGCTATACTATATAGATGTCCGATTTCGACCAAACTTGACAGAATCATGGAGAAGCATTAAAAACTAATAAATACGGAGTTTGAAAACGTTTGCATTAAAAACAAAAGAGTTTTCCTCACTAGAACTAGTTTTTCGACCGATTGTTCCTATGGCAGCTATATGTTAGAGTCATCCGATCCGGCCGGTTCCGACAAATGTGCAGCGTATTTGTACCAGAAGACTTCGTGCAAAGTTTGACGAAGAAAGCTTTCAAACTGACGGAGGAGATAGCATAGAAATAGACGGACAGACGGACATGGCTATATCGACTCAGCTCGTCATGCTGATCAAGAATATATATACTTAATGTGGTCGGAAATGCTTCGTTCTATGCGTTCAAACATCTGAAATATTTCAATTTTGAATACCTGTCCCCAGTCAAACGAATTTTCACTTAAGGAAATGAAGCTTGCCTACTTTTAAGGGCCTTTAACATGAAATTTTTGAAATTTTGTGAATATCTAGAATTGATGCCCTCTTTTATCTGTAATGCACAAATAATTGCGGTTCCACCTGAATCTTACCCACAATTAACGCGCACATGAATTGAAATGAAATCATTCATCCCACTTCAATGAAGGCCTCTTTCTCACCTGCTTTACAGCTTTCTCACTTTAGATACAATGGCAAAAGTAACTTGAAAGGATTCACTCAGACAAGCAGTTTTTATCGGGCTTTTGGCAGGTTTTACCTTTCTTTTTTTTATAGCCTCTTTCGTAATTGTTTTCGGCACGTTGGCTGTGTGAATTGAAATGTTCGTTGGAGGGTTAAAGGTTAAGCGAGCGGCAGCAAGCGGGTGAGAAAAACTCGCTTCGGCGCCCTCAACTTTACCCTTTGATGGAGCGTCGGCGCCTAATTAGCATCGAGCCGTAACAAATTGTTTGTTAATTAAGAAAATGACAACATGAAAGAGGCATCCCTCCCATCAGCTCCACTCCACTTCTTCCGCTCAGGTGACACATCGCATCACAATCAGCCATCGCAACGTCTGGAGGCGAGAGATGATGGCAAATGCATTTGATGAGATGAAGTCTGCGCAAATTTGTTCGCACTTTGACAGGCAATTGATGGAAGTGCTGCTGTCAGTGAAGAGGTGCAAATGGAATTGCCTCCTAATGTCTGTGCAGGCACACTCACACTCACAGGTTGCAAAACTCTTCCCATTAAGCGCAAATTACAATTGCAAACCAATAAACTGAACTGAACAGACTTCTTGCACTCCTTCCTGCCTCTCTCATTGGATTCGCTTTTGGCAATTTTATGGCAGCTGCATTGCAATATGCAAAAGGAGGCGGCGGTCAAAAATCGTAACCGGCCATCGTCGAGGGTCATTAGAGACACGCGATGCCAGGAAAATCGTACAATCGTAACACACACACACACACAGAGAACGCAAGCGGAAAAATTCGGACAAACTGCGAAACGCTAAACCGCAATTGATGGCCAGGAAAATGCGTGCCATGGAGCGAGCTGGTGGAGGTATGGCTACAGTGGAGGGGGTTCGAGGTTTCCCCCTTGCGTACAAAACAGACGTTAAGCAAAGAAAAAAAAAGTTTATGTTTTATGCGTCTTTAAAAAGGCTTCTTGCCAGCATTTTAATTGCATCTTCTGCAGTTGGCGACGAGAAATAAATGAAGCGCTATTTTGGGATGGAAATGAAAGCATTTATTTAGAATTTTTTCGACTTGGAAGGCCTCTGCGATCAATTTTTACTGGGATAAAGTAAGTGTGACGAATATCTTCGAATTCGAGGAGGCTTGGGGTTCCATTAAATGAATATTAAAAAGAATGAAACAAAATCTACGCCGTAGATTGTTGACTGAAATTTTTCGATAGAAAAATGGAAAAACAAATGGCAATAACGAGATCGAAAGTTAAATTCGGCTTCGATATACCCGTTACTCAGGGGAATCAGTGTTTTATAACCTCTTCTTTTTTTTAAAAGTGCATTAACATCAATTTTAATATGTCAACATTATGTAAGCAAAAACAGCGCATGCGGCTCGAATAAGTATGCAACTTTTTGTATAACCTTTATAACTATCAGATTAATTATCCGATCTTAATAAAAGTTTGTGTTCTACAATAGAAATTGGGTGCTGCAAAATATGAGCTTGATATCTTAAAATGTTTGCTGTCAAAACTATCGAAAAGGTATTCCGTTTTCTGTCCAAAGTAGTATTTAGTTTGTGGCATCATTTCGTAAATTCTCAATCACCGTCGAAACGCCGAAAACTAATCGAAAACTGTATCATTTCCAGCACTTTTCGCTATCGAGAATGTATCGAAATCGAATTCGAAATTCTGTAGATGTTTACTTTCACAATAGTTGATGAGAAAAGTTAGGTTAGGTTAAGTTAAATAGGCTGCTCGACAGAGGCCGAGAACATCCCGAGGCCTATTGGCCCATTGTGATGCCTAATAAAGGGGTGGGGTTTGGCAGGGGAGGGGGTAGTGGGGAGTGTGTAATAGAAGTTTGTTTCATGCCATTTTGTATCCCATGAAATATCTCTAATTATTTTGTTTTCTTGATGGCTTAAGTAAAAAACTGGCAATAAAGGTCTTGCTACCACAAACAGAGAAAACATCAAAATTCAGTTTAAATCCACATTTCCCTGCCTCAACTTGTAATTTCCGAAAAACTTTCGTCCTTTAGTCCTGTAGCTCCACACAGCTTTCACATGCCAAAGGGTCAAGCCTTATTTCTTATTTTGGCACAAGAGAAGTAAATCTTAACAGCTTAAATCCGAACGGCAAAGTTTGACAAGCTTTCTCATGGCTAGTTGCTGCACAGCTGACGCCAATAGCTCGTAAAGGTGACTAGTTGTGTTCAAGATTTTACAAAATAACGCTTTATATTATAAAATATTTTGCGTGATCGTGCACACACACACACTACCTGTTGCACCACTTGTTTCGTAGGTTTTAACCCGCCTTGGGACATCCAATGATACAGTTTTCTTCTTAAAACTTAACACAACCGATTAACTTCACCACAAATTCGATGATTCAGCTGCGACTTAGCAATGACAAGGCTTTTCAAACATTGCCGTTTGGATTCAAATTAAAAATGTAGGTCTCTTTCTCGAAAATTAGAAGTACACAAGCCAAGAGCTTCAGAAGAGATGTTGGGTCGGTTTAGCCCTTTGGGATATATTACAGACTTGGCGAGCCTCGAGGTAGACAAATCCATAACAACCTTAAATGTGTGGTAGTGGAGTTTTCACGTTTTTTAAATAAAAAGGTAGACCCGGCTTTGGCCAAAGCTCTCATCTTAAACTGCTTGACATCAATAAAACAAATTCAGTGTGGCTTTCCACACTCCTTTTTCCCTATTCAATTCTTATCTTAAATAAATCTTAGCCTGGAGAGATTTTTCTAATTAAATATGATAAATAGGGTGTGTAAGATGCTTTCGTACGTATTATTTTCTAGACATTGTTCCCTTTTTTACGAAGGGAATTCCTTTAGGAACTTATAGACGAACTCTTCATATCAGATATTATAAATTTGGGACATTGCTCTAAGGATTTTAAAGCTATTCAAATGGATTGTAGGTATCAAAGTTCAAAAGCCACATTACGACAGAAATCCTTATATCATAATGTGTCTTTATGAACCACTGAACCGAACCGAACCAAAAGCGCAGTTCGGTTAGCTCCTAGAACCATGTATTGAACCGAACCGGCGGTTCACAAATCCAGAGTTCAATCTGTTATTTGTAGGTCGGAGGCACTCAACTTCAGTGCATTTACTGGGTTTCAAAGCTTCAAAAATATTTCACTCTTCACTCGGTTAGATCCATTTTATCGGCATCAGATTGTCTTATTTAACTATATTGAAATACTTTCATTACCAAAACCAAAAACTTACCAACGTATTATCAATTGCTAACCGCATCCAGCACCCGCTGCAGCATGAAAAAGCCGCCATTTTTCTGGCTTGTTTGACAATTGTTGCCGTTTGGCTGGCAACAACATGGTTATATCAGTACATGACCGCCATTCCTCGTTGTCCATTCGTGCGCAGCAACTGCTGCTGCCGCTGCCGCTGCTGCTGCTGTAGTCCGGAAGCTGCAAGCAGCTGCCGAACGTGACCATGACAACGATTCTCATATTTCCAGCGTTCCTATGCGCTCCACCATTCCCACTCCTACCCCCCCTCTTCCTGCCGCCATGGCGAACTCTTTGCCAGAGTTGCCACCCCAAACGACCGCTAATGTTGTGCTAGTTGTTATAGCTGTTGTTAGACTCAAAGAGGCATGCAATGCAACTTGTTATTGTAGTTATAGTAGCACTATTAGTTGCTTCGCTCCGACTGTTGCGGTGCGTGCACAAGTTCACAAGTTTGGTAGTTTGATGGCGGCTCTTAAAGCGAATGCTTGAGCCTGGGTCGATATCCTGTCAAAGTGCATTTATGCGAAAAATTGACAGGCGAACAGAAGTTGAAGAGAGAGGAGGAAAAGGTGGGATTTTATAGAAGCTTTGATAAAAGAGAGTTTGATAAATATTATTGGAGCAGAGGACTGGGCCTATAATTCAAGTTTTATACGTGAAAAAAGTTGAGTTTGTCAAAAAGCTTTCCCGTAAAATGTTAGGAAATATTGAAAATACTAATGAAAAATATTTTATAAATATTTTCGGTATTGTTTTGATTGTCGACAGTTCTTAAAATGTTAAGAAATATCAAAAATTTTCATGAAAAATCTTTTAGAAATATTTTTGGCCCTGTTTCGACAGTCCTGAGTTCTTCAAATGTAAAGAAATGTTAAGAAAATATTCCTGAAAAATCTTTTAGAAATATTTTTGCGTTGATTCGACAGTCCAAAGTTCTTAAAATGTTAAGAAATATGAAAATAATGAATTAAAATTATTTTAGAAATATTTTCGGCCTTGTTTCGACTGTCCAAAGTTCTTTAAATGTTAAGAAATTACAAAAATATTAATGAACAATCTTTTAGAAATATTTTTGGCCTTGTTTCGACAGTCCAGAGTTTTTAAAATGTTAAGTAAAATGTTAAGAAATATGAAAAATATGAATGAAAATTATTTTAGAAATATTTTCCGAATTGTTTCGACAGTTCAGAGATCTTTAAATGTTAAGAAATGTTAAGAAATATTAAAAATTTTAATGAAAAATATATTATAAATAATTTTGTTCTTAAAATGTTATATAAAATGTTTAGAAATATGAAAATAATGAATGAAAATTATTTTAGAAATATTTTCGGCCATGTTTCGACTGTCCAAAGTTCTTTAAATGTTAAGAAATCACAAAAATATTAATGAAAAATTTAATATAAATATTTTTGGACTTGTTTCGTTAGTCCAGAGTTCTTAAAATGTTAAGAAACATGCAAAATATGAATGAAAATTATTTTAGAAATATTTTTGGCCTTGTTTCGACTGTCCAAAGTTCTTCAAATGTTAAGAAATCTCAAAAATATTAATGAAAAATGTATTATTAATATTTTTGGCCTTCTTTCGACAGTCCTGAGTTTTTCATATGTAAAGAAATGTAAAGAAAATATTTCTGAAAAATATTTTTGAAATATTTTCGGCCTTGTTTCGACAGTCCAGAGTTCTATTTTAAGTAAGAAAGTAATGTGAAGATCAATTTCCTATTAGCTAAGTGCAAATTTTAAGCTCAAATCAAAAATATTTGTTCCAAAATCTAGGGCTTAGTCGTTCTTTTCTAAATGGCTGACTCAAAACCCATCCCACATAAATCTTTGACGTTCTTTGTACTCTTTCCCATTCATGATCTCAGTGATTATCTAAAGCCAGTTTCAGTCTTTAATTATTCTACCTACTTGGCTTTGTGTCTTGAAATTATTTCATATTTTGTTCTCAGCTGGAGGAAGACACATTGCCAGTAAAGGTTTTTGCTGCTCACATCTGTCGCAGTTCAGGCGAGTTTATTTTCCTTATGTCTGTTGGCTGCTGTGAGAAGCAGCAGGTGTGTCCCATCTAAACGTTTTGCTATTCACTTTGCCTAATGCTTGCGTGTGTGCGTGTGTGTGTGTGCATAAAACTCAATTCAAAAATACTTAACAAACATTTATTTGAATTTTTTTCTGCTTCCGCCGCTGTTGTTGTAATAAAAATGCAAATAACTCGTTTGGGTATGCAAAGTGCCAAAAGCGAGAGGGTTTCGCCACTTTCCTGCTTAGAGCATGCACATAATTTTAATGCCAATTCAATTTAATGGTTCATTTCATATGAAAATTGTAAAAAGTCATTGCTGTGGCCGATAGAGTACAACAAATATAGAAATAGAAAGAAGGCAACCATTGCCTGGTTGTATACAGTTTGGGGTACTTTCTTCATCCTTTTTTATTTTTCCATTTTTTGGTGCCACTTGGTATTTTGTCATGCGTGGTTTTGTAGGAGTTCAAAATGTTCCGGTTGCCCGGGGAGAAGTGTGCTTACGATATTCCCATTGTGTTGATGCAGCTGCGGGTTACAAAAGGCATTTTTCATATATACATTTATATATATATATTTTTTCCCCTTTACTTTCCAGCATTAAATATGCGAAACATGCATTTGCATTTCGATTTTTTCACATACTTTTTTTTTAACTGTAATAGAAAATCATAGAGGAAAAAACTCGAGTATTTGATTGCGATGTGTCTACGGTAGCCAACAATTTTTGATTTCTTTTGCAGTTATTTGATTTCCGTTTTAAATGATATTGAATTAATGTAGTCAAGGCAACGTTTGCTTCCATATGTCACACGAAATACGTGTAATGGGTATCAAATGGCAATGCTCAGGATAGATTTCGAAACTGCTTAAGAACATTCCTCAATCTGAGCTCACAATATATGTATAAAGTACATTACAAGACCCGAGCAGGACTTCATGACGAAAGAGCAGTGGAACACCAGAACGAGGTCAGAAAGACAATGAAACCTCGCAGCTGATTGTCACGTCTCCCGATCACTTCTACAAAGATACTCACGCAAAAGCACTTTCCAAATCCTACACATTAGCAAGAACAGAATAAGAACAATGTTAGGATCCATTATGTCATAGTTGAGTTGTATTTCTGTCAGGAAATTGAGGAGGAAAAAGATAGCATCCAACTGAGCTTTGCGGTTGCCCTTCTGTTCTCAGGAAATATACAGAGTATCTGAAAAAACCATTCTTTCAAGACCTAGTCTAGCAGTCTAGCAAATTTGACCGCAGTAGACCTATCGCTTTTTGTCGCTTCCTCAAAACCGATGCACCCGAAAACCTGCTGGCTAACGTGAGCGAAGATCTCACTCTAGTTCAAATTTGTCGTTCATTGTTCAAAAAAAAACCAGAGGCGAGTGGCAGACATCAAGTAATATTTCCGAGCTCTTGTTCTGACTAAAATCGTCTTTATTGGGCTCATTTTCTGATCAAAAATGATTTTTTTGGCGGGAGAAAATGGAACCTTAGCCGCGATTCATCTTGAAGAGTCATTTTTGGCCGATCTTTTTACCAGTTTCGACTCATTTTCAAGTCATTTCCGAGATTTTTTAGAGGCGTATTTCAATATATCACATTTTGAGCAACTGCATGAGTCATTTTCCAATCTTTTTAAAGCGCACATAACAGTAATCACTTTTTCTTGCAAATCTCAATCAAAAAGGCTCGAAAAATACTCATCAAGGTAATTTTGATAAAAAGTTCGTCCAAAATCCACGACATCGATTGTTCTCGTTACTTAAATGACTAATCGCCAAGTGGCTGCATTTGGGATTCATTCTTTACTGATATTTGGTAGTTAACTATCGCGAGCGCTTGATGGTCGTTTGCGCTAAGACGCAGACGTACGGTATTTCAGACTTCGACGACCTGAATTTAAGTTCCAGTAGATTAAAATCAATTTTAATGGCATTTCAACATCAAACACAGCTTATAATGATTTAGGTTGGGATAATAATTAGTCTTGTTATCGACTAATCGATAAAGGTAGGGGCTAGACTATCAAATTCCAAAAAAAAAAAATGTGATTTAAACTATAGAAATGACTTATTTTAGCAAAGACATCTTACAAAAATCAATATATATATATATGTCAAACAATTTCGAATTTGAAAAAGGTCTTTAAGGTTTGGTAATGATTCTGGATATATTTCGGTGCAGTCTAGATTTATGGTATTTTAAGCTTAAATTTAGCTAAAATGCCTACTTTGACACATTTAATACACTTTTTTTGGGTAGCCCATTAATCTGTTTTAGCTTTCTTTGATGTTATCGTCAGGTATTACATCTTAACTTTAAACCAAACTATTCCAAATAATTTTGCAATTTTTATTAAAAAACTATATTAACATTATGAAGTTTTCCACTCAAAATAATTAAGTTGCCTTCTGCCTAAAAATATGCTATGCAAAACCACTATAGTTGTGAATTCTGAAGAAGATTCGATTAACATCGATTGCATACGTAAGGGCGGTACAAAATATGGTCAAAAAAATTAAGAAATATTATATGTAGGAATGTTTATTTATTTCCTTAATTTTTCTTCTTGAAATTTTTATCTTTATCTCTGGTCTTAGTTTACTTCATTCATGGGGCATTCCAAAGTCGTTGCCCCACAATGCTATGTACACTTTACGTATGCTCTAACCGGGCTCACGCAATAGGTTTATTGTGTTAGAAATTTTTCAATTTGATGCAGTCACATGAGCGAGGCCAACCTTTATTCACTTTACACACACACACACACACACGCAACTATTTTCAAGCTTTGTACAAAAGCTTGGCCCTGGGTGCTGTTTGTGGACCATTTCTGGCATTGCTGGGCTTTCTCAGCAATTTGTGAAGCGCTGAATGGCTGCCTGGGAAATTGCTTGTTTGAGGTTCAGCCCCCTTTTTTTTCCGTTTCATCTACAATATGAACTGTGAGAGATGTGGTTTTTTTTTTTCGCTGTTGTTGTTGTGCTCATATCAATGCAATCATAATGGTAATACACAACAACAGCAGCAGCTGCCACACAAATGCGAGCTATCTCACGGTCTGGATAGGGGAGCGTTTATGTTTTCTTTAAAGGTGAAACTATTCATGGTCAATTTGTTTATAGACGAGAATCTGCGATGAACAGCCAAAGTTAACAGAGTTTTTTTTTTTTAATAAAAAATATTATTTTCAAATTCAAGCCACATATTTCCCTTACCTTAGTAACTTTATGTGAAGTTCATCAAATATTTTATTCAAAAAACAAAATTGTTACCACTTAGCATTAACAGACTGTTTGAAAAAGAAGGCAATAAAGTTGGTCGAAAATGCGTAGGAGGCAAACTTAGTTAATAAAGTTTTGGGACAACCTTAAAGCACCCCACCAAACATGTCACTAAAATGCTTCCACAAAGCTTGAAAACTTTAACTACCTTTCTGTAAGTAGGCAATGTGGGGGCCAAAAATATGCGCCAGGCTAATGGATTCTTTTTGTGGAGGAGGGGTGAGGTTGAAGCTAATGGAAACGCGTCGACGACCTTTAAAATGTAAATAAATGTTTTTCCACGGGGCTTGCTTCACCTAGCGCTTAACCCCTTCGGCCAGCGAACCTTCGCGCAGAGGGCCGCTTTTAATGCCGCGTAAATTTTGCAGGATAATCCAATAAAGAGATTTTCGTTGTGGCCGTTGGCACAAAAGCGTCGCTAAAAATTTCCCAGGGACCCGCCAAGTTAACAGACTAAAAAAAAAAAAAAATATTGTAAGCCTTGTGCATGTGCATGTGTGTGTGTGTGTGTGTGTCTGGCAGAATCTGTACACAATTGTCGCGACTATAGCAATGCAGAACTTGTTCTTGAAAACAATTTCTAGCCAAGTTTTGTTGATTTTCTCAAATAATATTATTCATAGCATACTATTTGGGGCAACCCACAGAATATGTCCTTTTAAATGCTTTAACCGCTGCGCGATATAGTTTTCAAGAACATCCGCTTATAATCATGTATTTACATGCCCTAGCTTCCAACTAAATCAGTTTAGCTGCCTTTGGAGCCCAGCCATTTCAATTTTTTATTTTCCACCGTACAAAAGAGAAAGCATTGGGAATGTCATCAGCAGCAGTGCATTGCAAATAATTGAGCCACGTGGAGAGTTGGCGGGCTATACACGTGTGTGGCAGCAGCTTAAACCCGGTTTTTTATATCCCCACACAGTACACACACTCGATTTCAATTGCCACAAAAAGGCCGACAAGTAGACGCAAAAGCCTACTCGACCAACTAACTACTTGAAAAGGCCATGAGTGTAATTTCTGAATAATAATACACAAAACCAAACATCACAAACAACAACAACAACAACAACAGCAACAACAACAGCGGCAACAAGAGCAATCTACATAAAAATTGTTTTCAACAACTAAAACGCATTGAGGCGTAAAGTACGTCAATATTCATATTACTCATACGCACAGTTGAGCAAACACTTGGTAAGGCTCAAGATTGAAGCTTGAAACTGAGTAATACATTTTTGGAGAAATATTTTAATAATATTTCTCAACGAAACCCAAAATCCAAGCAAAGTAATTGCCACCGGAATTTAAGAAAATTTACATATTAATACAAAACTAAAAATAATATTGGTTTTTATGTGAGTAAGCCCGCTTAAAGAATCGTTTGGAAATGCTAAAAAGCCAAACACTTTCCACTTGAACCAACTCCATTTGGAAATATTTCATAAACAATTGTTTGCTTCGTTTTGAAAATTTAATGGGGGGGCTTTCGAAGACTTTGCTCGACTTTAGATTGTACTAACTTCATGTGCTATACAAACTCAAGAGTTAAGTTTTTGTATGTAGAACAAACTTTAAGCGTCCAAAATGATCAAAATTGAATCGTTTTCGTTATGCTTGAGCAGTTAAAGGCGCATCATGTTGTTAAATTATGGTTAGCCTTCAATGGTCGGCCAGTTTTTGGACAGATTCCTGCGACTGAGCGCAAAAGAAGAGACTAAGACGAATAAGTACTGCTCCAACTGTTTGGCCCAACAACATTCTGGGCGTTCTTGCCGGAGCGGGGACAAGTGCAAGGGTGTGCCTCCAGCACCACGATACGCTCTTGCACATCCGATCTTCTTGAGTTTTGTTGAGTTGGTAAAATCCTGAATTTACGAAATGCTTAACCCTTTGCTACGAAATCTGGTCCTTAAGTTTTTTTTTATAAGGTAGAAGTCGGCTTGCGACCGTGAATTCTCAGTCTGGCCTTCAGAAATCCATTTCTGTTGTAATGCGACGACTTTGAATCCCTATAAACCATTCGAATATCTTTAAAATCCTACGAAGAATGTCAAAAATCGGACTTACAGGATTCGTCTATAAGTTCCTAGAGGAATGAGAGCGACAAAGCAAAGCTTAATTTGTCTGTGCCGAAGTTTTTATACCCTTGCAAGTGCTCGCTTAAATATTAAAAAAAAAAATCCTTTGTTTTCCCATTTTTCGACCGATCGTTCGTATGGGAGCTATATGATATAGTCATCCGATTTGTTCAAAAATTTAGAAACTTATGTCAAATCATGTAAAACTAACAAATACAAAATTGCATGATGCTACCATTAAAAACAAAAAAGTTTTTCTAACTAAGACTGTTTTTCAGACCTTTCTTTTGTATGGCAGCTATACCATATAGTCGACCGATTTTAATAAAACTTGGTAGAATTATAAGAAAACATTAAAAACATACGATTACAAAATTTGGAGACGTTTCCTTTGAAAAGAAAAAAGTTTTTCATACTAAAACTAGTTTTCCAACCGATTGTTCCTATGGGAGCTATGAGATATAGTCATCCGATCCGGTCGGTTACGATATATTAGTAGCGTGCAGCAAAAAGAAAACTCTGTGCAAAATTTCAGCTCGATAGATTTACAATTGAGAGACTAGTTCGCGTAGAAACAGACAGACAGACGGATAGACGGACGGACAAAGCTCAATCGACTCAGCTCGTCACCCTGATCAAGAATATATTAAGTTTATGGGATCGGAAATGAATATTTATATGCGTTGCAAACTTCTGGGCAAAATTATAATACCCTTTGTAAGGGTATAAAAAGCGCTCCTGGCTAAGATTCAAACAAGGTAAAGAAGTACTTCAGAAAAGTGAAAGAGGAAGATAGAATACAGATTGATGACAAGTAAATTAAAGGATCGGCAGGCTATTGCAGACGACTTGCAGAATTTTACAGGTTGTACAATTTGCATTAAGTCTTTCTTAATGGTTATTTCGATCAGACATCGCTAAGGATGTACATGGTCAATCAAAATTTCTTATAAAAATGGTGTTAGGAATTCGATTTAAATTCCCAATTTAATAAGTAACATTGCCTAGAGGAAAGCGATTCAGGTCTTAAAACACGTCAGAGAACTAAACCGAAATTCTAAAAGGAATTTTGTAGAATTCTGAAAGGAAGCCGGTTCGGTTTGCGGTTCGGTTTACCAGCTGAAATAAGCAGTTCGGTTCTGTTCAAAACCGGTTCAAAGCCTCCCTGGTTTTTGATGATCCATTGGATGAATTTCGTATCATTTGGGCTGTGTAAAGGGGATGCTGCCAAATGCCCATCACTTTTTTGTCACAAAACAAAATATTAGACTTTGTCTAAACCTTTTTTGCACAATTTGGTTGTTTTGTTGGTGTCAATTTGATGAGCGCTTTAAAGCCAATGCAGTTTAAATATTCGGCTTTATTCATAACACACAAAATGTGAAATGTAAACAACAAGGTAGATAGAATGTAAGCCACATAGCTTATATGCAAAAGACCAGAAATAATGTGCATGGTTTTGGATGTTAGCTAAATTTCCCCAAGTAAACTGCGGGAACCTTTGCAAACCACTTAAGTGCGCCTAATTGTATAACTAAAAAATTGATTTCAGTTTTGTCAACTAAATCCCCAAATTAAATAAATATAATTGCAAAATTTCTTTATAAATATTTTATGGATTAATTCACATTTCGTTTCTTTGAAGTCTGTAAATTCAATTTATCAAATTTGATTTTTGCCAAATATCTGTAGTAGTTAAAATAATAAATTTCGTACCAAAAACGATGAGTTATTAATTGATATAAATATCTCAATGGGCTTTAAGCGACATTCACAAGTCATGATTTCAACTCATTTGCCGCACCTAACCAAAGTCGAAAGGCCAAATAGCAAATACCCAAACATTCAATGGCTTTTTCCCAGCTGCCGCTGCTGTTGCCTTCTCATTTCATTTCACATTTGCAGCTGGAAAAGTCTTCAAGACAAAACAAATGGCAAACGAAGCGTGTTGCGAAAATTCCTTGTGCAGGACAACTGAAGGAGAAAGGGAAGACGATGGGAAAAATCAATAAATTTCAAAGGAAATAATTAAGCAAGTAATTGACTTGGATTTCTTTTAGGAATTTTCACATAAATCTCACAGCTAAGCTCACAGCCCAGAGCCAAGGACTAAAATGCGAGCAAGGAGCAAGCGTCTTGTTAGTTATGTGAGCAGGCCAAAAAGGATTTCAGCTCGTGTGTGTGTGTGTGGGAGTTGCAATTGCATTGAGGGTTGACGGTGGGGAGGGGGGACGGGGCGGGCGTCTATTTTACAGTTTCAACACGAATGGTATGCGCCGCACTTACACTTCGAGGCATTCCAAGGGGATGGATGTGGATCTTGTGATATAAATAGACAAAATAAAATCCAACGCCTGCAACGTCTTCTGAAATTAAAGCCAAAGGCATTTGGGCAAATATGTTTGTTTGGTCAATGCTAAAGCCATGTGTGTGTGTGGGGGAGGGGGGAATGCCTGTCCTGCTCCTGGCAAGTGTTGATTGTTTGGTCAGAGGGAATGTCCGGCATAAAAAGAAACTTGCTTACTTGCTTTAACCAAGAGTCCACAGGACAAACAAAAATGTCACGGTCGCCAAATTAAACTGTCAAAATTGTTTTCTCTTGTTTTTATTGTGACATTTAATTGGCTGCAAAGCTCAGACGAAATAATAACAACAATAAAGAGACAATAGAACAATTTGCCACACACATACACATACATACATCCTAGTGTAGAGGCAGCAGAATGGGCAGAAGTTGAAGAATGTTGAAGTATTCATAAGTTATGTATGAAATGTTCCCAGAAGAACTATTTTAGGAATCAGCGGTCAAGTTTTTGGGTGGAAGTGCAAGTACAGGTTCTAACTTAAGGAATCAGAGGCGAAATTAGCATAAGAAGAGTAGCAAGTCAGTTGATGTTAAGAAGTCTTCACATAACCTGAACCTGAACCTGAACATTACCGCCACCCAAAGTCACATATTCTTTTCAAATTGCTCTACAAAGCTGTCAAAGGCAGGCGATAATCGGTATGTTTAGAAGAATGTTGAAATATTCATAAGTTATGTATAAAATGTTCCCAGAAGAACTATTTTAGGAATCAACGGTCAAGTTTTTGGGTGGAAGTGCAAGTACAGGTTCTAACTTAAGGAATCAGAAGTGAAATTTGAATATCCCAATAAGAAGAGTTGCTAGTAAGTTGATGTTAAGAAGTCTTCACATAACCTAAACCTGAACCTGAACATTACCGCTACCCAAAGTCACATATTCTTTTCAAATTGCTCTACAAAGCTGTCAAAGGTAGGCGATAATCGGTATGTTAAGGCTGTTGGCGCAAAGACAATCTTAGGTATTACGAGTGGCAAAATTCAATGCAAAGTAACAGCAACAGCAACATCAAATTTCGTGTTCGCTGTGCACTATGAAAATTCAATTACTTTATTTTCCCACCTTCACATATTAGATGCACCATGTGCCAGCCACAAAGCAAGCACACACACACACACACACACACACACACAGACACCCCAACACATGGCACCTGCATCTGTAAAGTAGCGCCACCTGTCAGCTGCTCGAAGCAACGGGCATTTACTAAGTTCCTTCTTTTTTTTTTTTTTTTTGGGAGAGCGCGCGAGATTACATAGAAATTTTCACCCAAACGAAATGGCCCTGGCACACGCACGCACACACACAACAGTGGCAAAAGAAATGTGTGAAAAGCAAGCAAAATCTCCCAGCAACTCTTTGCTCATCGCACACATTTGCGGCTCTACGCCCGAGCGCGCAACTTTTTCTTGCCAAAAACTCCGTGTATAGCCAAAAATTTAGTTCACCTTTTTTTTTTTTTTTTTTTTGGGTATCTTTTGGATTCCATGCTGGTTTTGCTTTTAGCAGCAAATCTTTTTTCGCCCAGACCTGGTTATCTTTTTTGAGCGGGAGTGATGAGTGAGTGAATGACGGAGTCGTGGCGATTACTAGAAATGGAATCTAGTTTCTTGAGTGGGTAGTCAATTGGGGATATGCATAAACTATAACATTTGGGGTATTTTAGAGCTGGTGTTTGAAATTTTTCGTGGCTCATTTGTAGATAAATTTTTGAACTAAGAGAAATATGTAGATTTGAGTAGAAAAATGTTGTATTTTTAGTCAACAGGTAGGTAAACTTAGGCTACGCTCTCACAGGCAAAGAATTTTCGCGAAATACCTCTAAAAAATGGCCAAATTTGTTACTGAACTGAACTGATTTGAACTGACATCTCAAAGCAAGGTTGCCCAGAAGTTTCTTATGAAAGCGCTATCACTATAACAAAAGAGACAACAATGAAATCTATTCCAATGTCTACAAACAACGCCTAAAAATGCATGATTCATGTTAAGTATTTTTTATACTCTGTACCGAAGGTACATAGAGTATTATAAGCTTGTGCAAAAGTATGTAACATCCAGAAGGAAGCATCTCCGACGCCATAAAGTATATATATTCTTGATCAGCATCAACAGCCGAGTCGATATAGCCATGTCCGTCTGTCCGTCTGTCTGTCCGTATGAACGCACAGATCTCAGAGATGGTAAGAGATAGAGTTTTGACATGTATGAGACATATGCTTCTTATGTCTGCAGGCAGATCAAGTTTATTTTCAATTTTGGCCACGCCCCCTCACGCCCCCGCAATTTAGAAAAAACGTCATATCTCCCACAGTTTTGAAGATAGATGGCTTGTTCCTTCTGGACATATTTAGTTATTAGTATAACTTATCGATCCGCCTAAGGAATGAAGAAGATGGGATGAACGGTTTTCGAGTTATGATCAATTTTCTTGGTACATAGTATGTTATAGTCGGGCTTGACCGACTTTCTTTCTTGTTTTTGAATGATATACGCATTAATTAAACCTTTTCCAGTTCTATGGTATTTGGATCTAACAAAAAATATAATATTAATTTTAAATTAAGCAAAAGTAAAGTTTTTCTCTGTTCTGGCCCCAAAGTTTAAGCTACAAATTACTCATACGCTCCTTAAGCATATTAATATTCCAAGTGTGCTACATATATGCTTTGGGCTGTCAATAGTTTGAAAGTCTGTCGAACTATTTGGATTTTATCTAATTAAGATATCACGCTTTACTGGTTTTACCTTGAAGACCCGATATTGACATGTCAAATTGTCTGGCTTGAAAAAGGGTTGTAGCTGTACTTTTATTTACAATGAGAGTCCGCAGTTTGTCCCTAAAAGGGCTTGTCACATTCTGCAGAGAGTTTGATCGCTGCCTATCGATTCAAATGGAAGCCAGCGCTTTTCTTTATCAAAAGGCCTTTACAGATATTAGAGTTTTCCCATTGATATGCAACTTATAGGCATTGTCATGGGAAATTATGTGGGTTCTTTCAAGGGGGCATTTGGTGTAGCGCTGGACGAAAAAGAAGCAGAGTCCCTTTTTAGCCAGCTGCAACACAATTATTGTTGTAATCATAGCCAAAGCTATCACTTTAATGGGCTGTGCAGGATGGGCAAGTAGACGCTGTATGGTGTACCAGTACATCAGTTATTACATATTTAAGCCTCTTCCCGGATATGTATTCCTACCTTCCTTTGCTACAAGTGGAGAAAGTGCTGGCTAGCATCAAAATGTTCTTTTTTTTGGTCAAGTTCCAAAGCTTGGGTTTTGCGATTCGATCTGTTTGATCAAGGACACAATTAAGTCCTTTAAGAAGTTTTCCAAATAATTTGTATTTTCGTTTTTAGGTTGCGATTCGGCTGCTTTGATCGGCACTAGATTTTGGTTATATACGAAGTTCCCCAAATAATGGTTATCTTCGTTTTTGATCTATTTTGAAACTATTACATGTATTGTGTACTTCATTTGCAAAAGTTCCTTGGAGAATTTAAAAAAAAACCTGATTCAAATCAATGTCTGAAGTGTAAGTTTCAATCCTTGTTTACAAAATTAAGCATAAATCAGATTTTTTGATATAATTTTCAAAAATTTTAGTTTGAAGTCAAGGACTTCGTCAAGGACTATATCAAAACCAGCGATGTTCAAGAACAGAGGCTCTCTGTAGCGCTCTGACACTCACTGAAGCATTACTTAGGGAAGCATTCGGTATGAATTGCCTAAAGTGTTCGGCCCCTGGGGGCTATGGGTGAACATCGCTGACTTAAACCATAACTTTACAACTGAATTCTTATTTTCGTTATGTATAAAATGCAATTAAGTATAATTTGCAATTCTCAGGCTTGCATTTGTGAAAGAAATTAACACTCACTGCTTTGATTGACTTCAGTTAAGCGTTTAATTCTGTAAATCATCTTTTGCTCTAGGAACAACTTTCACTAAACGGACTTGTAGAGTATAACATAATTAATAATACAAAGATATTCTACATTTCGGTGGAAAAACAAAAGTCGAAATTTTCGCGCATCTCATTAAAAGCAATTGCGAAGAAACTTCTTTGCAGGCGGAGCTCTAGAGAATGCAATAGGAAAGCTTTAAACAGGTTGAAGAGCTGCCAGAGCGCTGGAAGCAGAGGAAATGGGTGTACCAGAGGCGAAAGAAACTAACTCGAAATAAACGATAATAGGAAGTGGGAAGTGTAGTGCCAGCAATCAGAAAAGCTTGCCAAAATGATATATAAGTTTTGATTGTCATGAAAATGGATCATTAGTAGGATGTTGTGTAGCAAAACACAGGCTATAAGCCCACAGAACACTGTCTAGATAGTTACTTCTATTGTTTTCAGCTTCAAAAGTTATCGATAGAAGTTGTATGTGCAGTAGCAGAAGACAGTTTGTTCAAACGAATAAGCTACCTCAAATCGACGACTGCAAACATATTGTAGATATTTTTAATCTTTTCTCACTGTTATTGAGATCTAACCTCAGCATATTTCCAAGTTTCGAAGATCTCAGTCACGCTGTCATCTGCAACTGAAAATCTGATATGTGAGTTGAATCTGCTTCCAGTTGGTGAATGTTTTTTTTTGTTTTTTTTACACCCATTTTTTGTCGCCCTGATGATGCTGCCGGCAAGACAAATGCGTGACTGGCCGTAGGAAGGTATGGGGCAAGAGATATGGTGCAGTTCTTACTTTCAGTGGGCGTTTCTTTTTTTCTTTTCTTTCCAGCTTTCAGTTAAATAGAATTTTATGTGGATTTTTGGCAATGCGCTGCTGCATGCTGGCCATATGTACAAAGTTTTGCTGGGCTTGTTGGAGGTCTGCTGTTGATTTGCAACTGGTAAAACAAACACAGGCCAGGCAGAGAGCTGAGAAAAAGTAGAACAATTGTGGGGAAATTCGAAAACCGCTTTGCCATGACCGAGATGCCTTAGCTAATTGCATTTGGCAAGAGCTTTCAATTCAATCCACAATGCAAGGATTGAAAGTGCTATTGGATGCAGGTGGATATTGTTTGTTTAGCCTATAAAACCGATCTCTCAAATTGGTGATTGGTGGTATGAAAGCAGGATTATTTTGATCACAATCCTCGCCCACAGTTTTCTCTTTTGTTTACACTCTGAAAAGCTACAAAAAACTTAATTATGTAGCATTTACAGCATGAAATAAACCTCCTGTTGTCTTTCATGATAATTACGGCACAGAAATAACAAAAACAGAAATGTCACCCAACAACAACAACAAATAACCGCAACTACTTAGCAACATTATACACTTCCGTGCCAGCATCAGGAGCCCTCCCCTCCCAAAAAAAAGAGAAAATCCCAACCCAAAACGTAATTATTGTTGCGGTAAATGCCACACCCACCAGGCCTGGCTGACCAGGCTTTTTAATTTCTTTATAGAGAGCAAGAGTAACAGAGACGGGGCATATGACAACGTGCCGCGAAAATTAATCCATTTGCTGTGACAATGACTTTTATGCGGTTTCCAGCAACGCCGCCATCCGGAATTCGCCGGCCATGGCCAGGAAGTCCGACAAAGTCAAGCCGCAGGCCAAATGCGGGTGCCAGAACATAGAGAGACAGAGGGCGGGGATACAAAAAAACAACAAAAGTACTGGGGCGGCTTACAATGCCGCGACATGTAAATATTTGGCGACATTTAGAAAAGAAAAGCAAAAAAAAAAAACGCGTTCCCGCTGAACTGAACCCCAAGCCTTATCAAAGCAATTATCTTTAAGATGCCAAGCGGCGACCGGCCTCCTGTCCTTTGTTTGATTTGGCACAAAGTAATGGAGACAAAGTACATAACATTTCTCTCTGTCGGTGTTTCAGTCTTCCTAGGTTCTGGCACGGGGGAGATTACCAAATGCCGAAAATTGTCAAATGTTGCGGTCAATTTGTGTGCGCCAAAGACACGAAAAGGGCATGGGGAAGTGGATGGCTAAATGAAGGTGTTTCGATGGGAAGTGTGAGAAGTCAATCATGGCTACTTAAAATTTCAAGCTCAACAAGGGGGAAATGGAGAAGAAAGCAGGGCTGCAAACCCTTACATTTTTTCGGATCTCCGGATCACTGGTTCGAACCAAAATTTATCAATGGTTAGGGTTCAAAAATTTCAGGTTCGCGGTTTTTGGGAGAAGGTTTTGGTTCGAACCTTGGTTCAGTCCATGCTGGACATAATATTAATATAAAATAAATCAATACATTTATATAAATACTAAATTATATAAGTTAATTTAATCCTATGTGTTCTAATAATCGTTTTCGACCTAAAAACTACTCAAATCGTATGGGAATCTGGTTGTTCTTGGGTTGAAAACGGAACACATTGATGTATTGAAAATTCAAAATATAATTTACCATTAAGTAAAATACCATTTCTTAGTTTTTGTTATTTCCAATGTTATGTTAAGCTTTTGTGAATCATTGAAAAAGCATAGGAGTCAAGGATTTTAAGCACGGGCTATTATGGACGAGGATATTGGAACCAACCAACACACCAACTAGATAACAGATGGAATCACTATACAGAAGGTCAAATTTTCTGATGTCTACTATTTTTGTTGAACCGAACCGATAGTTTAGATTCGGAACAGGTTCGGGTTCTGCTTTTCATTCTAAAGAGAGGTTCGGTTCAAGGTTCGGTTCGCAGTAAAATAAAATTCGGATATCCGGGTTCGAGCCGGTTCGGTTCAAGCCCGGTTTGCAGCCCTGGAAGAAAGTGTGGAAGATTTTGATAATTGTCAAAGTAGCTCTTGAAATATTCAGATTTTTTTAAACTAGTTTTTTGAACAGTCTAATCAGTTTACATCTTCTTTTGTTAACTAACTAAACAAATTGTTCAATTTGTACTTTTAGCTGCTTACTTAACAATGATCGTAAGAGCTAATCCAGTATTCTTTTCTTAGTCAATTCTGTCCCTCGTATTCCGAATTCGTAAATTGAAATAATTGTATTAAACTACAAACAGTTATAACCGAGAAGATAAGGAAATAGATCTGTGTCTGAGCCGGTTATCTTTGCCGGCTCTATGGGCGTTGGTTCCAAATTTTACATTTTCGTTAGTTCATTAGGATTTCACAATATCAAACTAACACATTTGCGTATTTTTTCGACATTTTTAGAGAAAAATTAAAAAAGGTATCTAAGAGTATCTTGAAATAAGGAAAGGAAATTAGCTGTTTCTAAGAACTTATAAAAAAATCTTGAAAAAAGATGAAAAAAACGGAATTTATTAGAAAACTTCTTCTTGTAGACAACAATATTCTCAATAAATCTTTTATATAGATTCCCTCTCCTTCTGCTGATTAGGATATGACAGCTCAACTCGACGCATCATGGACCACACTTTAAGTATAATATATATATTCTTGATCAGCATGACGTGGTGAGATGCCAAACCAAACATTGCACAATCCGTTTGTCGGCACCTGAGGAACCTCATCTGATAGCATATAGCTGTAATTGGAACGATCGGTCGAAGAACTGTTTTTAATGAGCCAAAATGTTTTGTTTTCAATGAAAACGCTTCCAAACTTTGTATTTCTTAGTTTGCTATGCTTTCCCCATGATTTTACCAATTTTAGTCAAAATCGGAAGTCTGAATGGTAGAAAATTAGAGCCTAAAAAGTAGTCTTAGTGAGAAAAACTTTTTTGTTTTCAATGGAAATGTCTTTAAAAGTTACATCGATTTATATAATATACTTTCACACAATTCTACAAAGTTTAATCAAAATCGAATGACTATTGCATACAGCTGCAGTACTAATGATCGGTCGAAAAATTAGTTCCACAAAGAAAAACTTTTTCTTTTATATTGAATCGATTCCAAATTTCTAGCATCTTCGTTTGTTAGGCTTTTGCATAGCTCGACTAAGTTTGGTCAAATTCGGACATCTATATACTATACCTCCCATAGAAAAGTAAGGTCCAAAAAGTATTCTTAGTTAAGAAAACGTTGCATAGTTATCTAAGCCGCATGCGCTGTTCGCTAAAATAATGTTGAAATATTTAAATGAATGTAAATGCTCTGTTAATTAACATAAGAAGGGTTACTAGACACTAATTCCCCTGAGTAACCGGTATATCGAAGTCAGGCAGGGCCGACTTCTGGGATTTCTGGGACAATAAATGCTTTGAAACAATTAAAGAAAAGTTTGAGCAAAATTAGTAGAAGAAATCGAGGACTTGAAGAACTTGAAGGACTTGTAGAAGAAATCGAGGATCTAAAAACGCCGTTGATACACAAATTCATTAATTTTTCCCCTCAAAGTATGCTATGTTTAAAATAGTTATTAATAACAATGAGGCAAATATTAACGAGAAAGCTAAGCTAACTTCGTCTGTGCCGAAGTTTTTATATCCTTACAAGTGCTCGCTTAAATAATTTCAAAAAATAACCTTTTTTCCCCAATTCCCGACCGATCGTTCGTATGGGAGCTATATGATATAGTTATCCGATTTGGCCAAAAATTTGCAAACTTATGTGAAAGCATGTGAAACACGCAAATACCAAATTGTAGAATGCTACCATTAAAAACAAAAAAGTTTTTCTAACTAAGAATGTTTTTCAGACCTATCTTTTGTATGGCAGCTATACCATATAGTTGTCCGATTTTTATTAAAATTGGTAGAATTATAAAAAAACGTAGAAAACTTACGATTACAAAGTTTGGAGACGTTTCCATTGAAAAGAGAAAAGTTTTTCATACTGAAACTAGTTTTCCGACCGATTGTTCCTATGGGAGCTAAAAGATATAGTCATCCGGTCCGGTCGCTTTCGACATGTTAGTAGTGTGCAGCAAAAAGAAGACTCTGTGAAAAATTTCAGCTCGAAAGCTTCAAAACTGAGAGACTAGACTAGACGGACAAAGCTCAATCGACTCAGCTCGTCACCCTGATCCAGAATATATATAGTCCATAGGGTCGGAAATGAAAATTTCTATGCATTGCAAACTTCTGGGCAAAATTATAATACCCTTTGCAAGGGTATAAAAATAGACTGCATAATTATTAATAAGCATAAATATAGCATACCTTGAGGGGCAAATTCCATGAATTTGTGTTTGTTTTATAAAAGATGTAGCAGACGAAATTAGCCAAGTCTACTTGATTGTCTTGTATTACTTCTTAAGAACTCCTCATTTTTAGTTCTTAGTTCATTAGTTTGGTTCAAAATGCCACCTTTAGCCTTCGCAATATACTGCAAATGATTCATAATTTATTTATACAGAGTTTCAATCAACTTGTTAAACTTCGCCACAATGTTTCGGTAGCCACAGCTGCAGCTCAACCTCTTCCATTTGCAAAAATTACGCTGGACAAGAATTAATAAAGTGCACACATCACTCATTATGCAAGCGCTTGGCGGCTGAAAGAGTTTTGTGGAAAGTGAGTTGATGCGTGTAAATAAGTTGTTGTTTTAACATTTTAAGCCATGCAAAGTGATTTGAGCAGCTTTCCGTGGGGATTCCCCAATTTAATTACAATTAACAGGGCCCAGGCCTAAATGTATGCTTTAAAAGGCTTCATTTTTTTTTTGTGACAAAGTGACAAATGGGATTGGTCATGGCCATTGACATTTTCGACAGTGGGGTGTGTGTGAATGGCTGTTGGGGGCCAGGGAAGGCAGATGCCGAAGTAGCCGCAGCGTTTGTGGTGCACCACAAGCGGATGGATAAGCCACCCCCGTCAACTCACACACATGCACACATACATCGTCTCATATCGTTAGAGTGTGTGTGTGTGTGTGTGCGACCCTGTGTCTGCGGGCGCGAGTTAAATTCTGGTAAATGTTTATAAATTCGTTGCGGTGACCGCTTAAATTTTGCATTGTACAATAATATGCAATGAGAGAGAGAGATGCAAAAACCACTACACATTTTTCGACAGTGGTTTGCTGGTCATTTAAGGTGAAATGTAAAAAATTGGATGGCCAGCTGGTTTAGATTCTATTTTAGTTACATATGCATTATTTTTTCAAAGATATAAGGTGGGGTTATGGGCCTCGGAACAGCAAGAGGGCAGAAACAAGAAAGAATTTATTTGAATTACAACTAATTTAGTTTAATTTATGTGGTTTCATTTCGATGTTATGTCTTACAATTGAATTAGAGGCACATAAAATGAATACACAGCAAAAATATTACAAATAAAATCAAGTTTAAATAGATTGATTTGATCTCGTGCTTTGTATAGCAATTTCAAGTACATGTCGTACTACTTAGATCAGGGCAAGCTTATTTTATGGTGGTCTACGTGTACAACCTTGCGGGTATTGCTCATTTAAAGCGGCAGGAAAATAAAAAGGTATACGCTTTTAAAGCGGCCTTCGATAAGCAAACTGCTCTGGTACAATCTAGCATAGGAGTGTCTCAAAAATTCGCAAATTTACTGGTAAAGATCCATGACCAAACGGAAGCAGCTATATGAATAAGAGGATCCTTATCAAATTACTTTGTGACGGAAATCGGGGTACGAAAGTAGACACACTAAGTCTCCTACAACCTGCAGGATGCACTAAGAGGCAGACTCTCTGTAGAAGACCTTAATATCCACTTATAAAAGTAAGCTGACTATGGCTGATGACATCCAAGTACTCCAAAATATGATCAACCTGCCACAACAGTATTGCAATTCCAATAAGTTTGTTCAGTAAAGGAGAAATACCATCGGTGTCTAAAAGATGGACCTATAAGACAGAAGCAGTAACGAGAAAGCTTAACTAACGTCGTCTGTGCCAAAGTTTTTATACTCTTGCAAGTGCCCGCTTCAATAATTTCAAAAAATACTCGATTTCCCATTTTTCGACCGATTGTTCGTATGGGAGCTATATGATATACGCATCCGATTTGGCCAAAAATTTGTAAAATCATGTGAAAGCGTGTGAAACAAACAAATACAAAATTGCAGGATGCTACCATTAAAAACAAAAAAGTTTTTCTAACTAAGACTGATTTTCACACCTATCTTTTGTATGGCAGCTATACCATATAGTTGTCCGATTTTAATAAAACTTGATAGAATTATAAAAATATATAGAAAACCTACGATTATTAAGTTTGGAGACGTTTCCATTGAAATGAAAAAAGTTTTTCATACTAAAACTAGTTTTCCGACCGATTGTTCCTATGGGAGCTATGAGATATAGTCATCCGATCCGTTCGGTTCCGATATGTTAGTAGCGTGCAGCAAAAAGAAGACTCCGTGCAAAATTTCAGCTTGATATCTTCAAAACTGAGAGACTAGTTCGCATAGAAACAGACAGACAGACGGACGGACAAAGCTCAATCGACTCAGCTCGTCACCCAAGTCAAGAACATATATGGTTTATTTGTTCGGAAATGAATATTTCTATGCGTTGCAAACTTCTGGGCAAAATTATAATACCCTTTGCAAGGGTATAATAATCTTAATATATAAAATTCTTCCGTACATGGCTTTGTTACCTCACTCCTTCCAAACGGCTGGACCGATTTCGATGAATTTCGAATTTCGTGTGAGTGTAGTAGTAACAGCGTAGGTGGTTTATATCTATAGCTGATTCTGGTAGGTCACACAGGGATCGCGTAATTTACCATCCACGGCTTTTTTGCACCATAACTTAACCTAAACTTAACCGATTTGAATGAAACTTCTTAAAGACATTCGTCATAGATAGAGGAAGGCTGATAACAAATATGGTCCGAATCGGTCAACTCTTTCGGGTACCTCTTGAACACATATATGCTTTTTTTTGGTAATTTTGTATGAGAGCTATGCTTGCACTAGAATAATACACAAAATTATATTAACGCAGGACAACGTCTGACGGGGTCAGCTAGTATTTTAATATATTTTAATATTGTTTAAACTCTGTTTATATTTCCATTAATTTCTTTTCCACTTAAAAACATAAAAAATGTCCATTCTATTTTTCAAATTTTTTCAAACGAACATTGCACATTTGTATTTCTTGACTGCCAACAAAGTTTCATTTCATTTCTGCAACTAAAAACTACAATTATTGACTACCATGCCCCACCAATTGCTCCTCCTCTACCCTGGAACAAAGTTCAAGTTAGCCTCGTTGAGTTCGCCAAACTTTTAAAAAAACTAAACCAAACCAATGGCGACCACATTGAAACGAGTAATAGCAAACAAAAACAACAACAACAACAGTTGGGTAATATTTGCAACATCTGTTTGAACAAATAACCAAAACAACGCTGCCTCACCCTGCCCCAAAATGCCATTCAAATTTGGTCCACGGTAGCCTTGTGTCAGAAAATTTCCGCTGAATGTTTTCTAACCCACTTTATTTCGCGCCGAAGGCAGTCTTCAATCGCCGGGCAACTTGTTCAAAGAGAGGTGAGTAAGGAAACAAACTTAGGTTACACAGAACAGCAAGAAAATAGAAAGTCCCAGATATTCAATTCCTATTGTTGTGCCATGTTATGATACTTAAAAAACTAAATTTTTTCCATTTTCTGGCCACTTCCATCATCATTTACTTCACTTGTAGTATAGTTTAGTTCTCCTTCTCATTTCGCGGGATATTTGATATTTGTTGTCAAAAGTTTTCGGTCCATTTGCACTGACCTTTCCATCTTAAATTAGTCTCCCCCTACTTTGGATTTCTCCTAGTGTACTTTAAGCAGCACAAAATTTCATTTACGCTGTAATAACAAATGTCATACGAAAATCAATTAAAACAATTTCCTGCACAAAATGGTTCCACCAGCACCGCCACCTCCTCACCACCAGACCACAAACGGATTCAGTATCCAGCATCTGTTGCCGCCGTTGTCATTTTGGTGGCAATTCACGTGTCGTTTTCCCCCCCTCATACCTCTCCTTGGCTGCTGCCATCATCAACAATGTTGTTTTACATTTCCGGTAATAAATATACATTTGAAAAATAATAGAGGAGCGGCATAGGGAAGGGGGGCAGCAGGGCAGGCAGGGGGTGAACAGGAGCAGCATTTGGCAATTTGCCGAATATGGAGGCGTGGGAAATTGGAATTTTTGAAATGTGACGTTAGGTGAGAAAGTTTGCGGCATTTCATTTCCTATGATTAATTAATTAATGCCATTAAGTGTGATGATAGCTTGAAAATGAAAATGAGGAAAAGGACTAATGAATGTAATTCGATAGGTGGGAATAGTTGAAGAAGTTGGAGTTAATTTCCTTTAATAAGGTTACTGTTTCGGTTATGATAACACAGGCAAGAGCCATCTAAAAATGCTACAACCGGCGCAATTCTTAAGCTTTTAAAACATGTTTGCTATGGATTTTGTGTGAAATTGATAAGTTATTAACCTTCAGAGCCCAAATGTGGCAATATATATATTATAAATTGGCCAAATTTTTTATATAGATTCAATTTCTATTTAAAGACTATCATATCACACTATATAGATGTCCGATTTCGACCAAAGTAATTGAAATATTGTTAAAGCCCAACAAACTACTTTGTAAGAAATTAAGAGTCGATTCCATTATAAACAAAAAAGTTTTTCTCAATAGAACTTCTTTTTCGACCGATCGTTCGTACTACAGCTATATGCTATAACCATCCGATATTGACAAAACTTTGTGGAACTTAGTGAAAGTATATCAAATAAATATATGCCAATTTTCAGGACATTACTGTTGAAAATAAACAAGTTTTTCTCTCTAAGACTAGTTTTCAGACCCTACTTTTCTATGACAGCCATACTATATAGATGTCCGATTTCGACCAAACTTGGTGGAATCATGTAAAAGCCTAAGAAACTAATATGTAAGAAATTTGGAGTCGATTTTATTATAAACCAAAAAGTTTTTCTCAATAGAACTTCTTTTTCGACCTATCATTTGTACTGTAGCTATATGCTATAGTCATCCGATATTGACAAAACTTTGTGGAACTAGGTGAAAGTATATCAAATAAATATATGCCAATTTTCAGGACATTTCCATTGAAAACAAACAAGTTTTTCTCTCTAAGACTAGTTTTCAGACTCTACTTTTCCATGACAGCTATACTATATAGATGTTCGATTCCGACCAAACTTGGTAAAATCAAGAAAAATCATATCAAACTAAGATATCTAAAGTTTGGAGGCGTTTGCATTGAGAACAAAAAAGTTTTTCGCACTAAAACTAGTTTTTCGACCCATCTTTCCTATGACAACTATATGCTATTGTCATTCGATCCTGCTAATTCCGACAAATGTGCAGCATATTTGTATATAAAGACTTCGTGCAAAGTTTGGTAAAGATAGCTTTCAAACTGACGTAGGAGATGGCATAGAAAAATACTGACGGACAGAGGGATATTAACAAATCAACTCAGCTCGTCGTGCTGATCAAGAATATATATACTTTATATGGTCTAAGATGCTTTCTTCTATGAAGTACAAACATATAATACCCTCTGTAAAAAAGTAGAGCACAGAAAAAAAAAGCATAAACTATTTCAAAATCGACTTAGATTTCTCTAAAAAAAATCACCCATATTTTTTCATATTTCATAAATTTCAGAATGTAATTTATTTGGTCTAACCCTAACGAAAATTTTGGTTGGAAAAAATTTAAGGTTTGTCATTTTACTCACCTTTTGTTTTCGGAATGATAAAAGTACATCATTTATGGTCTGGATTGGATCTATGTATCCCCGGTCCATTTGTCGTTTAGGCTGTATGATCTGAAATTGAAGTAATAGATTCATTAGTCTTAGAATTGGCATGATCTTATCTAAAAGAAATGGAAGACAAAGGTGACGTTTGTTTAAATATAAAGATTACAATCTTTATGATTGAGTTTGAAATGAATAGTTTAATTATTTAACGGAATTTTTAAAAGAATTTGCTGCAGTGAAATTGTGGTTAGATAAAAGGTATTCCTTAGGATGTTTACGGTATCCACTTGGAATTAATATTTTTAAAATATTCTTTTTTTGGATATTAAAATACCTTTTTAATGTTCAATGGATCTTAAATTATCATCCAATGGAGCTTAAAATCATTCAAAGGATATGAAAAATATCACAAAATAGGATATTAAAAACCATATATTCCAATTGGATCTTTATGTATCTTTTTTATGTTCTGTGTAGCCTGAGAGACACTTGAAAAAGTTCTCAGTCAGGATAGTTTTGCCTACAGTACCAGATTGATTCAAAACCAATATATCTATTGCAAGCCCCACACATATTTAATTGTAACTCTCTAACTCTAACTCCTAGACCAGCTGTACAGTTTATTTTATTTTAATTACCACTGAAACATCTCCTTTAGCTAACAATCAACCAATTCCTTAACTTACTTTCACCACATTAAATATCAATAATAATTAAACTTGTACTTCGGGCAGAAACAAAAGCCCTCTTCCAGCCTAACCAACAAATTATTATACTCACATATCCTGTTGACATTTAACTGACAGCGCGGATGAACAAAGGCGACAAGCGGCCAAACGCAAACACCGGCACACACTCAAAAACACACACAAACACAGGAGAGCACACGTATACTGAGGTAAGATGGAAGTTGAAAGGCATACACCTGAGTCCGGACTCTTCAGTCCACAGAGACGGCTGAGTTGGAGTCATAACCATGACCAAAGTCACACGCACACGCACACACAGCAGAGTTCCCAGTTCCACATCCGGTGACATCCGGTACTTCCTGCCTTTCAGTCTCACTCACTCTCTCGCACTCTCAATGATTTAGCCCGGCAGGCAGCATTCCTGTGGCCTTGTCACACGTTCGCCGTGCCACTAACAACTGCCAACAACAAGAGCCTCACATCCACAACATAGTTTATGCGCTAAGGCAACACTATCAGGGCCTTAGACAAACGGCGTGCGAGAGAGAAACTGCAAAACGATGGCTGGCGATGCAGTGCAAAATACCCTTAACTTAAGTCTGTCAGAGTATGATTAGTTGGATACTTACTGATTTTATTGTGGAATGGAAAGAAATTTAGTTGGAGGATTCTTAAGGACTATTTTTTGTATAGTTAAATTGTTACTGTTAGTTTTAAGATTGATTGTAGTAGCATATTGTGCATAGAACAAAGCCTCAAGCTCACAAAGATGAGATACGTCCATTCAAATGAATGTCTAGAAAAAGGAAGGGCGATATAGAGTTACGACTTGAAGTCAGCGTTACAAACTTTCCACACATATGTAAAATTTTAAGTCCACATCGGAATTTATATTTTCAACCAAACGCCTGAGCAGGTGAGCAATCGACGCCAGCATTTTGCTGAATACTTTGCATCCCAGCGTGAAAATTCCTTAATAGTTGCAATTACATGTTAGCTTGATATCGATCTACGGCACGCCGAAACAGGCGAGCAATCGATGCCAGCATTTTGCTATGCACATCACATCCCAGGGAGCTGCTGAGACATTCTCAATGTGGCGCAATAAGCAAGTAGAACAACATTTCAGGTTAAGATCTGCAGAAACTTGGGGGCAGGCGAGCAATCGATGCCTGCAATTTGCTATGCTCATCACATTCCACAGAGCTGCCGAGACTACGCAACTTTTTAGGTTCAGATCTGCATAAACATTGGAACAGGCGAGCAATCGACGCCAGCATTTTGCTAAAAACTTTGCACACCAGCGCGCAGATATCGAAAACGTTGGGAACGCAGCGCGATGAACAAGTAAGGCTGAGAAACGGCGGAGCAGGCGTACAATCGACGCCGCCCAGACCGCTGCGGAAGCAGAAGCTTAGAGCCAGGCTGTTTTTGCTGAAAGTTCGGCCCAAATAGGTGGGCCGAACTGTAAGTTACTTGTAAATGATGGAGATATTGTAAATCAAACTTCGGAAAATCACGAAATTTGCTTAATTTTCAGATAAGTTTTGATTATGAAGAAAAGTTATAAGATGACAAATATAGACGGTTAATTGACAGCCGAAGATAGAATGTTGTTTTCTACGAGCTCCGACTATTATGAATACCTCCCATATGGGTGGTAAAAGCAAAGCTTTTGCGAAACTAAAAAAGGGAGCATTTCTGCTAACGATTCTTCTGTGAGATCTTTGACCATAGAATCGTTTCTCTTTATCTTTTGATAAGTACAAACTTAAGCAAAGGGCATCCAAATGTTGTCTCAATTCATATCTCTAATATGCCCGCTCTTGTAGCCCTACTGCCTCAGCCTGTCATGCATCCGTTTGCAGGATGCACGAAATAATTCTGTTTGTTAGCCCACTGTGTGTGTGTGTGTGTGTGTGTGTCCTTTCATCAGTTCCCCAGTTTCCCAACTCTGCCGCAGTTTCTGGCCTGCCTGACTGGCTGACTGACTTATTTCACTTGTTTTGCTGCTTCAGCTGTGGGCGTGTTTCTGCATATTTTTTTGCACCTAAGTCCCAGTCCACCACCACTGACCAGCAGTGCACTCCAGGAGGGTAAAGTCGCACGCTTGATGTAGTTGGTGGTTTACTACTAATTTGCAACCACATCGTTTGTTTTGTGTGCTCCGTCCGTCCGTCCGTACGGTCGGGCTGCAACGAGAGTCCTTTGTGTGTGACAACCGCTTTGGGTATGCTCCGACCGTAACCCTGCTAACTCCTCTCCGTACTGCAATGTGCATTAATTCTTGCATAGAAGGCAGCACACAATGGAGGAACTCCTCTGACTCCATGTCAGCTTGAAGCGTGCTGTGTTATAAATGGTCCTCGTCCCGGTCGTCTTCGTCGTTTCATCTGTGGAATTTTGTCGTTGTCTTATCAGCCAGTGACAATGAACAAAACGCATTGCATACTTTGTGGCGCTGCATAAGCTTTAACCTGAACTCGAGTTGATGAAAAATTAATGGCTCAAGATTTATACTTTAATTTAAATTGAATTAAAAATACGCCCCACACCCCTCAACAGCTGCCAATTCAGGTGCCTGCCGTTTCTTGCAATCTTCTCGCATCGTTCATAAATTGGCATTAAAAAGTATTTAGCATGTTAACAAGCCAACTTTCAGCAGTCAGGGGGGGGGGGGGGGGCCCATGGAAGCAAACTTCTGCCGGCGACGCAGTGCAAAAATCAAAATAATAAACGCAAAAATTGACATGAGGCAAAGTTCATGTGCAAAGCTGGGAGGAACAACAACATAAACATAAATTTATATACATTTAGATGGTATAGAAATTGCCCTCATAATCGGCTTATGTCTTGATATGGAGACAACACTGTGGCAAAGTACTACACACACACACACACACGCACACACACACACAACAAGCTTAAAATTGAGTTTCATATGCAAATAGCAATAATAACCAAATAGATGTACTTAAATGCGAAATCAGAAAAAAAAAAAACAAATCAAAGTTAGAAACAACATATTTACATTTCGGCACAATAATGATGCGATTTGTAGGTTCGAAATGCAAATCAGAAATGTCTATATGCATCCTCTAAAAGCTGGTTTTATAACATTTTCCAATGATTTTTCATAATTTGTTCTCCATTTAATTCTTCTTATATCAAAAATATAACCTAACGCCCTCATTTTAGGACACTTCCTTATGAAGTTACCACACAGAAATAAACTTAGCTCTAATTTGATTGGATATGGTAGTGTTCAGCATAAGAACTGATCGCTGAGCAGGTATCAGAAATAAATTATACATCAAATATTTTCTGCTGAACGATATGCTACATTTGTGCAGCTCCTTGTCAACATGGAAAAACCATGAAAATAGTTTTTAGTTTATTCAAAATTTTTCTAGCCCATTAAAAAATAAATTTTCATAATATAATAAGGTGCACAAAATTTAACTAGGTACGCTTATCGGAATCGAAAGTTACCTATCGATAAGCAATTTCAGCTGTAGACACGTATCACGTGAAAGGAGATTACTATATTCCCGTGATTATGATACGTCATAATGGCTATCTTGATACCGTATCACTATAGTTCAGCAGAAAGATCAGGGAGCAAGTCCTTTTGCTGAACGAGGCCATTGATTTCCTTTATTTGGTATCTTAAAATAATTTTTTTTTATTCTTTTGATGGTTTTCAGCTCTGTTTGATAAACATCTATCATTAAATGGATATTTTTATATCCCAAAAAGTATATTCATTAAAATTCAGTCTAAATGTATACCAAAATTACCGAATGGATCATCAGCATTTATCTTTTCTTCAGTCTTCAAGGTCAGGAAATGTTTCCCAGCCCATATATATGATAACTTTTTACTATTTGCTGTTGGGAATATAGCGCACCGCGTCCAATCTTGGTCTTTTGTAGCTCCTACTGAGCTACAACTCATCTAGCAGTTCAATTTACTGGTCTATTGTGCCCCCTACTATGCTAAAACTGTTCTAGCAATCCAATTTCGGTGGGGTCTTGTTTGGGTGGAAGCTGTGCTCCCCAAATTGCCTCGCCAGAGCATCGCAGTGCTCGGAGAAGTGCTCCCTCTCTTCACAGAATCTACCTGGTGGGATGTTTGCTATTCCCATTGTTCCCATTCCCATTGTTTTGTTGAGCCCGCAGTTAAAAGTGGCCCGTGTAGAGCCTTGTCGGTATCCTGAGGGCATTCTTTCCTTATTAAATCAAATTTTGTAACCTTTTGAAGTAGCGGTTCAAAATTAATACTTTTGCTTGTCTCATACCCATGGAGTTTACCCAGAAAGCTGTTCTAAGCGTATACTCTTCTTTTCTAAGGAGTTCCCCAAAGGTGTGTTGGCCCATGCCACAGTAGGGTTCTGGTTCTACACATTACGCATAGTTCGTAGTAAATGGTAACGCCAAAAATGCTCCGTAAGGTTTGCACTTTCAAATAATACTATCTAAACTATCAAAATTCGTAATTTTCATAGAGTTCTAAGCGTATACTCTTCTTTTCCAAGGATTTCCCTAAAGGTGTGTTGGCCCATGCCACAGTAGGGTTCTGGTTCTACAAATTACGCATAGTTCGTAGTATATGGCCACGCCAAAAATGCTCAGTAAGGTTTGCGTTTTCAAATAATACTATCTAAACTATCAAAATTCGTGATTTTCATAGAGTTTTGCACATAACATCTGATTTATGGTCATCATAATCGACCCACCGAACAGGCTATTCAAGCTATCGCCTCAGTTTCACTTTATTGTACATTTATCATCCTAGGTTGGATTCTTTTTCACAGAAATCGACTTGGATTATCACGATAAGAGTGTTTCGATGAACTCAGCACGATAAAGCACCATCAAAAAAGTCGCTGGTATAGTAAATTCAACCGAGATCGTACTTCGCTCAGCGACGATTTCCGCAAAGTTCGCCCAAAATAAGTAATTGAGGTGGAAAACATCGACGCTGTGCTTAGACTGTTATTGCAAGATCGTCATTTGACATGTCGTGAGTTTTGGGGCATGAATTAACATTAGTTCCACCAGCAAATGTAAGACTTTGCACGAACTTCTTGTCGTTAAAAAGAATTTTTCGCATAATTAAACAATTTTAGCTGCAACTGTAGAACTAAAATTCATACTGAGTATACTATAGTCCGGCTTGACCGACTTAGTTAGTACTTACTAGTTTTATTTGAAGAATATTTAAGAATTTTCAAAATTAACCTATTTTGAATATATGCAAGTTTCTGTGTTTAGGTTTAAACGGGAGGGAATTTTAAGAAATTGGGACGGCCTTTAAAACTTGGAATGGAAGTGCATGACTTTAAAATTAAGTTGGCATAACTTTCAACTGCTACTAACACAAGGGAAGATTGTAAGAACTAAAAGATAGTTCAAAATGTATTCAACACATTCCAAATCGATCTAAAATCTTACTTGAAATAAGAATTATGTGTTTCAATCAAGTATTTGTGTATTTATCTTACTACTTCAAATAAGTGGCCTTACCACAGCTGACTCAAGTACTGGGGATTATGGGATATATCCCATTAAATGTTCTCAACAAGAATGAAGAATTTACAAACTCTCTACCCTCAGACATCCTCTTTCCAACTCTCACACTGTTCACTGGCTGGGAAAACGTGACCCAACTTTAGACCAAAAAAAGTTGTTGATAGATAAAAACGGGACAAGGGTCACCAGTCAGCAGTCACATGGTTGCCACACCAGGGGACATGGGTAATTATCGAGACAATGCGCGCCGGGCTTCAAGTTTGTCGAGTGCAACTCGCCAACTCTTCTATACTGTTTTATATTTTCTTTTTTCGTGCTGACTCCCAGGAAGTGCAGTAAATTGTGCGACACAAAAATAGTACCTAGAGCAGGACAATGGCGTTGAAAATGCACCATGCAGCGTTGAGGAGTTGGAGAAGGACCAGCCAGAAGTGGGATGGAAGGAAAAGGACATTCAATATGGGTGCACAACAGACGCTTGTCAACAGCAGACGTGACTAGACGACGACAAACAACAACAGCAGCAGCAGCAGCAGCACCCAGCTAAAGACAAAACATGTTGAGGGCGGAGGACTAGGGGCAATTGCGCCTTAAATTAAGCCCAGGCAGCTGGGGCGACTCTAACAGAGCGCTACGCTACGGCAACGGCGTGATATGTGACGAGCTAAGATATGAGCAAACTGTGTAATGATATTACATATTTATCGCTCGCATGTGAAGCTGGCTTGTCCGACTTACTTTGCTTTCAAAACAAAACCAACAAAACTTTGGCAAATCGAACAACTGAAATTTTGTAGCGAACGAAACTTTCAGTTCATCAAACTGTTCGGCTTTGGCTGCACTTAACTACCACCCTAAATCCCCACCAGGGCAATCCCCTCTCTCACAGGGACGGTAATGTGTTGATTTGTGTAAGTTGAGCCACTAAAAACACAAAATGCCAACCGAGTGAAATGACTTTTCAATGTGACGACAGACACAAAGCAACAAACTGGCAGTAGGCAAAATGGCTTAATTAGTTGGACAATGGCAAAGGACAGTTGAATTACACAAGAAACTTGAAACTCCTTTCTGAAATTGTATCCCCAAATTAACTATGGTATGGCATGTATTTACTGAACCCTAGAATTGTTATCAATAAATCGTTGATAATCAATTAAGTGAAGCGTAAATAAACCATTTAGTACTAGTCGCCATTTACCCGTTGACTGCGGATTTTGGTTTTTGGAATTTGGCTTTTATTTTAGCGCGTTGATGCGGAACATGAAATAGCGGAGAGTTCGCGCGAGTTTAGTTTCTGTCGTCTTTATGGGTGGAAGAGATTTATGTGATTTGGTATCCGGCATGGATAACAATTCGATGCATTAAAGCCGTAGAGACAGAGAGGGAAGTGTGCAATAAGACAAAGTGGGCTATGGCATTGCCAAACTGTACAATTTAAACAAGATTTTAAGTTTCTGCAAAATTTGTGGGAACAGTTACGTTTTGTATGTGAGAGGAACTATTGAGCTGAGAGCATCATCGATTTTTGCACTCATGTTGCTTTGAAATTCTCAAGCAGTTATGGCATAGACTCCTGTTGTACTGACAGTTGACAGGGAAAGACTGCTATTGCTTTTTATACTCTGTACCGTAGGTACATAGAGTATTATAAGTTTGTGCAAAAGTATGTAACATCCAGAAGGAAGCATCTCCGACCTCATAAAGTATATATATTCTTGATCAGCATCAACAGCCGAGTCGATATAGCCATGTCCGTCTGTCTGTCCGTATGAACGCACAGATCTCAGAGATGGTAAGAGATAGAGGTTTGACATGTATGGGACATATGCTTCTTATGTCTGCAGGCAGATCAAGTTTATTTTCAATTTTGGCCACGCCCCCTCCCGCCCCCGCAATCTAGAAAAAACGTCATATCTCCCACAGTTTTGAAGATAGATGGCTTGTTCCTTCTGGACATATTTAGTTATTAGAATAACTTATCGATCCGCCAAAGGAATGAAGAAGATCAAATGAACGGTTTTCGAGTTATGATCAAAAGAATTTTCTTGGTACAGAGTATGTTATAGTCGGGCTTGACCGACTTTCTTTCTTCTTACATATATTTTTCTATGAACTTAACTGTAGAATATATATATTTAATGTTTGTTTCATTGGAATATGAACCCTAAGATGTTGCTTCAACAGTGAACGATCTTGCTGTTGTACCTGACGAGCTCTTCATACTGCATCTAAAGCTTTTGGTTTTAGATTTTACACTATAAACTTGATTCAAGAATGATTTTGAGTACTAAGCGTACTTCATTCAAGTCTTTTATTATTTTATTTGAGAATGTTTCATATTTGGTTTAAGTATTAAAGCTCTTCGATCAAGAAAAGCCCTTTCAAAAGCTCATACTTGAATCATGTATGAATCATGAATGTAAATACAGATCGGAAAACTTTTATTGATACCAATATTATCTTCTTTAGTTCATCATTTCTCACATTGCAGTCTAGAGAATCGGTTGCATTTAATTTTACAGTGTTTTTTTGTGGATATTTTATTATCTTAACCTTATTTTTGGAACCATAAACCAAGGCTGGGATTAAAAGATGAAAAATGTGCAATCAATTGACAAAAATCAGGTACTTCTCTGTCATAAAAATCCTCAATATTCTTTGAATTTGCTCAGCTGTTTCCCGTTGCTTCAAGCTAATAAAAAATTACAAATAATTTTGATTTTATATCTCAACTGTGCTAAAACAAAAAAATGCACTTGTTCATTTCATTCGCTTTAAAGTCCAGACACGCGGCCCATTAAAATGAAAATTGAATATGACACAAGTCCAAAATCTGGCACACACACTGACATGCCACAGCCATAAACATAAATCTCGGGCATTTAGCTCTAAAAATAAAATCAGGCAGCACACAACCTACTAACCGTCTAACTGTTGGATTACAGAACCAAAGCCAAACACACACACACACACACAGCACACTGCATACACACACACACGAACACACACAGACACAGAGGATGAACTGCGCTGCGTCGGCCTCTCTGATGAAACACGGCAACAAAATTCAATTGTTTTTCAGCACAACAATTTAATTTGACACGTACTTTTAATGTGGGGCTCTCGTCAGCTAATACCAGACCATCCCAGAGGCACAGCAACAGGACATCCCTGTCAGACAGGGACACACACACGCATGAAGGGGAAGGGGACATAAATTGAATTTAGATACAATTTCCGGTGACTGCGTGACTGCCTTTCAGTTGCCAATGCTGTTGATGCTGTTTATGCCTTTAAAGGCAAATAGCAATTAAAAAATCTATGCGTTGGTTATTTCTGTTCACATTACACCCAACCATAAATAAGCAATTTATATGCACAAATGCGTTTATCGAGCATGAAACATACACAATGCCATTAATTATATGTACAAATTCGTTAAGAAAACATTCAGCAATGTTTTAAAAAAAATATATATATATAATATAATTATTTTCAAAGAGTCAACAGAGTGTTTGCAAAATAAATAATGAAAAGAAGATGACCTTTCTTTGTAGACCAGGGAATCCACCAGGGTATACAACTAATCTAATATTGCTCTAACTATTTGCGATTGAATGAAAAGAATGAAGGCTGATGACAAAGATTTAATAGTCTTATGACAGTTGTAAGAGATGTGCGCCGTCGCCGAGCTGGCTTAGGTGTCTGGTGGATCGTACAGCTGTTTCAAGAGAAACCACCCTCTATCATCAGCGATATTGACCTGCCTACGATGATATAACTGTTTGGGAATTCCAAAGCTGGCAAAAATGGAAAGGCAGCGCAGAAACAGACAGGCAACTTTGTATGTGTGTCCCCAAGGAATTATAGTATTGTATTATAGTACAAGAGATACTTAACATGAGGTCTGGTAAATGCTCTGGAGTCAGAATGAATAGGAACACAGAATAGCCTAAAATAGAACAGTTCTAAGCCTATATATGTTTAAGTACTAAACCATTTCGTCTAAACCATCTAATGTATCTATCTTAGGAGCTCTTAGGATTTTGCCGACGAGTCAAAGAATTGCAATTATTACACAGAAAAAAAATAGAGAAAAATTGGCTTCGGCTATTCCGAAATTTATATACCCTTGCAGCACGATTGTCTAACTGAGACTACTTTTCGGAGCTTACTTCTCTATGGGAGCTATACTTTTTAGATGGCTGATTTTGACTAAACTAAATAGAATCATGCAAAAGCCTTAAAAACAAAGATGTAAAAAATTTGGATTCGATTCCATTTGAAACAAAAAAGTTTTTCTCAGTAGAACTTTTTTCGAAAGATCATTCGTACTGCAGCCATATGCTATAGCCATCCGATTCTGACAAATCTTTGTAGAATTGACTGAAAGCGCATACCAAATATATAAATGCCAGCTTTTAGGACATTTCCAATGAAACAAACAAGTTTTTCTTACTAAAACTAGTTTTTCGAACGATCATTCGTACTACAGCTATATGCTATGGCCATCCGATTTTGACAAAACTTGGTAGAATTGTGTGAAAGTATATCACATATATAAATGCCAGTTTCTAGGACATTTCCATTGAAAATAAAAAAGTTTTTCTCACTAAGACTACTTTTCAGACTCTACTTTTCTAGGACAGCTATACTATATAGATTTCCGATTTCGACCAAACTTATTGGAAATATGGGAAAGCATAGCAAACTAGGAAATTCAAAATTTGGAGGTGTTTCCATTGAAAACAAAAAAGTTTTTCTCACTAGAACTAGTTTTTCAACCGATAGTTCCTATGACAGCTATATGCTATAGTCATCCAATCCGGCAGGTTCCGACAAATGTGCAGAGTAATTGTACTAGAAGACTTCGTGCAAAATTTGGTGAAGATAGCTTTAAAACTGACGGAGGAGTAAGCATAGAATCAGACGACCGGATGGAAGGACATGGCAAAAATTAACTCAGCTTTCTTCTAAGGGAAAGTTCTACAGCAGGGGCTCAAAAAACAGGTAAAAACATGATACATTTTGCTCTTCAGAGCAAACGCTGAACGCGCAACAAGACTAGCTTCTACCATCGGTGTGGCGGCAGCGCTGCCTTTGAGAGTTTGCTTGCCGCCCCGTCCTGTTCTATATACTCAGGACTACATGAGAAATTTTGAGCTTATAATATATATGGCCAAAATATTCCTTAAAATCCTAAAATTTTCCTAAATTTACTACTTAAATTTCTACTTAAGCCTCGAAAAAGACTCAATAACTGCTAATGCATCACCAAGTCGAAGCCGCGTTTTGGTTTGTAGCTCAAACTATATTAAAGCCGAGCTAATGTCTTAAGTCCTCCATGAACCACTGTACTGAATCAGACCTTATTCCATCCCGTTTTATAAGTGTGATCCGCATGAATCAAAAATGTAGCAGAATTTACGAAAACTGTTCCACCTCACCTAAAACCTCACCAAATTTGGACATTTGAGCCATTCCCCGCACTAATTTAAAAAAAGATAACATTAAATCTGCGAAATGGACTGCAACATGGGTAGTTGTTTCTGATCTACCATTAACTAAATTTATTACAATAATTAAAAGTACGTACAATATTTATCAGCAAATTAGCGTAGCGGCCCTCAAACTCCAATTTCAGTGTAAAAATTTCAATATTTGACTAAAAATTTAACAGGCTGGTCGGTCAGTTGAGCTTCACTCGGGGAATGCCGTCGGCATGCAAATGCGGCACATTGCCTTAATAATTCCCGCGCGGAGTAGCCGTTGAGTCCGGCCGCATCGCTGCATTGCGTGAGCCATGAAAATTTCAACATCGATTTTTTTCGCAGTAGCTCAAAAGAAAAAAAATTGTTGTATAAATGTGTGCGTGCGTTGACCAGGCCAACAAAAAATTACTGCATTTGGTCGCAAATTGCTCGAACGTTGGGTTTGGGGGGGCAACAAATTGCAAATATTTATGAAAATATTTTGTTACATCTGTTGTAAAAGGAAACGAATCGTCCTATTTTAGTAAGTAACTACAAATATAACTAAAATTCTGGTTTAAGAGAATTAACTAAACATATGATTGGGAGACGGTTTCAATTTCAGTTCTCACATCATTATTTTGCAATTGGGTTTTGTAGGTCATTGAAAACTCCTTGTAGCCGGGTAAGGAATATGGTGAGTGAGGCCAAGGATTTGCATGTTAATTAATCACGTTTAAGCTTACGTGAGGAAAAAGGGCATAAAATTGCTCGATACTGAAAGCCATAAAAATGGGAAAGGAACGAGAGTGACTGAGATTGCCTTACACTAATGTTAAGTTAATATTGTCTAACCATTTGCAATTAGGTGCCCAATCTGGGATAACATTTTTGGTTTCAGTTTCGGTATGTTTTCAAATTAGGTCACTTAGGTTCTGCACAGGATTTTAGACACGAAACGGTACTTGCATCTCAAGAGTTTGATCTCACTGACTGACTGATTGGCAGTCTATGTACAGTCTAAACGGTAAGGGATAAGAAACTAAAGTAGTGTCTCTTGTGAGACACGGGAACTTAAAAAGGTTGTCGGAAAGTTGTGTGGGAACTGTGTTTTTTGTTGTGATGGGGAACAATTTACATCATTTATTTCCCTGAATTTGAAAAATGCGTCCACATGGCAAGTGGCCGGAACATTTTATATGCAAAAATCTATTTCAATCTATTGCAAAGAACGCCCCTAGGATGGAAATATATCCAAAAAATTGAGCACGAATTATAATATTTTTTTATAAAGAACTTTGTCCTTGTGTTTTCCATTTTTTTAGTGTGGAAACTCCCGGAAAATTCTTTAATTAAAAATCTATTTTTTACCAGACTGGCTTAAAACTCGGATTACAAGGACAGCATGCAAAATATTTTGTATTTTCATGTTTCGATGTTCAAAAATACACTCCCCGGGGTGGAAAGTGGGCAGTGTGGTGTTCAAGGCCGACCCTTATATTCTACGGTTTGTAAGCTCTATCCAAAAATGTTAAAAAAAGGGGAATATAGTTCTGGAAAAAAGGTGTGTTTTGGTTGCAAGGCTACAAAAGGCTTATTAATGGGAAAATCATTTTCAAATTTGGGAAAAACCCACTCAAAAGACTGGATTGAAAACCAGTACAAAAAACTCCATACGCATCTCCACACTTGAAACTGCAAAATAAAGTCAACTTGCAGTTTTTCCATATATATTTTGGAGTATTAAGCTGCTCCACAGCATTTAAAAAGCTATACATAATATCTAAAAACTTCTTGAATGTATTCAGAACTCCACCTACTCCATAAAATGCCACGCCTCTGTTGTAGCTGCCTGTCTTTGCTTCCCTCCACGTTTTTGTTATTTTAAGCTTCGTTTTGTTGTATGCCATATTTACCTTAACGGTTGCAAAAGTTTACCAACATGTTGAGCGAATTGCGTTTTACACACACATTCAAGCACACACGCACACCCACATGCGCACCTAGGCAGTAGTTTCACAGTTACAACCCACAACTGTCTGTTTACCCAGGCACTTGTTTGCTTTTGAAAGCGCCGCTCCTACGCTCAATACAAATGTGTTGCAAATTTATACTTTTTGTTGTTGTAAACATTTTTCAGCTGTACCAACAAAATGTTTGCCTAATTGAAAGCACCACGAAAAGGAAAGGCTTGTCCCAATGACAGAGTGAAAAAGAAAGACAGAGGGAGAAGGAGAAGGAGAGAGATTAAATTGAGGCAATACTTTTAATGAATTTAGCTCTAAACCAGCTGGAAATGAAACTTCAGGAAATTAAGGTTTGGTAATACAAATGAAAATTAAACGTTTATAATTAAAGCATATCTAAAATCTTGTTTTGAATTTATATACATTTTTATTCTAGCACTACAAGTACAAAACAGACTTAGGGAGGATGTCCCAGATATCTCTAAATTAGGAAGACTTTATTTGAAAAGTGAAAAGATTAACGACGGCCACTTAGTTTTAGGGAAGGAACCGCCTTGAACCATTGGTTTCAAATCTTTCAGCTACTGTCATCTAATAAGGTAGCCTAGAATTTTTGAGGAACGTTACCTACAAAGGTAATAAGTTCTAGTTAGAAATGAATATGTTTATCCGAAAATCTCTAGAGATTTCAGGGAAACACCAGATATTGATTGTGGTAGATATTATCTGGGAAAAATTGAGAATTTCATACTCAAATCAAAAAAATTCTTGAGCTAAGAGCGAATCTTTTGTTTTTTTATCCCGCTTTTCTTAACCCATAAGCTTCAATACTTGAACTAAATAAGCAACATTCTGAAAACAAGTTGATAACCTTTTTGAATCAAATGATTAACATACTCTGAGCTAAGTTTGCTCATTCTTGAATCAAGAGAATGGAGCAAGGACAAAAATGAACAAGAAAGAAAGTCGGTCAAGCCCGACTATAACATACTCTGTACCAAGAAAATCTGTCTTTTGATCATAACTCGAAAACCGTTCATCCGATCTTCTTCATTCCTTTGGCGGATCGATAAGTTATCCTAATAACTAAATATGTTCAGAAGGAACAAGCCATCTATCTTCAAAACTGTGGGAGATATGACGTTTTTTCTAAATTGCGGTGGCGGCAGGGGGCGTGGCCAAAATTGAAAATAAACTTGATCTGCCTGCAGACATAAGAAGCATATGTCCCATACATGTCAAGCCTCTATCTCTTACCATCTCTGAGATCTGTGCGTTCATACGGACAGACAGACGGACAGACGGACATGGCTATATCGACTCGGCTGTTGATGCTGATCAAGAATATATATACTTTATGGGGTCGGAGATGCTTTCTTCTGGATGTTACATACTTTTGCACAAACTTATAATACTCTATGTACCTATGATTGTGCGTGTTTCAAGAGATTTAGGAGTAAGATCGTCCACTTTTTAATGAATCGCTGCACAGAAAGATCTCTCATATGGAATATTCCTATCAAACAACAATTTAAAAAAAATAGAGGAGGAAAATTCTTTGAAGGACATATCCACTGAAAACAAACAAGTTTTTCTCAATAAGACTACTTTTCGGACTCTACTTTTGTATGACAGCTATACCATATAGATGTCCGATTTCGTCCAATTTTGGCAGTATCATGGAGAAGCATTAAAAACTAGTTAATACGGAGTTTGGAGACTTTTGAATTGAAAACAAAAAAGTTTTTCTCACTAGAACTAGTTTTTCGACCGATCGTTCCTATGCCAGCTATTTGTTATAGTTATCCGATCCGGCCGGTTCCGACAAATGTGCAGCGTATTTGTGCCAGAAAACTTCGTGCAAAGTTTGGTTAAGATAGCTTTGAAACTGACGGAGAAGTTAGCATAGAAACAGACGGACATGGCTATATCGACTCAGTTCTTCATGCTGATCAAAAATATATATACTTTATGTGGTCGGAAAAGCTTCCTTCTGTGCGTTACAAACATCTGGAAAATTTCAATATACCCTCTGCAAGGTTATAATAAGTTGTTTTTCCTTTAATGTTTTAGTTTATTTCATAGAAATTGTATGGTCAAACTTTAATAGTTTATTAAGCGACCTTTCTTACATTAATTTGGGGGGTTTTGCTGGCTCCAGGTGCCAAAAAGTTGAATTTATTCACAACTTATCCATTTATGTACATTTATTACACTAAAAGAGCTGGTTGCCTCTGCAGTACAGCTTAAAATATCTCCCGATTCAATAGTCAGTGGTTTTTCTATGACTGATCATATGTTGTCAAACTAAGTACAAAGTTTTAGATAGCTCGAGGAAAACACACTCAAAGCCATTACTGCTTGGGGAGCACTACAGACGACATAAGTGCAAAAATCGCCTGATTATTGCCCCACACTCTCCTCTCCCATAAAAACCCCAACTGTGTGAGCGGTATCAAAGCTATTCTCTCCAATGTTGACGCTTTCCTAACTCAGTTTGTTTACTTCTCACAGACTTTTCCGGGCATTTCAACCGGAATTTCTGATTCCTTAAATTAAAACATCTGTTGAAATTCAACTATATTTATTTAATAACTTCCACTTTAAGCCAAATTATTTAAATCAATTAACATTTTTAACACGCATTTTTCTTACGAAACTGCAGACACATCATTATTCCCAGCGAGTACTTCACGCAGCAAAACACATATTCTCTGTCTTCGCTCCAAAGCAGCTTTGCCACTAAATCGTTTTGGACACTTTAACTATCCGTTGGGATGACCCTCAAGCTAACAAAAAAAAAAAAAAAACGAGTCATGTTTCTTTCAGGGCAGAACCGGGGGCGAGAGCAAGCACTATCTTCCATTCCCATTCATATGTTTACCCGGGCAATTCGTGCGGAGTGCGCCCGTCCAACGAATTCGATACTCCGTCCAAGTTGGATGCTATTTTCATTTGTCCGAAACGTGTTTGGAAAATTAAAAGTTTTTTTTGTTTTTTTTTTTTTTGGCTCTTCAAGCACTTGAAGCAGAAAAGGAAAGTGGTAGAACTTCTATTTTTTTGTTTTCGTAGCCAAATGTGTTGCTCTTTGGACGACTCATTGTTTGTTTATCATGAACAATAAAACTTATTTTGACAAGTTTTGAAAAATGAAACCCAAACTGAGGGGACTTGAATTTCTCTTTACTAGTTGGCTGGGTTTTTGGGGCCAATTACAACAGGAGAGTGTGTGCGGGTGCGGGTGTGTGTGCTCATAAAACTTTTATAATTTGCATGACATGCTGCCTGGTAGTGGCGCCATCTGTCGTTTCAATTTGGCATCGCTGTGATTAATTTTGTAATGTAAGGCGGGAAAGCACAGCGAGCAGCTGGTCCACCCCAACCGGAAAAGAACTAATATTTAACTTGGACCCGCTACAAAATTTCTATGACTGCGACATACATTTGCACAGTGGCCAAAAAAACACACACACACACACACACACAAATTGTCAAATTTGTTTGTGTGCAAAAACAGTTTTGTCAACTTGCGCTTTCTGTTTGTTGAATGGTGAAAACGGTAGCGAGGCAAAGTCTTTTTATTATTTACCTAAGACCATCAGATTGATAAATGGGGTAAGAAATATGAAATATATAAAGACCCCATAATCCCTTTTTGAAACCAATTCGATTAGCTCAACCAAAGCCAGTTTTATGTCTACTTTAATTCATAATCAATTGTGACGTCTTCACCATTACCTTTTCCTCGCCCCGCCGCCCAAATAAAACCAAAAACTCTGTCTGTCTGTTGCGCCTCACTGTGCATGGAAGCTAAATAATTTACACATAATTTAACACAAAGTTGACAACAATGTTGTTGTTGTTGTTTTTGCTGTTGTCGTCGTCGTCGTCTGCTTTTGTTGTCGCTGGTTTTTATTTAAATTATTTACCATATTATCAAACGTGACGTGGGAAGAGTCATACAAACACGTAGATCCTTAAGTGTGCACGTGTCAGCTGTAGAAGGAAGTAAGTCAACGGGGGGGCATTGTTTTCGTTTAGATTTCAAGTTATTGCAATAAGCTCATACATAGCAAAATGGAAAGTCATAAATTTGTAAAGAAAATAGCAACAGGAAGGGAGGACTTGGGAGCGTAAGTAGAGAGAAGAGGTGAATACCCTAACTAGTTGAAGGAAATGTATGGAAAGTATGGAAATTTCTTTGTTAAATATTTATATAAAGTTGTTTTCAATTCCATTTCCGCAAAAGTTTGGCGATTTGGAAACCAATTCTAGTCCGAAAGCCGGATAAAATCATAATTTTTAAAGCTTTTGCGCTTTCTGAGGCCTTGCTTAACCTTGGTCTATCCCCCAAGCGATTCATTGCACTCCAGAGTTGGTCTAGTATGCTCGTCATGTCCTGAAGGTTAGAGTCCCATCCCAAGGTATTCCACATCAAATGCTAAACTGAGCTAAGCAATAGTCAAGTTTTTGTGTACTCATAATTGGAAGATCATCCTTGCTTTCTCTTATCTTTACTAACTATTGCCTCCAGCTGTTCAAGCTTCTATAACCTTGCCTTTCGGACTCAGCTCTTTAAACGTAGGTTCCTTTCACTTGTGCAAAATTTAGGAACACACAAGCCAAGAGAGTAAGAGAAACACTGCCCTGGTCCTTTGGGCTGCAGCTTTAGTTGAAATGTGTGCTCAGCAACTGGCGGCACCAAGTTGAGAGCAGCACAAAAACTGATTCAATGCCGTTAAGTATCTTGTTGAGTTCAAGGTCTTTGGTCTTCTGGCTGCGCTTCAGACGATATTTGGCCATTCTGTTTGTTTACAAAACCATTGAGTCAAAAATTAGCTTTTGATAATAACAACTGAATCTTCGTTCACCTTCTCTGAGCACAACATTCGATGTTGTGGCAACAGCTTTATTTTGTATAATTTTTTGTAAGATTTTTCCAAGTCGTCGAATAACTATTCTTGATTTCCTAAACACGTTTCTTACAAAGCACGAGTTTTTATAACTAAATTCAATGTTATGCCAGCTCTTCTGTAGTTAGTCTATTAAAGGTGCAATGGCAAAGCTTACTGAGCATTTAATTTGGTGCTGCCTCATGTTATAAATATCACTTTAAATGTCAAAAAATGTACATTAAATCACCAGACAGCATACATATCTATTTATATATAAGCTGTGCAGTGGCGTAGCCAGGATTTTTACAAGGGGGGCTTACCGAAAACATTTCTATGGTCGCTTCTATCTTGGTCTAGTACTTAGCCTCAGTTGAAAGCGGTTTAAACCCCAATATCCCTCCCTGGCACAGCCCTTGACTCTGTGTATCTTCATAGAATCAAAATATAATTATAGAAAAGTGTTCTTGGCAGTGTCCACCTCAAATTGTATTCAACACTTTTCGCCCAATTTTGCCCGTTCTCCGACTCTTAGGACAAACTAGGCTCAGCCTAGGACGTATATTCGATGTGCGTCTGATCAATAAAAACGATACTTTTTAAAGGATTTTGAGACAAATTGACATGCAAAACACAAGCTCCAACACAAACAATAAAATAAAACATGGAAACACGAATTAAAAATAAAATAAATAAAATTATATTACGCATACGCCACGTGGGACTTTATGGGCGGTGAGGCAGGCGTAGTCGGACTGGTTTAAAACTTTATTCAAATGATATTCTGGTTGTTGGCGATCAAATTCACTAAGTTTTAACACTATGGCCGCCATGGCCTTCCAATCCTGTGTGCAGTGGTTCATTCAAAGTATAAAAAACGAGAAAGCTAAGCTAAATTCGGCTGTGCCAAAGTTTTTATACCCTTGCAAATGCTCGCTTAAATATTTAAAAAAAAAAACCACTATTTTTCCCATTTTCCGAACGATCGTTCGTATGGGAGGTATACGATATTGTCATCCGATTTGCCCAAAAAAATTTAAAATTATGTGAAAGCACTTGAAACAAACAAATACAATATTGCAGAATGCTACAATTAAAAACTCAAAAGTTTTTCTAACTAAAACTGTTTTTCAGACCTATCTTTTGTATGGCAGCTATACCAGTTGTCCGATTTTAATAAAACTTGATAGAATTATAAAAAAACATAGTAAACCTACGATTACAAAGTTGGGAGACGTTTCCGTTGAAAAGAAAAAAGTTTTTCTAGTTTTCCGACCGATTATTTCCATGGGAGCCATGGGATATAGTCATTCGATCCGGTCGGCTCCGACATATTAGTAGTGTGCAGCAAAAAGAAGACTCTAGATCGCGTAGAAACAAACAGACAGACGGACAGACGGACGGACAAAGCTCAATAGACTCAGCTCGTCACCCTGTTAAAGAATATAAATAGTTTATGGGGTAGGAAATAAATATTTCAATGCGGTGCCAACTTCTGGGTAAAATTATAATACCCTTTGCAAGGGTATTAAAAGAGTAATTCCATTTTTTTCGCATTATCAGCAACTTAATTGATTGCCCCTGACGATCCTAGAAGGGTTTAATTTGATTGTTTTGGATTCTTTGAAAAATTTTACTCATACTTAAGCCTGATGAGCGATATTTGTCTTAGAATATTAGGTGTTTGATATATAGAATGATGATTTAATCAAGCTGGTCTTTCAAGTTCTTTTCTGTCATACTTCTTTGTTATACTTTATAATTTTGGTTCTAGAAATATTTTCGCTTCTTCCTAACCTGAACCAATTCTTCTTAGTTCCTTTCTATATGAATCATTTCTTTCACTTTCTTTAAAATTCTTTACTTCTACTTTTTACAGTCTTTTTATAGTCTTTAAATTCTTATCTTTCATTATTCTTAGCAATGCGTTCACATTTTTAAGGGTTTTCTTTTTAAATCATTGATTTTTTCTATCTAATTACAACACTTCTCTATCTAAATAGACAGCGAATGATGCGTATTGTCTCTAACTGTTACTAGTTTCACTTTTCAGGGTATCCCAAGGCGAACAAGTTTTTGCAGCAAGTTGCCCCCACACCCCAAGCTTCTTCTCCGAGCGCATAAATGTAAAGCAAAACAATGGCTGAGAATAACAGAAACAACATCTCCTCCTACTTTTCCATATGTGATACTCGCACCTAAGTCCCCCCATTCTCTCATTGATTTTCGTTGGTTGTGTTTTTTTCTATTTCCGCGTTGGTGAGGCCACAGCTAATCATGATTTGCAATTTAATTTGTTTGCATTTGCGTGCGTGGTACAAATAAATTGATGACATCCCAGTCACGCCCACTGCCCGCCTTCATTCGTGTATTCTGTGTGTCTGCTTAAAGGCGAAAGGCGAAATAAACAAAAAAAAAAAAAAAAGTAAAAATAAGGCGAATACATTCAGCGGCGTCCCGTTTGACTTTGCAATTATTTGCATATTTGATCACGTATACGCCCAGTTGACATGCCTACAACTTTGCAATGTGTCATGTGTGGGTGTGTGTGTGTGTAGGTGTGTAACAAATAATTAAATTCTTTTGCTTCGCTGATTGCATTTAACACCATTTTAAACCCAAATTTAAATTCTAAAAGTTTAATTAAATTGAAACACATAAATTTCACCCTGACCCCCTCCCCACCCCGCCAACTTCAGCCTCGCGCTTCCTGCCTCAATTATATAATAAAATATTCACCAATTTTTGGGAATACAATGAACATTGAATTTATGCATATTTTACAATCGAATGCATCAGAATGGAATTGATTAAATGGCTTTAATCGTTCCGCAATGTTTTACAATTATGATAATGGAGAATCTGTTCCACAATTGATGCAGATTTTGCGACAGCATTTTGGTAGTATTATTTTCCTTCTACTTACTAGTCGGTTGCCCATAATCTACCCACTTACTTAGAGACTCCGCCCACCACCACCACCAGCAAATTGTCTAGATGAAGTGCACTTTACCAGCGGGAAGCGAATGCTGCTGCTCTTGCTGCTGCTGCCCCTAAAAGTAGACTACAAAATATGCTTAAATATGCATTATGCGCTTATGGAACAAGCGTCGAATATACCGAAACACCCGACAAAACTGAACTCAATTGCATGTAATGGCACTTAAGCTTACAACCCGGAATTCTCTCGCTGTCACTGTGTGGGTGTGTGTGTGTGTGTGTGTGTGTGTGTGTGTGTGGCACAGGTGCAAATGTAAATGCATCAAATCCAAATTGTATTGGGGGAATATTGGACCAGCCAGGCAACAGCAGGCTATCCTGTCCTCCGTTTTGTTGGTAAAAAGCATTTCAATTTTTCTGCACACAGTTCTTGCTGCTGCTTGTTTCTTTTACTAATATGCCACGCCCCCAGCTCCTGCTACCACCACCTTGAAAGCATTTTGTGCTAAGCAAAACGAGAAAGAAAATTGCAAAAAAAAAAAAAAAATATATAGAAAATATAAAACCAAACCTGACCTTTGCCATCCATGTTGGTAGCCCTCCAAATAGCAAGCACATTTGAATTTGAATGCGCATTCGAATTGATATTGCACGGCGGAATGGTATTCCGGATGATTGCATCTGTACCAGCCACCACATGTGATTAGCACAAATGTTTGTGGCTGAAGAGAACAAATTTTTTCCTTGGAATTTGGAATATGACTGGAAAACGAAATGGGAATGCTTATTTGCACTCAGTGTAATATTTTAAATTTTATTTTAAATAAGTTTTAGAGGATTACAAAATGAAAATGCTTGAAAATTTTGTCTAGAAATTGCTCACTGAGAAATGCTCGGACAAGAGCGTACTTCAATGACTCAACATTTGGATGTCGCGTAGAGCAAGCCATAACCCCTAGAATGGAACACAGTTTGCTGAATTCATGTCTGGGCTATCAGCATTGCAATCATCCCTAGACATAAGTTCGATACATCATATTTTAACCATATTTTGCCTTGAAAGCTTTGAGAGCGCAGTCTTTTTGTTAGGTATACGTCCTGTTTGCAAATTATGTTATATTGAGAGGCTTCATAACCTTAACCAAAACGTCAGATTGATATACTTTCGCTGAAGATTTGACTCCTTTTTATACAAAAATGGAGCTAAAAGCTTCAAACCATCACATAAACTGGATGATAGTGACCTCTCTGAACTTTTGGAATAAGTTCATACGCTTCTTTTGATGACCAATCTCACCCTTTAATGTTCCGTTTGTAGAACGATTGCTCTATGGTAAAAAAAAAGTCTCGTAGGCAAACAGAATTCGTCAGTGGGCATTGTTCGCGCACTGGCAATGCAATTCCTTCGATTTTGTCTTGCGTTTTTGTTTCTATGCTGTGTTGTGAGCAAGTGGGTGGTTTCTATCTTGTATGCACAGAGTCCCAAAACGGGTTATCTGATGCTGATATTCATCTCACGAGGCATGATTTTCTGCTTGCGCAGTGGATTTCGACGAATTCGATCTCTTGCGGCTGATGACTGTGACAATGATCATTTATTCCATCAGAATTCTCAAATAACTTTATTGAACTTTTAAAATAGTTAGCACCCCCAGGTATGATTCAAGTTTTGAGATAGCGCAGCTTTGGACATCTGTCAGAGAGTAAAGAAAGGGTCAATCTAGTAGATCAGGAATGTGCAGAGTGCCTAAGGAAGGACACTCAAGATTACTTCCGATTTTGGACATCAGAAAATCCGAGCTCAAGCCGAGCCGAAGCCGAGGTTGAGTAAACTTTAAAAATTGGTGGCTTAAAAACTTGGAGAACCACTGTCAAACGCGTTTGGCGCCTCTAATAGATTCTCTTAAGAGCAATCTAAACAGCGAAAAGTACATAGAATATGCTGATCATAAATTCCGACAAGAGGATGACGCATCAAGGCTTCTAAGCTGGACTACTCGATTGTCGTTTCAAATAGCTTGACGAATTTAATGGAAATTCAAAGTTCTTTTGGGGAAAGCTTCAGGTTTTTTGATATATTTTTTGTTCTCTATATTAAGGCAAGACCTTCAAAACTGACATGGGGTTCCTATGTTCAAAGCTTCAAATTGAGCTCAAACCTTAAATAGTTCACAGTCGTTTCTAGCATTTATGCAAATACCAAGTTTAAATCATGAAGTTGGAGAGCTCGCTGAGGACTTTCTAAGTTAGGAATATTTTAATGAAATACTATTCTTTGGAGATGTTGTTTCATTAGCCGAAATTGGAAAATAGACAATCACTTGGACGTGTTTTATTTGCCTGTAACTTAGCCTAAGTAAGCCCAATTTAGAGACAATCTTAAGCAGACTTCAACAAATCAACTTGACAGCAAGTTTAAGACCATTTATGAAGCGTACCTGATGATATGTTCAATTTGTTCTACCAAAGTTCCCTTCCCTTAAATGATAAAACTCAGATTTTTGAGTCTCCACAGTCAGAGCAGACTTTAAAAATGTTTGCAGATGTGATGCACAAGCAGCCCAAATTGAAACGCTACATACAATGGAGCTCTTCGAATTCATCTCATCAATCGTAATTTCATTTTCCAGCTAAACCAACATCCACAGACTAATGCATACATTTCATTTCTCTATAGGATTAATTTTCGCGGTAACTCAACAAATCGACTGCTAACCAACTGTAGGACATATTTCTTACCGATATCCAAGCAGGAGCTGTCTGAAGAGCAATCCAGGAGCCACCCAGTGTAACCTGTAACATGACTGAATAAACACAATTTCCTTCTGTTTTGCTGCTTCGTTCGTTTGTCAACAATTCAATTCATCAAGCGAAAGTTTCCACTGAACCAGAGAGAGCAAGAAAGAGAGAGAGAGAGTATTTCGTTACTTTCCTTTCTATTTTCTTTAACTAAAATACCCTTGAGAGTTTTTCTTTATTTGATCATCTTAGCTGCCACTTGCAGTGCCAACCCGCACACACACACACACACACACACACACACATGTGAGGGCGACAGACAGACAAATACTCCTGGCCGGGACTGACATTCTTGACTTGCTGCCGCATAGACTTTTACTTTTGGCTTCTTTTGTGTGTGTGTGTCAGTGCGGGTTGAGGCAAAAAAGTTTGCCAACTTATATTGAAAAATGTTGTTAACACGCAAAAGTTTTTCGCAACGTTTACACAGGCCAACAACAGCAACAAAATCAAGCCAAACAAGTGGAATTCAATAACTGGACACACAGCGCAAACCAAATAGCCCCAGCTTAGGTCAGGTTAAAGTGCTCGGAAAGATGCTGAGAATTGACTTAAGGTACCCACCCGGATTTGAATAGCCTTTTGTGTCTCTGTATTTGTGTGTGCGCTCACCTTGTTGTTTCCCTTTTTCCCTTTTTAAGAGGCCTGTACAAATATTTATCGAAGGTTAAGGGCAGCCGGGCAGCAGTTCCACATACAAACAACATGCATCTCAAGTTCAATTTACTGTGCGTTAATTCAATTTGTGCAAAGTTCTTATTTTTACTTGTAACTAATTTAGCTAAAAGTTTTCCTCAACTTTCAAGTTGTGCCTTCGTCAAAATAAATATGAAATTTTCGTACAACAGCAGGAAAATGTTTATTAAAGTTTTGTTTAAGTTCAACGCAATGAAGTCATGGAGCAGCATGGAACGGTTGAGTGTTCCCTTTGGCTTACAGGCTTGAACATATGTAAAAGTGATGGCCACTTTAGTGTCCACATGTACGCACATGCTGTGTTAGCCTTGTAGGTGTCATTTACCTACGTCAGAGAAGATGCTGAACTTTCCATACCGTTTACTTGCGTAAGTAGTGTCCGCACATGTTCACTCACACATTCTCAAATGTCGCATTACGCACATTATGCAAAAGGTCTAGACCACTGACTTGGGTTTCCCCAGCGTTCGGTAACTGCTCATCTCATGCGTAGAGTAAGTAGGGTCTCAATTAGCGGAAGCGACCATCGCTAGATTGATGAAGACTATCTTAGTTTATTATCGGGTATCTGGTATAAAACATACCGATTAGACAACCTCAATGCTGTTTGAAACTTTGCCGTGGCTATCTATTGCTTTTTTATTGAGTACAAGGATCGAGACCCACCGAAATATTTCCAATATTCGAATTAAATGAACCTTGTGAAAAACAAGAAAAAATGGGAGGGAAGACGACTTGCAAACTGGCCGATTAGCAACTTCTCGAAATAAGGAAGGGACCGATCAGACATTCTCTGCAAGTGCAAAGCTTCATTGGGTGGCTTTTGAGGTTACCCAGGCTCTTGGAATCTTAATGCGAGGCGGACCAACCAAGTTGATTTTAACTTAATTTCTTAGCTTTATATTTCAAAAATGAAAATTAGATCATATTTATTTGTTTTGTGGATAATAAAAATCAGGAAATAATTTGTATATTAAATTGTTCCTAAACAAGTTGAAATAAAAATTATTTTAAATAAAAATTGAATATCAAAGGATACATCACATTTTCTATTTTTTAACTAAAACATAAGGGTTATGTCTAATTTGAATGTAAAATATCAGTAAAAAATCTTTAAGAAACCACAAAAATACTACCGAATTCGCCTTAAAATTTCGAAATTCGACTTTAAAAAGTGATCAAAGGCGATTTACAATATATTTTAAAGAAGTAATTTCTTATAATAGTACAATGACTTTTAAAAATTAAGAAAATATTTATTTATCTAGAAAATTTTTCTAAATTTTGGAAAATAGTTTTCTAGATTTAAGAAATCATTTCTAGATATACAAAAATAGAGGAAAGTTAACTCTCGTTCGGCCGATGTTTGTATACTTTTGCAACACATTTTTCTAATTTATTTTCAAGACATTTCCACTTCAAACAAACAAGTTTTTCTCACTAAGACTACTTTTCAGCCTCTACTTTTGCAAGAGAGCGTCACTATATAGATGTCAGATTTCTACCAAACTTAGTGGAATCATGGAAAAGTATAGCAAACTCAGATGTACAAAGTTTGGAGACGTTTTCTTTGAAAACAAAAAAGTTTTTCTCACTGAAACTAGTTTCTCGACCGATCATTCCTATGGCAGCTATAACCTATAGTCATACGATTTTGACAAAACTTTAAGGAATTGTGTGAAAGTTTATAAAATAAATAAAAGAAAATTTTGAAGAGGTTTACATTGAAAACAAAAAAGTTTGTCTTAGCAAGACTATTTTTCTAACCTTACTTTTCTATGGCAGCTATACCAAATAGATGTTCGATTTCAACCAAACTTGACAGCATCGTGGAGAATCCTAGAAAACGGATAAATAATGAGTTTGGAGATGTTTGCATTGAAAACAAAAAAGTTTTTCTCACTAGAACTAGCTTATCGACCAATCATTCCTATGGCAGCTATAATCCATAGTCACCCGACTTTGACAAAACTTTAAGGAATTGTGTGAAAGCTTATAAAATAAATATAAGAAAATTTTGAAGAGATTTTCAATGAAAACAGACAAGTTTTTCTTACTAAGACTATTTTTCTAACCTTACTTTTCTATGGCAGCTATACCATATAGATGTCCGATTTAAACCAAACTTGGCAGAATCGTAAAGAATTATAGAAAACTAGTAAATACGGAGTTTGGAGACGTTTGCACTACAAACAAAAAAGTTTTTCTCACTAGAACTAGTTTTACGACCGATCATTCCTATTGCAGCTATGTTATAGTCATCCGATCAGGCCGGTTTCAACAAATGTGCAGCGTATTTGGACCTGAAGACTTCGTGCAAAGTTTGGTCGCAATAGCTTTGAAACTGACGAAGGAGATAGCATGAAAACAAACGGACAAGGCTAAATCAACTCGATCGTCATGCTGATCAAGAATATATATACTTTATGTGGTCGGAAATGCTTCCTTCTATGCGTTACAAACATCTGTACAATTTCAATATACCCTCTGCAAGGGTATAACAAATAATTTTAGGCCGAATTTCAACAAACTTGAAATTTTTTTTTGGAAATTACTAATCTTTACGATTCCTGGTACAAAAATTACGAGTAAAATTTAGAAAAAAGGAAAAAAGTTCACATCTGCGTGACCACCCCAAGGCATTACTTCGCGGGGCAAATGGCGGTCATGTTAGGCGCTCAGTCCGTAGTGGCTACACGGTGGGTAAAAATGTTGGCTATTGTTTGCCACCCACCCTGACATACACTGAATCCTGTTATCGGCTTTCAGCTGCTTGTTCGCTCTTGACCGCTGGCTACGGTAAAAAAAAAAAGGATGGTCATAGTCTTTTGCTTGGAACCTCATCGTGCTTAAAGCGATACAAGTTTCACCCACTCTGCCATTGTGCCACCGTGCAGTTACGCTGTATCCTGCTGCCGCTAATGAGCCTGGCCATCAACAATAAGAGCAGAGTCGTCTGATTCGAACCAGAAATGGCGGGCGATTTTGAGTTTCCTGATTCAATTTGAATTTGGGGCCTCAAATCACATTGAAGCAGTTAAAGTGATACGCTTCCCTTTTAATTTTTGTGATGAGGAGCTGAGAAATTGCGTTTAAGAAGATGAATCTATGCAGTTCTTGTAAATTGGGTATTATTAGAAAACTAGGGGTTACTTGAACTCAGTTGGAATTCCCATTCACACACAATGTCTTGCTTGTTGAGTAAGCAGTCCTGGGTATCTAGGTATATCGAGCAATTTTAAGGTTTCATCATAGGAATGCTACAAATAAAAGTAATATGCCATATCTGCTGACTCGATCACTACCTACTCAGTCATTCATAAGAAGTTTCAACAGCAACTTCTTTTGCCTTTGATACCGCAGTGTAAGCATACTTATGCCACAATTTCAATAAGTAAACTCAAAGAAACTCCAGTATGCAATTTGCAGACGAAGTAAGTTTTCCCATCCGGTTTGTTTTAATATTTTTTGTAAAATTCCATCATAGTTGCTTGTTTTATGTAACCAATTTGGCCGCTATCAATTTTCTCTTAGTACACAACCGAAATTTGCTCAACATTACTCATACGTCCGGTTGGGCCATGCCCGCTTCACAGGTATTGGCGGCAAATGAATTCGCTCAACGGGAACAAAGCAAACAGCGAGCACACTCAGGCAGATGGATATCGATGCATAAGGGGAGCAGCAGGAGGAAGTCGGGCCATTTACGAATGCTCAAAAAGCAATTTAAAATGATTTACGTTTCGTCGTGTGTGTGTGAGACTGTAGTTGTTCCCTCCGATTTCTAGTTTGGCAGTTAATTACAATTGGTACTCGGCTCTCCGCTCTAATCGTGAATTAATAAAGTGCCGTCAGTAAAAGATTTATGACGGATGTCGGGACAAAGTGAGATTCGCCCTGATGGAGTGTTCCACATGTTTTAAAAAAGAGCAAAATCGCACAGAAAATGTAGCTACAATGAAAATTGCCACTCGAAACCACACTTGAGCCAGAAAGGCTTTAAAAGGCAATCTAAGTGCACAGGGGGAGGCGGGTGCGGAAAATGCACTTGAGCTGCCTCTCTTTACTTTTTTTTTTTTTTTTTTTTCCACCCTCCCTAAACGGGCCGAGGGCGACCGCCCATTGTTGCGGGCGCTGCCATACAATTTCGCTTCCTTATCGCCTGATGCCTTCAAGTGCCAATACAACAACGACGAGCTCCCAATGAGAACTTCAATTTCGAGCAGCTTCACAATGAGGCTTCAGCTGGCTCTGCAGCAATAAAGGGCGACAACGAAGGCGACGCATTTGATTTATCAAAAAGAAGCCAAAAAGCCAGCGAGAAGAATAAAGCGGAAAGCAGCCAAAAGTGGCAACGGCAAAAGCGCAAATCACTTCCGTGTGAAAAGGCTAAGAATAAAACTGTGAATGAGTCGGATCAGGTTGCCATTCGAGAGCCACCTAAGCGCTGGACCGGGGCTAAGAGCATGTTTATGACTTGGAATTTATTAAAGCAGATATCGTTTAATACAGTCAAGATTGTGGCTTGAAGAAATTAACAAGCGTGAAGTCCTTAGATAGCGGGTTTTTGTAACCGCTTTGAAATGCAAACCCCACCCATGGCTTTGCCTTCAACTGCTGCTTTTGCTGGTTAAGCTACAACCAATTACCACTGTACCTGTATTGCATTTGCCCACAAGATCGCTTCGTTGCCTTCGTTTGCATGCAGCAGCAGCATCAAAACAAGGAATAAAATTCACCGCAAGAAATTTGCTCAATGCTCACGTCTCTCGGTTGCATACCCCTACTGTCCCTCCTGCTCCTGCTAATGTTCTTGTTGTTGGTGGCGGTGTCTGGCGCAGGCAGCGATGCAAAAACAACATCACATAAATCTTCATAAGCAAGTTGGAGCAGCCTCTGTGGTTGGGTTTGGTTAGTTTACCTGTGCCAGAGCCGAGCCATTTGGCTTGGATCTCCCCCCTTTTTCTTTGCAAACTGCTAATTTTTTGTGCGCCTTCTCGTCTGTAAATAAAACACGTTGCGAGTGGCACGCTTTCCTTAAACGCACACACACACACACACCAAACACTCACAATAGGCGCCATAATTCAACATAATATAATGCAGAGACCAAAAGTCCAAAGGGGGCAAACTAAAGGGTTCTTATGTTGACCAAAAGCCAAATGCTTGGAGAGCCAAGGGGAATTGACTTTAAAATGTATTATGAACTACTCAAATATAAGAGGGAAAGCTGATAACCAAATGCTGAATTTTAAAATTATGTGAAATTACAGAATCTGTTTGTATTTTCAATTGATTATTTCGTTTTGTTTGAAGAAATGGTTATACTGTTATATATATTGATTATTTTATTGGTCATTTTCATAACCCTTAGAACTTAAGGCATATTTATATAATTTATCTTTATAAAGGTATGCTACTCATTTAGCATTCAAAGAGTTCATTTTAGCTTTCAAGTATTCTAGTTGAGAGATTTTACAAGCTGACCAATAGATGACAGTTTATTGATGCCAGCTATACTCATCCGATTTTGTTGCAATTGGACAAATTTAGGCTAAAGCAAACAAAATTAATGGTTGACAAGCTTAAAGAAGCCAAAAAAAAGAAAACAAGAAGTAGAGTTATGTTAACTTCGGCTCTGCAGCAGTTTGTATACCCTTGCAGCTCGTTATTTACTAGTACTACCACTCGGATCTTAGTTTTCTAAGGGTGCTATACTATATAAATGTCCGACTTCGACCAAACTTAGTGGAATCATGCCAAAGCCTAACAAACTAACAAGTTAGACCTTTGGAGACGATTCCATTTGAAACTAAAAAGTTTTTCTCAGCAGAACTTCTTTTTCGACCGATCATTCGTTCTGCAGCTATATGCTATAGTCAACCGATTTCAAAAAAACTTTGTAGAATTGTGTGAAAGCATATGCAATAAATAAATATCAGCTTTAAGGACATTTCCGTTGAAAACAAAAAAGTTGTTCTCACTAAGACTACTATTCAGACTGTACTTTTCTATGACAGCTATACTATATAGATGTCCGATTTCGACCAAACTTAGTGGAATTATGGAAAATCAAATCAAACTAAGAAATACAAAGTTTGAAGGCGTTTTCTTTGAAAACAAAAAAGTTTTTCTCACTAAAACTAGTTACTCGACTGATCGTTTCTATGGCAGCTATAACCTATGGTCATCCGATTTTGACAGAACTTTAAAGAATTGTATGAAAGCTTATAAAATAAATATATGCAAATTTTAAAGAAGTTAAGATTGAAAACAAAAAAGTTTTTCTTACTAAAACTATTTTTCGAACCTTACTTTTCTAAGGCAGCTATACTATATAGAAGTCCGATTTCAAACAAACTTGGCAGAATCTTGGAGATTCATAGAAAACTAGTAAATATGACGTTTGCATTGAAAACAAAAAAGTTTTTCTCACTAGAACTAGTTTTTCGACCGATCGTTGCTATGGCAGCTATATGTTATAGTCATCCGATCAGGCCGTTTTCAACAAATGTGCAGCTTATTTGTACCAGAAGACTTTTTGCAAAGTTAGGTCGCGATAGCTTTCAAACTAACGGAGGAGATAGCTTAGAAATAGACGGACGGGCGGACGAACCAGGCTAAATCACCTCTAATCGTCATGCTGATCAAAAATATATATACTTTATGTTATCGAAAATGCTTCCTTCTATGCACTAGAAAAATTTGGACAATTTTAGTATACCCTCTTAAAGGGTATAAATACGCGAATAACTTTGTCAGACTATAACCAAATTCATAGAAACAATATTTGTTCTACAGAGAATTAATTGGACTATAATAATAAAACTTAAAAGTAAATTGCATAGAATAAAATAATAAGACCAGTATAGGTTAAAGTAGGAGGTTATAAATTGATATACTAGATCTGTAACCAGTATTTCTCATCCCTCGAGTTAATTCTGTCAAGACATTGTCTAGTATTTAGAATCCACTTGTTGCTAACGGAATTGACAAAGGTACACACTATCAGGCGGGTCTATGAACGAGTATTTTAAATTTAAATGATTCAAAACCGCTTTAAAGCTTCAGATTGTTAGAAAGAAACCAAGTATAATGACATATATATATTCTCGACCCGACCCACAAAATGTACGGGGATGTATGAAAAGTATGTTTTCAATTTTTGTTACAATGGCCGCGTTCAGCATAAGAACTTGCTTCCTGATCAATCATTATTTTTCCTGATCTTTCTGCTGAGCTCCAGTGATACGGTATCATGATAGACAATTTGACGTATCATGATTGAGGAGCTTGGATCGAGGAAAAAGTATGCTCCTTTCAAGTGATACTGCTACCTACAGCTGTAGTTGTATATCGATTGGTTTTTCCGATACCGATACGCATATCTTGTCTCGTTTTGTACACTGAACCTAGAAATGAGTTTCTTTATGGCCAATAAATAGTTGCAAAAAACTTAAGTATATGTAAAAACTTCAGTATAAGAACTATTCTACAATTTTCATGTTGACACGAAGCATCGTTCATGTCGGCGCCTCTTTTAAAAGATTGTATTTTAAAGTCTTTGTCCAAAAATGTAGCACTTCGTTCAGCAGAAAGTATTATACAGATACCTGCTCAGCGATCAATCTTTCTGCTGAACACGGCCATTGTGTATCAAAATTCTAAAGTGCCACAAAACAAAAAATGTCACAGTGTGAAACAGAAAACTACTTTCCAGCAGCTAAAAGAGTTCATGGAACCAGCTGTTCAAGCAATTTTTGTCACAAAGTTGCCAACTACTGTCACTGAATATATGTGCCATTAAGTGAGCACTAGTGTTCACATTGATAAGTGAAACCCATTCCTGTGACGCTTGATTTCTGTGACAAGGCAACTGAAATGTGACGCTCAGTGACGCAGTGTAAGTGTAAATTTATATGTTTGATAGCAGCATGTTCAAAATCGAAGGAACACCACAATCAAATTCTTAAATTTGAAGTTACTAAGGACTTAGGATTTCTCATCTTCTACATAGAGCTATTTGTCATATAAACTAACAAATGACAGAGTAAAATCTAAGTTGATCTGACACATAGCAGCTATCTTGAGTATGAGAAACGGCCCTAAAAGTAAAAAAAATTTCCGAAATGTCAATTTCCTATCAGTAAGATCAATTGGATATGTCTAACAACTTTTATTTAGGGGTAATAAAACCAGTCTTAAAAACTGAATCAGATTTTGAGCATTGTTAGGGGTGGGCTCAGCACAGTTCTACAAACATTTGTCTTGGTCATATTTCTTTTACATTCTAGAACCTATTTCCCTTTTGCCCGTTGAACTTACACTTATGACCCCCGTCCCAGTGGGTACCCTTCATAATTGTGTTAAATGTGCACTGCAATTTGTGGACTACCTACAAATTATGACCAAGACGTGAATGCTTAACGCTCGTCGTTTCTACTCTTTTGGGACATTTTAAATGAAATGCCAAGCGTGGAATAAGAGTTTGTTGCTTGTGTCTAATTTGCTGTTGGCTTTTTCAATAAAGAAGCCAAAAAAAAAACAAAAAAATAGCTCAAAACTACAAAACAAACGGCGAAAGGCAAGGGCAACACCAAATAAAAAAAAAACAAAAAAAAGGCCGAAACTTTTCTTATTTCGCATGGAAAATGCAAAACTTTTTTAATATGCAAAAAAGTTAAAATTCATTTAAATCAAGATTGCTACGGATGCTGTTTGCTGCAGCTTCCTTGACGTTATTTTTTTGGAGGGCTTTAACTCTGTTTGTTCAAACCAAGACTTCTTGTGGTGAATTTTATTCGTAGACCCCCCGAAAGTATGCTGCGTGCATTGGAAACAAAAGAAATTTGCTGGCTGCTGTGTGTGTGTGTGTGTGGGAGAGAAATGCAGGTGGTCGGTTGGGCGTTGCTTTATGACTGTTTATGCTTTCGGTGCTCAGTCGAGCGCTCATTGCTGCTCAATGTTGACAATGCAATAACAATAACAACAACAACAAACTCAACAATAATGCGACTGCTGCCGCTGTAAGTTGTGCGTGTGTGTGTGTGTGTGTGTGTGAGGCAGGAGAATGTTTTAATTGAATTTCATAGTTTTAGTTGTTCCAGGACATAAATTCTCATTAAATTTTGTCATAGTTTACAGCAATTTAATATAGTAAATATAACAAAAATAAAAAAAAAGGTGTTTAGCTTTGCTAAAACTAAATTAGAGTAGGTGTAAATAGCAACATAAAATGTATTTGCATAGGTGTTGGCCATTAATGCGTTTATAATGTTTCTTTGTCAAGTATTCCCATTATAAATGCAATTTTATTAAACCCTTTTTCCAAATAATTGTAAACTTTAATCTAAAATGAATTTCCAATTTAGTTTGTTAGGGATTTAACTGGTTTAGTTTCGAATTAATATCATTTCTCTTTTTGAAACTTTAGCGAAATTTATTTTCCAGAATTACATTTGGACTTTGGTAGTGAAATGCCTTTAATGACATGCCACTGTGCAGTAAATTTGGCTAGGCGCACTTTATAGAGCCAGCCACTCCCAGGCAACTTCGAACGCATTCCCCACATTTTCCACAACCACAAACCCCCCCCTCCACCGAAAATTCTTGTGCTGTTCGTATTTAAGGCCCCCCCAACTACTCACCGCCCATCTCTCACTCTCCATTGGCAGCGCAGCATGGACTGGTCGCTGTTGTTGGAATGCAATACAAACAATTCGCTTATTGAGCAATAATTGGCGCACAAAATTATGCAACGGAAATTTTGTTTGATATGTCGAACATTAAACATGCATTGTGGATTTTTATAGGCCATTTTTTGTTGTTGGCATTCATTCAAGTTGATAAGATATTTACACCACTTTTTGGTTTCTCCAGTTGAATTGCAAAGACTAAAACAATTTCGATGAAGAAATATCATATGCCATTGCAATGAATCTCGATTTGTACTCGTATTATTAGCTCCCTAGAGAATTTACAAATTCTGGTTCAGCTTGGACCGTGCTGCCATATAAGCAATCTCCACGATTTGCCAAAACATTCCGTTTGCTGGTTTATTTGAAGCTACTTTAGCAGCTTATTGAATTTGGTTCAATTCTACTAAATTAGAATTTGGTTCATCCTCTAATTCTTGGGCTTCTTTGGAAGGCAGTTACTTTTTTTGCTTATGGGGAAGTAAGTGGTGAGCTTAAGCTACTGACCAGTTCAACATGGCGAACGCAAAGTGATTGGTTACCACCGCTAACAGAGCGACTTACCCACCAAGCTGCTGGCTAACGTAAGCGGCGATCGCATTCTAGAACAAATTTATGTGAAATGAGACAGCTAAGCTAACTTCGTCTGTGCCGATGTTTTTATACCCTTGCATGTAGTCGCTTAAAGAATTTCAATAAAAAAAACTCGTTTTCCCATTTTTCGACCGATCGTTCGTATGGGAGCTATATGATATAGTCATCCGATTTGGCCAAAAATTTGTAAAATTATATAAAAGCATGTGAAACAAACAAATACAAAATTGCAGGATGCTACCATTAAAAACACAAAGGTTTTTCTAACTAAAACTGTTTTTCAGACCTATCTTTTGTATGGCAGCTATACCATATAGTTGTCCGATTTTTATCAAACTTGGTAGAATTATAAAAAAACAAAGAAAACCTACGATTACAAAGTTTGGAGACGTTTCCATTGAAAAGAAAAAAGTTTTTCATACTAAAACTAGTTTTCCAACCGATTGTTTCTATGGGAGCTATGAGATATAGTCATGCGATCCGGTCAGTTCCGACATATTAGTAGTGTGCAGCAAAAAGAAGACTCTGTGGAAAAATTCAGCTCGATAGCTTAAAAACTGAGCGACTAGTTCGCGTAGAAACAGACAGACAGACGGACGGACAAACCTCAATCGACTCAGCTCGTCACCCTGATCAAGAATATATATGGTTTAAGGGTTCGGAAATGAATATTTCTATGCGATGGAAACTTCTGAGCAAAATTATACAAAGGGTATAAATATATTTCAAATCACAGTGTACAAAAATACTAAATAACTATGACAATCAGGGATGCAAACCGGTTCTGACTGAACCGGTTGTCAACCGAACCGAACCGCTTATTCCAGCTGGTCAACCGAGCCGCAAAACCGAACCGACTTCCTTTCAGAAATGCCGAACCGAAATCCACAAACAAATACGGTTCGGTTCGGTTCGGTTCTGTTCTCTAACGTGATTTGATTCATTCCTCTGGCCAATGATACTTATTGATATGGGAATATGAATCGCTTCCCTAACATAATTTGTATACGACATCTTGTTCGACCCTCTACATTCTTAGCGATGCCGCATCGATAAGCCTTTAATGTTAACTGGATATCTTAATATACCTCTCTGCATTTTATCTGCATTCTTTTCTCTAGTTGACAACATTTTCAATTTGCTGTATGACTTCTTTACATTAGTTCAATCTTGCATTCTCTGTTTTCGAAGGACATTTATGTTGGTAATTGTTTACGAATTCTGCAGGTCCGAATTCATAAATTTTTAACATTCTTTTAAGGACTTAAAGATATTCAATTGGTTTATGGTAATTCAATTTGCAACGTGTGTGAAATGTCACATGCTTTAGGCAGATGTCACATGCTTTCGTAGCTCTAAAAACCACATAAAGAACTGAACCGGCGGTTCAGAAACTGTGTGAACCACTGAACCGAACCAGTACTTATTTTCGATTGGTTTGCATTGCTGATGACAATTGCACCGATTTTACAGCTTCTACATAGAACTCTAATACGCTTAGCAAGGGTATAAAAAGTGGGGTTTACTTTTAAAATTCAGCATTTTTCAATGCAAATCATTCCAAATGTTGAATGTAAAATATCACTAAGAAATATTCGATATCCTAATATGAAAAAAATTGGTAAAGATATGTCGTATTTTTGCTTAAAAACATGAATATTCTCTCCGTCACCTCTAATACTTGCAAGCCTAGTAAAGGATTGTGTTTTTTCTTCGAATTAAGGTACAAGTTGTAGTTTTTCGATGCACTCTTTGTTAAATTCTTGATGAGCAGACACCAAATGAGTGAATAATTGTATTAAATTCTTGACCAAAATTCATGTAAGTGAAACCATGTTTGCAGTAGAAGCGCTTCCTGTTCAGAATTTAAGAGAGGATGTGCTAATACCAAATGGCTAAGCAGTTTTTTTTTTTTTTCGCTGGGCAATATTCAGTGCATGAAATACATCAAAGTGCTGCCCACTTGAGCTGTAGGTGCAAAAGCAATTACGCGCTTTGACTTTGTAATTAAAATCGATTTCCATCAAGTTTTATAGCCAACCAAAGCGCTTTTGATTTTCAACACACACACACATGCCACACATGCTGAAACAATCAGTTTTTGTCTGCCGGCTGCTGTTTTGCGGCAATTTTGATTAGAAATTTGGCACGTACCCCCTCCCATTTCCCTGCACTCTTCAAACGTCCCTCATTTTCTCTGGCAAATTAATCTGCAGTTGCACTTGAAGGCCCTTGGACATGGTCAGGGTTGGCACTCTTTGGCACTCATGGCAGACCACCCGCCTCGCCTGCTTCTTTTAGGCTTTACTCTGGCATTTTCAATAATGCCAGAATTTTCTTCAATCTGTTTGGTTGTGAAATCGCACAATTGTCCGCAACTCTTTTGATTGTTCGCCATTTCCATTTTGCCTGCATTATTGACGAAGTAAATACACTCCCGCTCTGCCTTGTGCTTAATTATGACCATGAGAAAAAATTGTGTTTTATTTTATTTGATTAATTCCGAGAGGGAGAGGGGGAAGTCAACTACAATGTCGGCTGCAGATGGATGCACTGTGCCAACAATTCGATTGAATTAAATTTTACGCCATCAGTCGTTGGGTAGGGGACGGGTGGACCGCCACTCCCATTCAGCTGAGTCATGGCCATTGTCCACATGTGTAATCTGTTTGCCAATATTAAAATATTCATTCACCTTAATTGTCAACGGCCTCGTGGGTGGACCGGACAGTCCTGGTCGCAGATCGCCATAACCGCGCCAAAATCTCCCTGCATACAGGCAAACACACACACACACATATTCTCACACACACACATAATAACTTGATCTCTGTTGAGTTGTCAGCAGAACATCACGAAAATTGTAACGAGCTGCATAAAAAGTTTAACCATGTTGATTTTTCTCTTTTTTTACTGTTGCGAATACCCTGCAGCGAGAGAGTTTGCACCGTTTGGGGCAGCGGTGGGCACCAAAATGGAACAGTTCTTGGAATTAAATCTATTTTCCGAATAGAGGGAACCCTCTAATGCATTGGACTCAAGATGAGGTCAAACCACATAGAATACCTTGTTCGAACGTCTTTTCTCATTTAAAGCTTTCAAGAAAAAGTTTGTACTGAATTTGAGAACAAAACATGACTGAGTTAAGAAAAAAACAGTACTTAGATCTGTTTGGATTGGGAATAATGTATATAAGTTAATTGTATTGTAATTCTTCTTCTTTGCCCCGATATTTATATCACTCGCCTTGTGCGAGTCATCCAGCTCTGCTCTTGAACTCCGTACTGGCTTGTAAGAGTTATTTCTCGGATTTTCAGATTTTCAGACTAATGTTATTTTTGCTGGTTATCATTGTTCCGAGGTAGACAAAAACCCTCAACAACCTCAAAGTTGTAGTCTCCCAGTGTCTACCTGAATAAAACGTCTTTTAGCGTCAATTGGTTCGGTGACGTGCTTTCCTATGTATGCTTTCCTTTCTATGCTTCTCAACGTAGTCATGCAAAGTCGAACGGCCTTTTGCTGGTATACCAAAATAAGACTTTGACCTTCGATCACTGATCCAGCCTCAGGACATTCAAAATATAGTACACGCCAGTCACCTTCGCAAGCTATTAGCGACAGCTGTAAAGTAGCTAGCCATAAAAAAAACTTTGCCGTTCGGATTCAGTGTAGGTCCCTTTCTCTTGTGCGAAAATGAAGTATGAATTTACACGGTGAGGTTTGATTAATGAAGTTCCTCTTGAAGTTTTTGTTTGGTCCAATTGTTCCTACACCCAGAAAAAAGTAGAACGAATAACTTAAGAACAAATGCTCTTGAAAAAATATTTATTCGTTCTTAAATTTTCAAGAATTTCGCTCTTGAAGTCGAGCTAAATACGTTCTTAGCTTGGTGCTTTTAGGCGAGGGAAGTGAGGTATAGAAACTGAGAGAGGAGAGCAAGCACATTTGAGAGAATAACTTTGAGTCTGCTCTTACAGTTTTGTGTTATATGGGAGAGGGGTGTGGGGAAGCTATCGAGCGGAGAGCGTAATGGATTTTTGCACTCATGTTGCTTTGGAATTCCCAACCTGTTATGGCATTGCTGGCATGGAGATACCTCTGTTCGACTGATAGTTGACACACAAGAACTGATGCTGCTTTGAGGTGTGTAATCCTCAAGCCGGGTAAAAGTTCCAACATGGCTCAACAATTAGTTTTTCATGAAATAAATTTAAACAAAATGGAAAAATCTACTGGATATTGAATTGTTGTATGGTTGGAATCTGTGAAGCTCTTGGTTTAAGAGTAAACGATCTTACTCTTGAATGTGATGAGCTCTTGATAATAGGAAGAACATTCTCGGTTGATTCGAAATTGAGCAATCTTGAAAACGAGTTTGTTTAGCACTTGATCCAAGAACTCTTGTGCTTGATTTGAGAATGATTCGTACTTGGATCAAGTATTGAAGCTCTTGGATCAAGAAAACAGGGATCAAAATTCATACTTGGATCAAGAATTTCGCTCTTGGATCGAGAATTTTCACTCTTATCGAACTATTGATCTCGAAAATTCTTGATCCAAGTATGAAATTCTCTATTTTTGTCTCTGAGTGTATTGGTTCAATAAAGGGTTGATCGATATCACGAGTTGACCGATAGTTTGTTGTCTTTTTGTATTTGTTTCATAGACGGGTTTCCCAATCGAGATGTATTTAGTGTATTTAGAGTATTTGGAATTGGCCGACCAGCTGGTGTTACCTCACATGAAATAGAATACAAAGAATCTTAGTACACAAGGTATTAAATGTAGATTCGATGCTGATCAACCAACCCATGCCGATACCTCTGCAACTCGAATATAGTGTTTGCTGTGCTTTCTAATTTAAAGAACGACTTTTTTAAGTATTCAATTGAAAAATCTAGTTTCGTTAAGAGCATTTAGAGGCTAGGTCCATGTTCATCGAATGTCAAGACTTAATTTTCTTACCTAAGACTATTTAAAACAAGTAAGGGCGCTGCAGTCGAGTTTCCCGACCACAAAATACCCTGTTCATTTGTTTTCATTTATTTGTTTTTGTAACAAAATTTTCAACCTAAATGTAGGCAACACTTTTTTCTAGTCCTGACCATGAACTGGGGGGGGGGGGGGGGGTGCTCTTATCAGCTCAACTATTTCGCTTATAACTCCGGTGTTTTTTGTCCGATCTGATTGTACTCAGAATAGATACATATTGGGCCTAGCTTGATGTATACTAAACCACGAGGTTTTTCTAACTTGAAAATTGTGCATCAGACGGCTATTTAGGTCTAGGATTTCTAGAGGAGTTCTAGGTTTTTTGGGGATAAAAGGGGGACGGAGTGGAATTTTTCAAATCAGACACAAACTTGATCTGCGTACAGCATAAATCTACCTTCGTGCAAAATTTTGTGGCTCTATCTCTTATGGTCTCTGAGATCGACGCGTTCATAGAGACAGACAGACGGACAGACTGACATGGCTATATCGACTCGGCTGTTCATGCTGATCAAGAATATATATATACTTTATGGGGTCGGAAAGTGTTCCTTCTCCCTGTTACATACATTCGCACAACTTCATGATCCCCGTTTTCCCATTTTCAATGGGAACCGGGTATAAAAACAGCTTTCGGCCAGCATAACATTTATACTGTAGTCTAGTTGTTTTCTAGTAGTTCCTTCCTTCCTAAGTTTTGCTACAAATTTTCCTATTCATTTTCCATTTCACATCTTTTGGCTTTCCAACTTTGCTTAGTGAAAATCATCTTGTTAAGGGTATCTAGTTGGTCTTCTCAAGCCTATCAACTTACATTCATTTTTGTTGATTTTTATGTTACGTGTGCAAAAAAAAAATGAATTCTTTTTTGCCACGACTCTCTATATCCACACCCTACACCCCCACACCCCCTACCCATCTGCACACGCTTTTGCTCTTCTTGTTGTTGTTCGTTTTATTTATCTGCTTTCGTTGTGCTTTTTACGGTTCCAGCAGGCAGGAGGAGATGATGTAGACGACGATGCGAGTCCAAGCCAAGCACAACAATTGTAATCACTGGGAATCAGCATGTTTCCACATACCAACACGAAAATCTGTCGAACATAAAAAGCAAAAATGTAGCCCACCTTCCCTACCTCCCCATAAAATAAAAGTGTGTGTGTGTTGTGCTTGTGTGTGTAAGGTGGAAGCCCGTGTTTGGACCAGCACGAAGTGCTGTGCTGTTCAAAAAGCGCTGGGACAGGGACCCTGGGTCCTGGACTTGCCTATACACGCGCGTTCCACCTTTGGGGTGTACGCATATAAAAATTCAATTTGCTTTTCAATATTTGTCTCTGATGATTTTTTTTGCCTCCTCTGCAAAAGGCATTTAAATTTCATGTCCAGTTGTTGTAATTAATGAATTTTATGTATGACAATAAATGGGCAGCAATTGTTTGGCCAAAGTAGGAAAGACGCTTTCTTTGTCAAGGGTTAACCCAATTAGCTACAAAGTGCAGACATTCAAAGATGATGGAAATTAAGGGTTCTTTTTAATTGCAAGAATGGACAACACTTACAAAAGACTTTCATTGCAAGTGTCTGTGAGACAAATGAAGTACTTGAAACCGAAATTTTTATTAAAACTTTGACAAACAATTTCTATTCCGAATTTTGGGATTTCTCTGATTTCTTCGCCTGCTTACTTTTAGGCTGCAAGGCGCGTTGTACATCCTGGAAATATGTTTTCTTCCGATTGAGCTGAAGTGAATAGTCCGATTTCTTGAGCATTACCAAATTGGTAAAGAAGGTGCGTTTTTCCGCACTCTCCACCTTCATTTCGGGTGGCTTAAAGGTGGAGGTAACGTGTTTCCCAGTGTTCATGTATGACAGGCTCTTAAGGCTGCTAGTTTCTGGTAATTCCTGCATATCGTCAGCTTCCCACTTGGACTCATCATGGTGTCCACTTGACATGCGATAAAGCTTCGGATCATTGCTAATAAAATGCTGGCTACGCTTTTTAAGATCTTCGGATTCACGTACACGTTTCATAAATATACCACATTTATTCTTCCCAGTCCCGGAACTTGGCATGGCATCGAGTCTGTTGTAGATGTTATGCAAATCCAAGAATATATCAGCTATATCATGATCAATGGCGTTCATATGATTAGCATACGAGTCTAATGTCTGCTTGATTTGACGGATCTCATGGTGTACCAAATCAAAGGCTTTCAATTCAATCAAAACTTTGGACACTACGATACCCACTAGATCATCCAAGTCCTCACTATTCGCATGGGAAATGGTTTGCAATTGCTGGATAGTCTTGGTGACTATGCGTTGCACTTCCTGTTCGCGGGAAGTGTGAGTTGATGAACTGCTGCTGATCATGTGAAGTGATTCTACTTTTTTGGTCTCCGACATGATTGTTGAAAAAAAATAAACAGAAATTTTACTTAAGCACCAAAACTTGTTACTGAAATTTATGTATGTTGTGCGTGAAAGTATCTCAAAACTAAACTTAGATTTCATGGCCTACCTCACTCCTAAACATTCATATATTTGTATTCTTCCAAAAGTTGGTGTAATTGGTGGTTATTCAATCATTCCCTACCACTTACTTCATCTCAATCTGCGGCTGCCGGGCTTGTCAGCCAATTGCGCCAGTCAGCAGCAAATGCAAATTTAATGGTGTATGAAGAAGGTAGACTGGGCAAATGCTTTTAACCACATCCGTTGCTATTAGTTGAACAGCAGAACGAAGCTTAACAAAAGCAACAGGAGGAGAACGGCAGGAGAAGTGGCTGAATTACAATGGAAAATGACGCCAGGGGAAATGTGAAAATCAATGCGCATTAGTGGCTGGTGTTATTTCAATTTATATAACTGGAAAGCGGAGCATGAAGCATCGCTAATAGCATATCAAGTGAAGGCAGTTATCCCCGTGTTGCCCTCCCGGATCACACTCAGTGTCTAGTTGAGGCAAAAGAATAATGCATTGGCTGTGAGACAGGCGGAACAACTGATGGGCCAAATTGGCAACGCAAGCCTCATTAATTTTTACTAGTGGTAAGTGAAGTGCTGAGAATTTATTTGGTTTTTGTGACGATTTCTCGGCGACCAGATAAATGTTATGTGTCAGATAAACTTAAAGTTTACTCTGTTGATTATTTTGATAGCTCTGATGTGGCTATCTGTCACATAAACTAACAAATAATAGAGTATATTGTAGGCTTATTTGATACATAGAGGCTATTTAGAAGAATCATTGAAAAACAAGTAAGAAAGTGGCTCAATTTCGACTTTTAAACAACGAAAGTGTATGCACAGTATACATTTTGTTGCTACAGTTGCAGTTGAAAGCAGGGCTGCTAATGCTCTGCTGCAGTGAACATTCTTTTGCCTATAACTCTACTCCGTTTTATCCGATCTTTACCAGTTCTTTGGCAGACTGATAATAAAATCAGAATACTGAATATGTCTAGAAGGTACAAACCTTCTTACTATAAAACTTTGGAAAATATGAAGCTTTTTCCAATTTGCGGGGGCGGGAGGGGCGTGGCAAATTTGAAAATACACTTGATCTGCCGTCAATCATATCTCATACCTTCTTTGAGATCTGTTTGTTCTTATGGACTGACAGACGGACAAGATGACTCGGCTGTAATTGCTGATCAAGAATAAATATACCTGATTTTTTCCTAGCGCTACCTACTTTAAGGCAATATTTTCAATACACTTTCCAGTGCAAATCTTGACTTCGTTTGAGTGTAAGCTCTGAAAAAAACGTCTTACAGAGTTCTAGATTGATCGGAATAGAACTCAAGCCCAATCTTACTTAGAACTTCAAGTATGTTTAGTTCTTGGAAGTACTTAAATTGCTTACGAAACATTCTTAAATGGAAAAACGTCCTTAATAGTATTAAAATGAGAGCAAGTTCTTAAATCAGGAAATTTTCGTACTTAACGAAAGTCCCTTTAATAGATTAAGTAAATAAAATCATGGATTGTGTAAAAATTTGTCTCACAATTCAATTTAATTCATTTAATTCCATTCAATTCAATTCAATTCTCCAAAAAGGCAAATCTTTTCCTAAAATTCCCAACTGGTTTTATCACTTCCTTAGAAGTGGCAGGTAGATATCTAATCTACAGTAAAACCATCTTAACTTTTGGTTAGTTCTTAGCCCTTAGTAATTTTCAACCTTCTTTAAGAAAACTTTAAGAAACTTTTTGTACTTCTTTCAGTCTTTGATTAGTATTTTGTCTAAGGAATGTATTGGAGTTAACTATACAATTTTAAAGATTTTTCACGTAACTATATTGAAAGTTTATCGGGTTGGACTTAAGAAATGATCATTAAGAATTTAAAATAAGTCGAAATGTGCTTCATAATACCGAACTATGTATTGCGGGAGAGAAAGAATTGTTTTTAAGCAAGAATTTGATACTCAAATCCAGTATTTTCAAGCTTAAGGTGCTACTTGTGTTCAAGTATAAAGACCTTGATTTTTTTTTTTTGTTTTGGTTGGGTATTAATAGAGTTTATTTTGGCCATATAACTGTTCCATAAACTAGTACCTTTATCTTAGTGAATCCTAAACACTAACTGCATATCAGTAACTGGCCTGTATTGGTCACATTTGGTGTAATTGTTTGGCTTACTCTCTCTCCCCCTCCTCACTCGTTTGGAACTTGAAATGACAATCAAATATGAGCAATGGCCCAAAACAAAACACCAATACTTACAAATGCTGACTCGTCTGGCAAATCCATGAAGTGGATTTGTTTGTGTCGCTTTTTCTTGTGGCGTTGCCTGCCGTGTCCTGTCATTCGTGCATGCAATCCCAACACATACACAGGCAATGCATTCAAGCGCAAATTAAGCTTGACAAGCAAAAATTAAACTGTGTATCTGTCTATGTACCCGTGTGTGTGTGTGAGTGTGTGCGAGTGTGTGTGTTTCTACTGCTTGTTTGGCAAAATATAATTTCTCCTTGTACAGTTCATTAAACAGAGCAAACCAACTTGGAAAAGCTCTTACCTAACGATAGATTTGTTAAGGAGCTTGCACGAATCGAAATAGAAAGAGCAAAATAGACAGATAAACAAATATGCAAATTAAGGTGTGTAGGTATAAAACAGAAATAGTGACTATCTGAATTTTATTTGGGGTTTTATTGCACACTTAGTTCTAGGAGACGGCTCGCTTAGAGGCTCTACAGATTTTATCAGAGACTATTTAAAATTTTAGTTCGGAATATGTGGTCAGTAGATTGGTGAACCGAGGCTCAGCATTTAATAAAATAATAATTTAATGGTTTTAAATATTTATAAAGTCTCAAGATCTATACATTTTTTTGATACGCGTGTAATTTTTTCCTTGGTAAAGCCCAGAGAGTACCCCAATATAGTTGAAAAAGAAGAGATATATCTACCTTAATCCAGCAGCAATCTATCACTCAAAAAAGCCTACATGAGGGAGTGGAAAGTATAAGCAAAAATTGTGGCTCAAAATAAGTACCGAATGCCCGATCATCCGATTGAACACCTCGATCTCGGAGACTAAAAGGGCTGGAGCAACCAAAGTTTGTATACAGACTACTAAATGTTTAATAACTCCAAAAATTTCCAAATTTTCCAAATTTTACAATTTTCAAAGATTTCAAGCTTCTTTTTTGTGTAGCCTATGTGCCGAATTTCTATAAAATTTTCATAAGGATCGGATATTTAAAGCTATAAAGGTTATACAAACGTTGCATACTTTTCTGAGCAGCATGTTCAGTTGCTGAACACTACATATAAAAAATATAGATGACATTTGTTGGTAATCCCATGCGTTAATCCTCGCTTTCCTTTATTACTGTGATATGCGGCAATTCCACCCGAGTCCTTGATAGTCGTATGGGCTAAGATGTCTGCATTTGTGTTTAAATTCCAGAGAAATGGTAATAAAGTTTAAAGTTCAATTACAAAAATTTGAGCTTGTCTTGAAGTCTTTCCCTTTCCGTACCCCTTCCTCACCGCAAAGAACCCTTCTCCCTACATTCTTTGTGAATAGTTGTATTGCTTTTTCTGTTTTCCAAGTAGAAATCCTTAATTTTTGTAGTAGTCTTTTGCATATTTGGTGGGAACCGGTTTGGCTTAAAAAAGGTATTGCACCCCGAAAATTTGACAAAAAATCGTTTTAGAAATTGAAAACAAAAAAAAATTGATGAATTTTGTACTCGAATCAAGTATTTGTGTACTTAATGTCCTACAGACATTGTTTGTACTGAATTCAAAAATTTGGTTCTGAGTGCAACAAAAGCCATCAAAAAACGGGAAAGCTAAGCTACCCTCGTCAGTGCCGAACTTGTTAAACCTTTGCAAGTGTTCGCTTAATTATGTTCAAAAATAATATTTTTCCCACTACAACCCACATTTTGACTGATCGCCATATGATATAGCCGTTCGATTTGAACAAAAATTTGTAGAATTAGGTAAATGAATGTGAAACAATTAAATACAAAATTTCAGGATGCTACCATTACAAAACAAAAAGATTTTCTAGCTAAGACTGTTTCTCAGACCTATCTTTTGTATGGCAGCTATACCATAAAGTTGTGCGATTTTCATCAAACTTGGCAAAATTATAAAAAAGCATAGAAAACCTAGGAATACAAAGTTTGGAGACGTTTCCATTGAAAAGAAAAAAGTTTTTCTTACAAAAACTAGTTTTCCAACCGATTGTTTCTATGGTAGCTATGAGATATAGTCAGCCGATCCGGTCGGTTCTGACATATTAGTAGAGTGCAGCTAAAAGAAGACTCTGTGCAAAATATCAGCTTGATAGCTTTAAAACTGAGAGAAAGGAGCTCAATCGACTCAGCTAGTCACCCTTGATCATGAATATATATAGTTTATGGGGTCGGAGCTAAATATTTTTATACGTTGCAAACTTCTGGGCAAAATAATAATACCAAAATATATTAAATTTGATCTTGATTATTTGTAGAGTTCATTAAATGCTCCCGTTTTGCCCGCTGTGTTGCTTGAAAAATGGCACTAACAGCAGTCTTGACCAGAAAATTCCGTTTTAGGCTAATAAAATATTTTCGGTTTTGTAACACATTTATGCAAAAACCATAAAAATAAATCACAAGTAGATTTCTCGCCGCCATTTACAATTGATTTAAATGCCATTTAAATGCTACTCGCTAATGCCGCAAACTCCAATTACACGAAACGCCTGTCATTAATGTTCAATAAAATAAGCCCGCTTAAGCCAAAAGGCGACAGCTGTGATAAATAATAATGAATAAAAAAAAAACAACAAAAAAAACCATTAAATATATATCTAAATTTTACAAAAAAAAAAAAAATATTAATAATATTTCCGCGGTAACCGCAACTTTCAAATGCTCGACATCAAAATGCTTTTTGCACATAATTCGCAAGCAATTTGAATGCAACCCCCACGCCCCCCTCAGCGATATGCATCATTTGTTTGCCTCGCGCACGACCGCAGATATATTTATTCTATTTTTTTTTTTTTTTTTTTTTGTTTTTCGCCCTCTTGTCAAACGATTTGCAAAACCAACTCTGGCGGCCGTTAACAATTGCATTTGCAGTTCTCTGTTTCTGTTTGCGTGGTCAACTATTTTTTCACATTTTACTCTTCTTTTTGCTGTTGTTTTAAGCGTTAAATTTAATTACTCGCCAATGGATGGAGGGGGTAGGGGGGACGGGGGAGGGACACAGAAAACAAAACCAAAATGTGGAATATAGAAATTTGAACAGCTGCTGGGAATAAGCAAACAATCAAGGAGAGAATCATAGGGGACTCTGCATAACTGACCACATGTTCGTAAAACGCTTTTTTATATTAACCAAAAAAAATATTAAAAAAAATAAAAAAAAAAAACAAACGCTGACAATAAATGCAAATACAGTGTAGGCAGATTTTGATCGGTTACATTTGAATTAATTAATAATAAGCGAAATGGTGTAAAAAAAAAAAAACAAACAGCAGCTAACCTACCACCAACCGAGCAGAACATTGTTGCTTCTGGCCCACAAACACTGTTTCCCCTGGCAATTACAAGGTCCTCAGCAGATTTATGACACTATTTGATTTCAATAAGCCTCTATCGGTCAAATGTTGGCCAAGCACGCATCTGGATTTAATTAATTTAACACGAAAATCATTCAGGCGATATTTCCGAAATTAAGCGACCGAATCGCCAAATGGCTCATTGACATGCCAAGGCGCGGAATTGGCAAGAAACCAAAGTAAAGCGCAAACAAAAGGTGGCATTAATCTTGACCCCAGTATAGCTGTGAGCTTATCGATACATTTTTTTTTTTTTTTTTTGGAGTAAGAAGATCCATTTACCAATTAGGAGCTGAAAATTGTGAAATTGGAATTCATACTGATAGTTGCTCTAAACAGTCAACAAATACTCAATTTGAAATATTAACGTTGCTCTCCTGTCCAAGTTTTGGCCAGGTCTTGGAGTTTTCAAAGTGTTTATGCGGCTACAAAATGAACCAAGGCAAAAGTTTCCCATACTTTCCCTTACTTTTTTCTTCTCTGCCAAACTTTTGAGCTGGCCAAAACTTCTGTTGCTGTCAGCTGGTCAAAAATGCGGTAGCAGGAAAAGATTTTTCATTAATGGAATACTTGCAAATTTTCTACCTCCAAAGGGCTTTAATCAAGGCAAAAGGAATAATATAAAACCCAATCAATAAGCAGTAAGACAATTGAGTTGTCCTTGCGCCGCCTGCCTGCCTCTGTGTGTGTGTGTGTGTGTGTGTGCGGACAGAACCTTAAGATAAATAGGCGCTAGGCACGGAATACGGCCAGACCGCACGTCCAGGTTCCTGCATTTGCAATGTCTTAATTGATTTAACACGAAATCAGTCAAACGATAATCGAAAATTGCTACGCAAACTGTTTGATTACATGCAACGTGGCCAAAGGACGAGCCTGGCCGGCCGAACGGCCCAATTGACAAAAGTTGTTGTTGCTGCTGCTGCTGTCGTTAAGACATAATTGAATTTCCCAAATTACAACCATTCGAGGGCGTGGCTAGACGTATGAACAATTGTCGTAATTGTGAATTTGTTTACGCATCATTCATAATCGACCTCGTCCTCGTCCTCGTCGCAGTCGGTTGGATTGTATGTCAGTTTTCTTATCATCAGGTTTTACAACCAATTTGACCCTGGCCAACCAAACACCACCACAGCCACTGACTAATGTACGCTAATTAGTCAACGCGTCGGGCCGACTGTTTATTTTGCGGCTAGTTTCCAAACGGAAATGTCAAGAGTTTGTTTTTACTTTCTGTTGTCGCTTTTGTTGTGTGGCGGCTTAATGTTAGATAATTTATATTTATTTGGCCATGGCGCATTTTTGGGAAAGCAAAACGTGGGAGTGAATTATTGCCAACGAAGTTGATTTAGCATGAACTCTGATTAGAATGCAAATTGATGAAGTGCCGAAGGAAATGTGCTGGAAATTGTTTTGTATTAAATAAGCAATTAAATAAGATTTCGAATAGAAATTTTCTATGGCAGTGAATGGAAAGTAAATAAGAGTTTGAGAAGCTACTTGGAGTTATCCTAGTTAGAGTTTTACTTTAAAATTGCTTTACGTGGCTCGTTTGGTTTGATTTGCTGATAGGATTTTAGTCTTTTTTCTCTGCTATAAATGCTAGTTTTGGTAATATTGGGCTTTAGGCATTTGTATTGCCATCAACAAAGTTATAAAAAGAAGTTAAAGGTAGGTAAAGTAATACATAAATCCCTTAAATTTATAGGTATCCGAGTTAGCCAAGTCCTTTTTATATAGGTAATTATATATTGTATGTGCTAAACGTGTATCAACTTGATCGTTTCCACATTTTCAGTATCAATATATACAGCAAATAACTCTAGAGAGAGGCCAAACTATTTACCTACCAAATTTTGTAGTTTACACTTGTAAAATAACTTAAAATTTCTTTAACACGAAGAACCTGCTGCAATCCGAACCGAACCAAAGGGTAAACGAACCACTAATTCTATAGCTTCTTTTCGATATTGTAAACCGAACCAGGAAACCAACCACAGCAGGTTCTAAACAGTTAGGCTCAGTTCTTTGACGAGTCTTACGACTTAAAAAAGACTTGCCAAACACCCTTTTCAAGACCGGTGACAGGTTAGGTTAGGTTAGGTATAGATGGCTAGGGACAATAAAATTGTCACTTCACTTAGGCCAAGATAGGCTCATTACGACACCATATACTATATATTCCCTATTTAAACCAGGGGGGGTTCCTCCCGATTAAACCATTGTGAAACTGAAAGACCACTGATAGACCGGATTCATTCTAAGCGATGCGGGATCAATATAGCTTTGATGGACAACAGTTTCCCAACATCTAATCCTTTAAGTCTTCTATTAAACCTGACCTCCTTAAATGTATCGATCAGTCTGCATTGTTTTCCTAGAAATTGCTCGTACAGTATGGCAAAATATTCTCAATATTAAGTTGTGCTTCTTCAACTGAATTCAAGACAGCAAAGATGTTCGATTTATACGATTTAAAGAACTTTCGAAACCATAATATGCCATGCGACTTCATCATGGGAAGTAAGGGAATTTGAAGCAAAGCCATGTATGGAACCCAACCAACGGTTCAGAAACTGTATAAGCCATTGAAACTTATCAGTTCTAGTTTTACGGCGGCTTTCATCGATGGATTTTTAATGATTTGCGCTTTAAGTTGTTAATAATGTCAATTTTTACCTATTTTAAGACACGTCTAAAGGCAACCCTATGCTTTTGATTTGACGCTCTTTGATATTAAACACAAAATATTGCATCTTAGCTTTTAAACAAGTTATCCCAAGCAGTTTTGCGATTTTTTCTAGCCAAGATATACCATTTTGAAGATTTAGGCTAAGAATTATTCAATTTTAAAACTGCCCACAAATATGCTATACAAAATGTGCGTTTTCAACAACATCCATTGCATATTTATGGGCGATCACACGCGTTCATTTTAAGCAAAATATAAACATGTTTGAATATATTTGCCTAAAAAAATCTCAGAAATATGTAGGATAGTTTATTTTAAAGCTAAGGAATAATACTGTACTATAATTTCAAAGTGAATCAAAACAAACGAAAATGTTCCATGTAAAAAGTTCAAGAATGCCTTTGAATCAGCTTTAAGCTCAAATAAGAAAATATTTAGATGAGATGGACCATTTCCGATAACAAATTTATGTTAAGAATACAAAAATCAACTTGAATCACCACCAATTCTTCAAAATAATGAACTTTGTCTATTGTTATTGCAGCAGTTGTCCGTCAATGGACCAAATTCGGTATCCATTAAATCAACTTAGCAACTTCGAAGAACTTCTATCAAAGTTTAAGTAAAGAGGCATTATATCTTTTAAAAACTGTTCATCTATAGCAGCTCTTAGATCAAAAGGATCAAATTCTCGCTTAACTGATACCTGAGTTGATAATTGTTAAGTTTTTGAGCAACTTTATAGAATTTAATAATTTATGGCGATGAACGTGATCTTGGACAACATATTATGCTCGACAGCACAGCAGCGACACACAGCTTTTACAGCTTTTGTGTGGTGAATACAAACTTTGGGAGGTATACATTATGTTATAGTAGAACTTCACCGATTTTTATTCTTGATTTCTTTGTATACGTGTCTCTTTTCTTTATAAACCAAATATGAGCGATGTGGACTCTTCTGAACTTTCAGGTTATCTTAAGTTCTCTGTTCCTTAGGGGACAACTAAAAACTTTTGATCTAAAGATCTATAGTATATTTCTTGACCAGATGCACAACTGATTATGCCCAGCACAATCCTAGTCTCAATAAATCTCTTTGTGTTCTTATGGTTCATGTATCTGAGTGAATGCAGGTCATACCCTGCCCTGCTGGCTGATAAATTTCCATCATAATTTACTCTGGCAACTTACTGGCAAAATGCATAACTGCACCTATTTATGTATTTATCATCATCAATAAGTAGTTAATTCTCCCGCAATATGCACTAAACTGCAAATCGTTTTATTCCCCAAGTAAATAATATGCAAATTGAAATTTGCTGCACACTTTTCTGGGCCAGCTAATCTGGCATAATTTGGCATTCCGTATATGTATTTGCGGACAGTTCGAAACAATTATGCATGCATAATCAATGCGGAAAATGCGTGTGCAAGTTGGCACTTAACCTTTTACCGTCTCGCTTTCTCCGGTGGGTTGGTTGCATGAATTGCCAATGAAGCAAAAGTGCCATCATATGAATTAATGAGCAGGCGGCGCCTTGCCAGCAGGAGCAACAATAATATTAGTGCGAAAGACGGAGACAGCGGCGAAGAGAGTGGCGGAGAATGGCACTATTGAGTGTGATAATCCGCAGGCATTTCTACTTTTGCTTTTCCTTTCACTTTTACCAAATGCTTTTGTGTGCGTGTGAAATATTCATGAGTTGCATATGTGTGTGTGTGTGTGAGTGTGTGTGCGTATTTCACTGTTGCGTGTGTTTTCTTCGGCATGTGAGTGAGCGCCTAATGCTGCAGCAATTTTCCGATTTGAACGACTTTTGTATGCAGCCTGAAATGTGGTTATGGCAACAAAAATAATGTCTAATCAACGGTATTGCTGGTGGGGAATTGCTGGTGAGAAATGAAATTTTTTGCATTGCATTAAATGGAGTGATTGTAAAAGTTCTGTAGCCGAAACGATAGAACCTTGAAATATCGGACTTGAGAGTTTATTCTTTAAGTTAGATTATTTGGTAAGACATTGCTCATACGCTCTGTGTGAAAAATGATAATTTTCTAATGTCAGAAGTTAGATAAGAATGAACATTCTAGATCCTAGAGCGAAATTTTTTATCCAGACATGCCTTTTTCATACCAACTTTTTTCATGCAAGAGCTTTAATACTTAAAACACGTACGAAACCTTTTCAAATTAATTAGAAAAGTTCTTGAATCAAGTGCCAAAACTACCCAAAGCCAAGAATACCTATTCTTGAATCAAGAATGCTTATTTTTGAATCAAGAATGCTTCTTCTTGAATCAAGTATGCCTGTTCTTGAATCAAGAATGCTTATTCTTGAATCAAGTATGCCTGTTCTTGAATCAAGATTGCCTATTCTTGAATCAAGAATGATTTTCTTGAATCAAGAATGCTTATTCTTGAATCAAGAATGCATGGTCAAAAACCTAGAAGGTTCATTCTTGTATGAAGAGCTGATCAAGTTCAAGAGTAAGATTGTTTCCTCTTGAATCAAGGACTTCGTAGATTGTAAGCTTATTATAGAGCTCGATCTTACCTCCCATACCACCCGGGTGTATTCATAACAATCAGAACTCATACGAAATAGAGCAAATTTTTTAAATTTAGGTGAACCATTCAATCTATAGCCCCTTCTAAACCGTGTATAGTTCTCATCTATTAAGAGATTTTCATAATCATATATTATATGAGTATTCGTTAAATTTTGAAGATTTTTTGGAACCGATTTCATGTTAACTCCATCAATTTTTGGACAGTTTGGTCCTTAGCAGCTTGCAGCATACTTGTCCAAGCTTCTGCTTCCACTGCTGTCTCAACACCTAGCTGGGATGCGATGTGCATAGGAAATGTTTGCCTTCGATTGCTCGCCTGCTTTAGTTATGCTGCAGAGCTTAGCCTAGAATGCCACACCACTTGTTCATCGAGGCGTAATCGAGATTGTTGTGAGATCTTAAAAGCTCTCTGGACTGCCATGTGTTCAGTAAATTTGCTGCTGTCGATTGCTTGCCTGTTCTGACGTTTCAAAAGATCTATAATCCGCTTGAAGCTCCGTTTTTGAAGAATTTTCTTGAAGAATTTTCACTAGTCTCATCCTTCCTACTCTTTTTTAGGTTTGCGACTCAATGGACTCTCATTTTCCAGGCATATTTTAGGAAATCACAAAAATACAATTGTAAAATATTTCTAAATCTCAAATTATATGCTTTTTGCATAATTGGGGAATCGTTGTAGACAATCGGGACATAGGTTAGAATTAGGAACTGTCCTAAATCATAACCAATATTGAAACAACTCATCAGCATCATTTAAATGAGTATTTCAACCTGATTGAATTGCCTTGACACACTTGAATATGCCATGTGTTTTTGTCCAATTGACAGAAGACATCAGGGTCCAGTGTTTTTGTCTGTTTGTTTTGTTGGTAAATGTCAAAAGCTTAAGTCTGAGCTTGGACTTATATGTATTACCTAGAGAGGGTGCGGTGCACGCTCGCACACAAACACACAGAGATTCATGCATAAAATTATAATAAATCATGGCGCGCAATAAATATGGCAGTGGGGGAGTCCTCCACCCGCTCCCCAACGTCTCATATGGGCGTCGATAAGCTGCCCGAAAAGCGGCTAAACATAATCGAAAACGCGTTTCACCCTTACCCCACACCCCGTCTCTCTCTCACACTCTCTCTCTGACTGTTTCGCCTTGGCGTTTTTGTATTTAAATATAAATGAAAATGTTTTGCAGCCTGATTGCGGCATATTTTGACGCAGCCCCGAGGCTCGAGATGAAGATGAGGCAGTGCGAGTTGTTTGCTTTCCTTTGATAAAATCACGTACAGCCTCTGCGGGCCGGGAGCTCTCCAGAAAGGCTTAAGCCTTAAGTTGTAGCGCCCAACAAAAAGCAAGCGGCTTTTTGCGTCTTTTTGTGTGCTGCTCGCTCGCTCGCTCGCCTCAAGTGTCGATGCGTCACTTCGTCTCCATTGTCGCACTTGAGTTGATAGGAAGATGTGTACATACATATCCTTGCCAGTTTATAGGACTTTATCAAGTCGCATGCTCCATTGTTGACTGCATTGATGAAGGAGTTGAGTGGGCGATTCCGTTGCCCATTTTATGGTTGTTTAGTTTTGGCTTTCCTCGCTTCCCGATTGAAAATGACGCTAAGTAAGTGTTCAATTTCATGGTTGACTAGCAGAAGCTAAGGTGAGGTTTACCCGAGGGGCAGTTTGAAGGTATTGAAGGAAGGCGAAATGAAGTGGGCGTTTGGTTGATGTAGTGTCTGTTTCCCAAGTTGGAATTAAAATATTTTAAAGTATGCTTACGGAAATGAACACTGTTACATCTTAGCATGGCTGTCGCCGCCCCCCTTTAAATACAACAATCACCCTAAGGCAACCCTCGCTGCCAACATATATTGCACTTGCGTAACCCTATCTACCCTATCCAGCTAAACAATCTGACTAAATGCATTCACAAACAAAACGTTGGTATTCCCTGTCAACATTCTGATGTGTGCAGCGATGGGTTAAAAGTTAAACAAGGTCCGCGAGTTGTGAGGCGCTTTTGCCAATTCGCATAATGAGACCCCCCTCCCCCCTCCCCATTGCTACCGTCCTGGCAAAAGTCAAACAAATTTAAGTACTTTTATGCGCCATAAGAGCCACCTGATAGAAATCTTTTATTTGAACACACAGCTAGCTTGTTCCAACCACCTTCCTTTGCCAGAGGCATGCCTTTATCTTAGGGACTAAATGCATTTTGCATATGGCTGTTGGGTAGACATAGGATTGCGTCTTTCGTATCTGTGCGCGCTTTGTGCGATTTATGAATTAACTTTTTGAATGAAGTCAACTTGCAAAACACACACACACACACACACAGAAAGAGAAAGCAGATGCCAGAGACATGGCAGAATCCTAAAAAATGCTGCCCAGACAAACGTATGTAAAGGCAAAAGAAGAAGTGGATTCCAAATGCGGCACTGCAATTGCACACATAGCACAACCGCCCTCGAATTTTACTTGAATCAGCCCCCGCACTTGCCTGATTTTTTTATGTAAATGGCATAGAAATAACGAGAGCGAAATAAGTTGAAGACGAACTGCATATGCTCTAAAGAGGGTTCAAAGTCTCGGATTATGTTGGCAGAAGGGAAGATCAAAAGGCAAGTTCCGAGCCGAAAGTGTTTGTCACGAATTCCAATGATGGGCACACCATATTATTCCTTGAGTGTTGTCTGAAACTATCATACTTGAGCGTAGGGTTTTCAATATTTCTTAAAATAACAAAATCGATTTCAAAATTCAGTATCGCGATATTTAATATATCCAGGCTAAATAATGTCAATATTTTAATAATTTTCTTGTTTTTTAAAGCTTACTGAAAAGTTATTCCATTGCAAGTGTCAGTTGTATTTTATCTTCCTAAGAGCCTAGCTTTAGGGGACAAATGACAAAATACAAAAATCTTCTTAAAACAAGAGCATAGAGCATGGTCAAAAACCAAGAATATTCGATCTTGTATCAAAAGCTTATCATACTTTTAGGTAAGATTAAATTAAGATATATGCAGATTCAAAAGAAAGGCCGATTATATTCCAAACAACAACAACAACAATTGAAATCGGGTATTTTTTCCTTTTCATGTTTCAATATATTTCAAAGAAAAATAATTGTGAAAAATACAACACAAGAAAGAACAGTCAACAGCCGTCTTTTCATGCCCGGCCATAACTGCTTGGGAATTCCAAAGCAACACACATAAAAAACTAAACTGTGAGACTGTACCTCAACGCAATACTCCAAAATACTCTCCTCTCCCATTTTATATACCTTTCCTGCAGAGAAACTTGCTAAGGTGAAGAGAAGACACTGTCCTATATCTAGTTGTAATGCAACTAGAAATTAACCGGTTGCAAAATAGCTGGATTCTAGAGAGTTGGACATCTGCACAGCGTCAGATGGCAAACCTATTGGTGTTTTTATTTTAGAATTTCACATTGACCTACGCAGCTGCATCCACTGAAGCTAAGGCAGATAAAGTGCAAAATTCAAAGGGAAAATCAAGACAAAATGTACAAAAACTCGAGGACTAAGTCAAAATTAATGCAAAGTCAATGTGAATTGAAAAAAAATGTGTGTCATGCAAAAGCTTATGAAAATAATTGCCATTATGCGTACTTTTTGTAGTTCTATAAAGATTTTGAAAACATTGAGTGTACTATAAAGTGCAGTTCAATCAAACTGGTTTTAAACTGGTTGGAAATATCTGACTTAGCAGACAATTGGTATTAAACTGGTTGAAAATGAATGCTGCAGGGGAAAATTGTAGAATGCTCATACCTGGTCCGCAGGTGCTCATACCTGAGTGCTATACCAAAATGGACGACTTCCATACATTGATTTGGATACGAAGAGTAACCAGTTGCTAGTTTTTACAGTCTGGTATATTTCTGGTATTAAACAAAACACTTTATCTGCAGGGTTACTCCCCTAGGAAGACAAAAGCAAACTAATATCGAGTTAAGATATATTTGAAGACCGATATTTACTAAAATGGACGACTTCCATGCATTGATTTGGATACGAAGAGTAACCAGTTGCTAGTTTTTACAGTCTGGTATATTTCTGGTATTAAACAAGACACTTTATCTGCAGGGTTACTCCCCTAGGAATATCAATAGCAAACTAATATCGAGTTAAGATATATTTGAAGACCGAAATTCCTGAAAAAGAAACACTAACAACACCTAACTGAAATCATATTTTCATCAATTTCAAGAGCACATCTCTTGAAAAATCAGGAACGAATAGATCTTTGTTTCAAATGCCTTGTCGCTAAAATTTTCTGTTGTTTTTTTCTGGTTGAAGTAGTTTATTTGTTTAAATTTAAGAATACTTTACACATCTGCTGTCTGTTGTCAAACCGAGGGCCACATCTATACATTTTTTCTTAAAGGGAAGCCCACAGATACACAATTGGATTAAGATCTGACCTGACCGCAGGAAATCCTAATACTGATACAGTTGTTTGAAATTTAGAAACCTTTTATCAAGCCTACTGTTTGAGTTCATTGTCCAATGTCCAATTGTTTCCCTACAATTCTCTAGCAAAATCGAGAAAGAAAGTGTATGCACAGTATGAATTTAGGCATAAAATTTCATATAAATAAGACTGCTGACCGTAACCACTCAACTATCACGGCTGCTCAAATGTGATACCAATTATTAAGAGTATTTTGACGAACTTAATTGGCATCTCTTCTGAGTATTGCACCTTGGTATATGTGCAAACCTTTCCACAAATGCTTCAAGCTCTGTTGCTGTCAGTGCCGGCAAAGCGTGCAGCGTAGAAATTTGCAGATTGCTTGGCACTGATAAATGGCAGCTCTCTCATTTCTTTGAACGAAAACCCTGCACACATTTCCATTCCACTGTTTGCCTTTCATTGCATATCATATTAGTTGAACTTTTGAGCCAACAACAACATGCATTGCTGTTTCTTCTTTTTAATTGAAATGCCTCCGAGTTGACTGGGCCGTTTTTGTTTTTGACATAATTTCCACTTGCCTGGCAAAAGTGACTAATGCATTATGCATTGATAAGGCCGTTGCACACATATTTGCTGATTGCATATAGATAGGATTTGTCTGGCGAAAAGTGTATCTGTCGGTGAAAAGCAACAAAGCCAGCGGGCCCACATGATAATGCAAGAATTGAGATGTATGAAAATCTGAGATAGAGACATGAATGGCAGCTTATTACTGAAAAGGAAATGGGTACGCTCAAAGTTGTTACCAAATCGCTTGCTCCATTCGGAAAAGCTGCTGCAATCTCTGCTAAAATACAAATTAAACTTGACTGCTGCTGCTGTTTGAATATCGAAATAAGAAACACCTCTCTTACCCCCAATCATTAACTGTATCTCTGCGCACACATTCTTGTCTGCCACCCCTCCATTCCGTATTTTTTTTTTTTTTTTTATTCCTGCCCTTCTTCAATTGCTTTGTAAACAAAACAAAGTGCAAATTTATGTGGCAAACCACTTGAAAAGGAAGAAGGTAACCTTAGCTTCAATGCAATGCTTTGATTGTTACCTGAAATGTATCTCTTTGGTAGTAAATTTGCATACGAAATGCTGGCAAAGTGGCAACTCAGTTTTTGTTTTGTTATACAACACTTCCATTCCATTAGCCCATCCCTCCCCCCATGTTGGATTTCGTTTTCCATTTAAAGAGTTTAAATTGTGTAATTTTTCTTAGTTTTCGTTGCTTTACTCGGCCATGTCAGTCAGTTCGCAGCTGCTAATCGCAAATTCCAATCATGAAAATATTGTGCACTCAACTGCAAAGCTGCTTTCACATTTTCTGTTTTGCATTCTGACAATTGGCTTTGTTATGACGAAAAAAAAAACAAAAAAAAAATATGCAGGAAGGAAATGAAATGAAGAGCAATTTAGTTGCTCCATGTGGCCACATGAATGTAGAATTTTAAAAGTTAAGCGAGGGTAGTCCATTCTGTTTGCTAGTATCTGAGAGGTGGAAGTATTGATGTCGCTGAGAAAAGTGATTCTTGCTTAACAATTTCACCACCATCTGTTTCGAGAAACTTCTGGGCCTGCCCTCCTATTAAAAAATAAAGTACATTTCTGCGGTACATACATGATTCGATAATTTCTTTGTATCTCTTTTCCCTTCTAATGGTAATTGGTGGCTTTCTTTATCTTTTTCAATTTTCGATACATACAAACGGCTTTGAATTTTTATACTCTGTACCGTAGGTACATAGAGTATTATAAGTTTGTGCAAAAGTATGTAACATCCAGAAGGAAGCATCTCCGACCCCATAAAGTATATATATTCTTGATCAGCATCAACAGCCGAGTCGATATAGCCATGCCCGTCTGTCCGTCTGTCTGTCTGTCCGTCTGTCTGTCCGTATGAACGCACAGATCTCAGAGATGGTAAGAGATAGAGGTTTGACATGTATGGGACATATGCTTCTAATGTCTGCAGGCAGATCAAGTTTATTTTCAATTTTGGCCACGCCCCCTCCCGCCCCCGCAATTTAGAAAAAACGTCATATCTCCCACAGTTTTGAATATAGATGGCTTGTTCCTTCTGGACATATTTAGTTATTAGGATAACTTATCGATCCGCCAAAGGAATGAAGAAGATCGGATGAACGGTTTTCGAGTTATGATCAAAAGAAAATTTTTCTTGGTACAGAGTATGTTATAGTCGGGCTTGACCGACTTTCTTTCTTGTTATACCTTAAAATTAAGGAAAAAATTACCTAAAATTCGTTGATTACTTTGTGCTCATTTTATGAAGAATACAATCCTTACTTTTCTTTCCCTGAGTATAAGAAGTCGACATCTCAACGCATGCGACTATGGGCATCTCGCGTGACAGTACGACAAAACAGCGAGAAATCACAGTACATAATTCAGCTAAGCACTCAAACACTTGCCAGAATTTGGTACAGAGGTTATGTGTTCAATGTTAAATGGATCTTAAATTTTCATTCGAATGTGAAAATACGAAAAATTTTCATTTTAGTATCAAATTATGTATCTTTTTGTTTCTGTGTAAATTTTAGATTGAGCAAACCCCTTCTGCCTACGCCACTGCTATAGCATATAGCTGTCATAGGAACGATCGGTTGAAAAACGAGTTCTAGTGAAATATACTTGTTTCTTTTCAATGGAAACATAACAAATCTCTGTACTTACAGGTTTTCCAGGCTTTTAAATAACTCTACCAAGTTTTATAAAAATCGGATAGCTATATAGTATAAAAAACAGGTCTGGACTTGAAAATTGATTCATCCTCAAAGGCTCTCTTTTGTTTTTGTAGGTCACAACAATAGTAACGATACCCTTAACGATAGGCAAATTGATCGATATTTCGATCGCATCAAAAAGTCATGGATGCAGGTGCATTCAATTTGGATGCAACTTGTGTGCTGCCACTAGCCCCTATGAATTTTGTAGCAGACCCTAAAAAAGAACACTTTGTGAAGTTTATGTAGTGGTAATAAAGTGAACGACCAATACAGGAAGTTGTATTAGCCGAGTTCGGAACCGGGAAGTACCAGAGATATTGTCACCATTAAAAGTTACAGAAGATAACGTGCTCAAACAGCCCTCGTACTGTCCTAACTCTTTTCGCTCAGAGACACTAGATTTTGATATTGATTTCCCAGTACGAAGATATCATCGCTTCACTTTACACTCACACTCTTACTCAACCGCAGTGCAAACAATGTCGCTCTTTATAAATGAGGTTAATTCGATTATCAATATCGAAAGCCGACGATGGGGATTTGTTGTTGTTCTTCTTCTTAATTGATTTCAGCAAACATTCGAAACGAGATTAATTGATGAATGGTCTGAACCCAAAAGCAAAATCCCATTGAGGCTACCCGGCTTTGGTCAATTGCCAGCGATTCCTATATCCACATCTAAACTGTCCCAGACAATTCCAACTGTGTTTGTGTCCATTGTTCCCTGTCTTTCCGTTCCTATGCCTTTGCCTCCGTTTTGTTGTCTTTTTTACTGCTGAGGCAGGCAGGCACAGTTCTATTGTCTGTCCCTCTGTGTGTGTGTGTGTGTGTGTGCACTCAAAATAATAGCAAAACACATAGTACAAGTGGCACAAGTGGGGTACCGACCGATTCGAGTTCGGGATCTCTGACTGCACCCTGTAATGGCAGCGTTTACTCAATTTTAGTACATAGTAAACGTATTTCTTTTATGTGCCCGAGGTTATTTGTGCAATGCACAGACTGCGAAGCTGCGTTCCATATATACAAGGCAACTCAAAGTTATATCCCTGACACAATAAACGAAGTTCGTTTCCTGAGTGGCCATTTCACTGCGAGGCTTTTCACATGAGTACCTGCCCCTCCTGCAGAGAACTAAGCAAATATAAAGGAAGCTTTTGGTTTGCTTTTAATTGCTTTCAAGTAAACAGAATGCCCCTTTTGGAAAACTGGAACATGCACATACAATACATAAATATAATTGCCAAGTCGAGTTTGGATTGCTTCAAAATTTAAAGTCACGCCACCCGGAGGCCAAAGAGGCCCCAGTTAGCCAGTTGTGTTGTGTGTGTTTGCTAAGCATTTGTGCGTGAATGTGGGTGAGAGTGGGAATGTGTGTGTGTGTGTGTGTGTGCCGAAGGTGTTATTTAATTTAATGGATTTATCAGCTTACATATTTACTACTCTGATTATTGTGGTCACCATTGTTTTCTATTTTACACCAGACAACAAATTAAACAAAATTCTTGAAATATGAAAAAAATACAAATAAAGTCACATTATTTGTCAGATTTGAACAAAAATGTTGATATATTCTTATTTGAGGCAAACGCTGTTTGAAGTTATTTGAAAAGTAAGTCTGCTTCTTTTGGCCATGTCAGTTGAGGTATCAAATGACAAAGACTTCTACTTTTCAGTGTGATGAAGTGCATAAAACGCATAATTTGACACTTTTTTTTGATCGTTTGAGCTGATTTTGATATTATCTTTAAGTATTACTTTTGAATTTATAAATAAACTATTTTAAACAATTTCACAATTTTTTTTATGAACATATTTGATCCCGCTCATTGATATGCAACGGATTTGTAAAAATTTTTATTAGAATTCAATATATATAAAGCTATATATTCATTTGTCTGAGATATCAGCAGGTAATAGTCAATTTGAGAGGCACAAAAATATATAAAAAGCTACATTAGAAGTAGGCTATCTGAGTCTTATGGGGTTTTTTTTTCAACTAACTCACAGTAAACTGAGGTATTATTCACCCATCTTATATGAGATCTCGACAATTGAAAATTCAGCTTAATGCTTTTGAACGTATGTATTCAAAATGTTATATTTTCGTTTAAAAAAATCAGAGAATTGTTTAAGCTAGTTTATTTTAAAGCTATGGAGTAACACTGTTCGATAATATTAAAGAAACTTCAAATAATAGGAAAGTACCCCACAAAAATTGCAGGAAAAAGGTCAAAGTATGCATTTTAAGTAACTTTAAGCTGAGCTTTTTAAGGATCTAGACGTCATTGATCATTAACGGAAACAGATTTGTGTTCAGCACACAAAATTCATCTAGAATCACCACCAGTATTTCCATATTGTGGTGAAATATTCCACAAAACTTTTGATAAAACGCCTAATTTTTACCGAATAGTCAATACAAATTTGCCAAACTTCGAATTGATTAAAAAAAAAAACATTTCTCAACAACTAACTTGAATTTTTTTATTTTCAAAAACTAAAATAAGTTTTTAAGTATCACTCCCTGTAGATATACATATATTTTTTTAATATTTACTAAACAAAGTGTAGCCAAACGCCCATAAGCTAGTGATCTAATGCCACAAAATTTCTTGTAGTAATTTCAAGTAGTACAGCAGATTTTTTTCAAAAATACTTCCAAGGGAATAACATTGCAAACCCTTTTTTTTAAAAACGAAGCGAACTTGTGAGCAGCTAAAAAACTAAATTTAAATGGACATTTATCATATCTTATCTCTAAGAAGATCATTTCATGACTACTACTAAGAATGAGTATTCTTGATTTGGAGCCGATTTAATTCAAAGCCATGAATTTCTATCTTCACGAGAAAGCTAAGCTAACTTCGTCTGTGCCGAAGTTTTTATACCCTTGCAAGTGCTCGCTTAAATATTTTCAAAAATTCTCTTTTTTCCATTTTCCGACCGATCGTTCGTATGGGAGCTATATGATATAGTCATCCGATTTGGCTAAAAATTTGTAAAAATATGTGAAAGCAAAAGAAACAAACAAATGCAAAATTGCAGGATGCTACCATTAAAAACAAAAAAGTTTTTCTAACTAAGACTGTTTTTCAGACCTATCTTTTGTTTGGCAGCTATACCATATAGTTGTCCGATTTTAATAAAACTTGGTAGAATTATAAAAACACATAGAAAACCTACGATTACAAAGTTTGGAAACGTTTCCATAGAAAAGATAAAAGTTTTTCTCACTAATACTAGTTTTCCGACCGATTGTTCCTATGGGAGCTATGGGATATAGTCATCCGATCCGGTCGGTTCCGACATATTAGTAGTGTAGAGCAAAAAGAAAACTCTGTGCAAAATTTCAGCTCGATAGCTTTAAAATTGAGAGACTAGTTCGCTTAGAAACAGACAGACAGACGGACAGACGGACGGACAAAGCTCAATCGACTCAGCTTGTCACCCTGATCAAGAATATATATAGTTTATGGGGTTTGGAAATGAATATTTCTATGCGTTGCAAACTTCTGGGAAAAATTATAATAACCCTTGCAAAGGTATCAAAAAACCACGAATACAAATCTTGAAAAATCCGTGCTTGTTTTTTCAATATTTTCAGTTTGGATCCAAAAATATTCCAACCTAACGTATTTTGATTTCAAAAAGGCTTCAAATCAAGCACGATCGTCTTGATTTCGTCTCTGTGTGTAAAATCCTGTTAATAAAGGTACTCTTTATGTTGATCTGGATCAAATGATATTCCAGAAAAATTCGCAAAAAAAAAGGATGAAAACAGTAGTCAACTTTCAATCATTTTCGAACCGAAAGTAAACTTTGTGGATACAAATTTGATCCTCTGAGCTGTGCGAACCCCCAAAATATGCTCAAAACATTTTAAACAATTATATAAATAAGCATTTAAGTTCTTAATTTTGTTGCCTGGTGTTGTTTGCATAAACCCCTTACAGGGCCCGCAGTGTTAATGACTTTTTTTAACAAGCCTTTTTTTTTTTTTTTGGAGGTCCAAGTGCCAGCTGCATTAGGTCATAAATTTGCCAAAAAGTAAACAGTAAACATTTTATTGTTGTTTTTGTTTCCGTTCCGTTTTTCAACTGTTTTAAATAATTATTTAACATTTTACATTGTTTAGTTCGCGTTTGTTTACGTCATGCGGGCGTTATCGGGAGGCTTTTGTTTGTTGTAAAGATTTGCACGATTTGCATTTGTGCCAAAACGTTTCATGAATGATTCATGTGCACAGCCCCCGCTCAACCCTTGGGAGAATGGAAGCAGATGGTAACAAATGCTTCGATTTATGCGGCAAGCAAATCGAGTTGTAAGTTATTTTGTGGCGGGGGAGAAGATGGGAAATAATTTCTCTCTTAAGAGGGAGTTAAATGCTACGAAAATTTTGTTTAATTTCAGGACAGTTTTTATTATCATATAATTTTCATTCATTTCTCTCCACTCAAGTGTCTATTTATATCGCATACAGAGTCATGCACTTAGCACTTAGTTGTCGGCCTGTGCTGATAAGAATGAAATGATTTGGCAATTCTCAGCTAGGTTCTCTAGATGCTCCTCTTTATTAATTTCACCAACTTCATCAAAGTGCAAAAGTCATGGCAGAACAAAGCGAAACTCTCAAGAGTCATTGCGGGAGAAGCTCACGCGAATGTCAAAGTTAATGCGCCTCAATGTCAAATTGCAAGAAAAAAAAGAAAAAATTGTATATATATATATATATATGTATGTATAAATAAGAAGTGCTTGATTTGGCAACGCCCCGAAAAGGACAAACAAAAACAGAGTCAGACATTTTTATGGCTGTCATTCTGGGGAATTGCTTTGGCCCAGGCAGGCAGGCAGGCAGGCACTGGAGCTGGGGGATTTGTGTTTGTGCGATGGCGGTTAAGTGATTTGACGCCTATGGCCTCTGGAACAATGGCTTAGCCTTTATATATTCTACACTGCAGTGCTTCTTTTATATACTTTTATATTTATGTCTCCATATTGTTTCACTGCGAGTTATCTGCATTCTAATTCAATGAGCCCGCATAACAAGCGAAACTACAAACTCATTAAATGGATTTGGTTCATTTTCAATTCGGTCATCAATTGCATATTAATATTTTGTTATGATGATTATTAAACGACCGCAGGCTATCGGCATGTCCAACCAGAACAGTTAATTATAATGGGAATTTGATTGAAATGTGTTTCAGTTTGATTGGGGGATATTATTATGGGGTTTTCTGTTTTTGTGTGGGAATGCGTGATTTGAAATTGTCTGCACATGGATGCATTATTTTGCATTAATATTGTATGAGTTATGCCAACAACAATCTATCAAATTAGTGAATGTCTTGACGGAGAGAATATTGATTTTCCCGGTACTTAGAAAGACAGAGACTCTGGGAACTGAAAGGTCAGATGTTGATGCTTAATGGCACTCATTTATCGATACTCAGTACTCAATATTTATTACTCAATGGTAATGCTAAGTTTTTGATATTCTTGATATTCAGTATTCAATAACCGATAAATCTGTGTTCAGTATTCAATAATCGTTATCAGTATTCGATACTTAGTTCTTCATACCCTGTTCTCAATATTCAGTATTCAATAATCAGTTCTCCACACTCAATAGTCTACACGCAGTATTCCAAATTCAGTACTCAATACTAAGTCATGACACTCAGCATTCAAAACTCAGTTCTTGATACTTAGAACAAGTTTCTCAGTCTTGATTCTCGATAATCGGTGTAATCAGTAATTAATAATCTATTATTATAATCAGTACTCAATACTCAATGCTCAGTACTGAGTATTTGATAATCTCTACTGGATACTAGGTATTCGATAATCGATATTTAGTACTCGATACTTAGTTTTTGATACCCAGCTCTCAACATTCAGCATTCGATAGTCGATAATCTATACTCATTATTCGAAACTCAGCCTTGATGCTCAATATTCGAAGTTCACTACTCAATACATAGACTTGATACTCAGTATTCTAGACTTAGTTTTAGTTACTCAATATTCGATAATCAGTACTCGATACTTAGTTTTTGATACCCAGCTCTCGATATTCAGTATTCGATATTCGACAATCAGTACTCTATACTCCATACTCCATACGCAGCCTTGATGCGTAATATTCGAACTTCACTACTCAATACTCAAACTTGATACTCAGTATTTAAAACCAGGGATGCAAACCGGTTCTGAGCTGAACCGGTTTTGAACCGAACCGAACCGCTTATTCCCGCTGGTGAACCGAACCGCAAACCGAACCAGCTTCTTTTCAGAATTTCTGAACCGAACCGAAAACCACAAATAAAAACGGTTCGGTTCGGTTCAGTTCTCTGACGAGTTTTAACGGGAATTGCTTTTCTCTAGCCAATGATTTTGATTAATTAGGAAATTTGAATCGTTTTCCGAAGATAATTTTCAAACATTTCAATCGACCCTCTACATATTTAGCGTTGTCGGATAGCCTGAACCTGATTTCCCGCCGATCTCTTAATTTACCTGTCATCAATCTTAATTTGTTTTTTCATTAGACAATATTTTAATTTTTCTGTGGTACTTCTTAACCTTAATTCAATCTTAATCAGGGCATTCCTCCAGAACTGATAGACGAGTCCTGGAAATCCGACATAATAATCTTTGTAGATTGCTCTAAGGATTTTAAAGATATTCGAATGGATTATAGGAATCAAATTTCAAAAATGGTCGAATTAGCCACTTCACCGAAATCATATTTTATGTGCCTTTGTGAACCACTGAACCGAACCGAAACCGCGGTTCATTTAACTCCAAAAACCATGTTATGAACCGAACCGGCGGTTTAGAAACTGTGCAAACCACTGAACCGAACCAGTACTTATTTTCGAGTGGTTTGCATCCCTGTTTAAAACTAAGTTCTAGTTACTCTATATTCAATAATCAGTACTCGAGACTTAGTTATTGATACCCAGTTTAGTATTCAATAATAGTTAATCAGTTTTCGATACTTGGTTCTTTATTCCGGGTATTCAATAGTCAGCATTCAAGAATCAGTACTCCATTATCAGTAGTCTATACTCAGTATTCGATACTCAGACATTCGAAATTCAGTACATAATGCTCAGTCTTGATACTCAATATTCAAAGCTCAGTTCTCGTACTCTGAACTTGTTACTTAGTCAGAATTCTTGGTATTCAATAGAGAGTTATTAATACTCAGTTCAATGCAAGTTACTAAATATATAATAATCAGTACTTGATACTCAGTTTTCGATTATTTATTACCAGTAATCGATACTCAATACTCGATACTAAGTATTCGATAATCAGTACTTGACTCAGTATTTGATTATTTGTAATCAGTACTCGAAGTACCGAATTCGATACTCATTATTTGATTATCAGCTCTTGATACTCAATACCTGTTACTCAGTTATCGATAATCCATAATCAGTTCTCAATACTAAGTATTTTACACGATTCTCAGTACTCAGTATTCGATAATCTATAATCAGTACTCGATGTACCGTATTCGATACTCATTATTTGATTATCAGCTCTTGATACTCAATACCTAGTACTCAGTTATCGATAATCTATAAACAGTTCTCGATAGAAAGTATTTTACACGATTCTCAGTACTCAGCATTCGATAATCTAAAATCAATACTTGATGTACCATATTCGATACTCATTATTTGATTATCAGCTCTTGATACTCAATACCTGTTACTCACTTATCGATAATCTATAAACAGTTCTCGATAGTAAGTATTTTACACGATTCTCAGTACTCAAAACCCCTTGCTCGGTGTTCAATACTTAACGCTCAGTACTCTATACTCCATACCCGATACTTAACACTCGATACTTAATACTCGATACTCGGTACTTAGTGCTAAAGTTACTTGTTTCTACTTGTAGCCTGCTCTTGTTGTAAAAACAACAAATACCAGGTCAAAAGTCTCTAAAAAAGCAGTACTTGTGTTCAGTTTCAATTGAAAACTATACTTTCACTGTTCTAAACTATATGTCTACAGTTCAAAATGCCTTTAGTAAGTAAAAATTATGTTATTTACAAACAATTTTTAAATATCTTCCTCACACAGAAGAAGTGCCCGGACCAGCGCATAGCCGATGAGGCAGTCCAACTGCGCCGCCATCCCATCCGTCCCAAGTGCAAAATCAATCATGGACTAGGACGCAAATCATCACTGATCGAGTTGAGTCAGAATCGTCGCAAGACACAGGGATATAATGTGAGCACAGAACCGCAAACCACTTGGGTGACCAGCCGTAAGGAAATAATTGGGATAGAGAACAAATTTATAAAGGATTTGGGGATGGATTTGAACAACTTCTTCCATCCCACATTTCAAAATCAAAATCCCAAACCAACGAAACGAGAAGAGGCACCCTTTGAGCGTGTCAAAGCAAACGACGTATTTAAGGTTTTAGAAATTCAAAGTGGTGCCAGCTTGGCCACGAATGTGATGGAACGTTTAAAACCCACCACAAAATCACCGGGAACGCGCTCTGTTAGCTGCTCCGATATATCTAAGGGTCAGACCTTTGATAAACTTATGGAGAGTGGCCACTTCAAGGAGATAAGCTATTCACAAATTCAAGAAGAACTCAAAAACTCATCCAGGCAAACGACTTTGCGAAAAAACCAAATTAGTAAAATGCACAAGGACAAGATCGATAGGGAGAAAAGGTTGCCATCTCAAGAGATAACTCTAAAAATCACAAATCGACCGAAAAAATCGGAATCAAGTTTAAGTTTGCAAGAACGAAGAAAACTGGAAAGGGAAAGTACGGTGAAATTTGGAACGGAGAAGTATTCCAAGTTTGTGAGCATGCAATCGACTGTCTCTAGTGAAACATCATCGTCATCGGGTCTCTCTCTGCCCGAATTTCAAGGGCAGCATCATCAATCCACCTCGTTCAGAGTAGAGCAAAAGCCAGAGCAAGATCAAGATAAAAAACATCAAAAGAAGAAGCAAACTTCATCCACTACTCTTGATCACAACTGCAAGTGTTTTGTAGAGGCAGCCCATAAATTTCGTAGGAATTCGTCAAGTGACGATAAGTCCAACTTTAACCTAAATAGAGCACTAGTCCGTGTCCAAGACTACAGGGTAGGGCTGGTACAGCTTACTAGAAACTATAATCAGCAAAAACTGCTTCAAAAGTGCATCGTCAAGAGGAAACCCAACCTGGCACGAGCAACTGGTGAGGTTCCCGAAACAGAATTAAAAAGGCTTCAAATGCGTCACGAGCTAATGGAATATATGAACAACTCCTTGTGTGATTGGCAAACAAATACGGCTGCCGTCAATCCCCGCGTGGCAGAAGCTGGAGAGTCAGAAGACTCTGTCTCATCCGAAGAAACAGACCTATCACCAGAATCAGAGTTACCCCGTCGTAGTTCTCCTATTGTATTAAACGTAGAGCTAAGCTGTGAACCACTGCCTTTACCACAAATAGCACAAATTCTATCCCGACCCCGAAGGGAACATCGGGTTGTGATCATTCTTAACAATCAAGTGGCACGTCGTGATCTCTGCCAGCGGGTTTCCTCCACGAGTATGGGTGTACGCACCGCAAATCTCATTTATGGTAGCCAACGCTCCTTCGGCGCATGGATAGAAAATGAACGCAATAGCAAAAATGGCGCCTGTGCACCACCGACTTGTGAGCCTGGAACTTGTGCCGTCATGAGGCAACCATCTCCAAGAAGGATGAGACACAGTCTAACTACTTTCATTATCATTTTCTCTGCCGTGACTTTACTTGTTATTATACTGGCATTCTCGTTCTCCAGTCCAAACCCTCCACCAGAATCGCTATGGGATCATTTATGGCATTTCCTGGACAAGATGTTTCAGTTTATGTAAGGAATTAGTATACACTCCAGTTTCACTCAAGTTATGGAACTATGGTTCAATTGTTTATATTTTGATGGAATTATGTTTAAATTGTTTATATTTTGATACTCAGCCAAATAATCAAATTGTACTCGAAGTTTTGGAAATATTAATGTTAAATTGACAGACAAGTCTAAACAAAAATACAAGTAATGTTTAACAAACTAAGGGCCGATTTCACATAATATCTTACATATTCCAGTGACAAATTTATATTTATATTCGGAAAAACACTAAAAAGAAGAGGGCAAAGGTCTTGGGGGGGAAAAATAAACCAAAACAGAGTATACAAAATACTAGATTGTCCATGTGTACCTACAAATACTCGAATTACTTAGTCGATAGGTTACCAAATTCATTGACCCAGCATTTGAACAACTGAGAATCAAATAGGCTTTTATAATAAAACTTAAGAAACAATCGAATTTCATAAAAAAGTTGGGCCCGGGTTAGCCAAAGGAGAAATTTACAAAAAAATATATGAAAATATGCCTGATCGGTATGCGGAATATCTCAGCCAGCGAGTAGAGTCTATCATATCTCAATGGTTTATATATATTATAATAAACTAGATTTCCTTCGTCGCTATCGAAATCGACAACTATCAGGCGGTTTTTGCGAAAGTTATTAAAATTTTTTGAGTAAAATAAACTAAAATCTGTTTTTGGGCCATATTTTCAGAACTTGGGGGTGTTAGCAGAAATCGAAGTATAGGGAAATGCCATACTTGACCAGCTCTGCAATATACAGTGAAAAATATGTCCAACTAATTTTGTTTTTTTTTTTTTACCTCTGTGAGTTTATTGTGGTCATGCGAACTAATATGAATAAACTGTCATCAAAGGGTCACTTTATTCTATCTTAAGACTCATTTTCAAATAATTTATCTCCTTTCTACTGCAAAAGTTCCTCCAATAAATGTCCATTGTTGGAAAGATCAGCTCCCAATGCTCCAGGCCACTAAAAATGTCTGCCTGAGTTAATTTTCAGCCCAATCTGAACGGATTTTTGCACGAAATTTGTCTATTTGTTCCTCCCCTGGGGACCGCGAGGCTAAATCAATTGCCAAAACAGAGAATTGCGCACTATTTCCTGCATGCCATGGGCATTGACAACGGTGCTGCCCCCTGCCCCCTGACTTCCGCCACTCGTCCCAGCACTCGGCAAGCATATTTTGTGAGGCATTTTTATGAGGCATGCAAAAAATGCCTACGCAGAATACAGAGAGTAGAGCCGAGTGACCATGTCCCTGCTCCGCAGTGCGCTGTCAACAATCACGAACCAATTGTCTATAAATACCAGCAGCGTTAAGGCAAACTCACTCAGCGCTGGCCCAATCCAATCCACTCCCCCCCCCCCCACCCGGCTCCCAAACAGACGCACAAGCTGGACTCTGGTGCAATGGGAGTGAGTGGGGGTGGTTGGTTGGAGGGTGAGCACCCCATTGCTACTTCCGCTCTGTCGTTTTTCATTACATCGCATGTAACTTCCGGTTTGTTAAAGCGACACGCACTGTACTATGGTATACCAGGCGTAGGATCTGGGCCAGACTTCTCCTCGTTGTTATGGCTGCTGACATCCGTGCAAACAAAAGCGTCCTACAATGAACAAACGAGCTAGAGGTGAGCCAGAAGCGTGATGGTCATATTGGCTTTCAATTGCATCTTACTTGGTTTAGAAGGGATTTTGAAGAGGGTTTTTCCTTTCAAGCAAAGGAAACCACTCGAATTTGTAAGCTTTGCCAATGTAGAATACAAAATTCGACTGATAAACAAATCAGTTTTCAAAGAAACAGTATTTGAGAAAACTTTCAGCTCGGATGTTATCAAATTCAGACTTGATTTACACGGTGAAGCAAACTTATTGGAGTTTTTTTTTAGTTTTCCTTTCCTTGAGTATTGCTCCTACTAAGAGAACTTCATAAATTTATCTTCACCGTGTAAATCTAGTCTAAAATATACATTCCCGGTGCATTTTCAGCTTACATCGACACCAGACATAATCTGAAAGTTCATCTTGGTGGTTATTTATGCCATTTTTTGATACACTCAGAAAAAAACAAGGCTACCGAAATTCTAGACCTAACGAGATAGAATCTAAACCGTTTTGTACTTAAAATTTCAAGTATGATTTGTTCTTGGGTGTACTTAAATTGAGTTCGAGACATTCTGAAACCGACTGGTAATATTATTAAAATGAGAACAAGCGTTCTTGAATCAAGAACATTTCGTACTCACGGTAAGGTGAAGAATTCAAGAAAAGCGAGATCTTATTTCAAGTACAAATAATGTTAGATTGAGTACACAATGGACTCATTAAGCTGGCTCCACAAAAAAAGGAACAAAGAAACTGCGAATTATTTTTAAACGAGAGTGTTCTTGAAATTCCCAACTGGTTCTAACAATTTTGTTATGGAATTATGGAAAAATTTTGAGGTACAGTAGTTTTAACATGTTCTTAATACAAGACCTCGTTTAAGAACTAATAGTGAATAGCTGTAAAATAGTATGGGCTCAGACCAAGTACATTATGTACTTGTGTGAAATACTCTCATCTTTTTTCTAAAATCTTTTACTTTAAAATCATTTTAAGCACGAACGATTTGTACTTATTTTGAGAGATAATCGTACTTGACTTGAGACTATTATAAACTAAAGGTATGATCATAAAGATTCTACTATAACTCAAAATAAACATAATATATCCCATAACAGTCTAGAATCAAGTATTACGGAATTGAAAAATCGTACTTATTGTAAGAATTTCGTACTTAAATCAAGTATTTTCGTACTTATTTCTACTATGGACACCGTGTGTACTTAATTCAAGTACAAAGTTCTTGGTTTTTTTTCTGAGCATAGTTTAGAAGTATTTTTGGAACCCGCGAAATTGTGCAGTTTCTCAAAAAACTGATCAATTAATTCATTTGATTCTCATAATCATAAATTTTGTAGCTTATGTACAAAATCAGGGATGCAAAGTCGCTCGGAAATTAAGACTTATTTAGTGGTTTATAGAAGTGTTTAACCATAATTTCGGTTTTGTTTTGAGAGCAGCAGTTTTGTAATTAGTTTTTGAGAGTTATTTTTATACAAAAAGAACTTACAAGATACTTAAATAACTTTTATTTAAATTTCTGATATGTTAAAAGAATTCCAGAAGTTTTGGAACTATCTTTTGTACCATCACCTTCCAGGGCATTCATCGAAGTAAAATGGCGGTTAGAGCGGAATCAGAATCGAAAGTTTTGGTTCGAGGGAAGTGGTTCAATTGGCTCATTTCTAAGATCAAATAATTAGACTGACAGGCAAAGGTCGACTCAGTTGTGGCAAGAACACATGTACTAACTCACAGCCATTTCCATTTGCCACAGGCCCTTTACACCGACAGCTCTCTCTTAAATATTTTTTAATATGTTCTTTTTTTCTAAAAACAAATTGCTCACTTCACGCTCCCATCTCCAAAACTAACGCACTCTGGCAATGACCACGTTTGGGCGCTGGTTTTTGGATTCAAAGCTTCAGCCCTGGGCGCCCCTTCCTGATTCTATGTTTGTCCGCACGTTTAGAACTGGAAATGACAAATTCACTGTAGGTGGGCGGCCATCGGTGCTGTCGCCGTTGTCGTCGCTGCTGCTCCTCGCTTAACTCCTCCAACACGTTTGCGACTCAGCAAACACCATCATCAATTTCCGTGGGGAAATCACACAAAATTTTTGCACAAACAAAATGTTTGGTTGGTCCGCCAAATAAAAAAAAAAAACAACCAGAAGTAAAATAGAAAAAAGCCCACGAATTTTTGCATGTGACTCTGTGGTGAGGGTTTATCTTCTTTCGTTGGTTTTTGGTCGCATGGGTGACTGCAGCTTAGACAGCGAATGTTTTTCCTACGAGGTTGAGGAATATTCCATGGAAGTAACTAGAATTCCGAAACAGGATTTGCCACTCGCAAAAGCTGGGACAGATTATTTTTTTGTTTTGTGTAAAAGTTCAATGACTAAGGTAAGCCGGAGGTTTGTTGGACAAATTTTTTGATGGAATTGAAATGGGAAAAAAAAGATTTTAGCGATCTCGAACTAGATTTCCGGTTGCTATTATGGCCGTAAAGTAATGCTATGGATACCACTGCCGAAGTTTCAAACTTTGCTTCAAAATGACTCCCTTTCGACCCTTAAATTTCACACAGAATTTTACCCTCGCCTTAAATCCGCCTGTCCGCCCCCTGCTTCCTTCCCCTATTAGTTGCAGACCTTCTTAGACAGTCGCTCAATTAGCCACAAAATTTCGTCTCATTTGTTGCACTCAATATTTGGCTTCTTGGGGTCCGTCGTGGAAATACTTTAAGCCACCGCAGTCATCAAATTATGGGCAAGAGATTTTACTCAAATTTCCAACAATCTGCCGACGTTTTATTGTCGCTGGCCCCGTGTAATTTGCCTGCCACTTCTGGAAACGTAAAACTTTCAGAAAGTCATCAAAAGTTTATGCAAGTTCCTGGATTTTTCTTCCTTTTTTGCATATGTTTACAGGAAATTTTCAACGCTTGCAACTTGTCAAAGTTTTTTTTTGCCTTCCCGTTTTTGTGTTTTTTTTTTTGGGAATTTTAAAGCCGCTTCACTTTGGAGTCCATTTTGAGTGGCTTTAAAGCCCGTGGAGAGAGGTTCATTGGCTAATTAGCTCGATGCCAATGGGAAACGCACTAAAAGTAAACTCGATTCGATGCTATCGAGTTGCGTTTTCCCTTTTGTATTTCTGCTTCGTTTGCTTTGCCGCCGCGCGCGTTGTAATTGCAAAAGTTTATCTTTATCTGGGCCAGCAGCAGCGGCGGCAACTAAAGCGGCAAATGGTCACATTAAAGTAATTACATTCACTGCTCGCTCCATGCAAAGATGAACCGGAGAAACTCCTTACGGTCCTGGGACTCTACTAAGTCGCTCGTCCTTACGCTAATTTGCTGCTTTAGACCAGCGGATGATGATGATGATGAAGGAAGGGGAAGAAGCTGTAAAGGCGAGGCAATGAAAGAGAAGTATCTTAGATTTTGCCCCGGCTTAGAGTGTACCAGGGGAATTTCATGGCACTGTGTGGAAATTTGTGTGGATTGCGGTTATCAATCAATGCCTTCAAGAGTTCTTCTTCATCATCCTAAAAGGCAACTTGGACTTGAAGTTTATGAAACTGAAATTTAATTAGGGAATTAACAAATCAAATTGAAAGCATCTAACTAAATTTTATAGATGCAAAGAGCTTTGCCTGAAGATTTCCATTTGAATGGTAATAAATATAATAAATGGGAGACCGTTTTATGTCACTAGAGGTCCAATTGGAGATGGAATTTGACCAGTATGTAGGTATTTTTTAAAATTATTCAACATTCCACAAGCAAGTTACTAGTGATAACTTTCGAAGGTATCAGAGTCGATGACTCTGGTTATAAGATAATATTCGGGTTCGGTAATGGGTTTTAAGATTTTGGTTTGGACCATTCAAATTTTGATCACAAATAATTTCGTTATTATGCTAAGTAGTCAAAAGCCAACCTGGAACTCGTGTATTGCTATAGAAACACATCGCTACCAGAAAAATTGCATGTCGTTTCCATTCTTTCTTCATATTTTATAGGACAATCTCTTATACCATACCAGTTTTGGTAGAATCTTTGAGCGCATGCCAGGCTTACTCTAAGCATCAAATGATTAAAGTTTTCCCCCTGTTTTTTTCTGCGCTTTTATCAGCAGTTTCTTGATTACCCATCACACCTCGACGATGAAGATTCGGGGAATTGGGAGAGACATTTTGAGGGGAATATGGAGGCTTCAGAGAGCTATTTGCCTTGGCGCACAAGCTGCAAGCAAAATGCCTAATATTTTCCGACTTTCGGAAGACTGGAAAGATAAAATCAGTAAAAATAGCATCTAAAAATTGGAAAAATCATCAAAATTGTAGACAAAACTTTTATGTGAAATTATATGGCAGCCATATAAAACGGGAAAGCTAAGCTTACTTCGCCTGTGCCGAAGTTTTTATACCCTTGCAAGTGCTCGCTTAAATATTTTCAAAAAATACTCTTTTTCCCATTTTCCGACCGATCGTTCATATGGGAGCTATATGATATAGTCATCCGATTTGGCCAAAAATTTGTAAAATTATGTGAAAGCATGTAAAACAAACCAATACAAAATTGCAGGATGCTACCATTAAAAACAAAAAAGTTTTATTAACTAAGACTGTTTTTCAGACCTATCTTTTGTATGGCAGCTATACTATATAGTTGTCCGATTTTAATAAAACTTGGTAGAATTATAAAAATACACAGAAAACCTACGATTACAAAGTTTGGAGACGTTTCCATTGAAAAGAAAAAAGTTTTTCTCATTAAAACTAGTTTTCCGACCAATTGTTCCTATAGAAGCTATGAGATATAGTCATCAGATCCGGTCGGTTCCGACATATTAGTAGTGTGCAGCAAAAAGCAGAATCTGTGAAAAATTTTAGCTAGATAGCTTTAAAACTGAGAGACTAGTTCGTGTAGAAACAGACAGATGGACGAACAAAGCTCAATCGACTCAGCTCGTCACCCTGATCAAGAATACATATATATAGTTTATGGAATCGGAAATAAATATTTCTATGCGTTGCAAACTTATGGGCAAAATTAGAATACCTTTTGCAAGGGAAAAGAAAAGTTAATCTTGGTAAGTCCTCCAAGGGGTAATATGCTCGCACTCCAAAGTAAGGGCTTGTATCTTTATAACTAAAGACCATGCCAAGAATATCGATGAAATGATGTATCTAGAGCAGCTCTTCCAGCACATTCAAATGACGGATAAGTGTAATGAGAATTCAAGAAACTTCTTCGCAAGCGAAGCTGAAAAGAATGCAATAGTTAAGATGTTAAGCGGATCGGAGGGCTGCAGTAACATCGGAGCAGGCGAGTAATCGACGACAGCAATGACATCCCAGCTTGCTTCTGAGATTCTTAAACAATCGCAAGTTATGTGGCAGTCCTTGTAAAGATAAGCAGGAGAGCAATCGACCACAGAAATGTGCTAAGCACGTCGCATCCCTGAGAGCTGATAAAACAGCAGGGAAACCAATAGCTCGAAATGAGGCTGTTGTTTAAGAAGCAAATAGGAGGAATAAACTGTCCAAAAATGGTGAAATTTTTGTTAAACTATATATGAGTTTAGGTTATCAAACATTAATCAGAAAATCCTAGGAACTTGCTTTATTCTTAAAAAAAATGTTTATTAGAAACAAGATTTAATATAATTCCGAATAATTTAAAGACACCCGGGTAAGTACCAAACCTATTCAGTAGGTTTCATGGTTTCTGTGCTTCGACCAGTGCTGTGATGATTTTAAAGAATATATTCCGGGTTCGGTAAGTTAAAATCAATAAGCTGCGTTAAGGGTTCTGTTCAAAATTCGCAAAAATTCGAGGCTAGACTCCTCACAATACGGCAGGCCTGAAATATTAGTTGGAAAGTAGCAAAAAGCACCTACGAAGAAAGCTATGATATTTTAAAAAAGTGCAGTTTAAATTGTTTTTAGAAGGGTTTCTACCCAGGAACACTTATTTATGTGTTATTGTTGAATTAGATCCACTTTAATTACTTGTAGAAAATCTTATATTAAATTTACCAATAGTTTCATGATGTAAGATCATTCAAGGCGAAATAGTTTGTGGAAAGAAATGGTTTTGCAGCTTGAAAGTTTTTCAATAATAAACAAACTAAATACTATTGCCGCACCATTTAAGCAATTTTCCATAAAAAACTATTAAAAGAATCCTCTGAAAGAACCCACCAAAACATGAATGACAGAATCGGATTGATTGAGTGTTGCTCCCCCCAAAAAAGTGTGCTACATTTCTTCCCTGCGAAATTCGTAAATCCAGCCAAAGATTACCAACCAAGCTTAGCCTAGCCATGGCAGTACCAGAGCAAAGTTTCAGTTTGGTTGGCTTGTTTACTTCTTCGTTTGGTTTATTACCAACCATTCTCCACCCGCCGCTTACATTCGAGTGGGCCGTAAACCATATTGCTGCCGACTCCGCTGACAGTCGAAAAGTGAAGCCGCAGCTGTGCCCGATAGCGACCAGAGTGTGGCAAAGTAAAAGGACAACAACGGCAGAGACAACAATATCGTCACGGCACTTAAGAAGATTAAAGACTATTCGTTAGTTGGAACTGTTCCACACTCGACACTTTCCATTTGGCGACTTTTTTTTTGGCGCCTTTGCTCCTTTGCTTTTGCGCGGATGTCGCTTTATGTGATATTTAAAGCATTCACCTGCCTTAAATCGGTTTGCAAAAATCAAAAAAAAAAAAAAACAATGAACACTACCAGCTCCAGTTTCCATTGAAATAAACATCTAGCTCAAGGCTTTCCACCATTTCCCATATTTCAATAGCATTTGTCGCCATTTAGTTCGTCAGCCAAAATGCAAATATCGCACTAAACATAAATCGAAGCATTTTCAATAAATTCCCACAGTCCCCAATGCTGCTCTCCCCGCCGCCCGCGTTGTCACTCCCCGCCGCCTTCGCACCCGACACTGTCTTTCTCTCGAACAGCAAAAAAAAAAAAAAAAAAACAGTGCTAAAAAATTGTCAACGAAATAGTGAGACAAGAGAACAATGTGTTTCACTATTTGCAATTGAATTTTGCGCTATTGATATTCCACACCCGCACTCTCCCCTCAATGACAACCTATCCCTGGTATTTTATTTGAAATTGATGCTAGAGGGGGGCGGCGGGGCAGCTCACTGACAAAGGGGATAGATAGGTACTACGACATGGAATAGCAAAAAATTACTTACTTGTTTTCGAAATGATATGAAAAAATAAATGGAGCAAAATTAATAGAAAGTGTGTATTAAAAAAGAAATAAATTTATCCGTCATCATCTCCCGGTGGAACACAAGTTAATCAATATTTGAATTTCTTGGCATTTGACCAAATTTCGCTTGAGCAAACACGTTTGGCCCCAAAATCTCTGGCTTGTACCATTTGTTGATTGAAAATATATACATATATATATATATATATTTAACAAAAGTAATTTGGCATAAGATGAGCTGGGATTTAGATGCTAAGTTCAAAATTTAATCAAGGTCGAACCGCTAGAAGTGAAAATATTTTCTGGGATAGAGCTAAATTCAATATTTTAGATCGACATCTTGAAAAAACTTTAAGGCCTCGCCATGCGTCGGTCTTAATTAATGACAATATTCTTATTAATTGTGGTTATAGTTTTTAGTCCATATATGTCAACCAAATGTCCAGTTCGGAAAGTTTGTTCTCAATACAATCTCTTTACTGGAATGACAAGTGGTGTAGAAAGCCTCATTCATTCCTCAATCGAAACGTCTCCACATTACACTGTTTTATATCAAAAACCTTCAGTAAAAATTTAGCTCTTGATGTTCATGAGGTGGCTTGTGATGCTTTATGAACTGATACTTATTTTGATTAGGTGTATATAGAGGTTATATCCTAAAACATCAGAGTTCTCAAAACCTCATACATTACAGTTTTCATATAATATATCGAGACCATTGAATATCGAAACCTTTCAAGTCAGAGAATTCTGGCACTTAAAATATTTTGATGAAGAGAAATCGGCTTTTCGGATAATTAGTATCCTGTTTAAGTGAAGTTTGTCGCAATGACAAAACATATCTCATCTCATACAAGATTTAAATTAGCTAATTAAGCCAAAGCTCAAAAATTAATTATCACAAATATCTCCAATCGGAAATCGAAATATCACATTTCGTCTAATTAAAAACGAGAAAGCTAAGCTAACTTCGTCTGTGCCGAAGTTTTTATACCCTTGCAAGTGCTCGCTTAAATATTTTCAAAAATAATCTTTTTCGATTGTTCTTATGGGAGCAATATGATATAGTCATCCGATTTGACCAAAAATTTGTAAAATTATGTATAAGCATGTGACGCAAACAAATACAAAATTGCAGGATGCTACCATTAAAAATAAAAAAAAGTTTTTCTAGCTAAGACTGTTTATCAGACCTATTTTTGGTATGGCAGCTATACCATATAGTTGTCCGATATTTATCAAACTTGGCAAAATTATAAAGAAGCATGAAAAACCTGTGAATACAAAGTTTGGAGACTTTTCCATGAAAAAGAAAAAAAATTTCTCACTAAAACTAGTTTTCCGATTAATTCTTCCTATGGGAGCTATGAGATATAGTCATCCGATCCGGATGGTTTCGACATATTAGTAGTGTGCAGCAAAAAGAAGACTTTGTGCAAAATTTCAGCTCGATAGCTTTAAAACTGAGATACTAGTTCGCGTAGAAACAAACAGACAGACAGACAGACGGACAAAGCACAATCGACTCAGCTCGTCACCCTAATCAAGAATATATATGGTTCATGGGGTCGGAAATGAATACTTCTATGCGCTGCAAGCTTCTGGACAAAATTATAATACCCTTTGCATGGGTATAAATATATCTAAAGATTAGTCGATTCGATATGGACAACATTGATTTTTGGGAACAGTACGCTTATTTTTGTATATCTATTCTATATCGATATATCTTGCGATATTAAAAAAGCACTTTCTTATAAACAAGGTTTCAATCCTCCAAACTCTAAGCCTCTTGGGGGTTCGAACACTTCAAAAAAAAAAAAAAACTCAAAGGTTCGGTTCGCGAAAGGGTCCCTAAACTTTCCGAATCCAAAATTTTGGTTCAACCCTTGATACACAGCCATGTGGGTTACAAAAAACCACAAATTGTTTACCATTTTCGATAAACTTTAACGATTTGGTAAAAATGCTTGGCTATACCTTTGCTAAGGATGACGGATACTTCAATCTATGCAAAGTCACATTTATATTTGGTATATTTTCATTGTCAAAATCATAAAATTTCGAATTTAAATGTTCATTTAAAACCACTTCTTAAAAAATATTAAATAAGTTCTTATAAATGTCACTCAAGTAACTTTTTTGAGCCGAAACTTTTTCCAAAAAGAATAGAAGAATGTTCGGGTTAGGCACCGGAAAGGCATAAAAGCTTATAAGGATTGGTTTATGTTCCGGCATCTGTTCTCAAAAGTATTTAACTATTTTGATCACTTTTATATGTTTTTTACATTTAACGAGTTCAAATATTAACGTCCACATTTTAAGGCATAAAGTTTAGGCCAAAATTGTTTGCGCTCTCTGGAACTCTTCTCTTGCTTTGTGTTTAACTCTTATACTGTCAGTGTTTAGCCGGTGTTTTTCTGCTGCTCCAGTTTTCATTCGGCTGTCGGCCAGACACGAAACACGAATTCGTTGCCCTGGGCCTACCACAATCTAAAACTTGGTCAACATTTCAACTGGCTCTCCCAATTCAGCGCAGGCTCTCTTACACTCACCCTCTCTCTCTCACTCTCTCTCTCTCTCTCTGTGTGTTGAGTCTCTCAGGACTCAGGAGTTTATGTCTTCATCGTTTTCGGGGGACTGTCGAAATTTATTTGCATGCCGGTCAGACCGGCAGTTTGCTCTATAAATTAAACATAAATCAGTTGCACGGCAAATCATTTGATTTCATTTGACGAAATCCTCTTCGAAACTTCACGTATTCTGTGCCTGAGTTAACTTAAATGCCAGCCGAAAATTGTTGGAGACCGCCCCACCCCCCACCCGCAAGGGTGGCGACACAATTGATAAGCAAATAGCCATCTAATGGGCTTGAACTGAATATTCCAAGTAATCAAAATGATTAGCCGCGAAACGAGGCTAGGCATTACCTCAACTCAAGTCTCTGGGGGCAAGGAACGTAGTAAACCATTTTCTGATGATTTTGACATTTTGAAAATCGATAATAAATTGGGCTATACCCCCTAACACGCACTTCGATATATTTTACGACACATTTTCAACTAAATTTACGACTTGCCAAGCGTGGAAACTTTAAAAGAAATGCGCGAGGAGTAGTCGGTCTGTGGGGGGGATGGGGGCTTGGGGAATTGTTCGGATTGGCGGCCGGAGGAGGGAGGGTGAGAAATTGTTGAGGTCGTCGACAAAACGCACGTGTGCTCGTAAAATAAAGTAAAGGGTTGTCTGGTTGCAGGTACAGCTTTATTTTTATTTTTATTTATTTTTTTTGTATATTTTGGGGAACCTTTTTGTTAAAATGATATTGTTAACTCTTTTTTGGTGGCAGGTACAAAGTAAATATTTAGATCATTTGATATGTGGAGGCGTGTGGTTGCATCGTGATAAAGAAATGGGCACAGAAAAGGTCAAATGGGTATGATTTCATTATTGTTTTTTTTTTAATTCATAAAACTATAACTTGGTTATTTGAATAGAAAGTTGTAAATCTAAGGTTTTTCTTAAAGCAATATATTTAGTAGAGGATTGGATTGTAATATTACTATTAACTATTGTTTACTTGGGCAGAGCATTGCTGAGAGATGTTTATCACTTGGAAATGTGTAATGTGTTTAATGCATTAACAATCTTAATTAAGAAATTCAGTTTAAGTCCCATGTTGCTATGACTTTTCCATTGAACACAATTTGAAATTATGTGGAAATTTTTTAAAATAATACAAATAATATAAAGAAGTTGGTTTATGTTAATCGGAATCCCTCTTCAGACCTTAAAATATTGAGCGGGCTCTCCTGCACAAGTACAAAAAACTATTAATTTTGTAAGAATTTGTGCAGTCATGATTGCGCCTTCTTGTGCTCATGTAAGTCCATCGCAAAAATCTGTAGCTTGTAAGATTTGCTTGATTGTGTTTTGTCATCGATAGCACACAGCTGTCAATAATAAACCAACAACTAAATTTATAAAGATTAAAGCAAAATAAGTATGGAAAAGTGTTAGTTTATTGAAAAACAATTTGGCAGTAGAGAGGGGGAAACAACGATCAGCTCAATAAACACAAGATGGCTAAACTAACTTCATCTGTGCCAAAGCTTTTATGCCCTTGCAAGTGCTCGCTTAAATATTTTCAAAAAATATCCTTTTTTATTATTTTCCGACCGATCGTTCGTATTGGAGCTACATGATATAGTCATCTGATTTGGCCAACAATATGTAGAATTAAGTGTGAGCATGTTAAACACACAAACACAAAATTGTAGAATGCTACCATTCAAAACAAAAAAGTTTTTCTAACTAAGACTGTTTTACAGACCTATCTTTTGTATGGCAGCTATACCATATAGTTGTACGATTTTAATAAAACTTAGTAGAATTATAGAAAAAACATAGAAAACCTACTATTACAAAGTTTGGAGACGTTTCCATTGAAAACAAAAAAGTTTTTCATACTAAAACTAGTTTTCCGACCGATTGTTCATATGGGAGCTATGAGATATAGTCATCCGATCCGGTCGGTTCCGACATATTAGTAGTGTGCAGCAAAAATAAGACTCTGTGCAAAATATCAGCTTGATAGCTTTAAAACTGAGAGACTAACAGACGGACGGACAAAGCTCAATCGACTCAGCTCGTCACCCTGATCAAGATTATATTTATATTATATTTTATTGGGCCGTAAATGAATATTTCTATGCGATGCAAGCTTCTGGGCAAAATTTTAACACCCTTGGCAGGGGTATCAAGGAGATCAAAAGTTCTTAAATCCAGTACTTTTCGTACACAGAGAAACAAAAGGATGATTTCCGGTATCCATTTGTGAGGGATATGTCTGAAATATCCTTTTAATCATCCAACGGAGCTAAAAATCATGAAAAATTATGATCCTTGGGATGATTTTTCAGTTCCGTTGAATGATTAAATGGATATTTAAGACATATCCCTCCCAAATGGATACTTTTTTGGATCTAAAGCGCGTTCTTTTAATGCAAGTTCCAAAAAAGTGCAACAGAAAATGAGAGTTATTTGTAAATGTATCTCCATTAAATTTGGGGTAAAATTCTATCCTGTCCTGGAGTATTAGCATCTTGGTCTTTAGTTCATTTGTGACCCTCAGTATCTTCCAGCCTTTTATGTTTCTATCTTGGTATAGAAATGTTGATGTTTGTCAACATTTCATTTGGTTTGGCGGAAGAAAAAGGATCAACGCTCAAAACACATGCCTTGAAAAGAAAAGAAAGCATAACTCTCCCTTAACCACAGTGCAATAGTCGAAGTTTTCAGATAGACCGATATGTTGTACTTTTTATAAGCTGATCATCTTTTTTTATAAAATTATGATAAAAATTGATTTAAAATAGTTCGAAATATACTAAGTATTGAGTAATTAAGTATTTAATTAAGTATAGTTATATCCTAAAACAGTCTTTAATTAAGTATTTTGTGATTAATAAAAGAAGAACTTAGTTCTTGAATCAAGTTTTTGCGTACTTGCTGCTATATTGACACCGTTTGTTCATAACTTAGGTACAAAGTTCTAGAATTTCTCTTTTATGTTAATATGTGATCGGTGATGGGATTACCAGCACTAAAGCTGCACTCTGAAGGTGCAAAAATCAACCACAAATGTATCTTCCTTTTTTGACTTTGACTTAGAATGGCCTCAGTCAAAAAAGCAACCCACCTTCATAAATTGAATGCAAGTTTTCAATAGTTTTGTTCGTTTTTCTGTTGTAAATCTCTCATCATTGTTAAGGCTATGAGATTCTATAGAGTCTGCTCTACGGTCAGCTCTAAGAACGATATCGTTTGCTTTGCAGAGACTATATAAAACCAAACTCTAATTAAAAATGTCAAACTCTTTACACGGCATACACAATTCCCTTCAAGAGATCTCTACAATAACTCGAGTTTTCCGATTTAAAAAGCAAGTTTTGTTTAATCTAACATATAAGCTGTGATAAAAATACTTTAAAAGAATTCAAAATGAGGCTTAATGGTTATTCATATTGTCCGGTTCCTACTCCGTGAGCCATTTTGTCGTCGTTACAGAAAATACGCAATAAAATCAAATCATGCTCAAAATTAGATGAATATTCATGACATTAAAAGCTCTTGAATTATTAACGAAGATATTCAGTTAGGCAAAAGCGCTGCTGGAAAAGCACTTGGCCAACACACACACACACACATTCACATATGCAGCTACCCCTCCCCACTCTTGACTGTTCAATTATGAATTTTGACAATGTCTGGCAGAGAGTCGAGGCAAGCCAAAGGTGCAAAGTAGACAAAAATTTCCCCTTCAAATAAAGAGATGAAGAAGGGAGCTTAACAACCCTTAAGTGGGCCTGATGAGAGGCCTGCAACCCTCACTCGTCGTACTGAGTGAAGAGTCATTGAAATGGTTGGGTTAAAGTGCAGCCTACAGACAACAACAACAACAACAACAATACAAAAAAAAGGCCAAAATGCAAGTGAAAGTGCAAACAAAGGCGCTGATTAAACTGAATGCCTGTTAATTGAGAGCGAGGCAAATCCATTCCGCTCCCCTCCCCAAAAAGAATACAGTTTTGTGGACAAAACTCTTGGCCTGGAAAACAATTTCCGACTTTTGTCTGGCTGCATTTGAAATGCTAAAGAAAGTTCAGCTCTTCCATTGTATGCCTAAAACAATGGCCCGAAGGAAACTATAATTTTGCACAAGAAATGGGGAAAATTAGCACAAGTGGAAATGCTCCGACCAGACATGGAGTACGACTCTTCCCCGCCCTGGCACCATTTAGCCAGACAGAAGTCAAACAATACATAAAAACAAAAGCGAGAAATACATTTACATATTTGCATATACATATTTCAGCAGAAAGATGACATTGCCAAATTAGGCAGACCCAGAAAACAGTACAAAATCGTCTAGACACAGCCCACGCTTATTGCAACCTTTTTCTGTTGTTTGTTAACCTGATTGACTTTTGCCAATTTGAGCGAGCAGAAAGTAGGAATTATTATTGGAAAATTATGTTTATATTGTTATTTTTTTTCTTATTAACAGCAAGTTAATAAAAGTAAGTATAACTGTGAGTGGTATATTGTCCTCCCTCTCTCTCGATTTCCCCCTTCGATGTTTCGAGGTTTCGCAGCTTCGACGTGTATGAAAAGAGTTTTACTATAAAAAAAACTTTATCAAATTGCTACTTAAAGTAGTTTCCAAACTTTTAATTGGTAGCATTGTTGTGTGTCCAACAGTTGGATTATCATCCAAGTTGTGGTATAACCAGACGAACTATAGGAACTGCTGTTTATTCATTATGTATAATTTAATTATTGCTACAAAAAAAAAAAAATAAACACGTCAATGCAAAAGTTACTGCAGAAGTTATATCTAATTAATGAAAAATTTATGTGAAAATTATGGCATAAATGTTACAAATTCTACGGTAAATTTAACTTTTGCTACAGTAATCAAAACAACTACAAAACAAATGCAACAGCAAAAAAACTAAAAAAAAGTTACTGTCAGCTTGGTTTAATTTAACCAACGAAATTGGGTTTTGAGTAATCACAAATTTGGTGTGGTTGTTTCCTTTGTACTGCATACGGAAAGGGTTTATTTAATCTGTTTTTTTTTTTGGAAATAATATGTCTAATTGTGATGTCCATTTGCCTTTTAAACATATTTGGTCGTGTTTTTATCTCTCTAGTTAGAGGAAATTTGGTTATAGTTTTGAGAAGGGTTAGTCGTGACTCTAGATGATTTCAGAAATGGTACATCACTTATAGATTTTTGGTAACTTAAGCTTAAAGCTGCTTAAAAGGCTATTTGGGAGGTGTTCAGAACAGAAATCTCTAGATATAGCAAATCTGCTCGGCCTTGTATACTCCGTTTGAAATCTTTCAACTTTCGTCTTGTATTCTAGTAGCCCAGCTTTTTGTCAAATCTTCTCATATGAACGCAAGCAGTTTGAGTTCAAATTGAAACCGTTTACACGCAAAGATTTCTGGGACACCTCCGATTTTGACCATTTTAAGGCATGTTTTATGGTGAACATTTTTGCTTTTATTGGTTCACATTGATTGTATCGAAAAGTAATATTTCTTAGCTCTAAAAATAACTATCTCGAATATTTCCACGATTTTTTCAAGCCACTTTTGTTTTTACCATTTTCAAAGCATAAGGTATACATTGGATATTGCTCCAATATTTCATAAGAGTCTTATACAAAGAAATTTTTTTGTCAGTAGTCACTGTAAAGATCTGAAAATCATGTGTTAAAAATGTAATATCTTCGCTTTAAACAAAAAAGAATGTCGGTCAAGCCCGACTATAGCATACGCTGTACCAACGAAATTATACGCTTAGCATAAAAATGCATGCTGCAGTAGCAACTGAAAGCAGTGCTGCTACTGCGCTGCAGCAGAGAACAGTCTTTTGATCATAACTCGACAACCGTTCATCCAATCTTCTCCATTCCTTTGGCAGATCGATAAGTTATCCTCATAACTAAATATGTCCAGAAGGAACGAACCATTTATCTTTAAAACTGTGGGTGATGTGACTTTTTTTCTAAATTGCGGGAGCGGCAGGGGGAGTGGCCCAAATTGAAACTAAACTTGATCTGCCTGCAGACATAAGAAGCATATGTCCCATACATGTCAAACCTGTATCTCTTACCATCTCTGAGATCTGTGCGTTCATACGGACAGACAGACGGACATGACTCGGCTGTTGATGCTGATCAAGAATGTATATACTTTATAGGGTCGAAGATTAGTCTTTGTGGCTGTTACATACTTTTACACAAACTGATAATACTTTGTGCAGAGTATAAAAATCACAGAATTGTTTGGGATAGTTTGTTTCAAAGTTAAGAAGTAATACCTTTCAATAATATCAAAGCTAAGATTTAAGACTTAAACGAATTATAAATGTTCCACTTATAAGATAACATATGTGTAAGAAAAGATAACATAGGCATGTTAGCTCAAAAATTTATATGTATAACCCATCTTTGAAAACAGATTCGAGTTCAGCATCCGAAAGGGTATTATAATTTTGCCCAGAAGCTTGCAACGCATAGAAATATTCATTTCCGACCCCATAAACTATATATATTCTTGATCAGGGTGACGAGCTGAGTCGATTGGGCTTTGTCCGTCCGTCTGTCCGTCTGTCTGTCTGTTTCTACGCGAACTAGTCTCTCAGTTTTGAAGCTATCGAGCTGAAATTTTGCACAGAGTCTTCTTTTTGCTGCACACTACTAATATGTCGGAGTCGACCGGATCGGATGACTATGCCCCATAGCTCCCATAGAAATAATCGGTCGGAAAACTAGTTTTAGTGAGAAAAACTTAAAACTGACGGAGAAGATAGCATAGAAACAGACGGGCATGGCTATATCGACTCAGCTCGTCATGCTGATCAAGAATATATATACTTTATGTGGTCGGAAATGCTTCCTTCTAAGCGTTTCAAACATCTGGACAATTTGAATATACCCTCTGCAAGGGTATAATTATAGTAAATTGTTACAAGTACTCATCGCATAACCATTTTTGAGTACCTCAATATGACATTCAGTGTGAACGGTATCGTCATTTACAAAATTTTATATCAGTTTTTAATGTAAGTGCAGCCTTTTATGTCACAGAATTCATCTACATTAAGTTCAATTCCGAAATGATAATAGAAAACAAATGCGTAATCCTAAAATGTGTATTAATAGACTCGACTTGTTAAAAGTTCAAGGCCTGAACACTTTTCGATTGCATTTTGAACAATGCCGCACTATTTGCCAATATGCTGAATGAGTTTCGCTCTATTGTGCATATGTCTTAAACACACATTGTCTATGTTAACCCTTTTCAATGCTGAAATTCTTATGTCGCTGAAATGAAGTATGCAACATTTCACCAAGCCCGGACACAAAAATCACTACCACGAACAGTCGTGGCATGTCGTATGTCTCTGTGCTGTCAACACGTTATTCCTTTCCCCTTTAACTGCAGACCAAATTGAGGTTTACCTCAAATCCTTGCACTCCGCAGGGAACAAGTGACAGTAGCAGCAGGACTGACAAATCAATGCCGAGCAACAAAAAATATCTAAATGTCTGCTGTTGTGTCTAATTCCTGGCCCTCCCTCTTTTTCGAGGGAAGTCATAAAAACGAAATCAAATTATTACTTAATTATTCTTAAATGCCTATTACCGCAAGGACACAGCTGTTGCGTTCGCCCACCCACTCTCGTCCCTGTGGCCGACCCGGCCCAGCTCGCAAGCTAAGTTGATTTCATTACAAAATAAATAACAAAATATTTGTTACTTGGCTAAATTGGTCACGTCGCTGGTCTCAGGTATAAAGCGGATATTGTAAAATTAAATTGATTCTCCTGCCGTCTCCCTCTCTCCCTCTGGCTTGTCTATTGTGGCTGTGCGGATTTTCATTTTTTCTTTGGGGAAACATAATGGAAACCGCATATATATATATATATATACATTGTGGAATAAATAAAAATACTGCCTTGTTCATAATTTTCATCAAGAAAATGTTACAAATTTACGTGACAGATTAGTGTTTGTGGCAGCAGAGAGATGGGAGACGGAAGATTGAGTGGCAGAGAAATAAGTATTTGCCATTTTTTTTGTTTGTTGGTTGGTTGATATTTTTAATAAATTTCAAATGAATCTTAAGGCATCTAAGGAAGCTGCTGCTGCTGCTGCTGCACAGAATGTCAAGTGAGCTGCAAATAGATTTTGAATGCATGGAAATCAATGGACGAGCCCATATTAAACAATCCAAAAATTTCTAATTAAAACTGGTGGCCCCCGTCCCCTTTTTGCCATCAAATCGAATTCTATTTCGCCGCTGTCAACAAGCGCATAAAAACAACTGGAAAACACTAGCAGCACAACAAAAACAGATGGGGAAAATGGCACACGAACAGTGGCAACAAGCAGCGCAACAATATGTTGCAATTGTCTGGCAGGCGTGTGGAACAAAAGTGAAATTCTAACATCACGTAGGGAAAAAACACTGGAGCCACGTCGCCTGGCTTGTGATTTTGTCAAGGGATATGAGTATGACCATCGCAGTTGCCATGACAATCACAATCGCAGCCAGAACAGCAACAAAAACACCGATGAGAGTGAGTGAGGCGGTAGGAGCATCCAGAACTCAGCTCACGAGTATCACGATAATTGGTACGCCGAGTAGGAGCTACTCCCTGTTTCATATATGGGGGTAATATGAGACGACCGACCGACACACACAGCAAAACAAACACAAAAATATTGCAAAAAAAAAAGTAGGGTAAGACGGAAAAGTTTATATAGAAGAGGAATATGTGCTACTCTATATAATATTTCAAAGAGATTTGATTGATCTTGCATTGCCAGGATTGAGAATGGTTCAAGTTTGACTATTACTTGTCAAATATTTCGAATCTTTTGGGTCTTTCGAAAAAGTTTCTTGACTTCTTATCATGCTATGCCCTTTCGGATTTCTGACATATTTTAGAAAATCAGCAACGTACAATATTAGATTGTTTCAATTTTGTTTATAACTTCACATCTTCTACATAGCTGCTATATGTCAGATAAACATAAGTTTTGCTCTGTTAATTGTAGTTTTATGTGACAGATAGCTCTATGTAGAATATTATAAATCAGCCCTTAGAGCTATTCCCTTCAATCTAAGCCTCTTAAGATCATATTCAGTATAATTTACACGTTTTTTTCGGGATCTTACTAGAGAGTGCTAAGGAGCTATGACTAACGACTATTTCGTGTCCCCAATTGAAAAGGATGTTTATTGAAGACATCTTTTATCAATATAATAACTCAAACTTAAAATTCATCAAAAACAATTAACTTCCCTGTTATGTTAATAGTCTAACAAATGCCCCTTTCATTTACTCCCATACCATTTACCTTTACTTGCCTACAACCACAATTCGAACAAAAATCTCCACATCTGTTGTCACAAATCACATAACATTACAGAAAAGAGTATCGTCCCAGATTGCCTCTTTAGGTTATCTTCTCTATGGTCCTGTTTTTTGTCAGATTACCTATTATTATCTCTAGAACATTGTAATATACCCAAAGTGCACAATTGTTTTTGTAAGTCACTGAGACAAAAGAACAGTACAGAAATTGACAGTTCCCGATTTTCCTTCTCTCTTTATTGAGTTTGTAGTTGTTTGTCAAGTGATTTTATTCATGTGTACAGGTATTTGCCTTCGAAGAATCATTGATTGGCTGACTGTCCCTTGCTTTTGGGAACAATTAAACAGCTATAAATATATCAGAAGAAAAGTTGTGCTTACCATAAAGGAAGTAAGTATCTTATATGTCTTAAAAAATAAGTCGTAACTTCGATCAAATGCGTCAAAAGGCAATATTTAGGGCCGATTTCTCATCTTCTACATAACTGCTATATGATGCTATAGATTTTATACTGTTATTTGTGAGTTTATGTGACAGATAGCTCTATGTAGAAGATGAGAAATCGGCCCTTAGTAAGAACAATCAAATCTCAAAGATGGTGAGAGTTAGATGTCCGACATGTATGGGGCATATACTTCTTTTAACACACCCCTTCCGACCACTACAGTTTAACCTATAGAAGGCTTATACCTTATAGACATATGAATAATCGGGACTCTTTATCAATCAGATTGCTTAAGATCTTAACCTTAAATTTATCATTTACGATATAAATTTATAATATCAACCGACTGATAATTATCAATAAAGGGCCCATACCGCTTAACTTACACAGTATTCGTAGTTATGACATAGAACTTTGTGTAGTTATATAGGCTTGCAAGTACTCCTTGACCCAAGATTCACTTGGTCGTGCGGAGCAGGGACACGGGTCGGAAAGTGGCTAATTTGTTATTTCCATTCCGTAGAATGGGACGGAATAGACTTTAGTTTTTCTACCGATTCTCTACACAACGAAAATAAATAATGTTTTCACTTACCTTGCCTGGGATGCGAGCTCAGCTACCTTGTCTGGGGATGTTATGCACTAATGTCGGCATCTTAGACCACACGACTGTCAAGCAATCGCGAGATATAGCCGCAAATCACTGAAAGGAAAGTAAAGCGACAGGCGACAATGAGCAAATGGATTAAGTAGATTTTCTATATGTATATCTATATATATATGTATATCTATATATATATATGTATCTATATATATGTTTCTAAGCATTTGAAATCCTGAACTTTTATTTAGAAAACCAACTACTCATCATGTGTGAAGAGCAGCTTTCAAATGAAATATGTGTAACTTATATGTACACAGAAAGGAAAAAAATCCGAATTCGGGATTAAAAACGGGTTGATCCCGGGGCATGCTTGAAGTGATCCTGTTTTTCGGGATCAAAAAATAAAAATGTATGTAAAATTAATCTTATTCCGGAATCAGCTCGTTGGATCATCCCGTTTCGGATTAATTTTTTTTTTTGAGTGTACTCATACAGAACTAAAATTTTTGATCCACTAGCTTTCAATATCCAAAAGATAATGTAGAAATCCTAATGGTTTCGTTGAGTATTCAGATTGCTGCATGAAAAAGGTAGAAGATATTTGGAATATTATATGTTTATAAATATTTATCATGTCAAGTATCTATTTGCCGTTTCTACTTTCTATTTCTACATAATAAAATTGCATGCTTCCAGCTGTGTACGAAATCGATTAATAGAATATCGACGAAATTGATATTCATTTTCAGCATCCTTAGTCACGACATTTGATTTCATGAGTATTTCGCAACTAACTAATCACCTAACTTTTCACGATTCTAAATCTACTCCCTAAAATGGCCAAACGTCTGTTATTTAGCGTATTTCCAGTCATCTTTTTCGAATACACTTTCCCGTGACAAGGTCACAAAAAAAAAATGCTAAAATATATTTTTCGCCATGGCCGGTTGCAGAAACAGATACTTTTTTGTCAGCTGATTGCCGTTGTTGTTGTTGTTGCTGTTGTTCAGGAACATTCCCTGCTTCTACTCCCTCATGTTATTTGGTTGCTGGTTTTTTTTTGCTTTTTCTTGGATCCATTGGCCAAAGGCAAAAAAAAAAAACTAAGCAACGATGCGAAAACATTGAAAGCTCGCGGCGGCGGCGGCCGTCTTAACCTTTTGATGTTTCATTTTGTACATTTTCTAGTCGACCCTGAAATAATGTGTATTGATTATTTCTGGTTGCTTCAATTCTTTTCATAAATGGCAGCTGCTGGCTGAAAAATTAAAACTGACCATAACTTTAGTGCTTGACTTTTAATCGTGTTCACACTTGGTCACACTTGGCACAAAACATACTCGTTAATCTGAGAGTCATCGAGTGTTAATTTGCGCGAACAACTTGTGCCAAGTGCCTGGATGAAAGGAGAAGGAGCACAAATCCTGTTCAGAAGTGGCAGCTGTTGCCAAGAATGTCTGGCTATTAAGGTGAGTTGAGGTGAGGTTTTTTTTTGTACGTTTTCTAGTTAATTGTCTTGCTTAAATTCTTATTCAATTTTATTATCGTTAAGTCGCATTCAGTAGCATCCAGCAATGGTTTGGTGGTTTACCATTCCGCCTGCCGCCCTTCGAGCTGCCTCCTCCTCCCTTGCTTGGGGACATTGTTGGTACGCCAAGGCACTTAAGTAGTAAAAAATTTGCACAAATAAGCAGACAAGCAGCTACAAAACGCCCCACAACAACTTGCCACATTGTTGCACTGAAATGACGCCCATTTGGACGCCCAGGCCGCTTCGGTTGTTGCACTCTCGATATTGTTGCGGCTCCACCCACAAAAGCCACTTGCTTTTTGCAGGTGCATGTTGCAGTTTAATAAGTAATTACAAATTAAAGCCAACAGCTGGGTAATTTGAGTTTAACTGACGGTTAACTCTGCCGGACAGAAAAGTTGAATAAACTCCTGAGGTCTACAGACTTTTGGTTCTCTGTTTTCGTTGTGCGGCGCGTTATGTTGTGACAGACGTATGTAGCAGCCCTAAAAGCCTCATTCACACACAGAAACACACACTGTGACAGCAAATCCTTTCCATCACAGACATCACATCAAACAGCCGCATTTATCATGCAGAGCTCAAACTTGCCTAGAAGTCGTCGTCCACGACGACGACGACGACGACGAAAAGCTTTTTAGTTTTCTGTTTTTAGTTGGAAGAAAATTGCGTTTGTTTGTTTGTTTGTTGTTTTTAGTCGTGTGTTTTGTTTGTTTAACATTAAAAGGCAGCCAGGAGGTAACCAGAAGCTGTGCGGTTGTGTGGCTTTCAAGTTGGGAATTGTTAGTGTGACAAAAAATACATTTAATTTAATATTTTTAAATCGGTTAAAGATTTTTCAATTAATTCAAATAATTATAAAAAATGTATCTTTGATTGTTAGTTGAAAACGACTGGACCAAATTGCATACTTCTATCTGGGGGTGGCTTAAAGCGCCGAAAAATGCTTCACATGTGGTGCGGTAGGTGCACATAACGTTTTTCAATAAAATAACTTGACTCGTTCTGATTCCCTTTCTTCTGTTTGACGTGCGTCGACCTTTCGGTTTCTCGATACATTCTCAGAACACCAACCAACGTAATTAAGACCTCTTCTTTTTATTTTATTCTTTATTAATTATCATCACTTTCCATAAGTCGCACGTTTGGTTTCCACTTATGACAAATATATCTTTGAAATATAATATAAAATATAAAATAACAAGAAAGAAAGTCGGTCAAGCCCGACTATAACATACTCTGTAGCAAGAAAATTTCTTTTGATCATAACTCGAAAACCGTTCATCCGATCTTCTTCATTCCTTTGGCGGATCGATAAGTTATCTTAATAACTAAATATGTCCAGAAGAAACAAGCCATCTATCTTCAAAACTGTGGGAGATATGAGGTTTTTTCTAAATTGCGGGGGCGGGAGGGGGCGTGGCCAAAATTGAAAATAAACTTGATCTGCCTGCAGACATTAGAAGCATATGTCCCATACATGTCAAACCTCTATCTCTTACCATCTCTGAGATCTGTGCGTTCATACGGACAGACAGACGGACAGACGGACAGACGGACAGACGGACAGACGGACATGACGGACATGACTCGGCTGTTGATGCTGATCAAGAATATATATACTTTATGGGGTCGGAGATGCTTCCTTCTGGATGTTACATACTTTTGCACAAACTTATAATACTCTATGTACCTACGGTACAGAGTATAAAAATAATATAAAAAAGCGGAGAAATGACATGACCACCTACTGCGCTACGTGGTCAACTGTAATTTTATTAATCATTGCGTAAGTTTTTGTGTCTCCCGGAACTGTTGATGCACTTTTGGAAGTTAGAAGCTGGTTTGGGATTGTTTCGCTTTAATTTTGGCTTATATCACTTTCCATAAATCGCACGTTTGGTTTCCACTTATGACAAATATATCTTTGAAATAGTCAATATAAAATAAAAATAATAGAAAAAAGCGGAGAAATGACATGACCACCTACTGCGCCATGTGGTCAACTGTAATTTTATTAATCATTGCGTAAGTTTTTGTGTCTCCCGGAACTGTTGATGCACTTTTGGAAGTTAGAAGCTGGTTTGGGATTGTTTCGCTTGTTCTCTTTCTAGCACATGGTTCGATAAGAAGCTCTCTCTCTCTCTCTAACACTTAATCATGCATTACTTCGCAAGCATTCGATGGGAAGTGCTGATTTCGTTTGTCCCTTGGTTTATCGAAAGTAAAAAGAGAGCAACTTCATTCGGATTTGAGAACAGTAGAACAAAACCGAAACAGAGTTGCATTTGATTTACTTTTCAAAGCGTAAATTGATGAAACAAGCATTTTTGGATAATCCACTAAACACTTAAAGCGGCAACGGAAAGCTTAAATATATATTGGGGTCTAGATTTAATAATTCTTTAAAGAAATGATTACAGCAAATGCAATGCTTGCATTGTTTAAAATTACAATAATTAAATATTTAAATGTATTGCATATTCAATTAAGATTTTATAGGCTGATTTTTGGCTTTTTGATACCAACAAATAGAGTCTTTAATGGTAGAAATCAAAGAGCATTCGTATGCACAAAAACTAGAAATATATTCAGTAAGGTCATAATTTAATTTAGTACCGCAATCAAGTGGTAGAAGCTGAAAATGTTTTTTGACTAAAATGTTTAAAAGTTGAAATGATGAGTGCACACGCTCACACACACACACACACACACTCACATGCACACAGACAGTAAAATCCTTCAATTTGTTGATCTAGTCGTAAACTGGGAAACTAAAAACTGAAACAAACTCAAACTCTTTCTCGATAGATTTCAGTCGTAAAGCCAACGTATGCAAATTTCGTATTCACTTTGTCACACAGACCCCCACACACAGACACACAGACACACAGACACACACAAATACACACATCGAGTCGCACACTTGTGCATTCATCATCAGCCACATCATCATTTATACATTGTATTTGCAGTTGTTGATGGTCTGTACTACATAAAACTGCTGACATTTGTTGTTTTCAATTTAGGACATCTCCCTCTGGTTACACCACCAGCTCTCAGTCTTTATCTTGCTCTTGTTTGGCCGCACAAAATTTGAAATTCGTACAAAAGCTTAACATTAATTGATTTAGAAATTGTGGAAATGAAATTATGTTAAATTGACAGTTTAAGGGGGTAAAAGTTACTGATGATATATGAATTCAGATTTAAGTTTGATATCAATATGAAAAGGCAGAACGAGACGGTTTCTAGTTGTTTGAAAATTAAATTTGCATCAATTCGAAAAGGCTTAAGTGAAATAAGAAATCTTAATATTGAAATTATCGGTTACGGATCTCATTCTAAATTTTATTTATCCGATTGAATGCTCCGCTCGGAGGAATATATCATATATGCCATACCTTTCCTCTCGAAATAGTATATTATATATGCTAAACACTTGACTACACTCAGCAAAAATCAAGAATTTTGAACTTGAATTTAGTACTTGCCGTTTCAATGCTTCCAGAACGATTTTTTCTATCTGAAAAATGTAAGTTAAGTGATTCTATTTAAAGTATTTTGGCTTCAATCGAAGGCTTAAAGGCAAATCAGAGCATATCAACTTAGCACATCGTATTCTTGATTTAAGCCCATTAAATTCTTAATCCATTCCCAATTTATTTCTAAAATTAAGTCTCTTTATTGACTCAATGTTAATCAAATAAGAATATGTTATTACTGTAGTATCGAAATCTGCACTACTCCATAAGAAAAGTGTTTAGAACCAGTTGGGAATTTTTAAAGTATATAATTTTAAGAACTGATAACATTAACCGTTGCATACTTTAAGGAGCTTGCAATTTTGAGTCTTTTTTGGACTCTTTCTAAGACATAAAACGTCTGTTTCTTAAGTTATTCGGCTTTTGGTGTGTGGGAAAAGTTCTAAATTCAAGAACGTTGGTTGTCATTTGTAGTTTAAAGTGTTTCGTATTTAATTTAAGTACTTTCAAGAACAAAACCTGCTTGAAAATTTGATTACATAACGGTATAAGCTCTATTTTGGTTAGTTTAGAACTCTACAAGTTGTTTTTAACTGAGTTTATCAGCTTTTTATACAGAAACCTCCCTATGAACATAGATTTTGACATATTAATCTTTCTTCCTAAGAATTTGTGATGCAATCATTTTTATCCACAAGATTTTGGTTGATGAGATTGACTCCATGGGTCGATTAAGCCTCTCAAGCTATAGGACAGTACCATCCAGATTAACTCGAAACTATAATCCAATCCTCCACGACTTATCGAGACCCTTTCCGTTGCCTCTGTTTTACTTATAATGAGTACGATCACCCATTTTCTTTAGATTACTATATCTTAAGTGTTAAAAACGCCTTGTCATTATGTTAACATTCGAATATCTATCTTCATACACAGGTGAGAAATCGCTATATGTGGCTTCATATTAAACCTCTTGTATGTTTCCATATTATGTGTATATGAACATTGAACCTGAACCTCAATAAATGATTAATTTAACAGAAACAAAATCAGCGGTGGGCACATAGTAGTCCGTTGACCTCTGTTTTGAGAGGTCTATTATTCTCGTATGCATTTTGTGGAGTTTTATGCAATTTCAACTTAATTTACACCTTGGCTGGTACAATCGTTATACCCATTTCAGATGTAAAATTGCCTGTTTTGTATTCAACTGCAATAAAAGTAACAAGCTCAGCTTTCTCTCGCAGCTCTAGACCACAAAGTCCACTCTTCACTTGTTCTCCTCTACCCAGTCATAGGCCACAAACTGTGCTAATTAGCGCAGACAAAAGGTTCGAAAAACTGAAACAAACACTAAAGAAGAAGCTGCAGAAGAAAACTCGTCCAGACATATGGGGAAAGGCAGCAGCAGCAATAATTACAACCGTTGACACACAAAAGGCTACGGCAAAAACAAACACACACACACATGTACACACTCGTTCCCCAAAACAAAGAGGAAACATTACGCATACGCCACGGTGCACGTCTGAGCCTTTTGCAGCTCTTGTTGTTGCTCAAACAAAAGCCGCTGCATACAAAGATAAAAAAAAAAAAACGAGAAATACTCTCTCGGTTTGGACAATAAGTCTGCCAGCTCGGGGAGAGACTCCTGCTGGGTTGAAGCGGATAAAAGCTTATTTACCAAGATTGTGTTAATGTAGCTCGCGGCTATGCAGCACGGACTTTCGCGGTGTCATTTTGGAATTTCCTTTACACAATTTTATTGCTGCAGACAGGGACTGAGACAAGTGGTTACGTTTTACAGATGCAACCAATGGGATTAAAGTGGTTCGGAATAGAAGAGTTTAGAGTTTGTTCAAACTATAAGAAGGTTAAGTTACAATTGAGTTTGGGATTGAATCAGGTAAGAGGTGATTATGTATCAGGTTTAACTTTTGCTTACTTAGAATTCGTTGGCCCTCAACTCTGAAAAACTAAGTTACTTTAAGACAAATCTTCTGTAACAGCTTTCATCTTTCACTTTGGAGTTGATGACATTGTGTACTCAACTAACAACATTTGTGGCATACAAAAATTATAACCACTTAATTAAATGATCTGGCCCTGCTATAATAAATTATTAAAACCCATCGCAGCGCCTTTTGTACTCGTAATAATTTCACCATAAATGATTCATATTATTTTTAAAATTTTCGTATTTTAAGGCCCAAATTTCCCATAATTGTGGTTTATTTTTAATTACAAATTTCGCGATAAGCGTAAATTATGGAAAATAAATGTTAAACACTATTTTGCTTACGCTGTCGCTGCTCAAATGATTCAATTAAAGAAACAATTTGCATTCGATTTTTTCATACCTGCAGCACACACACACTGCCCCATGTACTATATGTATAAATATATATTTTCCAGCGACAACGACAACAATTACAACTGCAAATAAATTACATTAAAATGGGTAGAAAAACGCAAACGTGTGCGAACTTCAAAAATACAACAACAGCAACAACAATAACAAAAATGGAACCAGGGAAGCGAAAATAAAATACAAAATGAAATGCCAGCGAGTGTCAATTTAAGTTCATCAGTCGATGGGCCGCACGAATTGAAATTATTTTCAATAAAAATACGCGAAAGGGAGGGGAAAGAAAAACGCAGCCAAATGAGAGCAGGCAGACGTATGAGTATTGTGGGCCCGCCTGTGCGTAAGTAATACCCTTTCAAAAGGATGTCCAAATGTTGTGTGTAAGACAATGCTATTTCGATGCACATTATTGGAAGGTTTCTAGGCCTCCGAGAAACAAAGCTTTGGCCCACGGTATCTTCACCACATGCCACAGTCAGCATTCGGTTTGCATGGACTCAGTTAAACATGTTTTTTTACACAAATTTCGATGCAGATTTGGGATCCGTTCATGAGAAGAAACAAAAATCGAAGAGAATCCAAAACTCCTTACTAACGTAAGGCCATTTTAAAGTAACAAATTCGAGTTAAGCATCGTAAGTTCCCAAAACAATCAAAAGGATCACTCAAAACACACAGAAATATAGCTTTCAATCTTGAAGGCAAAGTCTACTGATGATAGAACAGAGGCAGCAAATAAAACTTTGCTTTGTTACTTGAGCCAGCTGAGGCTTTATGTTGTTGAAAATAGCACTACAAAGAGATAATCAAGCAGTAGAGTTTCCCGACCACAAAACACCCTCTTCATTTGTTTTTAAAATTTTTGAAGATGTGTAGAATGTAACCGGGTTTTTGTAACAAAATTGTCATCCTAAATGTAGGCAACACTTTTTTCTAGTCCTGACCAACAACTGGGGCGGTGCTCTTATCAGCTCAACTGTTTCGCTTATAACTCCGGTGTTGTTTGTCCGATCTGATTGTAGAATAGATAGATAGTAGGCCTAGCTTGATGTATACTAAACCCTAACTAAGCTCTAACTTAAAAATTGTGTATCTGACGGTTTTTTAGGTCTAGGATGTCTAGAGGAGGTCTTGGTTTTATGCTGATAAAAGGGGGACGGGGTGGAATTTTCCAAATCTGAAACAAACTTGATCTGAGTACAGCATAAGTCTACCTACAGGCAACAATTTGTGGCTCTATCTCTTATAGTATTTGAGATCGACGCGTTCATTCAGACAGACAGACGGACATGGCTTTATCGTCTCGGCTGTTCATGCTGATCAAGAATATATATATACTTTATGGGGTCGGAAATGTTTCCTACTCCCTGTTACATACATTCGCACAACTTCTTGATCCCCCGTTTTCCCATTTTCAATGGGAACAGGGTATAAAAATATCTTTTGGATAAGTTCTGGCATCAATTTGGAAAGGATATGTATTAAATATCCTTTTAATCATGCAACGGAGCTAAAAACCATCCAAAGGATATGCAAATTATGATCATTTGATTGATTTGGCAGCTCCGCTGGTGGCCTAAAAGAATATTTAGGACATATCCCTTCTAAATGGTTCTGGATGTGTAGGCAACAAGTTCCTGTGTATTGAAGGACTAATCGTGATTTTAGATGATTCGTGAGTTGACATAATTATTCACTTAATGACCGTTTTGTGGGTTGCAATCATTTTTTACTTTGGCTCGTTAGATATTATTGTAAAGAACTTTCTTAGCTTCAAAACAAAATATCCTACATAGTTCTGCGGTTTATTTTAAGCAAAGATATATTATTTTGATTGAATGTAAGATGATCCTTTTTCTTGCGGATACAATTTTCATTTGTTTTGGTTCACTTGTATATTATTGTAAAGTTTTAATACAGCTTCAAAATAAACTATGCCATGTAGTTTTATGATTTTTGACAGCGAAGATATACATACAATTTGGACTAAGTGTATATAAAATGACCAGATTTGGGAACCGCCCATGGAAATGCAATGAATCTTGTGTAATACCTTGATTGGAATTCAATACAAAAGACTACAAAAGACGATGGTAGTGAATTTGCCAAATTTTTGGGCAGTAGAAAGTTTAACAGATTTGAACACAATTACTAAAAATGGCATATCTTCGCTTAAAAAAAATCTCTAAATTATTTGGGATAGCTTATTTAAAAGATAAGATAATGCAGGATAATATATGAGAGAGTAGAAATATAAGTATTATTATATTATAATGCAGGATAATATATGAGAGAGTAGAAATATAAGTATAGGTTCTTTAAGCTCAAATTATTATAAGTTCAGATTTGATGGAGCATTTCCGAAATATAAATCGCCTAGAATCTCTAGAAAGAAAACTTCGTTGTACAGCAGTTCGTATAAAGAGAAGTTATACTCTACTTTGGTTCAAAAACATTACATATCATTATCGAATAATTTTTCGACACGATATATCTTGCTTCGATTATATACGATTTTTGTGTTTAAGGTAAAATTGTATATGAGGCCGGTCCGAGAACCGAACTCTAGACTTTCCAAAGAGCCAAACCTTTTCCATCATTCCAGAGCCAATGCAGCTCTAGAATTATTTTTAACACGTGTCATATGACATCATTATATACCCAATAGGGTAAAATTTATTCTTAAGAATTAAAACATCGCTGTTTTTTTGAAAAATAATATCAATATCGAATCAAACAATATTGATATTAAAATTCTTCAAATACTTGGCAACCTTTACATCAACCTTTCAACATACTACGAAAATGCATATTTTGTTTTATTGTGTAAATAATTAATACATATTTAAAATTTTTCAAATCAAAGTCTAGATTTTGTAAGAAAATGAATAAAAATATTTCGAAAAACTCCATTCAGACAGCTCTTGTTTAAAATTCCTGACTAAAAACATGGACCACACTAAGCGAATTATACAGCAATGCATTTCCAGTCCAAATGCCGTAACAACTGAAAATATGCTTGTTGATCCGCCTGTACAACTCTTAGCCAAAGGGCATAGGTATGTATATTTCTCTGGCCACAAATTTGTTCATTTTTTTCTGCTGTTGTTGTTGTTGTTGCTGCTGCCGCTGCTTTCACCTCCTGCCTGCAATTTGCATATCAATGGGCATGAATTCCTCGGCCAATCCTCATCCACCGCATCCATCAGTATTTCCATATGTCGGCAGCGTCATCGTTTGGCAAGACAGCAGCAACAACAACAACAACAACGGCAATTTGTTGTTGTCACTTTGCACCTGCCAAGCACGATGCGCTTTTTAAATTCATTTAACCACAAAAATGTTAAACCACAAAGCGTTAATGCCACGCCCATCTCTCGCAGCCTCTCTCTCTCTCTCACTCGCACTGATGCTGAATTTAATTACTCAAGTGGCGGGCGCAAAAATAATAAAAGAAGAGCAAAAGCGAAGTGGCCAAGCGACATTCGAACTACATATAAATTTATAGCCAACTTATGGCCGGCGGGCCACTATTTTTTTTCACCCGCTGTTGTGGTTTTCATGTCGAACACGCACACGAACACAATGAATTCAGAAGGCAGGCGACTGCAAATGCAATTGAAGGCAAAGACCATGGCCAAGAACAATACAAATTCAATATTTTATGGCAGTTTTTCCCACGAAATTTCTGGGGCTAATTGACGTTTGAAGTGCTTCATATTTAACACTCAACGGCTCAAGTGGAATGATTCGATTTAAATAATCGTTGTCGTTGCTGAGGGATTCTACGAATTGTTTTCATTATTTTTTAAAAGGAATTGCACAGTTTAAGTTAGCTTTGTTGAACATACTTAACTTGTTCATATTTTGGATCGGATTATTTATGTTTTGGGAAGTGATTAGATGATTATTCTGTAAGAAGTTAACTTGGACTTACAGGACAGGAAATTGATAGAAATTTCCATGAGATTTAAGAGAATTTTTTTTTAAATTAGACTTTGTTTTTAAGGAGCAATTTTGGAAATTCTTAATTTAATTATCAATTCTTAATTCTCTTAGTATTTTCGAAGCAGCACATTCACTTCCAACACCACCAAAGTATCTCCTTTCTAAGTTAAAATATTTTTTAACATTTTATATATGATATTATTCTGGTTAGGATCTTCGTAATTAAAGTTAATACCCTAATGATTCAAAAGATTCTTATTAGGTCCCACTTTGAAAAGGGGGAAATTGCTGCTGGTTTCAAACTAATGCTTAGTTCCGTTACTGATTAAATGAGAATTCTGTTGGAAGTCGACTTTGTCTGCCTTGATTTGAGTATATATTATACTAATAACAGAAATCGTAACCCCGATTTTTGATGTGCCGAACGTGAAACGGTTTTCGAAAATGCTTCATCATGTCTAGATTTATATAAGTTAGAGCTTGAAGTGGTTTAAAGTACCAACACAGAAAAAGTTCCAAAAAAAAATCAATTTAGAAGGGATATGTCTTAAAGATCCTTTTAATCATCCAGCGGAGCTGCCAAATCATTCAATTGATCATAATTTTTCATATCCTCTGCACGATTTTTAGCTCCGTTGGATGATTTAAAGGATATCTAAGACATTTCCCTTCCGAATGGATACCGAAAATCATCCAATAGATACTTTTTTATATCTTTTATATACTTTTATATATTATTCTGTGCATTTTTACACTCTTTTTAGGGGAGCCTTTAGTATTGAGTATTGTCTCTCTGATAATATAGAGTAGTTTTACTTATTAGCTTTAAAATAAACTATTCTTAACAGTTCTGAGATTTTTTTTATCAAGGGAGTACCATGTCAAAATTGTTTAAATGTCTACTGCCCAAAAATATGCTAGACAAAACAAGAAAGAAAGTCGGTCAAGCCCGACTATCAGAGTATGCTATATACCAACGAAATTATACGCTCAGCATAAATTTTGATGCTGCAGTAGTAGCTGAAAGCAGCGCTGCTTCTGCGCTGCTGCAGCGAACAGTCTTTTGATCATAACTCGAAAACCGTTCATCCAATCTTCACCATTCCTTTGGCTGATCGATAAGTTATCCTTATTACTAAATATATCTAGAAGGAACAACCCACCTATCTTTAAAACTGTAGGAGATATGACGTTTTTTCTAAATTGCGGGGGCGGCAGGGGGCGTGGCCAAAATTGAAAATAAACTTGATCTGCCTGCAGACATAAGAAGCATATGTCCCATACATGTCAAGCCTCTATCTCTTACCATCTCTGAGATCTGTGCGTTCATACGGACAGACAGACGGACAGACGGACATGGCTATATCGACTCGGCTGTTGATGCTGATCAAGAATATATATACTTTATGGGGTCGGAGATGCTTCCTTCTGGATGTTACATACTTTTGCACAAACTTATAATACTCTATGTACCTACGGTACAGAGTATAATCACAATAATAACAATTAGCTAATGAAAATTTTCAACAATATATATTGCATATCTATAGGCGGTAAAAAATATGTTAATATTAAATTCCAGTATTCTAAGGGCCGTTTTCTAATCTACTACATAGAGCTATCTGTCACATAAACCCACAAATAACAGAGCAAAATCCTAGTTTATTTGACACATTGCAGCTATGTGGAAGATGAGAAATCGGCCTTAAATGTTATATCTTCGCTTAAAAAAGTTTTTAGAAATATATGAAATGGTCTTGGCAGCCTCGCTCGCAATTTAACTCCAGCTAAAATGTTACAATTTGGAATCGAATTTTCAACCAGATTCGGTCCCAGTTCGAAAAACTAGTTGGAAAAGTGAAAATGTGAGCATAGTTGTATGCTACTTTTTCGAACAGTCAAAATAAACTGTACTGAATTGAATGAATCTCACCTGCAGATATTAGGAATTTGTGGGGGACTGTCGACCAGATGCTTATTACATAATTTTTAGGAAAATTAAGTAAGTTTTTTTTTTGATTTTTGTTAAACAGAAACGTATCTTAAAGTTCCAAAGGTTCCGTTTTACGGGCTTACGTCCGTTCGATTCAAAACCGGTTTGACGCTCGGATAGCAAGAGGTCCTAGGGCAATTGCTAGTGCTCATATATGGTAGTATTTTAAACGAAAATCGTAGAATATAAATCAAATAAAAACGATTAAAATTCCCAAATAGTATCAAGTATCATTGATCTAATGGTGAGCAGTTTAAGTGCTTAAATCTCGTCAGAGAATTGAAACGAACCGAACCGCACCAGCTTGCTGTGTGGTTTTTTGGTTCTATTCTTCAAGTAAGAAATTTCTTAAAATGTAAAATAATGATTACATTACGGCTTAGGCCAGTATTGCATATATTAGCATCTATATCAAATTTCATCTTTTCGCCATCAAATTAACTCAACTTTCATTTAATCTACAATATCTGTTTTAAATTCTAAATGCACGCTTTTTGCAAATGTTTTGCACTTGCATCCCCAGTAGTCTCACTTAGTCAGTTTACCCTAGCCTGGCTGCCAGTCGGTTCTAAGTGCCAGGTTTCATTCCCATGAGCAGGGAGCTGCCCGGACTAAAATATTCGATTTTTGGCACTTGCCAGCCAACTCTTTAAATATGCATTATGTACATTTGTTACTGTGTCGGGTAGAGGAGGGGGTTAGGCAGGCCTTTTCGGTACCAGTAGCAGTTCCTCAGTGCCTAATGGCACTTAAGCTTAGGCAACTCCATGGGTATTCCTGCCTCCCTTTTCTTCTCTACATATATTTCATGGCTGGTGAACGTGATTCGTCGTCGTCGTCGTCGTCGCCGGCGTCGTTGCCTCACGTTGGCTTTGGTTCGTTTCGCATTTTTGCAGGTGCAAATGCAAATTCAGGCAATCTGATTTCGTCTATGGATTCATCCTACATAATTTATACCACGCGCAAAATGCAACAACAGTTTGTCTGGGATAGAGATGAACGAGGTAGAGTCGTATGGTGGCAAATGAAAAAGGACATGGTTGGAAGAGTGTGTGGTCTAACTTTTTCTTGCGCTTATAAATTTCTAACGAAACTAGCAAATTAATGCGAGACAAAGGCTTTATCAATTATTTAAGAAACAGTCCCTAAAATACTTTAACCTGGATTTGTGTGTCATTAAATTAGGGTTGAGCATGAAATAAATGGGTTATTTGTGATATTTCTATATTGACATCTAAATCCCAAGCATCCCATTCCTCAAATTGCTTAAAGTAACGGCCGCCAGCTATTTTCTAATTATGTTTTGACTATATTTATTTAGAAAAGCGTCAGCCACAACAACATCAGGCTTAAACTGCCACACCCCCTCGGGCACTTGTCACCAATTGTTGGTTTTTCGCTTTGGCCTTCAATGATTCGCATTTTGGTGGGGTGGGAGGAGGAATTGGACAGGAAAAACAGAAGCCATTGTTGCCATCAAACCGCAGCAATGTCAGCAGCAGCGGCATAAGCCGATTGCGTGGAATTTGCCATTGTTGTTGTCGACTCTTCGATTCCTCCTCTGGGATTTTGCACCGCACGAAGTCAAATGATAAGTCAATTGTTGGGATGAAGGTCCCATAAAAAATGCAACTAACTGCAAGCTCTTGGCTACTATTGTAAAGTGTATTTAGTTTCAATTTGTGGCCAAAACGATCTAATTGTTTATGATGCGATTGCAAGTTGCCTCGCCCAGTCCCACACTGCTGCCACTGTTTGCTTACAAAATAAAGCAAATATATATAAAACCCCTCCCCGCTGGCAGCGCCATGAGGTTTATGGCCAACAATTGCGCTTAAGTGGACCCAACTTTACGAGCGTTCCTCAACTCGAGTTGTTTTGTGGGGAGTAGAGAAGCTCAATTCAAAATAGCACGCAAGGCAAATCAAGTTATGGACTGTGTGTGTGTGTGTGTACCATCTTCTTGTTGCTTTACACACACACACACACATAGCAGCTCAAGGGAAAGCTCTAGGCATCAATAACAACAAGTGAGTGCTATTTTGATTGACACCAACTGGGGTTAGACTATGAGATACCCTTGAACTGAGCATACTCTTTGTTGAGTTAAATCAAAGATCATGGAAACTTAGATGCCACTTAGATGCCACATCATAATTTGGCTTTTAATAATGCAAAAAAATAGAGTATACTTAGTACACTACATTAAAACAATATATCCGAAGTCTACTATATGAATCTGTTCTTTGAACAATTATGAAATACCTTAAAACAAAGACTTATTTAAAAAAAAAAAAATAGAAATAAACTGGAACTAATTGGGCACGGTCAAAGTTTGCATACCCCTGCAGCATGTTTTTCCTCTCAAGACTACTTTTGGGACCTTACTTTTCTATGGGAGCTGTACTATATAGATGTCCGATTTCGACCAAACTTAGTGGAATTATGCAAAAGCCTAACAAACGCACATATATGAAATTTAAAGTCGATTCCATTTCAAACAAAAAAGTTTTTCTCAATAGAACTTCTTCTTCGACCGATCATTCGTACTACAGCCATATGCTATAGTCCTCCGATATTAAAAAAAACTTTGTGGATTTGTGTGAAAGCAGATCAAATGAATAAAAATCATTTTTAAGAAAATTTACATGGAAAACAAAAAAGTTTTTCTCACTAAGACTACTTTTTAGACTCTAATTTTCTATGGCAGCTGTACTATATAGATGTCCGCTTTTGGACCAAACTTAGTGGAATCATGGAAAAGCAAAGCAAACTAAGAAATACAAAACTTGGAGGCGTTTTATTTGAAAACAAAAAAAGTTTTTCCTACTAAAACTAGTTTCCCGACCGATCTTTCCTATGGGAACTATATGCTATGGTCATTTGATTTCGACTTAACTTTGTAGATTTGTGTGAAACTTCATAAATGCAAAAATTGTTGTCCGATGTCGACCAAACTTTGTGGAATCATGGGAACGCATAATAAACTAAGAAATACAAAGTTTGGAGGCGTTTCCAGTGAAAACAAAAAAGTTTTTCTTGCTAAGACTATTCTTCTAACTTTACTTTTCTATGACAGCTAAACCATATAGATGTCCAATTTCAACCATACTTGGCAGAATCGTGGAGAATCACAGAAAACTAGTAGATACGGAGTTTGGCGGCGTTTGTTTTAAAAACAAAAAAGTTTTTCTCACTAAAACTCGCCGCTTGTCGTGCTGATCAAGAATATATATACTGCATGTAGTCGGAGATGATTTATTCTATTCGTTACAAACATCCGGCCAATTTCATAATACTCTCTTCAAGGGTATAACTAGATATTTCATCTCTCAACTTATCAAATCTTTTACAGTTCTCTGTAAAGCTCTAGGAAAAACAATTGCCATGACTAAGGGCCGACATCTTATCTTCTACATGGAGCTATTTGTCACATAAATAGAGAAAATTGCGAGTTTATCTGATATATAGCAGCTATTTAGAAGCTAAGAAAAAGGTGAAGTGTCGTATATCTTAAGTGCATTGTTAAAATAGCCACAATAGAAAATCTGTGCTTAAAAGACACCTGTCTTACCATCTGCACCACCGGTATTTTTTCATTCTAAGATCTTGACATGCGATTGCATTTTGTACTTCGGCTTGCCGCACGGTAACCTGTATGGTCGGATGGTGCCGAACAGGTTCAATCCCTGACATGGTAAGGGTGAGCTATAAACTTTTAAATGCTCTGCAAATAGAATCCAATCTTCTTAAGCACTTGATAAGTTTTTTGGAACATAAATTCATAGCTCTAAGAACTATTGAAGTCTACAAGGACTATTAAGCTATTATATTCAAGTCTCTAAAATATTAAATAAGCAAGCGGATTATTTAAATGATTTTCGAAAGATATCGATTCTGCTTTTAGTTTCGATTTGACCAGGAAATCTAAAAAAAAAATTACCAAAACTGTGACATTTCGAAAACCAAGTAAGGTCAGCTTGCTCATTTTGTATTTAGAATTCGTATTTTATAGATTTTTTGTCATTTTCTGCAGGTGCTCTGGTCACACTGAAATGAAATGCAGAATCATATTCTAAACTTGCCCTAATATATGCCCAGTTTTTGTCAAAATTTTGTTTCCATTTTTGAGATTGTATTGAAGATGTTGAGTTTTAAATGAATTAGTGGCTTAATACGAGCCCTAAAATCTAAACCCTTAAAAATCTCACAAATTTCTTTATATCGCAATCATCATGCCACTAATATCCCCCAAATTCGTGGCCAACAGGTTCAGAACAAACAGTTGCCATGGGAAATTATTAGAGACAAATAAATTAAAGTTTATAGCCTCGCGCTTACACGAAAGGTGAGGTGAGTCTCGGTGAAGCCAAACCAAACACGAATGCGAATCAACAGACCGAAGGGCAAAGCCAGGACAAACAATGCTTGGCCAATATTTTATGACTACTTAAGGAGTCAGGACGAGAATTTTGATTGGCAATGGTTGGGCAATTATAGATTTAGTTGCTTGTTGAGGAGCTTTCGGTAAGCTTTTTCGGCTAGCCGATTAACGATCCTTGCAGCCATCAGGCCAATGGCCGAACTGGCCGCACACTTCAATTTCTTCAGCTCCATTTATGGCTGAGCATGCAAACTAAAAGTTAAGTTTTATGAGAGACCGACATCGGGGGGGCTTAACAAAGTTATTGGCACCACCCCCGGGGGTCCCATCATCTTGGTCATCATCAACACCAACTGGCCCGCTCTCGCTCTCTCTCTCTCTCTCTTTTCATCCTTTGCCACCTTTTGTTTTTTACAAGCACTTTGCAAATATTTATGGCAGAAAGCAGCGTAAACAATAAACTCATAAACTGCAGCAACGTCGACAGCGTCAGAGGACACAGGACCAGCGGGTAAATCGATTTTTAAAATGAATTATGTTTGCCGTTATGCAATATACACGATATCGAACGATATGCCGCACTACCGGGAAAGGATATTATGTGGAAATGTACATAATATTTTAAGTGGAAAATGACTGACGCTTATGTTAAGGTTACTTTGTCCAGCTCAAGGGGGCGGTAAGAGGCACGAGGGCTATCCATAGAGTCAGTGACTCTTTGACAAAAAGATTTTTAAGGTATTTATTTTCAATATTTTCCCATTCTTCTCAGTGTTGACAGTTGCGATCCATTCAAATATTATTTAACAGTATTGCAAGTCTAGGTTTTTCGATCGCTCAATTAAAAGCAATTAAGTACGGTAATGGCTTCAAATCTGCTATCGTATCCAATTGAATTTGTTAGGCGTCAAACAAACTGATAACAGAATATATTCAGTTGCAAGCTGATATATAATGTCAAAGATCTCAATACAGATGTAGTCTTCATGATCTTATCGAATGCCTGTCAAACCAAATCAACCAACGGGTATCCAAACAAACGGAATTTAAAATCAATGATTTGATTCCCGAAAATTCCCTCAACAATGACACCAGATTTGTGCTGATTAATGCCATCTACTCCCATGCTGACTGGTTCCATCAGTTTGACAAAGGGTTTAAAATGAACACAAAAACACCCAAAAAAATTTACAAAAATTGGTTGCAAAGTCAATTGAATTTAAGTTCATTTCTGCCACTTGCAAACCAAATCAGCTTTTACTTTCCCGGTTTCACACTAAATTAAAATTGATTAACACGTCCCATAAAGTAAATCCTCTCAACATCAACAATACCAAACATGAATGGACGATTGGCTTCAATCGCGACTGAGGGAGGAAAAAAAGCACCGGAAATCGGTTGTAGTAAAACAGCTAAAAGAAAAATAATCTTCAATAGACATTTGATTTTAGAAATTGAAGTTCAAACCTGTGGCAGCAGCTGCAGTGGTTCCAAACTCGTTCACCTCAATCATGGCCTTGTGCAGTATCTTAGTAACTTCTAAGGGTTCGGTGGATGAGGTGAACTCTGTTAAATTTGCATCTCTAAATATTTCCCTAAAGCCTAGATTTCGTAAAGCGGGCACCACGTCTAGATCGAACTCGAACTGGAATCTGGGTAAGTACAGGTGCACATTTGCTTCAGTCATACCGTAGCTCCAGTTTAGAGATTCCAGATTTTTTTCTACTCTCTTAATGCCATCGATCTGCTTGGGCACCACAAGTACCATTTTAAGATTGGTTTTGGCGTAAGGTAGTAGGACCATATGGGCATCTGCCTTAGTATCAAACCGATACAGCAGGTCCTTGGTTGTATGCATCATATCAACTTGAACGCTGCCTGCTCTTTTTCCGTTTCGACCCAACAGATGAAAATCAGACTTTCTTGTTAACCCTTTGTCAAACTGATGGAGCCAGTCGGATTGGAAATGGATGGCATTAATCAGAACCAATTTGGTGTCACTGTTGAGTGCATTTTGGGGAATCAAATTATTGATTTTAAAATCCGTTTGTTTGGATACCCATTGGTTGATTTGGTTCCTTGCTGATCCCTTAAAATTCACATTCTTTGCGACTGCATCAAAGAATCGGTTAGAGAGTGTTTGGTATCTGGGTAGTATGGGATAGTTCCTTTCCACGTACACACGGTTGGCAATTTTTAAAGCAGATCCTTGTAGAATGAAGCGACTGCTTATCAAATCCTCTATTTTGCTCCGCCTAGTGAATCCTAGGCCTACCTTGAGCTCTCGTTCAGTTTCACCTCCTGCACCCAAATAAAGTTGGGCCAATCCGTCATGAATGGAAAAGGGTGAAATTACAACGTTATTGGTGTTCTTCGACAGGACTTTACTGGCGATTTTACGAAAGAAGACATTCTCAGCAAATCCCAACGAGACACTGAATATTAGGAATACGAGACTGAACCAGATTTTGGCCATGGCGAAGGCCCCAACTAGAAACTATGGCTACTTGAGAAGGTTTTCTGCTTTTTATACAGATTTCTTTGGAGCAAACTCAATTTGATTGTAGGTAACACAAATTGAATTTGTTCCAATGAATGCTTAATCAGGCGTACAACAAATAAAAATGTGATTAAATTATATGGTTTTTTCTTAGACTTACTAGAATATAATTTTCGCAATAGTTATGCCATATTTTTGGTCATTTTATTGGCTGATTAAAACCATTTGTATCTGCTTTGGATTGTTGTCTTCAGTACGAAGTATCTTAGAAGTTATCTTTGTCAGCCAAAATGTTAAAAGAGTTTTAAGTAATTTTTAACATAATTTCGAGACAAAATGGATTTTTATGTTCTAAAACTAAGAACTCCATGGCCTTCGCAGCTGTTTTAATGAAAAGTTCCTACATTTTTAAGATAATGAAGTTTTTGGGTGTATGCTTTGCATTTGGAAAGACGTTGTTCACACGCAATTTAAAGGTTTTCCAAGTTAAAGTTTAAGATTTCTAATGCTGACTACTACGGATTGAAAATCAACACGAAACGTGCTGTTGTTCTATTTGATCATCGTCGCTTCGTCGCTTCATCGCTTCGCTTGATTACTGTAAATTGACAAAATACCGTGCGAGTGTTTAATTGTCGTATGGGCTGAGATGCCGACATTTGTATTTACAATAGAGTTGTGAGTTTAAATCCCAGACAATATGTGTGTAATTAGTAATTGTTATTTTTGGATCGATCTCTAGATACAATGAATTTGACTGTTTAATTTGAATGCCGATAACTTGTTTAGTTTTTGTGTTACTCGATAAATTTGTAATATTTAAAGAATTACTTTATCTAACAAATTATTCATATATGAGGCGTATATGGAGCGTTTTAGACCATTTAACGGATCTGGCCGATTTTCCCAAATGTTGTTTATTCTTGGCAGAAATTCGATTTCTACACGAACTTGTAGCTCCTCGTACGATACCTTATCAAATCTGTTGCGTCTTGGACCACTATATAGATGCTATATAACCAATCGACATGCAATAACTAAATGGTTTCTCAAGCGTATGGAACTGCATTTTGTTTATTAATAATAGTAGTAATAATCTCCTAAAATGCCTTACGAAATCTGTTTTTGTTAGCACCAGGAATAGTGTTTTAAGCTCCTAAAATGCCGTATAAAATCTGGTATTGTTAGTTTTTCACTTCTTCTTCTTGGTTCTTCACTGAAATTTTTAGTTCCGGTTACGTCTTATCACAGATTTAAAGATGTTCGGGATTGTTTCCGTTTTCGATTTCGATCAAATTATGTGAAATCGGAATTGGAAACTCTTCCCTTTTCGAAAAGCCGATTGTTTGACTCGGCTTTTATCTTATAATTTGGAATCCTCTCCAAAGAACAGTTTTGATGGCTGACAGCTTTAACTGATTTCTCTAATCAATTCTTGGATATCACATCTCTTGCCTATTCCGATCGATCGAATTCGGAATCGAGAACAGACCCCATTATATAAAGATATTATCTATATACACACATTTTCCGCCATGTCTTTAAAACAAAATCTGATGCAGCCAAACCGAGACCAGTTTTGTATTCAGTGAACAGAATCGGAATCGGAATTATAACTTAAAATATAAGCCCGATTTCAGATCCAGTTTGTCTTAGGGTTTTTCTGATGATAATTTGTATTCCGTTCGAACGGAATGAAAGTTACTTTTTCAATGGATTTATTACACAGATAGGAAGCAATCTTTAAAGACCAATAGACTGTGTTCCACTAGATCTTCTGATTGAAGACCTACTTGTTTAAACGTTCTCAACATGTTGAGAGCAGCTTTAAGGCTCTATTCAACAAATTTTAAAAATTATTAACTCGTCCCATAAAGTAAACTGTCGTACGATCAATAATACCAAACAGGAACGGATGATTGGCTTCAATCGTGACTGAGGGAGGATCAAACCGGGCGGATAACCCTACGACTAAGACAGCTAAAAAAAAAAAAACGAAAAGAAATCTTTAATAGACATTTGAGTTTAGAAGTTTGAGTTCAAACCTGTGGCAGCAGCTGCAGTGGTTCCCCTCTCGTTCACCTCAATCATGGCCTTGTGGAATACTTTATCAACCCACAACCTTTCGGTGGATGAGGTGAGCTCTGTTAAATTGGCATTTGTAAATACTTCCCTTAAGCCTAAATTACGTAAAGCGGGCACCACGTCTAGATCGAACTCGAACTTGAATCTGGGTAAGTACAGGCTCACAAATGCTTTAGACATGTTGCGGTTCCAGTTCAGAGATTGCAAATTTTTCTCTACTCTCTTAATGCCATCGATCTGCTTGGGCACCACAAGTAGCATTTGAAGCTTGGTTTTGGCGTAGGGTAGCAGGACCATATGGGCATCTGCCTTAGCATCAAACCGATACAGCAGGTCCTTGGTTGTATGCATCATATCAACTTGAACGCTGCCTGCTCTTCTTCCGTTTCGACCTAGCAGATGGAAATCAGACTTAAACGCTTTTGCAAACTTATGGACCCAGTCGGCATGGAAGTAGATGGCATTAATTAGAACAAATCTGGTGTCACCGCTGAATGCATTTTGGGGAATCAAATCATTGATTTTAAAATCCGTTTGTGTGGATACCCATTGGTTGATTTGGTTCCTTGCTGATCCCTCAAAGTCTGAAATCTGTGCGACTGCATTAAAGTAACGCTTAGAGAGTGTTTGGTATCTGGGTAGTATGGGATAGTTCCTTTTCACGTACACACGGTTGGCAATTTTTATGCCAGAACCTCGTGGAATCTGGCGATTCTTTGTCAAATCATCTATTTTGCTCCGTCCGGTGAATCCTAAGCCTATCTTGAGCTCTCGCTCAGTTTCACCGCCTGCACCCAAATAAACTTGGGCCATTCCTTGACGAATGGAAAAGGGTGAAATAACAACATTCTTGGTGTTCTTCGACAGGACTTGTTTGGCGATTTTACATAAGAAGTCTTCCTCAGCAAATCCCACCGAGACACTAAATATTAGAAATACGAGACTGAACCAGTTGTTGGCCATAGCGAAGGCCCTACAAGAAACTATTTTTGCTTGAGAATGTTTTCAGCTTTTTATATAGATTTCTTTGGAGCAAACTCAATTTGATTATAAGCAACACAAACTGAATTTGTTCCAATCAATGCTGTAAGCTATAGCTAATTTAATCAGGCGTACAACAAATAAAAATGTGAATAAATTAGATGGTTTTTTCTTAAACTTACTAGAATATTATTTTGGCAATAGTTATGCTTAGACGTATCATTAACATTAGCCATGATCATTCGATCTAAGTGGGTGTGTTCAGCAGTAGAGCTAGCTACCTGAGCGATTATACATTTTCAATGATTATACTCTGTACCGTAGGTACATAGAGTATTATAAGTTTGTGCAAAAGTATGTAACATCCAGAAGGAAGCATCTCCGACCCCATAAAGTATATATATTCTTGATCAGCATCAAGAGCCGAGTCGATATAGCCATGTCCGTCTGTCCGTCTGTCTGTCCGTATGAACGCACAGATCTCAGAGATGGTAAGAGATAGAGGTTTGTCATGTATGGGACATATGCTTCTTATGTCTGCAGGCAGATCAAGTTTATTTTCAATTTTGGCCACGCCCCCTCCCGCCCCCGCAATTTAGAAAAAACGTCATATCTCCCACAGTTTTGAAGATAGATGGGTTGTTCCTTCTGGATATATTTGGTTATTAGGATAACTTATCGATCCGCCAAAGGAATGGTGAAGATTGGATGAACGGTTTTCGAGTTATAATCAAAAGACTATTCGCTGCAGCAGCGCAGAAGCAGCGCTGTTTTCACCTACTACTGCAGCATCAAAATTTATGCTGAGCGTAAAATTTCGTTGGTACAGAGTATGCTATAGTCGGGCTTGACCGACTTTCTTTCTTGTTTTCAAAGAGGTTCGATCAGTGTAAAGTAAAATTCAGAGTTCCAGGCTCGAACCGGTTCGGTTCAAAAACCGGCTAGAAGTCCTGGTATTGGTCAGTTAATTTGCGGATTAAAACCATTTGTATCTGCTTTGAAGTGTGGTGGTCTCCCACATGTTTGTTGGCAATTATACTACTGACGTGTCTTAGAAGTTCTTTGTCAGGTCATATTTTAGATAATATTTTTTTAAGATTATATTTCTAAGGGCCGATTTCTCATCTCAGATTTTGCTCTGTTCTTCGTAGGTTTATGTGACAGTTAGCTCTATGTAGTAGATTAAAAAACGGCCCTTAGTTCTAAAACTAAGGACACCATGGAATTGGCAGCTGTTTTAGATAAAAGTTCCAAACAATTTTAAGGCTTATTAAGTTTTTGGTTGTATGTTTTTCATATCAACATTTTTCCAGCTCAAAATTAAAATCAACTTATATTGGCTCAATGGCAATTTATTTTTCCGGTTGCAACCGGGTTTCAAATTTAATTAAAAATGATTAACTCGTCCCATAAAGTAAACGTTCGTACCATCAACAATACCAAACAAGAACGGACGATTAGCCTCAACATTAATTGAGCTTGGATAAACTTCAGCTGATTTCTTTGATCCCACACCACCTGAAAAGATATTAAAAAGTTACTAGAGACTATTTATTTTTCGAAAATTGAAGTTCAAACCTGTGGCAGCAGCTGCAGTGGTTCCACTCTCGTTCACCTCAATCATGGCCTTGTGCAGTATGTTAGTAACTACTAACGGTTCGGTGGATGAGGTAAACTCTGTAAAATTTCCATTTTGAAATATTTCGCTAAAGCCTAGATTTCGTAAAGCGGGCACCAAGTCTAGATCGAACTCGAACTTGAATTTGGGTAAGGACAGGTTCACAGATGTCTTAGTCATGTTCACGTTCCACTTTAGAAATTGCACTTTTTCTTGCAATCTCGTAATGCCTTCGATCTCTTTGGGCACCACAAGCAGCATGTGTAGTTTGGTTTCAGCGTAGGGTAGAAGGACCAGATGTGCATCTGCCTCAGAATCAAACCGATAGTACAGTGGCTTTATTGCATTCATCATATCAACTTGAGCGCTGCCTTCTGTTTTTCCGTTTGCATTCAGTAGATGAAATTCTGACTTTTTAGTCTTCGCTATTTTAAACGGAATCAACCAATTAGCATGGAAGTAAAGGGCATTAATCAAAACAAATCTGGTGTCTTTGTTGAATACACCTTCGGGAATCAAATCATTGATTTTAGATTCCGTTTGTTCGGATACCCATTGATTAATATCCTTCCTTGCTGATCCCTCAAAGTCCACATTCTCAGCGACAGCATTAAAGTATTGCTGAGAGGATGTTTGGTATGCGGGTAATATGGGGAAGTTCTTTGTCACGTACACACGGTTGGCCATTTTTAACAGAGGACCTCCATCGGTGAAGCGATTGTTTGTCAAATGCTCTACTTTGTTCGGTCCAGAGAATCCTAAGTTCGCACCCAGCTCATCCTCAGTTTCACCTCCTGCACCCAAATAAAGTTGGGTCAATCCTTGACGGATGGAAAAGGGTGAAATAACAACGTTTTTGGTATTTAGCGACAGGACTTGTCCGGCGAGTCTGGTAACGAAGGCATTTTTGGCAAGCACCAACGAAACACTAACACTTATAAGGAATACGAGACGGAGCCAGGTGGTGGTCATGACGACTACTTTCAGCATGAAAGTCGTTTCTGCTTTATATAGAGATTGAAATTTTATCGCAAATCGAATTGAATTTGTTTCAAAGAATGCTATTAGCAACTCTTAATTTAATCAGGCGTACAACAATTAAAATGTTATGAAATTAAAGTAAAACGGCTGAACCCAAACCTGTTCCGAACGTTAAACTTCGCTACTGAACCTACAATTTCTCTATGTCTGTCCATGCGTGGATGACTCGGATTGCTCTTAACCCATTTTCATGTTGTTTGTTCTGCACTTTTGCTTTTGTTGATTGGACTACTCTTACTAAGCTGGTCATTTGACACTGCAAGTGCATTTTATAAATTAGCTAAATATTTTGGCAGCACATTACATTCCCCCCAACCCCACCCTTTCTTCACTCCTTCTAGACCAAACAAAAACGCTGGAATTTCAAAATGTTATTTGCTCAACATTTTGAGTGCCGAAATTCATGAATGTTGCTGCTTTGCATACATTTGCGAGATGCTGTTTATTTTGTCAAAGTCGAAAGGCAGTTGCAAAAGCAACGACACATCGTAATTAGGCAGAGGCGAAGCTGCATAAAATATTCCAAAAATTTGGAGGTAAACATACAAAAAGGAAGGAAGTGCCGGGGACAACTTGACAAATATAAACATTGTGTGACATAATTTCGGAAAAGATTTATAATGTAGCACATTAATTAATACACATTTCGCTTACTTACTGATTTCCATTACCGATTGACAAATGCCGCTTGCGCCAACTGATTGCCAGAAATGTCAAATGTGAATTTGTAAATGCAAATATAGAACTATTTATAGAGAACCAAATTTAGCATTGACAAACACAAAAAAACTAACACAACCCCCATAACAACGGCAATAAAATTGACAAATTTACAAATGCAATGGCAACAACCAACTGGCAGTAATTGTATGAAAGTTTAGAAACAGAATTTTGTATGCACTTTAAAATGTGAAAATATACAAGAGAAAATGATCTTGTTTACAAATAAGATAAGCTAGTTATTCACATATCGTTTCATGATGTTACTTGTGATAATTTTTGTAATAATAATTTACTAATTAACACAAATAAATCAATATTTTGAATATTATCCTAAGTAGTTTGAAAGTTTTCTAAGAGTAGATCTTCCACTGACTAATTCGCGGATTTCTTTCAATCAACTTAGTTCTCTGTTTAATGTGTTAACATTCTAACATTTGTGCTTCTAGCTCAATATGTGCTACCTCATTTTCTGACAGTTGTTTCTTGCACTTCGTTAGCTAACCGTATAAAAAAAAAGATCCGAGATAGTCAATCCCATATATTGTCAATCCAAATAAGAGCAGGATTGACTTGAACTCAGCTGTCTCTATCCCGGAATTCTTGTCACGCTAGAGCTGGTTTTTAGCTTGAAATAGGCTGAATTCAATTACAAACGGGTTTGATTTCAGCTGATTTTCCGACCACGACTTGATCCCTGAAGCAGTAGTCAAATCATTAAGGCCCGATATTGACTTTTGCTCGAAATTCGTGCTTGATTTGATCTTAGAATATGCACTCAATCCGAAAAAGGATTGCTCTAAAAATGTCAGAGATATTCCATTTTTATATCAATTTTTATTTCAGAGACAAGAAGAGAGCCTCTCCGTATCACTCAGACACGGTGTGATGCATAACTTCGGAAAAAACAAGGTTTCCACAAGATCGCGTCTATTTTTTTTCTAACAACCTTTTTAATTGTCAACATATCAAGTTTTTTTGGTCTATTTTATGGATAGATCTTCTCATGCCAGAAATGCTATTAATGATTGGGAATTCCAAGGCATCATAAGTGAAAAAATTGACACTTCGAGGACAACGTCAGGTGATAGAAGCGTTTGCTTTTAGCCTCTTGGTATTGGTGAGAGAATTTTAGCTCTGTTTCTTTCGCCCTTTCGCTTTAACATAGAATATACGGATTTACTTCAATATCGATGCAGGAGTATTTGACTATGAGGTGAGGATTCTAGATTGAAATTGACCCTTTTAGTTTAATACACGCTTTCCAGGATTGTTTAAAGGCTTTCTAGCTTGTATCTAGCCCAAATCAATCTTTTTGAGCTTCATTTTAGCGGGCTTTTTTAAGGTGTCGGTGATTTTCTTATCTTAAAAAGTTAATTACCGGTGATGCAAATTAGTTTGATATAATTTTTCATTCTTCTTGTCCAGTCAGAAACTATTTGCCTTTAATCCGGCATAGATGCAGGGATCTTATGACAAAATTACAACGACTTTTATCATCAGCTCTCACAAGATCCGTTCCTATTGCTGCTCCTGAAAAAAGTCAATTTGGAAGCATCTCCTAGAAAATGCTTGAGTACACCCAGCTGTGATCAGGAGCATAGCTTGCCGTCCTGCCTAACAAAACTGCCTTTACCTTGTCAAAGGCTTTTCGGTTATTAACAACACTAGGCAACAAGATTCAGTATATTGAAGGGTTAGAAATGGTGCATCACCTCTAGATTTTTGGATTTTTGGAGACAAATTTTAACTCTTTTTAAGGTTCTTTTATGAAAAACCTCTTATTATATTCCTTTCTTTCGGGCTTACTTTGATTTAATTCTAAACTAGTATCTCTTAGCTTTGAAATTCATAATATCAAATATTTCTGGGATTTTTTATGGACTATTATATATCATTTTGAGTATTCGGGTTCAAAAGGACATATTCTGTGCAGCCCAAAGGTATGCAATGTATGTAGCGAACATTTTTACAAGGATTTAACACAAATCAATTGCCAACTATACCGATTTTGCATATCATATTGTTGGGCAGTAGACAGTTTAATAGCTTTAAGCATATGTATTAAAAATTGTTTATCTCCGATAAAAAAAATCGCAGAATTGTTTGAGATAATTTCTTTTCAAGCTAAGAAGACATATTTTGTCATAATATAAAAGAAAGTACAATCGAAGATTTAGGTTCCGAATAAAAGGTGTATATTAAGTGTCACAACAGGCATTTAAAACATAATTTAACTTTCATAACCATGAAGTTAGATGTGTTAGACCATTTCTAAAAGCAGATTCGTGTGCGGCTCAAGAAATTCAAGAAAAAGTCCTTGGAGACTGCAGCAAGTAACGAAACAACGAGCGCTGGCTCAAGTAGAAACCATTGCCTACTTATGTGTACCATTTTTGGCAAAGCAAAAAAGTATGCTACGAGTTTGTGGGTTATCCGATTTGATTAATTGTCCTATACATACAAGGATAATCTTTATTTGATGCTTTAATTTCTTCATATGTTCTGCCAAAAAACCTTAAATGTTCTTGTATTTTATGGCCAAAATTGTCTTCATTTTTTTTACACCCAAAAGGAATTTGTCAACCTGGGCCAGCAATTAATCAAAGCCTGTCCCCAGTTTAGAGTAACCAACTGTCATCTCATTTGCATGAACAGTTCAAATAGTTTGTTTAGTCAGAATTCGAAAATCATGTACTCTCCAATAGCCAGCCTTTGCTGCTTTGTGTATGTCCCCTAAGGCCTTAAGGCCTGAAACAAGTTCAATCGTATCTCAACCTAGATGAGCATCACTCAAAATGACACACGTCTACTGTCCATATATATATATACACATATATATATATAGACATCTATATTGCAGTATATACAAACGTACATGCTTGCTGTTCTCTTGTAATCCTAATGAATCCTGCACCTATTTATTTTTCATTGTGGGAAATTGTGCAAATGCCATGACAACATTTCGTTGGGGCCAGCTGCCATGTACCATGCGTGTGTTCAATTGTTTAAATGTGCTGTTACAACAACAGGAACAACAGGAACAACAAAGGGAAAAAACAAGACAGATACATGGTGGAGAGTCTCTGTTTGCGAACATCAGGCTGGAGCTGTCGTCAGTTCGGGATTGGCGGTGCGGGGTGAGCTTTGCCGATTTTGTTGTATTTGTTGCTTTCGCTTGTTACTGTTTTACATGAGGCATTGTCTCTCATCAGTTTAATTAGTTGTCTATGCCCTTACTTTGCTTTTTGGCCAACAAAAATAATAAATGTTTGTATTTTGTTGGTCCAAAATGCAACGAGAAGGTTTGGCTTGGAGTTTGGGAAATTATTCAGTGTGTGAAACCAATTATGAAAGAATTTGATTGGTTTCATGGTATTTTAGTTTTTGATTTTGGAATGCAAAGTTTCAGTTTAAAATCGGGGAAAATTATTAAACATTCGATGGGGATGAATGAAGTTGTATAAAATAAGCGGGTTTGTCCTTCTCCAGCTCTCCAACTTAATATTATATTATGTAAAATTTTAACTGAAGGTATCCATTTGCAAAATTGACAGATCTTCTAAGAATATTTTCTCTGTTGATATAAAAGTTTCAATGAAGCTCTGATACTGGATGGACGAACTTATGGTCGTTGAAGAGGTAAAATCAGCGAGAATCTCGCAATATTGAAAAAACTTAAGCTTATGAAAAAATTTTGAAAAAAATTTTGAAAAACATTCGCAAAATGATAATAATTTTTGTTATACCCTTGCAGATGGTATATTGAAAGTGTCTAGATGTTTGTAACGCTTAGAAGGAAGCATTTCCGACCACATAAAGTATATATATTCTTGATCAGCATAACAAACTGAGTCTATATAGCCGTGTCAGTCTGTTTCTGTGCTATCTCCTTCGTCAGTTTTATAGCAATCGCCACCAAACTTTGCACAAAGTCTTCTGGTACAAATATGCTGCACATTTGTCGGAACCGACCGGATCGGATGACTATACCATATGGCTGCCATAGGTACGATCGGTCGAAACACCAGTTCTAGTGAGAAATCCTTTTTTATTTTTAGTGCAAACGTCTCCAAACTCTGTATTTACTAGTTTTCAATCTTTCTCCACGATTTTGCCAAATTAGGTCAAAATCGGACTTCTATATAGTATAGCTACCATAGAGAAGTAAGGTTAGAAAAATAGTCTTGGTAAGAAAACTTTTATGTTTTCAGTGTAAACCTCTTCAAAATTTGCATATATTTATTATACAAGCTTTCACAAAATTCTTCAAAGATTTGACAAAATCGGATGACTATAGGTTATAGCTGCCATATGGATGATCAGTCAAAAAACTAGTTTTAGTGAGAAAGACTTTTTTGTTTTCAAAGAAAACGCCTGCAAACTTTATATTTCTTAGTTTGCTATGGTTATCCATGATTACACTAAGTTTAGTCGAAATCGGACATCTATATAGTATAGCTGTCATACAAAAGTAGTGTCAGAAAAGTAGTCTTTTTGAGAAAAGCTGGCATGCTTTCAGTGAATATGTCGTTAAAATTAGTTAGAAAACGTGCTGCAAGGGTATACAAACTAAGGATAACTTTTCTCAATTTTTTTTGTCAAATTTTAAAATATTATAAAAATACTAACATATTTTTCAATATTTTCAAAATTATAGACGAGAATATCTCCTGCAGTTTCTTAAGCAAAGTTTGTTGCAATAGATGTGACTGAATAATGTGGTTTGTTATATAATATATTTATCTCCACACAATTGTTTAGCCCACGCTTATTTTGTGTAAAACTTTTCTATGGCTCACAACATCGGAAACAATTTCCTAGTCGGTATAATATTTAGAGATTTTTTTGGTTTGTGTTCAACAAAATAGTTTGAACAAGTTTTGTTGTTTCTGTTGCTGTTCATGAAATTGAAAATGTATTTGTTAAATTTTTGTGTGGAAAAGCGCCACGCCCAGTGCGTTTTACACAAAACCACTCAGCTAATTGCTTTTTCAATACATTTTCAATTGGCAGTTCCTTTTTTTTGATACACTTGCAAAGTGAACATTAACTTTGCCACAAAGTTGGCTGCGTAAAAAATGGCATTTTTATACCGATATCAGGTGACTCTTTTATGTAAAGTGATGAGAATAACTTGGGCTGTTAGATCAAATGGGAAGAAAACTAAATGATTAAGGTCTCTACTCGGTTTTGAGTGAATTCTTTTTGAAATCTTTTAACTTAAAGTCAAGCAGTTTTCAATGGAATTGAAAAACTTTCATTCGAAAATCTATATCAATTAGGATTGGTTCTTTATGAAACGATTCTCTCTCCCAACCTTTTTGAGATACATTTCCAAGGGTAATCAAAAACTGCAACGATATTTTTCCAACAGTTTTCTTCCAATTTCTTTTACGCAGTCAGAGTTTTCAACATATGCCAAAACATATGAATACCATGCAGTTGTCTGGCCATTATTGAAATCAATTAAGTATCTAATGCGTGTGTCTATGCGTTTTTCCTATTTGGCATACACTTGTGCTGCCGGCTGTCAATTTTCCTTTTCTTTTTTTGTTATCTATTCGAACTGTTTGTTGAAGTTCTATTTGCCCAAACAAATGCAAACGTTTGCTGGCCATGCATTTTGTCGGTTTCAAATTGTTTCGCACAAAAATGTCGAGCAAAAATCGAATTGGTAGCCCAACAAGAAATGTGCATTTAATGGGCAGCCTTTCGATGCTGCCTTTTTAACTGCCTCGTTAGAGCAGGCATTTGCGGAGGAACTGAAAACGAAAACGTTTCATAGATTTATCGCTTTTATGCGCTGGAAATCACATTAGCCGCGCGTAAAACCAAAGAAGCGCATAAAAAATGTTCTCTTCTTTTTTTTATTTTCAAAAGGAAATGCATGAGTGCATAACCCTGAACACCAATACAACTACAGGCGGGCGGCAAGTTTACTTCAATACTGGGTGCCATGTTTGGAGTAACAGGAAAAATGTGTGTGAAGATTTGGGTTGTGAGCACATGAAAATTATACATCCACGGAAGGAGTTTTCATATAGGTGAAATCGAAATCGATCCTCAAGATTTTAACGTACTTTAAATTCAACAGACTTAAGATTCGAATTTTGTCTTAGATTTGCTCAATTATATAGCGAATTATAAGACGTTAAGACGACTTTTGGTTAAAATAATGAGCATGTCATAAGACAGCATTCCTTTCGTGGAAATTGCAAATTTATTTGACTGAACATCCCATATTCTCTAAGGGACGTTATCAATATTCTGTCGTGCTTATTGATTAAGGAAATTTAATCGGAAAATACTCTAATTTATGTGTGTCTGTGTTTTCGACTTCATTCATCATGCTTAAATCTTTTGAGAATTCAATTTGCAGGAGGTACATTTTGGTAGTAAAATAAAAACAAACAACAAAAACCCGGAAAATGTATTTGAATTGCTTTAAATGCATTTTTTATCCAATTAAATGAATCAAAGATAAACCAGAATCAATGTATGCTCTGTTCCAAAGAAAGTGTATGCACAGTATGAATGTATGTATGCTGCAGTTATAGCGCTGCTGCTGTACTTCTGCAGTGAACATTCTTTGGCTCATAACTCGTCCACCATTCTGTCAAGTCAATAATTCATTTTGGAAACTAAATAAATATGTTGAAAAAATACGCACCATCTATCTATCTTCCACAATTTAATGAATGGAACGCTAATACCTGCTGGACATATTAAAAACTCAGTATTATTTATCGTTCCGGCGAAGGAATGATGAAAATTGGATTATCGATAGTATTGTTATAGCGAAAACAAACATTTATAGCCTGCTGCAGTGTAAACACCTTAACACAATAAGTAATAAATACAAACTTTAAAAAGGTACAGAGAATGTGATAGTCAAGCTTGACTGATCTTCCCACTTTATTTTTGGAAGCCTTTTTTACCAAAACGAATTCTAAATATGATGGGCTAATTCGGTAGTGGGACTTTACAACTTAACATATGTTGTATGTCCGCTCTAGTGTAAATATTCACTCGCACTGATTTATCTATGGGATTAACAAATGGCTTAAGAATTTATAATGAATTTTTTAAGGCGGCGCAGGCCTTAAACTTAAGATTAATTATATAATAAGTTTTTAAATTTAATTGTTATAAATATAAAATTTTAAATTTTAATATAAAATTTATTCTAAATTGCTGCTATGCATCAAATAAACTTACAATTTGACAGATAGCTCTGTGAAGAAGATAAGAAATCGTCCCTAAGGGAACTAAATGAATCAAAATACACATATCGGTATCGATAAGAAGCCTATCGATATACAATGTCATTGTGTGGTAGCTGTATTAATCGAAAGAAGCGGCCGGCTGTCAACAGCAGGCTGTCTCTCTCTGAAACTCAGTGATGATTGAAGTTAAGAGCAGGACAACACCTTATTCATTTTGATTTGCAACAAGCTTATTCATTCTGTGTGAAGCAGCGCTGCCTTTGAGAGTTCGCCTATACACGCGAGATAACAATCTGCTTGTTCCTACTTTAAATTCTTTATTATGATACCGCATCACTGGAGTTCAACAGGCAGATCATTGAAAATGCATAATTGATCAGGAGAAAGTTTTTCTGCTTTTTAACACATTTCAGAACACCATTCTTTAACTTAAAAGACAGGCCCATGAGACTGCTTATCTTCAATCATCTTTTTTATCAAAATCTTCTTTATATCCTCCCGTATGGCAGTATTTAGGGATTGGTTAAAATTCATCGACATCTAAGTAAGTAAATAAAAACCTGCTCTTTTATATTTCTAAAGTATTAACCACAACTATTGTACCAACCAGTTTTGGGCACCCTTTATGACCAGGCAAGAGTAAACGAGTGCTTAAGGAAAAAAGTCTTTGAAATTATAACAGGCATCAACCCACTCAATTTCCTCCACTCTCTCTCTCCACTGACATTTGTTGAGAAGCGGAGTGAGTGGTAAGGAAAGGGAGAACGAGTTGGCACATGAAATATGAGTTAAGAAAATTGATGACAAACATTTCAACGTTTATTGCATAAAATTACCATAAAATATAGCATGCAAGTATTTTTTTCCACAGCTCGTTATAAAAATTTTCCCAGCGATTTGCCACCCCACTCCGAATCAAGATGTATACATCAAAGCGAGATGGGAGTAGGTGCCTGAGAATAGTAGATGGAGGAGGGATTTTTTTAAACACTCTGCACTTTAATGCCACAGGCCTTTCGTGTCCTGCATACATAGATAAGAACATTTCATATGTAATTAAACTATTCGGAATATTAGCCAAAAATAAAACAATATGCATTGTCTACTCATGGAACACACAATTTATTTGCCAATAAATTGTTTAAATATTAAAGAGATTTGCGGAGAGAATACAATGAACAAATAATAAAATTCAATGCAACAAAGGGAATTAAATTTTGTTTGCATTAAATTCAGATTTTAATTTTTAAATGTGTAAAACGTAATCTAAAGGGTACGTTGTGAATAGAATTGGAGTTGGCCGGGCAATATTAATTAAACATAATCTTTAAGGCGAGTTGGAAACACAAAACAAAAGATGATGGATGTTAATAAAAATCAATTTGAAATGGTCAAACCTAAACCTATGGAAAAAGCGGACTTTAAAAATTGCATAAATTTCCTAAATTCCTAAGCTAAGCTTACCCTGGTTCGGGCAACTAGAAATTACGCTTTTTAGATAGAAATATATACCTCACTGTATTTTCACTCTTTTTCCCTATCCACAATTTCTTCAACCCTTTTGCACAAAAACATGTTTCCCGCCTGGGGAATAATTAAAAAAACCACCAAAGCAGCAGCAGCAGCCTTCGCCTACGTTGTTGCCTTTTGCTGGCCATGTCATATTTATCACTTCCAGCACTTTATACCTCCAGCCACTATAAATTGTTTGGCTCCTGGAAGATGGCATCCTTTTGCCCGTCTCTGGCCAGGGCGAACAGCCGCCACCGGCAACATTATTTGACGTAACCAAAGTAATTTTAATTTTCACTGCAGCACTCAGAAGCGGTGCAGTCGACGGGCGGCACGGCGGTGGGAACAACCAAGTGGCACTACAATACACTCTCTGAGTGAAGAAAGGAAGGTCTGGTTGCTTAAGCATATTGTAAATAGACTGCATAATGAGCTGCGTTTGCTTTTGGCCCCAGACTGTCAGGTGGAAATTAAGGTGGAGACGAGCGGAAAGCACAAAGCTGGAAAAACAGCGGGCGGAAAATGGTTAAATGATATGCATTGAACTACAAAATGAGTGGCTTAAAGATGACTTTGTATGGATTAATTTGTGTGTGAAAGTTGTGTACGGGTTAAGTGAGTGCCAGTTGAAAGTTAAGCGCAAAGATACAGAACAAAAGGAACTATGGGCAAGTAGATCAAATTTGCATAAATGAACTAACAACTCTCAAGGATTGTACTTCAATAATTTGCGAGGTTCGTTTAAAAACAATCATCAAGCCTAATTTTGAAAATTTCTTCAAAACTGTATTAGTCACAAAGTGTAGGCAAGTACCTTAAGTTGTGCCCTAATCCAATCTCCAAAATGTTACAAAATTTTTCGGTAATTTTTATACCCTGTTCCCATTGAAAATGGGAAAAGGGGGATCATGAAGTTGTGCGAATGTATGTAACAGGGAGAAGGAAAATTTTCCGACCCCATAAAGTATATATATTCTTGATCAGCATGAACAGCCGAGTCGATATAGCCATGTCCGTCTGTCAGTCTGTCCGTCTGTCAGTCTGTCCGTCTGTCTGTCTGTATGAACGCGTCGATCTCAGAGACTATAAGAGATAGAGCCACAAATTTTTGCACGAAGGTAGATTTATGCTGTACGCAGATCAAGTTTGTTTCAGATTTGAAAAATTCCACCCCGTCCCCCTTTTATCCCCAAAAAACCTAGACCTCCTTTAGAAATCCTAGACCTAAATAGTCGTCAGATCCACAATTTTCAAGTTAGAGCCTCGTGGTTTAGTATACATCAAGCTAGGCCCAATATCTATCTATTCTGAAAAGTACAATCAGATCGGACAAAAAACACCGGAGTTATAAGCGAAACAGTTGAGCTGATAAGAGCACCCCCCACTTGTTGGTCAGGACTAGAAAAAAGTGTTGCCTACATTTGGGATAATTTTGTTAAATTCAAAAACAATTAAATGAAAACAAATGAACAGGGTATTTTGTGGTCGGGAAACTCGACTGCAGCGCCCTTACTTGTTGGATATTCCGATTTCACATCTTCTACATAGAGCTATCTGTCACATAAACTAACATATAACAGAGTAAAATAAATAAAAAAAAGTAAAATAAAGTAGATGAGAAAACGGGCCTTAGTTGGGACTTGTGTTCGACAAATGACAAATGTTTTTACAAAATTAAGCTGGACCTGAAAGGAATTGATTCTTGATTAAAAACTAATACTAGTCCTAGCACAATTTCATAAAGGGTGTAATACATTGTCTTTATATTATATATCATAAATTCCTTTCCCTTATAACAAATTTTACATGTAAACTCCTCGAATTGAACTTAAATGTCCTGACCTAGCCCGACCTAACCTACAGCTAACATATATTTCACTCCTTTAACAACCATCTCCAGCGACCAACGTTTCACTTGAATTCATTTGGCTTTAACCCACCTTAACACAAAGCCGTCATAAAAAAAAAACAGCCAACAATATTTGCATAAGTTTACTTAACATTTGACATTTGGAGCTCAAATTGAATCTTTTTTTATTTTCCCTTTCTTTTTTGTTTTTTTGTTTTTGCCTCTCAAATTGAAAGGGGAGATAAAAATTCAATTAAGCGCCAACAACACCTTTGTCAACTAATTACATGTCGCAGTCGATGGCCGACGAAAGGCCAAAGCAATTTCCAAGCTTTTAATTGAAAAAAGGAGAAGAAAAAAAAAATAAAACCAAGAACCAGGGTGGATTGAGTGACAAAGGTGTGATTTATTATTTGGATTGCTTTTTGGGTTTTCACTTTTTCGTCTTATTCTTGTTTTCCAATTGTCTGCAAAGTTTGGGTTTTTGTTGCCCAAGCAATTGGCATTTAAATTAAGCAGAAATTTGTTTTCAATGCTTAAAGAAAATTTACAAATGTCTGCATCGTTAGACAAATGAGAAAGGGTTCAAGGGGGAATAGGTAGTCGGGGGAGATTAATTGTCATTGACTGAATGGGGTTCAAATTTGAAACAGATTGAGTTGGAAATATCAATTGATTTTTGGGTCTTAACATAGAATTTGTAATGTGTGAGAAGCAGTGAAGTTTTTTTTTTGGAAATTTATTTATAAAGTTTTGGGGATAATAATTCATCCTTATTTTCAATTAAAATAACAAAGTTATACATCTAATGAATATACTGAGAGAAAATTTAGCTATTTCTCAAAAGAATTTCCAGACTTGGGTACGCAATGCATGTTTCAACACCTTTTTAGGATCTTAATATTATTGATATTATCGTAATGTTTTATTTCTTAGACTAAAACTAAACTATCCCACAAATTTCTAGAGTTTATAAAGCGAGGATATAGCATTTTGAATGCATGTCTTCAAAATGTCCATATGTAACATCGTATGGTATAAGAATTCAATACAAATAACTAGCTAATGATGGATATTTTCATAGCATACTTTTGTGCAGTCGCCACTATAATGATTTCGAAAACATATATTAAAGAGAAAGCTTAGCTAACTTCGTCTGTGCCGAAGTTTTTATACCCTTGCAAGTGCTCGCTTAAATATTTTCAAAAAATGCTCTTTTTCTCATTTTCCGAACGATCGTTCGTATGGGACCTATATGATATTGTCTTCCGATTTGGCCTAAAATTTGTAGAGCTGGGTGAAAGCATGTGAAATAAACAAATCCAAAATTGCAGGATGCTACCATAAAAAACAAAAAAGTTTTTCTAGCTAAGACTATTTTTCAGACCTATCTTTTGTATGGCAGCTATATCATATCGTTGTCCGATTTTAATAAAACTTGATAGAATTATAAAAGAAACAGAAAACCTACGATTACAAAGTTGGGAGACGTTTCCATTGAAAAGAAAAAAGTTTTTCATACTAAAACTAGTTTTCCGACCGATTGTTCCTATGGAAGCTATGAGATATAGTCATCCGATCCGGTCGGTTCCGACATATTAGTAGTGTGCAGCAAAAAGAAGACTCTTTGCAAAATTTCAGCTCGATAGCTTTAAAACAGACAGACGAACAAGCTCAATCGACTCCGCTCGTCACCCTGATCAAGAATATATAATATATAGTTTATGAGGTCGGCAATGAATATTTCTATGTGTTGCAAACTTCTGGTCAAAATTATAATACCCTTTGCAAGGGTATTAAAATGGTATATCTTCGCTTTAAAAAATCGTAGAATTGTTTGGGATAGTTTATTGAAAAGCTCAAAGAGTTAAAATAAGATTATTGGTTCCCCAAAATAGGCAACTTACGCTCAAATTAAAATATTCGAGCGAAAGCACACGATATCATCTAAAATTTCCTACGATCATACAGTTTACTGAAGTTCGTCTAGTTTTATTGCCTTGTTTAATCAATTCAAGGGATGAAACAGTATCTGGTACCTCAATCGTCGAAATTCGTCTACTTGTATTGCCTTGTTTAATCAATTCAAGGGCTAAAACTGTATCTGGTACCTCAATCTGATACATTGCTTCTGCTTCATTTCCTTGGGGAAAGTGTTCTCATTGTCTGCTGCAGAAAAACGATCGAATCGTAGACGATCACCCCACCAGGGAAAGTTTTCGTACAGATAAAACTACCATAAAGAAATGTAGCATTCAATCTCTTTGCAACAATCACCAGTCAGTTAGTAAGTTATTTTTAAAACTTTATGAACATTTTCTAATTTTAGCTTTAAGTAAGTTTTAGTACGCTTGAAATCGATCGATCCAATGGCAGCTACGTGAAATGCTGGTCTGACATTTCAAAAGAAGACTTTGTGCATAATTTCAGTCAGCAACAAAGGACACACTCAATCAATAAATATGTAATACATCGCTTATGTGGTCGTAGATGTAATAAAAACCCTTTTCAATTGTATAAATTTATTAAAGCCTTTTTGCTTGCACTTCACTCCTATCTTTTATTTGATTTTTCGAACTATTCAATCCCAAAGAGACCACTTACATTGTTATATTTAGTACTTGTTGCCCATTTTTCACTCTACAATATTGTCTCACTTAGCCACTCTTATCCTGTTCTCTGGCCTCTCAAAGGATATGTAAGAGAACAATTGACCGACAAAGGTAAACATCAGTGGATAGAAGTGTTTCGAATAGGCGGAGAGCATTAATTCATTGAACAGCTGGCAAAGCTAGCCTGGCCTGGTCTGGCATGGCCTTGGCGCCATCTACTTGGCTTTTGCAAAATTTGAATATGGCTGCAGGATACAATTTAATTAAAAATTCTGTCTGCGACAAGTCCGAGCCAAGCCAACGAGAACAAGCCAACGTCTCAATGACTAAGGCCGTAGGGGCGAAGAGGGGGCGTGGCGTGTCCGGAAGTCGAGCGGAAATGCTTTTGGCTTGCTGCAAAATTCATCAAAGTGTTCGTGTTCGATGTTGATTTCAATTTCGATTCGAGCAAAAAACACTTTTCAATTGTGTAGCTTTGAGGCACATTTCCGTTTCAGTTTTTCCCATTTTTTTTTGTGTGTGTGTGTTGTTTACTTTTTTTTTGGTAATAATATTGCCAAAGATTTATGCAATTTATGCGCACCGGAAGCGCATTAATTAATTTTAGAAGCGTATTGATTAAAAGGGAAGCCAATGGAGGAAATTAAAATGGGTAACTGATCGGGCCGAAGTTGCTCATCAGCAGCCAATTTTGTTTTTTTTTCCTACTTGCTTGATTGTTTGTTAATTTCTTCACAATTTGCAGTGCGGGGAAAAGTGAGCAACGTGTCGAGTGTTAAACAAACTGGGCCATAAAAATAATTAAGCGAAACGTTCGCTTGAAGTGTTTGCAACTACTTTGAGGCCATTTCGAAATTCAACAAAATTGTTTCGCCATGACAGAAAAAATAAAGGTGAAAACCAAATTTTGATCAACTTAGGAAAGGTATTGAGTTATTGACGAATACACCAAGTTGTATGACCCATAATGAATAACAAAATACATTGCTTTCATTAATTTTGCTTAATTCATTTAGAATGCATTAAAAATCTATTCAATTCTATTATGGCTCGAATGAATGTAATTAAAAATTTCCATAATCATTTTGATTGCATTTAAAAATCATAAATTTCTTTGTGTTTTAAATTAGTTAATTCAAATTCGATTGTATCTACTTTTTTTTTTTGTTGTTTTTCTTATTTTGATAAATTGAAGCAGTTTTAATTTAAAAATTAATTATTTTCTAGTGTTTTGGACTTGACAAGTGCAATTAATTGAGTTTTTATACTACATTTTAGACTTCGGTTTGTTCCAAATTAGGGATTAACTTAATTTCTCCCTATTTTTAGCAAAATGTATAAATTCCATAAATTCAAATGCGATTATTTTCGTCATGAATGGCAATTTACCTACAAAATATGGCAATTTGCTTGTCAACAAGCTGCTTAGTAGGCACACATGTAGGCATGGTCACGCCCATCAATTATAACGCACACACACACACGCACACCCACTTGCCACAGTTTTACCAAAAACTTAATTGCTTTCGACTGTGCCTCATTTCCCCCTACCCATCTTTCAAATAGACTTATAAAATAAATACGATAAATTATCATGGTAACCGAAATGAAAGAGGAAAGAAAGCTTGATATTCTTATCAACAGTTTTCCATGCCAACATTTGCAAAGTAAAGCATCTGGAGGTGACTTGGCAAATTGTTGAAGTACAAAAAAAAAAAACAACAACAAACCTAAAAATGATTATGTAAATTCTAAATGAAAGGAACATTTTGTAAATGCAGCTGTCGACCGAATGATGTTCCAATTACTATTTAAATTAATTGTTTGGGTTATTCCAGGACCTGTGTACCCTGCTGCAATGCCATTGAGGGTCACACTTAGAGTGGTGAAGGTGTTACTTGTGGGTATGCATGTGTGTACGTTACACCACTGAATATTACACACAAACTATCTAAAAACGAGTGTGTAAGTTAAAGTCGGCAATGCCCGACTTAGATATACCCGTTACGCGGGGGAAATTGTGCTTCAATTCTCTTTTAAGGCTATTCAACAAGGCGTTGATATAAATGTGAACATTTTAACATTATGCCAGCAAACAGTGCATACGGCGCAGAAAAGTATGCTACATTTTTTAGCCTTAATCATTCTTCCATCTATTATTCGATCTTCATGAAAATTTGACATTTTGTATTCAAGATTTTTGTAGCGCTGAAGGAAGAAGTAGGTCCTTTTTTTTAAAGTTACTGCATCAGAATCATTGTCGTAAACATAGCCACTATAATGGGCTGTTCAGTCTGCGTTCGTATAGTGTGCCCTTGGGCAGTATATCATATTGAGAAAAATGGCAAACCATGTCTAAGATCTTCCTTCAACCTAAATGGTTCACAGAATATAACTGATAATAAACCCAATATTTAAGGGGAATTTCAATTCCAGGGTTCGTAACATAATTTCCCAATGTTTATAAATATTAGGTTCGAGGTTTTTGAAACAATATTGTGTTGTGAGCTTGGTTTATTACATGTCATACCTAATTTTAAAAGAACAGCAATGTACTTGCTGAAAATTATAGATTTTTCTACTTGATACGGATCTATATAAAACATCCTCAAATTTTGATATTGTCACAATACCATTTCGAACAGCTCATGAACATGAAACTTATATTTATATAAGGTTCTCTAGCGAAATAAAAGTTTTGAAAACCTGGATCTTTACAGACCTTAACAGAAAAGTCAAAAAATGTGTTTGCTATTACCTGAGAATGAGGTCGGTAGTATTGAGTAAAAAGCTAGCTTAATAACTTAAGGCTGTTTACATTGATAAAATGGACAAATCTGTAAAATGTGTGGTCTGTTTTCTAACTAAGTCAATAATCGCCCTATTGCTTTTCCGTATCAAAATATAGGTTTATATAGATAGAATTTATATCAGGGTTGCAGGACTGCAAGCTCAAAATTTGTAGGATTTTCGCTTCGCTGGTTCGAACCAAAATTTACCAATGCTTTAGGGTTGGAAAATGTCAAGATCGAGGTTTTTGGGCGATGGTTTTGGTTCGAACATTGATTTAAAAAATAGCAATACATTTATTTAGTTACTAAAAATAACTACATTTTTGAAGTTAACTTAATCTATCTGATTTTGGTATCTTTTTAGACTTTTAATTGAAGTTCCGGGCCGAGTTAACGCCTATCTAGAACAGCTATTAAACATCTCTCATACTTTCGATACGATTCAGTCGAATCGAACTGTTAACAACAACAAACATCGAAAAGCTAGATTGTAGAATTTATAGAGTTTTCACAAACCGAATCGAACAGGTAGACTCGAAACTGGTTTCACACCTTTACCTTGATTTAACGTACTTGTCACAGTTTAAAAAAGTCGGAATTTCGTTAGACGAGTTTAATAATATCCCAACGAAATATTCTCAACGAAAGTGTATGCACAATAAGAACTTTGAAGCTGCAGTTGCAGTTGAAAGCAACACTGCTACTGCGTTGCTGCAGCGAACATTCTTTTGCTCATAACTCAACTTTTGGCGGCTTAATAATTAATTTTGACTACCATTTTTGGTTCGTTAAATGATTTTTAGAGCTTAATAAACCTTGGCTTACTTGTTTTATAAAGCCCCGTTAACTGCTCTCGAATTTGTGAATTTCTGAACATCTATGACTTCATTTCGCACATTTTCGAAATCGAATTCCTAGAAATTGTTTAGATAATTTGAAAATTCTTATATGTATAAATGTCCCAAATATATTAAGGCAGATATTCCACAAGACAAACATCCCGAATATTGTTCTTTCAAAGGTATTCAGTTGCCTACATAAAATATTTCTTTTCATAATTTTGATAAAGTCGCTACCTCAGCTCTTGGGAAAGGGTCTACCCGCTTCGAATATGGTTGACTTTTGTCAACTTTGCTTTCTATTATCTATTTATCTTTCCATAAAAAAAAAATCGGTTTCAATAATAGTGCCTATCATATTATCAACATTTCAGTTGATGTTGTTGATTTTGTTTTCGTTTCATTTTCGCAATGGGCATTGACAGCGTTTCATATCAAGGAATCTCTAGGGGATGGAGTGGGTAGTTTGAGAAATGTCTGCCCAGGTAGTGCAAATCAATTTCCAGCATTTTATACATTTTCCATTTTGCATTTGCCATTCGCCATGGCAGAGGGAGGGTGTTGATGGGGATGATGATGATGATGGGGGTAGGTGGTCCTGCTGCCTGGACCAGGCCAATAAATTCAGCTAAAGCGACGCATCAATAAACCGTTAAATAGCGGTAACAATTTCTTTGGTTTCGTTTTGGCCTTTTGAAGTTTGGCTTTTGGGCGTTTGCGCTGATTTATGTGTCTCTGATGTCTGCGATTTTTCAGGCGCTGGTAATTTGATTTTTGCATATTTCTGTCCTTTTTTTTTGGCCATTTGATTTGTATCTGTGTAATCGAATTTGGTGGGGCAATCTGCACATGCAGTGCGAAAGTTGTCGGACCAACTGCCGGTCGTACGCTTGAGTTGCTTTAACAACTTGGATATTAGTGTGTGTTGTACAGGCCAGTTAGCAAATGCTCGGTACTAAAATTTTGTAATCACGAACAAATATTTTTTAATAAACGGGCTCACAATTTCTTTGTTTTTCTTTGTTTTACTTGTGTTTTACTTTCTCGACTGCTGATAACTTGAGCCGAAGGCGGCAACAATAAAAGCTGTCTACCACCTGACCCAGCAAAAAAAAAAAAAAAGAAAAAAGCTGATCTACTTCTTCTGCTTGTTGGGCTTGGAAAACTTTTTGGGGGCCCAGACATTGTGTTGAGTAATTCTTTTGTAATGCGGAAGGAAGCACGAAACAACAGTGCACAGCGACTTCCGCCAGGAAAGCAAATAGAATAGAAAAAAAGAAGCAAGAACCAACTTTAAGACAAAGCGCATAACTGACCTAAGCTCGCTTCGTTGGATTGGAGAATTGGAAGGTGGTCGGTCGGTCGGTCGGTCTGGTGGGTACGGTGGGTAAAGATAAATTGCTGCAGTGTTTAGTTAATACTTCTGACCGTCTTATGCCTTAGCCTTCATTCTTCGTTGCGTTCAATACAAGGAAGCAAGCAGCGGCAGCTACAGCAGCAGCTGGCTGGACAAGTTTATCTTTTGTTACATTGACTTCCGCTAAAAAGATGCTAAACTAGAAAACATTTTTTGCTTGTCTTGTCTTGCTGCAAAAGGTCCAAAAAGCAAGTACAGGAGGCAAGGCAAACAGGAAAAGTTAAACAGAAATTAAACGCAGCTGGGCTCACGGGGCTAAGAAAGGCACTGGGAGAAATTTTTGAGATAGTTCCTAGTTTAATTTTGGGAAGGGAGGGAGCTTCAGTGGATTGAGGCCCCCCAACAGCTGCCTATGTATTTCTGTAACCAACTTTGTAGCGTGTTGCCCATCAGCTTAACGATTTAACTGGCGAAAAGGTGTCACTCATTTCCATTTCATTTTTAAAAATTTCATAATTTTATTGATGATGATTTGTAATTAATTTCGATCACGGAGAACATAAAATGATTTCAATGACATCTGCACTGTGAAACATTTGGTTGGACGGCTTCAAAAAAAAAAAACAAACAAATTTGTGTTAACCAGAATTTCATCTAGTCCAGCTCCAAATCCTTTTCAAAATAACTTTTCGTGCCCACCTTTGAGGTCTTCATGATGGTCAGTGATTTAACCAAATCATCCATCGTTATCATCAGCTGATCACAATCCTCGAAACTGTGCTCACTGTCATTCACATCGATGACACGATCGCGCATATATTGCCGCATACGATACATGGAGGCGTGTCGACACAACTCTCTCAAATCCGAGCCAGAAAATCCATTCGTTATTCGTGCCAAATCATGTAGATTCACCGAGACATGCAGCTGCTCCTTATGCAGTATCAATTGTAGTATAGATTGCCGTTGCATTTCCAATGGAAGTCCAATGTGAAATTTTGCTGGCATGCGTCTGAGAATGGCTTTATCCAAATCCTGCGGACGATTGGTGGCACCCAGCACCACCACACAACTGTTGACATTACTAATCAGCCCATCCCATTGTAACATAAACTGGGTTTTCATCATAGCCGTGGCTTCGTGATCCAATGAGCCGCGAGCACGCAGAAATGATTCAATTTCATCAATAAATATAATACAAGGCTGCAGCTTCTGGGCCAGGGTAAACACGGCGGTGGCCAGCTTTTGACTCTCGCCATACCATTTGTCTGTCAGAACGCCCACATCCAAATTGATGAACCTCATGTCCGCCTCCTTGGCTATGGCCTTGGCAATCAGTGTCTTGCCACAACCGGGTGGACCATGCAGTAGCACACCCTTGGGGGCACGCCACAATTTGGAACGACTGAAGATCTCACGATGTCGCACCGGCATCACCACAGTCTCTCTCAGCTCCTGTATCACACAATCCAGACCAGCTATGTCGGACCAACTGACATCAATATCCTCGGGCGTCACCAGATGTGAGGCTATCATCACTTCGTGTTCACTGAAGTCCGATGTCTTGAATTTCTTACGCGATCCGGTTAGGGCATTCAGCTTTTTTAGTTGCTCTTCGGCCAATTGTTTGGCCTTCTTGCGGGCCTTGTTATTCGGATCGATGGAGCCGATCATCCACTTGGCGCTGTAATACGTGATGGCCGTCACAATGCAGACTCGCATAACAAAGGCCACTACCTGGCCACGTGTTACTTCGGAGGATTCCATTAAAACCACATCAATTTGTAAGAATAAAACAAAATGATATCAAAAGATTGAATTGAAATGGAAAATTGTACGTGCTGACAATTAATTGACAGAATTCTCAGGGAAAGGCATTTTTTCGTATCGTTTGAACTAGAAGGGAGTATAGGGACCATTTCAAGCACTTTTTCTAGAAACTCTTCAGAGTACCGTATCCTGTTTCCTTATATTTTGTTTAATAATTGTTTACAAAACACAAATTGCCAAGACTTGCATATAGTTATTGAAAGAAACCTATCGATATACAGTTGCAGCTGTAGGTAGCAGTATCAATTGAAAGATGAGAGAAAATGTACAATTGATCGGGGAAGCTAATTCTTCTGCTGAACGCGGCCACTTTTCTTGTGTTTTTATGCTCTGTAACTTAGGTATTATAAGTTTGTGCAAAAGTATGTAACATCAAGAAGGAAACATCTCCGACCCTATAAAGTATATATATTCTTGATCAGCATCAACAGCTGAGTCATGTCCGTCTGTCTGTCCGTATGAACGCACAGGTCTCAGAGCTGGTAAGAGATAGAGGTTTGCCATGTATGGGACATATGCTTTTTATGTCTGCAGGCATATTAAGTTTATTTTCAATTTTGGCCATGCCCCCTGCCGCCCCCGCAATTTAGAAAAAACGTCAAAACGTCACTTTCCTGCTGGACATATTTATTAATAAAGATAACTTTTCGATCAGCGAAAGGAATGGTGAAGATCGGACGAACGGTTGTCGAGTTAAAAGACTGTTCGCTGCTGCAGCGCAGTAGCAGCGCTGCTTTCAGCTGCTACTGCAGCATCAAAATTTATGCTGAGCGTTGGCACAGTGTATGCTATAGTCCGACTTTCATTCTTATATCCTTGCAAAGGGTATTATAATTTTGCCCAGAAGTTTGCAACGCATAGAAATATTCATTTCCGACTCGAAAAACTATATATATATATTCTTGATCAGGGTGACGAGCTGAGTCGATTGAGCTTTGTCCGTCCGTCTGTCTGTCAGTTTCTAAGCGAACTAGTCTCTCAGTTGTACAGCTATCGAGCTGAAATTTTGCACAGAGTTTTCGTTTTGCTGCACACTGCCATTATGTCGGAACCGACCAGATCGGATGACTATATCTCATAGCTTCCATAGGAACAATCGGTGGGAAAACTAGTTTTAGTTTGAAAAACTTTTTTCTTTTCAATGGAAACGTTTCCAAACTTTGCATTTATAAGTTTTCTATGTTTTTTTATAATTCTACCAAGTTTTATTAAAATCTGACAATTATATGGTATAGTTGCCTTACAAAAGATGGGTCTGAAAAACAGTCTTAGTTAGAAAAACTTTTGTTGTTTTTAATGGTAGCATCCTGCAATTTTGTATTTAATTGTTTCACATGCTTTCACATATTTTTACAAATTTATGACCCAATCGGATGACTATATCATATAGCTTCCATACGAACGATCGGTCGGAAAATGGGAAAAAAGGGATTTTTTTGAAAATATTTAAGCGAGCACTTGCAGGGGTATTAAAACTTCGGCACAGACAAAGTTAGCTTAGCTTTCTCGTTTTTCTGCTACTTCGATGTTGCTCCCAGCAGGCGCCAGCAGTACTTCTCACAGTGCACTTAAACAAAGCTTTGATGCTGCTGGTCTTTATTTCCACTCCTGCACTCCTCCTCATTCCCTAACCGTTCCGCTGTCCACGGCCTCAACTCTGCAGCCAATATTTTTCACATTTCATGGCATGCATGAAGTGTTTTTGCGTTCATGAAGAGCGGCACAGAAAACAAGAAAAAAAAAAAAATAGAGACGAGAAGCGTGGCGGAGGCAGCAGCAGAAAAAAAAATGAAATCAAAATAACAACAGCTACGACAACAACAAAAAATCTTTTATGTAAAATTGAATATTCATAAGTTGTGCCACAGCAGCAGCAGGAGGAGCAGGAGCAGGAGCAGGAGCAGGAGCAGGAGGAGCAGTGAACAGCAGTAGCAGGAACAGGAGCCTAACTGCAGGCCTCTGCACACTGCCAGTTGATTGTTTTTCTGTGTAGTTTTGTTTGGCTGAGTGAACCTGCAGACGCTTCCACACACACACACACACACACACAGTCACACTCACTGATAATACACAAACACATGCAAAAGTTGCCGTTGTTTGCTATTTTGTCATGCAAATTGTATTTATTGCGGCGAAAAAGCAACAACTACTGGTGGAGCCTTCAGAGCGAGAGAGACAGCGCCACGTTGTCGTAATTGTTTGCTATTTGTCATTGTGTGTCTGTGTGTGTGTGGGTGTGTGTGTGCGTGTGCTCCATTGTAAACAAGAAAATTGACTGCCAGCGGCATTTGGGAGCACGTCCAACGCTTCTCTTGCATTTCTATGCAATTGCAGCCAAGAAATATCAAATTATTATATATTTCAAAATAAAAATAAAAACTATTATTCATAAAACTATGCGTCAAATATGTCACAAATTCCACTCCAAAACTCTCCAGTTCTTCTTCCTCTCCTTTCATTACCACAAAAGTCATGCCACACTCAATTTCATCCCCTGGCTTAACATAACAAAAGATTCTTATTGAAGTAAATGTCCTACCATTATCCTTTTCCCGGTCGTCTTTTCGCCTAATTTATTTGTCTAATTTGATTTGCACAACCACAAAATTTACGATTGCATTGTGGCCACTTTTGGGTTTATATCGCAGCCATAAAATCCACTCTCCAGTTGCCAGCTAAGAGTCATAATTGTGCCTGGATGAATTTTACGAGCAAATGGCTTCCCACCGCCCACTCGGCTTGCACTTGCCACAAGCAAGCAAGCAATTTACATATGCAAGCATTCGGTGTCATAGCCATATAAAGGCATTCAGTCAATAAATTTTAATGCAGCTCACGCAAAAGAAATCCTTTTTGGCAGTCTAATTCCAAACTTGGCTATTAACATAATCTCACTCTCGACGAGGCCAAGACAAATCCATCAAAGTTTTTGATGAACCCAATGAGTGTGCTGCTGCTGCTACTGCTGCTGCTGCTGATGATGATGATGGTGATGAGAATGAGAATGATGGGGGGCAGGGCAACGTGTGGCAAATAAAACTGACAATCGTAAAACGAGGCACGAATCTTGCTTAGAACTGGAATTTATGTTGTCATTTTGGTAGCTCTCCTGATGGGGGTTTTAAAGTTTAGAAACTTCTCACTGAACTTTTTGGGCCTCACATAATTAACGTCCTTTTGCGCACGCACAGCCACACACATTTGCTGACAATTATCTCAACTAGTTTGTAAGTGGCTTGTGCAAAAATTTATTGAATTATTAATTAACTGCAATTGCATCATAAAAATTGAATATTATTTCTGTCATCAAGTGGCCAGAGTTGTGCATCATTAAATTATTTTAATTGCATTCATAATTTAATTGATTTTAATGTGGGCTACCACCACCACCGCCACCACCGCCTCCCTCACCTTGCCCACGCGCTGAGAGTGCGTTGGCTTAGAATAATTGATGACATTTGACAGTTTTTTTAATTGTAAATGGCGGTGGCCACTTTTATATTTCAAACTAATTTTATTATTTAACATTAATCATGCGCCGCCTGTTAATCAATATTAATGGCCCCGGCCGATGGCCAATTTTAGCCATAAAATTGCAACAACATTTGCATTAAAATGCGCTGATTTATGATGGCAGCGAAAAGAGTGTAAAAAAATAATGGCGAAAACCAACAAGTTCATTCAACGAGAGGCGCATACAAAAAATTACAATGCAAAAAAAAAAAATTGTATAAATAGCAATTAATTATTTAGTAATAAAGCAATTTTGTAGAATTGGGCACAACGAATTGGAAATGCTCTATTATAGCAAGATTTCAATTGGAGTCAGAAGTGACTAAAGCCAGGGTGTAACGAAAGTTGAACTATAGTTTTAAATTTCTTTAACTACATTTAAAAGAGTTAAAGAGGGAGCCAAAATACTCTGAGCTGAGAGCTCCTGCTAAGAGTCACAACTAGAGAGCCGAGAGCCTTCAACTGCACATTTTACTCTTAAGTTAAGAATTTTGTAAAAATTTAGTTTGACAAAAACCAATAAAATTCGAAGAGCCTCACTTTAATAGAGCATATATTTGTATATTTGGTGTGGCTTACCTCAGAGTAAACATTTACCGAAATATTTAAAGCTGACTACAGCGGAGATTCTTTGGGCAGCAAAAACCTAATGCTCTCTTTATCCAGGTGGATTCAATTCGAGAGAAAAATTTACTGCGTGATCTATAGTGACAACCACAGACCTGCTTTTCACTTCTTGAAAAACTTGAACTCGAACTTTAATCGTTTTCAAGCAATTCGAGTCGAAAACCAACAACCCTAAGTTAAATATTACACAACTTATTCACTAATGTGTTGCTTCTTAGCTTTGTCCTTTTGAGAATCATTCTTAAAGCTTTGGAATGGAGGAGCTAACAACGATAATATTTGGCTTTGGGGTTATATTAGTAATTCTGTATGTAAATTTAAAATTTTTTAATAATATGATAGAAGAGGTTAATAGAAAATGGTACGGCTTATGGTAAATAAGTACTAGGGATTCCGATTGACAGGCTTCGGATTGAAAGCGCTTGGCAACCCTGATGTAAAATGCATATATCACAAGAAAGAAAGTCGGTCAAGCCCGACTATAACATACTCTGTGCCAAGGAAATTATACGCTCAGCATAAATTTTGATGCCGCAGTAGCAGCTGAAAGCAGCGCGCCAGCAGCGAACAGTGTTTTGATCATAGCTCGAAAACCGTTCATCTGATCTTCTTTATTTCTTTGGCGAATCGATAAGTTATCCTCATTACTTAATATGTCTAGAAGGAACAAGCCATCTATCTTTAAAACTGTGGGAGATATGACGTTTTTTGCAAATTTCGGGGGCGGGAGGGGGCATGGTCAAAATTGAAAATAAACTTGATCTGCCTGCAGACATAAGAAATATATGTCCCATACAAGTCAAACCTCTATCTCTTACCATCTCTGAGATCTGTGCGTTTATACGGACAGACAGACGGACATGGCTATATCGACTCGGCTGTTGATGCTGATGAAGAATATATATGCTTTATAGGGTCGGAGATGCTTCCTTCTGGATGTTACATACTTTTGCACAAACTTATAATACTCTATGTATCTACGGTTTTGAACCGAACCGGTTCGAACTCAGAACTCCGACTTTGATTTTACTATGAACCGAACCTCTTTAGAAATTAAAGCTGAACCTGAACCAGTTCCGAACCCAAAATTTCGATTCGATTCAACAAAACTGACACAAAAATTTGTCCTTCTGTCCACCGACTTCATGTTGTTTGGTGCGACTGACTTCTAAAATGGGCAGGAGGGTGGAAAAAAAAAACCATAACCTACCCATAACAGTCTCTGTTTTTAAAGCTCCTCGACTCTAAAACTTCTTGAATAAAGAGTCTAACAATATTAAAAAAATTATTAATGTTGTATAAAGCATGGAGTGAATCAAGGTTCGAACCAAAACCTTCTTCCAAAAACCTCGAACCTTAAAATTCCGAACCTTAACCATTCGTTAATCTGTGTACCGGAGGGAGATCCGAATATTTTTTTGGTATGCAGCTCTGATAAAAACTTTTATTATATTTAGGAAAATCGGGATAAACGACTAAGCACAAAATATTTGCACCTTAGATAGAAAAATCAAGTTCTGTTTCATCAAGTCACACAGAATTGTTTTTTTCAGCCTTAGAAACTGTTTGCCAGAAGTGTTAAGTTGGCTTAATGGTAGATGATTTGACATTATTTGACTGACATTTTTTGAGGAGCATTTAAAGGAGTTCCTAAAGCAAGCTTCAAAAGCTTTAAAAAGCAAATATCAGTTAAGTAAGAAGGTGGACTAAGTAGTTTTAAAATGAAAATGAGTTGTGAGACATCAGAACTACTTCAAAACATTCAAGTCACCTTAAGTTTTTGCCTCAATATTAATAAAAATCTTCGACTGTTATGAAGGCGACTCTATTCCAAGCCCATTTCAAAGTGTATTTTCGTATTTTAATTGCTTACATTTTGGTGGCCATTTGTTGCATTTGGTGCCCATCGTAGCTGCAGTCTCATCATCCAGTCTCTGGTCCTGGTCATTAAATGCATCTGCGAGCACCGAAAAAAAAACCAAAAATAGGAAAAAACAAAAATGACAAAAAATGAACTGCAAAGCTCGTCGTGGAGTTGAAGGGACACTGAATACCATCACGTGGGGTGGTTGGTCGGTCAGAAGTGGCAAGTGAGGAAGTGAAGCAGCTGGATGCTTTGGTCTGTGCCCTGACCATTTCTATTTCCTTTGGCCATTTCTAAAATTTGCATATTTCATGCCACAATGTATAAAATTCATATTTATAAATCTTTTAACTGCACAAAACACAAAAAGCGGGACACATCAAAAAGCACCAACGCACACACACAGAGCGGGTGGCAGAGAGAGAGAGTGAGAAGAGGGAAGTGAAAAATGTGCAAATAGGAAATGAAAATGCTAACAAAAAATGTTGAAGAAGAAGAAGAAAGAAAAAATATACTGTCCAGGCAGGCATTCCCATTCACACTTGCCGCCTGAAAAGGAGACATAAAAATGTGTTGCAAGTCGGAGCAGGCGGAATGAATGAATGCGAATGTGAATGAATATGACTTGGCGGCAGCACACAATAAAAATTGCGCACGGCACGGCACTGTGATTTTTCATTCTCTGTGGCTCACGACGTGCAGCAACCTCCAGAAACTCACCCCGATCACCGATTTGCCGACTCCGTGTCCGGGGGCAGCAAGTGCTGTGACAGCGCACGGGCGAAAGCGGCAAAGCGTGCCGCATGCAACAGCAAAGTGCCCCCCCCCCCCCCCCCCAACTCTCTAGACGGACCACGGTCAGCTGCATTTATTAAAAAGAAAAAAAAAAAACGAAAAATTTTTGCTTAGCTTTTAAGCTAAACTCACACAACTTTGTATTTAGTTTGTTTTTGGGCTCATGAATAATAAATAAGTTTTTGGTCACTTCGTCTTTTTTTTTTTTTGGGTTTATTCTCACATAAATGGTTAAAGGGAGATTCAAATGGAATGGCAGAGACTGGGAAACACTCTTTAACTAGCAGCTCTGTGGTGCTAAAACCAAATATTTCAATTTTGGATTGGGTTTCATTTTTCAAATTGAAGAGCATTTTTTTATGTTTGAAATTAAATCAAATTTGGCTCTGCTGAGAGGCAGTGAGTGCCATTAAATTCTTAACCAATAACATTTTTCTTTGAAAAAAATGAATATAAAATAGGTTAAAAGTTCACCCCCTTGCAGTTGACATATGAATCCCGGCTACCGGTACCAACCTAGCTTCTCTACATTAACTTTACAACATAGCTAATAAGCCCGTGGGTTCATTTTAGTGAATTTTACCAAATTATGCTGTTCATTTTATATGCATTTGAAATTCAAAACATTTTTATTACTAGGCATAGGCAGAGAGTCGCTGCATAAAATTTGTAGCATACTTTGCAGCGCACGCCACTTTTTATTTGCCTTCTGAGTGTGGGCAAAAGTGTAAGCAGACGAACGGAGCGCCGAGTCTGGCATTTTAATTTTCGCCTGGCACGCGTTGCCAGTTGCCTGTGTGTGACTTTTGAAATTAGCCTGACACACACACACACACACACACACACGCACACAAATTACGTGCATCTATGTTTAAGGCGTTGACGTTGCACTTTTGCGCTCAGGAAGTTTTCCCCAAGTCGAAGTTAGTCAGATGCTTAAAAAAGAGCAAAGAAAGCTGCCTTGTCATCAACGCCGCTTGGCAGGCTATGACTATCTCTTGCCTGTCGTTGGCTTCCTAATTAGCGTAGACTTGATGCAACTTGCTGCCACTGACGTCGACGCTTCGTTAAATGCGCATGTGACATTGTGTACATGAAACAATTATGCAACATTTACGCGTAACTCATAAAAATTTCTGAGTGTGCATGCATGAGACGCTGAGTGCAACGCGCACAAGGAAGGAAGTATTCAAAAATACAACAAAAAAAAAAAAACAAAAAATTAAAAACAAATTTGTGAACAAGACACTGTTAATGAGCGCTGAATGGATACTGAAAGGAAAGGCATGGCAAATTAATTGAAAGCGTGCGGAAATGTGAAACTAAATCAGCATTGATCAAGCTCAAGTCAAGGATTAATTGTTGTTTAAATTGAGATGCTTTCTTTTGATCTACTAAAAACTATATTATTTAAATATTTGCTTCTACTAGACACAGTTGAAGCAAATACAATAAATAAAAAAGGGATGCTAAAATGGAGAAGGAAAAAAATGAGAACAATATAAGTAGAACGAGTTCCGATCCCTTTATCTCAAATTTATTTTGAGAGATCTCAGCTGAAGTGATCATAACAAAGTTCCAAATGTTAATGAATGCTTTGTGACGGCAATCTTACATAAAATAACTGACCTAAAGCCTTCCTCGAAAATGTTACCACTGAGTAGAGTACAGATCTTATTGTTATCCTTGCACAAAATGCGAAATACACAATTGGAGGAATAGACAATTTAGGGGAATTTAGAGATTCTAAATTATTTGGCGTCCCGAAAAGATTGTAGGATCCGGAGTAGACCAGATCAGCTCTAATTGCCTTCCAAATAATGCTTTTTTGTTCACCGATAAATTACTTATTTTGTTACATTTTTGCTTTAAATTAAATTAATTTGCTTTAAATTTAAGATTTTTATTTTAAGCCAATGAAAATAGTCTTATACTATAATTTCATGGTTTCGAAAAATCGAAAAATCAAAGCTAAAATGCCTAAATAATGGAAAACAAAATTATAAACAGAGGAATGTTGACTTCGGCTCGTCCGAAGTTTGTATATCCTTGCAGCACGAGTTTCTAACTAATTTGAAGGACATTTCCACTGAAAACAAACAAGTTTTTCTTACTAAGACTACTTTTCTGACTCTACTTTTCCATGACAGCCATACTATATAGATGTCCGATTTCGACCAAACTTAGTGGAATCATGGGAAAGCATGACAAACTAAGAAATACCAAGTTTGGATGCGTTTTCTTTGAAAACAAAAAAGTTTTTCTCACTAAAACTTGTTTCTCGACCGATCATCCCTATGGCAGCTATAGCTTATAGTTACCCGATTTTGACAAAACTTTAAAGAATTGTATGAAAGCTTATAAAATAATTCTATGCCAATTTTAAAGAGGCTAACATTGAAAACAAAAAAGTTTTTCTCACTAAGACTATTTTTCTAACCTTACTCTTCTATGGCAGCTATACTATATAGATGTCCGATTTCTAACAAACTAGGCAGAATCATGGACAAGCATAGAAAACTAGTAGATACGGAGTTTGGAGACGTTTTCATTGAAAACAAAAAAGGTTTTCTCTCTAGAATTAGTTTTTTGACTGATTTTTCCTATGGCAGCTATTTATTATAGTCATCCGATCCGGCCGGTTCCTAAAAAATGTGCAGCGTATTTGTATCAGAAGAATTCGTGGAAAATTTGATTGCGTTGGATTTAAAGCTGACAGAGGAGATAGCATAGAAACAGACGGACATGGCTAAATCAACTCAACAACTCGGAAATGCTTCCTTAAATGCATTTCAAACATCTAGACAATTTTAATATACCCTCTGGAAGGGTATAACAAGCCCAAATCTTCAAATATACGATGAAATTTTTTGACTTTTCATCAATGTTTTTATAAAAAGCTATATACCTATTTTCATCTAGCTAGAAATTGATTTAAGACCAATGTTTTTTTGGGGAAATTTTCTTGCAAAATTTCTTGCTACTTTTCCCAGAGAGAGAGAGAGATTGGGAGCAACTAAACTAATGAAAGGCAGATCAAATGTTGATCCAATTGTTGCCTTACCGTCAAACAAGTATCAACATATCGGAATAAAGACAATTGTATAAATTCAGCAAGCACCCAACGGCTTTTATTATATATACAGACCATTCGAGCTCACCATTAAACATCTTTACATGATTGACAGTTACACTTTATCTACCATATATAAGCTTAATAAGCATTACTGGTACTTTGAAATGATTTCCATATATTAATTATGTCACAGACTTTATCCATAAATTCCCACTCAGTTTTCCGCACAACACAATCCAAACAGCTGCCTCCCAGTATCGAATATCCTTGAATGGGTATGGTTTTGCTTGTTTTTTTTTTGTAGGTTTGTATGTATGTAGGTATGTGGTATATGCATGTAATCGTGTATATGTAGTTACATAAAAGCAACTTTCTGCTGCTGTGCACGTAATTAGTTAACAAGTTGCATAAGCACTTCAAACTTAAGCCGTTTAAGTAGCCATAGAGCCAGGCAGTCCTCGCTCGTTCTCTCGTTCTGTCGTTCTCTCTGAGCCACTCAGTCGGCTTTGGCCACTTGTAGTTGTTGTTGTTGTTATATTGTATGACAAGGACATTTTATGCAGCTAATGATGTATTCATTTGCCATGTGCTCGCCTCCCTGCCAGTGTGCCAGTGTGCGTGTGTGTGTGTGTGTGTGTCTTTTCAGCTTTCAATTGGCAGCAAATGAAGCTTCTCCTTGTGGGCCTGTCAGAGCATGCTGGGACTTAGTGCACTGGAAATGTGTATTCTTCTATGAGCAAATAATGCGATTTGCCTAATGAGCTTCACAAGTAACAGAATGTGGGCAACTCGGTCAGGGAGACAGTTGCAGAGGTAGAGAGAGAGAGTGTGTGAGTGAGTCAACCTTGAACTACAAGATTTTAATTCGGTTAATTTTAACAACGTCTCCATTTCGTCGCTGCTCGCTCCGTCTCACTCCCCAGAGCACTATAAATAACCCTTTCGATAACAAACATTGCGATGTGTTGATAATAAAAGGGTTGATTTATTTCTATGCTATGTTGTGATTTATGGCCTTTAATGGCCGCTGATGCCGCCGCACAGCTACCGAAACGAAAACGAGCGAAAGGACGAAGGATGACTTTCGACAATGTGATTTAACATTTAACATTGGACAGATGCAAAAGGGAAACGGAATTAAAAATTTGGTAGAGAGGTGAGACGCACATGCGATGCTCTTCAAATTGAATGTAAATTAATGAATATCTTTTTGATATCATTGAATAATTGTAATCCCATTCTTGGTTTAAGCTTTTAGGCTGACGCTGAAAGCTTCAAGCTTATTTTATCAAAAGCATTTCGAGTTTTAAAATCAAAAGGGAAGCGTATTTTCTTCTAAAAAGAACTTTGAAGTTTGTAAAATTAGAGTATCCTGTGGCCTGGACCAAAATCTGCAAGAAATATCAGCTAGATCTTCATTTACATAGCAACTGAATACCATCAGCACCAGCACAAACAAAGGGAAAAGCGGACAATAAAAAAAAATAAAAAAAAACGGAACTAGAACATAATGCGGCAGCCGTGAAATTTATGCTTCATACCGCATAAATTGGGCCAGACACTTTCGAGGGGCGTTCAGCTGCGGCGTGGACCAAAGAAACAACTTGGTTTTTATTATTTTTTTGCAGCTTATTTTGTTTGAGCAATTAAAATGCCTGGATGGACCATCCCGTCCCGCCCACCTGACCACCAGCGACAGCACATTAACTACAAATTACATTCACATTAGTGTTTCGGCATTTTTCGGGCCTCCTCCGCTTTTCGCTTTTCTTTCTACTGTTCTTCCATTCTTTTTTTTATTTTTTTTTGTTTAAACCAAACACCTAATAAATCAAAGCGGACTCCTGAGAGACCCCCAAGAGTATGCTTGTTAAATGCTCGTAATAAATTAGCTGCCGCCTCATAGACCGCATCATCATCCACACCCGCCTGCCCGACTTGATTATTGGCTTAGCTCATGGTCTGGGCATTTTACAATGGCTGAAGCGTCATTTGGACCCACCCACCCGCCTCACCCACTTCGGGCAATGAATCGAACTCAATCGAAGGCAGCAGCCAGCCAGTCCAGACTCATTCATTTTGCCAAGTCGTCGTGAATTTGCTTGCAGTTTTCCATTTTCCCTTCGGTTTTATATATATATTTTTTTTTTTCTGTTCGTTTACTTTTAATGAAGTCAGCGCAAAAATTTGTGCTGTGTGGGCAGAGTTTTTCCTTTCTTGGTATTCGATTTTATGCAATTCATTTTTAATTTCGCTCTGTTTGAACTTTACGCTGCTAATTCGGCAATACCCGAGACATGGAGGGGAGGGGGGGCATTGAAGCAGCAAATGAGCAAAGCATTTCTGAGGTGTTCACATTGTGTTTTAAGAAACTAAAGAGATATTAATAATATTGCTTTAAAATTAAACAAAAATGTAGTTTAAAATATAGAAAGATGATCCGAAAGAGGTGTATTACCACGGGGGAATCTTGTTTTAAATCGCATAAGCCTAAGTATGCTCATGGGTAGTCTTGGAAAGGCTTAACAGCTGACACTAGCTTCTAAAGGATGATTTTCGAAGAGCTATAGGAAAGCTTTTCAAAAAAAAACACATAAAATTCAGAAAAATGCATGAAATCTTTATTTGAATCGATAGTACGGTCCATATAATTTAATGTTTGAAGATTATTTCATGCAAATGTTGACCGTGAATGCGCCTCAAATGGTCAATCCGCTTAGTGCAATTTTGGCATACTCTTTCCAACATTTCGGCCGGTATCTCACGAATAAATGCTTCAATGTTCTCTGCCAAAGCGTCAATTGAAGCGGTCTTGTCTGTATAGACATGAGCTTTAACATAGGCCCACAAATAATAGTCTAAAGGCGTTAAATCGCACGATCTAGGCGGCCAATTGACCGGTCCCGAACGTGAAATAAAATGTTTGCGCGTGCTGTGTGGCATGTGGCGCCGACTTCTTGAAACCACATGTCCTGCAAGTCAGGCACTTGCATTTTGGGTAAAAAAAATATTGGATATCATCTCACGGTGGCGCTCACCATTCACAGTTACGTAACGATTCGCATCATTTTTGAAGAAGTACGGTCCAATGATGCCATCAGCCCATAAACCGCACCAAACTGTGACTTTTTCTGGATGCTTTGGTAGCTCTTGCAATGCTTTTGGCTGATATTCACTACAAAATCGAGAATTCTGCTTATTTACGTACCCATTGAGCCAAAAATGAGCTTCGTCGCTGAACACAACTTGAACTTTCTTATCAGAGCACGCATTTTGATAATAAAATTCAATAATTTGCAAGCGTTGTTCGTTTGTAAGACGATTCATGGTTAAATTATAGACCAAACTGAAGATGTTTGACAGTGAAACAAAACACGAAACGTGTCAGTGTTGCCAAAAAGATAATAGCTAAAAAATCACCCTTTACATTGCTGAAACAAAATGTTACTTAGAAATGAAATTTCCAAATTTCGTAGAGTTTTCAAATTTTCTTCTTAAGGGTATCTAATGCTGCTTTTCCAACAAATCTGAATATGAAAGTCAACGGCCAGTGAAGTGAGAATTTAAAATTTTGATAAAGAAGCACCCTTTGACCTCAAAATCATTCATCTTTCGGCTCATTTACCAAAACTAAATTCACACATATCAACACCCAATCTCAGCTGCTCGTACGTACTTCAACCCAAAATGCTTTCCGACTCCATAACGCATATAAACGCTGATGAGGATGAGAATATGATTGAGCTTAATGCCTGTCCACATTGTACTCAAGTGGACTATCCGGCCATTCATTTGCCCACCTATGCCAAGCGTTATGCAGACATACCACGTTTGATACGCTTAAAGTTCATAGCCCAAGTGTGTCCCAAATTGAGAGTACCTGCCCTGGAGCTGGCCATAGATCATGTGAAGACCACCTATAATGTGAAACTCTACGATGAGCTCTATCAGACTCTATGTGCTGAGGTGGAAAAGGGTATGGAAATGGAACAATTGGAAGAAGAGGCAACGGCCAGCTCGAGTTCAAGTTCCAGAGCTCGCAAATCCAAACCGGGCAAAACCACCTTGCCCTATGATGCCTACTGGGTGGAGGATAATACCATGGAGGCCACCCTGCTGCTGCAGGAACTCGATGCCGAGTTGAATTTCAAGAAATCCAATTCGGGTAGCGCCTATGTGCGTCGCATTCTGGAGGAGATTGGAGATTATCATGTCAAGAGTGGCAATCTGCAGATGGCTGTGAAATTTTATGCTCGCGCCAGGCCCTACTGCACCAGCTGTGAGAATGTCATCAATATGTTTCGCAATCTGATAAGAGTTTCCATTTATATGGCCAATTGGTGGCATGTGCTCACCTACATCGATGAGGCAAAGCAATATGCATTTGGCTTTGAGAATCTTTCACACGAGGTGCCCCATCGCCTGAACTGTGCGGCTGGTTTGGCCAATATGGGTCTGAAAATTTACAAGACGGCGGCACATTGCTTTCTGTTGACCCCATTCGAGCGTTATGATTATGACAAGATTGTGGCACCCGAAGATGTGAGCTATTATGCGGGATTATGTGCACTGGCCACCTTAGATTTGGACATGTTGCAGCTGGGTGCCATTAATGCGGAGGCGTTTAAGCCCTTCTTTGAGTTATCGCCCAAGATGTGGAATATATTGGCCAAGTTCTTTGAAGGCGAATATGATCACTGTATGGTGCTGCTGCATGAGATTGAGGATCATATAAGATTGGATGTGTATTTGGCACCACATGTGGACTCGCTGTATGCTATGATAGCAGCCAGGATGAATAAGCGACGTTCGAGCATCACAGGAGCACAGAGAACGGCAATTGCCATGCGAAAGAAGTGAAACCGAGTTGATTTGATTGATGCTCACATATTTTTTTTTTTTTTTTGTAGAAACACACAGACATTCCTTTGGACCATCAATAAAAGTAAAGAGTTTTTAAGGATTTAGTTTTTGTAGATTATTCTTGAAGACCTGTACTAATTTGCCATCCTATTTTGATATTCTGTTTCAACTCTGAACTGCACTGGAAATTTATGTGACGAAATTAATTATGTGGGGTCACAAAATCCAAAAAAATACTGCAATAGCTTGCGTATAATTTTGCCTTAATTAAACAAAATCAGTTGAATTTGCCTTATATATCCTTATATCACGATTTCTCTAATAGTTATATATTTAAAATAAGAAAGAAAATAGGTCAAGCCAGACTTTAAAATAATATGTATCTTCCAAAGATTAATTAATTTTGTTTAATAATTGTTGGATTTTCTTATACTTGACTATTGTTTACCAATCCTTCGGACCATAACTTCACTGATCTGACTTAATCAACCGGTTTTCTGGCTACCAAAATTAGCCGCAAGAGGTCATCTGCTAAGGTTTATTTCTGCTGGGCAAAATTATACTGCCTTTGTGTAGTTTTCTATATATCAGAAGTACATATAACTTACTAATCTTTAGCTTTATTAAAGTATTATGTCTAAAATAATATCAACTGGACCTGCTTGCCCGCACCCTGTATAACAATATTCAAAGCAAAGCTCACTTACCCAAATCATTCTGCACTACAAACACTCACACACACTGAAGCACAAGAAAAAAAAACAAAAACAAAACAAACCAACGGCACTCTCTCTCGCTCTCTTTCAGCTTAGGCGAGGTCATGATGCAATTAGTATAAGGTGGTCTCGTGCGAAAACGATGTGCCTTAGCTTATGCTAGCAATAAGTGCGAGTGAAACGTACATACAGTACATACATACATACGTACGTACAGTGAGAGTGAACGAAACGGCAGTAGAAACTGTTTTTGTTTTCACTTTAACAAGCAAGCACGCACTGAGCTAAGGCACAAAAACGAACTAGCTAAGGCACATTCACGAGCTAACTTCGGCTCGCACGAGACCACCTTATACTAATTGCATCATGGGCGAGGTGAGAGCGTGGCTACACAGCAAACGCAATGGAAACGAACGAACGAAAGATCGAAGGAAAGAACGAACGGTAAAAAAAAACCACAGCCGGCCTGCAGCAAAGACATTTGAATTGCCAAGAAAACTACTGTTTATATCACTTTTCATCACTTTTTTATAACCTTTCACTTCACAAACTATTTCTTTTGTTGATTTTGGCTTTTACCTATTTTTTAACCGATTTTTCGCTTCGAATTGAAACCGCGTTGACAGGCACCGTCCGACACTCCTGCCTTGTTTCAGACAACTGACCACACTCTCTCGTTCTCGCTGCTGCTTCAATTAAGGCGAAGCGGTGTGTATACATGCATACATACATAGATCAGTGCTGCTAGTTCAGCTACTATGCCACAGATCTAGCTAGTTTTTCTAGCTATAATAATGCTACAGTTTTTCATTTAGTTTCTAATTATTGTAGCTATTTAAATAGAAATTGATTTAAAAACAGCAGAAACTAAAGTGTTCTGCAGTTTTTTTGCAATTGCAAAATTATGAAAATGCTCTGTCGATTTTACTTGTAGAATATAAAGGGTATAGCCACTAAATCCACCTGTTCTTGACGACTAAGTGGAGCTTATTTAATTACAATTTATAAAAACTTAGTCAAAAGACGCTACAAAGGCAGATAACTGCTTTCAGAAACTAGTTTATGGTTTTCCGTACAAAAATAATAATGGCCGGGATATGCCAATTCAGATTCGGTTCAGTTAAGCCCAGGAATACAAAACGGTTATAAATGGAACCGAACCAAACCAAGCCATAACCGAAATTCTAATTATGATGGTAAACCGAACTGTTGTCGACTAACCAATTCGCTTCTTTTCAGTTTATATAGTTTACTGGCTGACCCCGTCATACGTTGTCCTGCGTTAATATAATTTTGTGTATTATTCTAGTGCAAGCATAGCTCTCATTCAAAATTACCAAAAAAAAAACATATATGTGTTCGAGAGGTACCCGAAAGAGTTGACCGATTCGGACCATATTTGTTATCAGCCTTCCTCTATTCATGACGAATGTCTTTATAAAGTTTCATACAAATCGGTTAAGTTTAGGTCAAGTTATGGTGTGACCTACCAGAATCAGCTATATATATATACCATATACGCTGTTACTACTACACTCACACGAAATTTCATCGAAATCGGTCCAGCCGTTTGGGAGGAGTGAGGTAACAAAGCCATGTACGGAAGAATTTTATATAATAAGATTGGGTCGGAAAGGAATGTTTCTAAGGGCTGCAATTTAAGAAAAGCGTCATATCTCCCTTACTTTTAAAGATAGAAGGTTCGTACCTTCTGGACATAATTAGTAATCAGTATTAATAATCGTTTCGCCAAATGAATTGTGACGATCGGATGACCGTTAGTCGAGTTATAGGCAAAACAAACATTTATGATGGGCAGCACTCAATGGAACAGCCACTTTATGTGGTAAATGAAAAGTTTGGTAGATACAGATTATATTTTTGCTTAATATTTTCTTTTAGGTTTTAAAGACCAGTCCGGGCGAAGCAACTTTGGTAACTTATTCTATAGCTTAAATTTAAAAGACAACCTGCATTGCAGTTGTAAAGGAAATATTTATAGATTTCAAATGGTTCGCACATATTTAACTTTTCATCCCTATGCATAATACATATCTACATACCAATGTGGCCACCAACAAAACAACTTTACAAAAGCCCAATTGAAATACAAAACCTAATTGGCATTGCCAATTTTAAGTAAGCTGCTTCAACAGCAAATAAAAGTATTTAATAAGCATAAAAGTTGCATAAACTCAAATAAGGTGGACAGACAAGTAGCCAAACATTGCAATTTCCAGCCAGAGGGTCCTTTATGCCACACACACACACACACACACACCCCTCTCCCCTGCCAACATCGTTGGTTGCTAATGAACTTATTTCGCATTTTGAATTCAAATTCCAACTCTCTTTCTCTTTCCGTCGAAATTGGCTTATTACAATCAACTGCCATTAAACAATCGATGCTGCTAATTGTAAGTAAAATAAGCAGGAGCAGAGGGCGAAACTGGGTGCTGCCATTGAAGCCGAGCAAAAATTGTGCACGGCGCAATCGCAATTCGAGTGCGAACGAGGTCATTAATTAATTAAACTTTTTACGAGGCTAAATGCAAAACAAAAGGTTCAATTAAATTGTCTCTGTACATTTAAAATGGTAAAAGTAAAAACTGAATTGAAGTTTGATATTTAATCTTAGAACATTTTGTTGCATGGTTCCCTCACGTCGACCTGCTGTCCTTGATGCGCGGATTGCGTCTATTGGTGCTGAGTTTCATAGTGAAATCACACATAAATTAACTTTTGTGAAATTTATTAAAATAATCAAAACGTTGACTCCAAGAATGGCCATAAATTCATGACTCATGCCAGAGACAAAAGGGGGCGAGTATAAAGAAAAATCGTATATGAAGAGTACTTAATGGATGGATATGCTGGCTGATCTGCTGTCGCCGCTACAGGATAGCGCCAGGATCTACGCCAGAACAATGGAAGCTGTCAGCCACAATGAAGAAGACCCGGAGAGAGAGAGAGAGTGAGTGAGGGGCAGTCTGGCTCGCTTAGTGACATGTGCAGCCTGCATGGCAAACAATAAAGGATAACATTTACACAAGCCCCCCCCCCCCCCACCTACACACACACACTCACACACACAGTCATATAGCGAAGGGTCATAAAATCCCTTGGCCAAGTTTGCTTTTGTCCTCGTCATCGTTGCAGTGTCTGTACTTCTACTACTCTGGCTCCCACATCCCCAGCATTGTCTTTATGCCGGTTTAATCTGTGTCAAAAGGCGTGAGTTATTACAAGCCAACCACGCCCACCCAGCTGCACCATCAGTCCGCCTAGTTATAATGTAGATAGATGAGATAGACAGAGGGGGAAATGGGGTGTGGGGGGCGAGCCAAGTCAAAGGTTTATCTTTTGTGCATTGGCTTTAGTGTTTCTGGCATAATCAGCTCTCGTTGATCGGCTGTGTCCGCTTTGACGCACTACAGCAATCTGCGTGGCTAAGGCTATTAGGCCAAGATAAGAGCAAATATAACATTTTTTTTTTTTAACGTTTTGTTATTAATCAAATAGATGAATGTGTCCTGCTGCCGCTCTGTTAGTCCAGCAAACAAGCCGCAGAGCTGCAGTTGTACAATAAATAAAATTGAGTTGAATGACTCGCACAGCTGGACGGACTTGTGTCTCCATTGCAGTTTGGGGCCGGCTGTTAGCAAAATGTCAAGGCAGCTAACAACTGCAGTTTGTAGCCCCCAAAACTTAACCCAAAAATGTAGCAGCAGCAACAAATATTTATTTAGTTCTTCTGCGGGCACCGCACACAGTGCGTATGCGCAATTTGTTTAAGCAAATTTATGGGGCATTACAAATGATGTGCCATGCTTGGGCAGTGCGTGCACAGAGGCTTGAATATTTATTTGCATTTCATTTAGCAAATGCAAAGCAGTTGGTTTTTTTCCTTTGAATTGTTGCCAGCACAACGATTCTTCTCATAATCCGAGATTGGAACATCCTCTTGGCATTGTGAACTGGGACATTTTTGAAGTAATTTATTTAAAGTTATGCAAAGGCCGGAAAGAGCCATGATTAAACAGAGTGGGTTTGTTTGGATTGACATGAATACAATTAGTAGTTTTGTGATTTTGTGGAAGCACTAATACTTCTCTCTTGATTTATCATTTTTTATAGAAAATATTTTTTCAAAAATTAAGAAAACATTTCCTATAAGCCAGAATATATTTCCTGAAGTCATATAGAGACATAGTTCGTAGAATTTAGCTAGGAACTAACATTCGTGCTGTGCACGAAGTGAGTGTAGTAGAGGCCCTTGCAAGTGCTCGCTTAATAATATTTTCAAATGAATCTTATAATCTTTTTTGGTACATTTTCCTACCGATCCTTCGTATGGGAGCTATATGATATAGTCATCCGATTTATGCCAAATAACTTTACCTTATCTAAGATTATGAATTAAATCACTGTGATACCAAACATATACTACGAATATAGCAGGATGCATACCTTCATACAACAAACAATGTTTTTCTAACTAAGACTGTTTTTCGAACCTATGCTTTGTGTATGGCAGCTATGACCATATAGTTTGTCAACGCATTTTAATAATAACTTGCGTAGAATTATAAAAAATACATATTCTTGATCAACCTGACGAGTTGAGTCAATTGAGCTTTAAACGACGTTGTGTCCATTGAAAAGAACAAAGTCTGTTTCTCACTAAAACTAGTTTTCCGACCGATTGTTCCTATAGGAGCTATGAGATTTAGTCATTCGATCCGGTCAGTTCCGACATATTAGTGGTGGCGCAGCTCGATAGCTTTAAAACTGAGAGACTAGTTTGCGTAGAAACAGACAGACGAACAGACAAAGCTCAATCGACTCAGCTCATCACCCTGATCAAGAATATTTATTGTTTATGGGGTCGGAAATGAATATATCTATGCGTTGCAAACTTCTGGGCAAGGGAAGGGAAACACCAAGAAATGAAATGGTCGTTATATTTATTTGTGTGGAACATTTTGCTATTAGCTGTTTTACAGCGAAGTCTTCGTTTCGAAAATCACAGACATCGATATTCGGCATAAAATCCATCCCAAACGTTATCAAATGTCGGTCAATCTCGGATTTTCTCATTTCATGACTTGATCCTCTGACATATCGGATGTAGTACGAGTTCTTGCTTAAGATTATAATCGGCAAGATCGTAGATTAAAATCACTAATATCTTAGAGCGTGATTTTGTGTGCCCATTTTCTTTCTATGTTCTGAATTGTTTCTGCATAAACTTTTAACGTTTTAATTGTCTGGGATTTGACTTCCTGTAAGCAAAGGTACATCAGAGCTATATTTAAGTTTGATGCTAGAAGATATTCGTTCAACAGAAATATTAGGAAGCATCTCCTGACCTAAAAAAGTATAAATGTTGTAGCATCCGTTGCGTATGAACGCACAGATCGTCAAAGATGAAGTAAGTCGTATAGTATCGTGTTTGAAAATGTATGGGGCAATATGCTTTCTTATACCTGCCGGCAGATCAAGTTTATTTTCATATGTTATGCTGCTAGCACCCCCTCCGCGCCCCCCCGAATTTTGAAAAAAGCGTCATATCTCCCACATGTATTAAAGATCATGCAAGGTTCGCACCTTTTAGACATATTTAGTTATAAGTCGTTATTTATGAGACTCACAAGCCATCAGGAATCGTGTGTAAGGAGATTACGTATGTATGCGTTAGTCGAGTTATGGGGAAAAGAAACATTTATAGTTGGGCAGCACCGGCTGAAGCAGCGATGGGCAGCGCTTACAAACTTTGGGAGGTACAGAGTATGTTATAACATAGCCATTAACAACTTGGTTGCTTGTTTTGTTTTTGCCTCCTTGCTTGTTTCGGGGCAATGAATACTCCGAAACAGCTGTCGTTCCAAAGCTTCAAGTAATACGAAAGTCAGTCCAGAATTCTTGCTAAAATTGTGTTTGTTTTTGTGGCCCCAAAATCTTTCGAAAGGCTCTTATAGCCAGAACATATATGCATTGCAGTTTGATTGCGTTTCCAGAAAAAATACCCAAAATTTTGTGAATTTTCCCCTGCAACTTTAGTATGAACTGAACTTCACCTCTTGCTTATGACATTGCAGTTTCCGTGTGATTTTATCCTTGTACTTGAATTCATATTTTCTGAATTTTTTTTTGCACTTGTTGTTGCCTTTCTGTTGCTGTTTTTCTTCAGTAAAGCTTCATGCATAACATAAATTTGCCTCTAAACGCGTTGTCGACGGATGCTGAAATTCTATGCATTTTATATGATGCCCCCCAGCCAGAGGCCATATATAGTATATGGAACACATACGAACAAGTGCATCTACCTATACATACGTATATGCAGATTTGCACATCAACCTGAGTGCAACATGCATTCCTTCATTTTTAAAACAAAGACAAAGAACTCCGACAAAGAGTAGACGGTAGATGGCTCTCTCCCACAACATTTTTTAATAAACCAACTGAAATAATTTGGCAGGCACTTTGTGGGCCAACAGCACACAGCGGCGGCGAGTCACACATTCGACCAACAATTTGTTGGCACTCAAACGAAAAAGAAAACAAATTTTTATTGAAACTTTTATCCAATGTCGATGCAAACTATGAACAACTTTTGGTGGCATTTCAGTTAAGCAAATCTATATAAAAATGAAAATAAAACAAAACTTGATGGGAAATACACTATTTTGAAATGGATTTCAGATATATGTTGAAAGTTGAGTTTGTTATGACTTCGGGGCAATCCAAACAGTTGGATTATATAACTGCTAAATTTTGAAGATTTTATATATATTTTCTAACATTTGTTTTCACGATTTTGTGCCCTATCAGTTGCTCGCCCTGATAAGCTGCCATTTTAAGGACACTTTTAGTGGCACCAGAAAGAAAATCGGTCAAGCCCGACTATAACATACTCTGTAGCAACGAAATTATAAGCTCAGCATAAATTTTGATGCTGCAGTAGCAGCTAAAAGCAGCGCTGCAGCAGCGAACAGTCTTTTGATCATAGCTCGACAACCGTTCAGTCAATCTTCTCCATTCCTTAGGCGGATCGATAAGTAATATTGATAACTACATATGTCTAGAAAGTACAAACCAACTGTCTGTAAAACTGTGGGAGATATGACGTTTTTTTCAATTTGCGGTGGCGTGAGGGGGCGTGGCCAAAATTGAAAATATATTTTATATGCCAGCAAATAAAAGAAGTTTTTGTGCCATACATGTCAAACCTCCATCTTTTACCATCTCTGAGATCTAAGCGTTCATACGGAAGGACAAAGGGACATGGCTATATCGACTCGGCTGTTGATGCTGAACAAGAATATATATAATTTATCTGGTCGTAGATGCTTTCTTCTGGCTGTTACATACTTTTCCACAAACCTATAATACTCTATGTACCTATGGTGCAGGGTATAAAACCAAAAAAAGCAACAAAAAAAATGTAGAACCGCAAAGTGCTTGCACTTCTGAATCGGTGCTCGGTTTGACCGGGATTGTTGCAGCAATTTCTGTTTCGAAATTGGCTTATTTGGTGTATTTTTTATACTATTCCCCCTTTGCTACTTGGCCCCCGGCCTTTGTTTTGTAATTGTTGTGTAGGGTGGTACACAGTAGGCGGCAAAAGTTAACGTCATTGTCGTTTGCCAGGCTGGCGCAGCAACAGCAGACGAAGGACGCCAACATTAGCGGCAACTGTTTTGAGTGCTCCTTCCTGTCTGTCCATACTTTATCGTCCTTGTCCCCTTTCAAGTGGTATTCGAGTGGCAGCCATTGTGCACCATTATGACGGAACTTTGTGTCGCAAAATGCAAATATTTGAAAGGTAATTGAATTTGAACTTTCTCGTTTCAAGCCAGTTTTTGTTGGCTGGGTAGCGGTGGTGGATGGGGAGGGGATGGCTTAAAGTGGTCATGTCGCATTAAAGCTACGAACAATCAAATATTTGCCCAATGGCTTACATGTTTTATTTACACGAGCCGAATGGTCAACACACACATTGGACTTCAGAAACCAAACCCCCCCGAAAAACAGAACTGAAATTCGGCTGGCAACTGTTTGCCATACAAATTATATACAAAATGTACGGGTATACTAACATATGTTCCGGCTGGCATATTTTCGAGGCCAAAAGGCAAATGAAAATTCTACCGGCCTGCAATTTCATATTTTTGAGAGAGGGACAGAGAGAGTGAGAAAGGGATGCCGCAGGTGCAATGAACAATAAATTTTGTTGAAAATAAACAATTATTTAGACATGATTGGGTTAACTCTTCAGAGACTTCAGTGGAAACTGTGAGCTTTCATTTTTAATTGTTAACTGCATTGATTTGCTGGGATTTTGGTAACAAAAACTGTGTCATTAAACTAGTTTAATACTTTTACTTATGGATAATAAACCCTAAACAGCATAGTTTCTTGGTTTTAATCTAGCTCCAACATAATAAAAGAAATTAATTGCTAAAAACAATTCAACTTGCCTGCCAAAAGTGGTCAAGCCAAGAGCACTGCACTCCCTACCTCCCCCTTTTTTATCTTTATCTCTGTGTAAAGAAAAAATTTAAAAAAAAGAACTTGGCAATGAAATATAAATGGAAAACAAAAGCCACCTCCCACCCCTCCAACTGCTAACCAAGAAACCACTACAAAACTGCCATTAAACGCAAAAACCAAACTTAATTAGAACAACAAAATGCAGGCAGCACAAGAAAAAGTCCTCCCTATGTTGTGGCTAACGCCTCTGAAGCTGCATTGCAGCATCCAGCCAGCTGCTTCTTTGTCTTCCTTTGGCTTCTGACAATGACTTTAGTTCTGGACCGCATCAAAGATGATAAAAAGCTTTTGCTTTTCTGAATTTTGTGCGGGGTAAAACTAATTGAAATATAATATAATTTTTTGTTACACACATTGATACCAAAAATTTCTAATAATTTGCCAAGTCGGAAAACCGAGCGATTACCAGAGGTAATACAAAAATCTCTAGAGATATGGCCTTCGCTTCATTTGTGAATCAGTGAAATCAGGTATCAAATTCGTCGAAATCCACTGCGCAAGCAGAAAATCAAGCCCACAGAAATGAAAAACGAGAAAGCCAAGCTAACGTCGTCTGTGCCAAAGTTTTTATACCGTGCTCGCTGAAATAATTTCAAAAAATACTCTTTTTTCCACTTTCCTACCGATCGTTCGTATGGTGGCTATATGATATAGTCATCCGATTTGGCCAAAAATTTGTAAAATTATGTAGAAACATGTAAAACAAGCAAATACAAAGTAACAGGATGCTACCATTAAAACAAAAGAGTTTTTCTAAGTAAGACTGTTTTTCACACCTATCTTTTGTATGGCAGCTACACCATATAGCTGTCCGATTTTAATTAAACTTGGTAGAATTATAAAAAAACATAGAAAACCTACGATTACAAAGTTTGGAGACGTTTCCACTGAAAAGAAAAAAGTTTTTCATACTAAAACTAGTTTTCCGACCGTTTGTTCCTATGGGAGCTAAAAGATATAGTCATCGGATTTGGTCGGTTCCGACATATTAGTAGTGTACAGCAAAAAGAAGATTTTGTGCAAAATTTCATCTCTATAGCTTCAAAACTGAGAGACTGATTCGCGTAGAAACAGACAGACAGACGGACTGACAAAGCTCAATCGACTCAGCTCGTTACCCTGCTGAAGAATATATATGGGTAATGGGGTCGGAAATGAATATTCCTATGCGTTGCAAGCTTCTGGGCAAAGTTTTAATACCCTTTGCAAGGGTATACAAATAGAATAATATAACATCGGCTCTGCCAAAGTTTGTATACCCTTGCAGCACGGTTCTCTAACTAATTTGAAGGACATTTCCATTGAAAACACACAAGTTTTCTCACTAAGGCTACTTTTCTGACTCTACATTTCTATGCCAGGTATACTATATAGATGTCCGATTTCAAGCAAACTTAGTGGAATCCTGGAAAAGCATAGTGAACCAAGAATTACAAAGTTTGGAGGCGTTTTCTTTGAAAACAAATAAGTTTTTCTCACTAAAACTTGTTACTCGACCGATTATTCCTATGGCAGCTATAACATATAGTCATCCGATTTTGACAAAACTTTGAAGTATTGTGTGGAAGCTTATAAAATAAATTTATACCAATTTCAAAGAGGTTTACATTGAAAATAACAAAGTTTTTCTCACTAAGACTATTTTTCTAACCTTACTTTACTATGGCAGCTATACTATATAGGTTTCCGATATCGATCAAACTTGGCAGAATCATGAAGAAGCATAGAAAACTAGTAAATACGAAGTTTAGAGGCGTTTTTATGAAAAACAAAAAAGTTTTTCTCACTAGAACTTGTTTTTTTAACGATTTTTTCCAAGGCAGCTATATGTTATAGTAATACAATCCGGCCTGTTCCAACAAATGTGCAGCGTATTTGAATTAGAAGACTTTGTGCAAAGTTTGGTGGCGATAGCTTTCAAACAGACGAAGGAAATCGCATAGAAACAGACCGACAGACGGCTCGTCATACTGATGAAGAATTAAAACGTTTTGTGGGCCGAAATTCTTCCTTCTAAGCATTAAAAACAACTGAAAAATTGTAATATACCCTCTGCAAGGGTATAAAAATCTTGTAAAAGTAACTGGATCTAAAAGTTTCTTAAAGAAACACTTTTTCTATTATATATCCCTAGGTGGCATGGAACCCACGATTTTGTGCACAGCAGGCACACACAGTACCCGCTACACTACACCGGGCCACACAAAAATCGTACAATAAACACCAGCTTAGAGAGTATATTTTTGTTGTTGAAAACATAAATGTGAATGCAGTTCTATTGATGGTTTTCAGCGACGAAAAATAGAATGTTTTATATAAGTTAGGTGATGATGTGACTATATTTTAAAATAACAAATGCGATCTATTTTGCTACTTCTGGTTGCAGTCTTTTCATTTTCGAAATGCCTAATAAGTTTCAATTTTACAGCATTTTCTTCATCCCAAGCCTTACAGATCTTCCTGCCACTGAAGCCTTCAAATTTTCCACTTCTCCTGTGTCAATTTGCCAACTCAAATGCAATGAACGCAGATGACTTTTGATTAAAAAGTAGCCAAACGTGGCCCGGGTTTTTGGCCCTTTTTCGCGATGCCTGGCCAATCAAAGTCAAAAATGTTTTGTAATTGACATGTAATCGATGTGGGCTAGAGCGGAGAGAGTGTTTTTGTGGAGGTGGGGTTGGGGTTGTGAGCACAGGGGCATCACTTTCCGTGCAAATTTCTAATTTCATTTAAAATTTGTACAAAGGGCTGATCGGAGCGTGAGATGCAAACAGGGGACTTTTGCCCAGACGTTGACAGACACAAATCGACAATAGACGTCATCACATGAGAGAATACCATAGTGGAGTGGGTGAGTGGAAGGGTGGGTGCACTTTCAGTGGCTGGGAATGGACGAGACAGGCCGCGGCAAATCAAAGTGCGCCGATCAAAGTAGAAAATCGATTTTAATTGCAATTCAGGCAAAGCCTCTCGACACAACGTTCAATTGGCGGTCGAGTGGCGGCATTTAGTGGGCCCTTCCCGCCCCTATAGGGGGGTGGGGCTTATAAATGGATTTTTCCAAAAATTTTGCCACTGACAAAAAGGCATTGTTGATATTTTGACTAATGTGCGAGATGGTGCGTCTCCTTGTGGCACACAATAAATGTCAAAGGCAAATCAATCCCAAAAAGTCAAAATTTTGCACACGCCCCAATTAGGGCTTTATGGCAGGACATTTACACTGATTGACATTAAGTGACAGTGGAAAGGTGAGTGTACATTATTTTCGTTTTTTAATAAAATTTATGCCAGAGCTGCACTTTTCATTTAGGGGTTGTTGTTGTATGACAAATGATTTTTTTTTTGCTAGTTACTCCCTTCGCTGCAGTTTTGAATTTTCAGTCGTTGCCATTTCAATGCACCATTTGTCTGCCTTATCTTTAAGCTCGTTAGCGTCCCGCGGGTTCCTACCCTTCATACACCCCCCTCACGAGCCAACCAACTTGCAGCTACTTTTCAAGAGTTCATAAAAATCACTTCAACTGTGCAATATTTCATGATTTTGCGTCAATCTTTTGAGCGGCCTTGCTCTCCCGGTACCGCTGCTTCCCCTTTTCACCATCCTGCAGTTCTGTGTGGCCCTTCGTCTTTTGTGAGAGCATCCAAGTTCGCTCGTTCGTTCTACTGAGCACACGAAAATTTAATTATGTTGTTTGTTGCTGTTGTTGCCGTTGTTGCCGTTCCAACTGAAGCCGCTTTCACTTGCCAACTTTTGTCACAGTTAGAATATAATAATAATAATAATAATAAAGCAGGGAAAGAGGAAGAAGAGAGTAGAAAAAAGGGAAAACAAGATATGGATAGTTTTTGCTTTCGCTATGGTGATTGGAAAATACACTTGAATTTTGAATTCTTCTGAAGAACTTCACTGATATTTCATCAGTATACTGTGTTCTCTTCTTCTAATCAAAGCTCTACAGAATTGGGAATTGCAAAATTATTAACAATAGTCTACATTTTAGTGTAGTGTTTAAAAGCTAAAAGCTTTCGCCGAAACTTAAACATGATACAACAACTACCCTGCAAATAGTGAAAAAAAAAAAATTGTTCTACATCTAGTTGTAAAGCAACTAGAATTTAGCTGGTATAAAAATAGATAGATTCGGGTGAGTTGAGCAACTGCTGGCAAAGCTTTTGGTGTTTATTTTAAAGTTTATCATTAACCTGCAGCCGAATCAGTTAAAACTGACGCGAGTACGGCAGTAATAAGAAGTGGAAATCAATCCAAAGTGTAAAAAAAAACAAGCATTAAGTACAATTTAATGTGAATTTGAAAAGGATTGTATCAAAACAATGAATGTATTGCGAATTGTCGTTGTGTAAAGACTTGTGAAATAAAATATAACTGACTGTGAAGTACAGCTCCTAGAGTTTAGGTTGCAACTGGTTTTTAACTGGCTGCAAATGGCTGTCGCAGGGGACAATTGGTCTTAAACTGGTTTGAAATGGCTGCTGCAGGGGACAGTTGGTCTAAAACTGGTTGCAAATGGCTGCTGCCGGGGACAATTGGTCTTAAACTGGTTGCTAATGGCTGCTGCCGTGGACAATTGGTCTTCAACTGGTTTGAAAGCGCTGCTGCAGGAGACAATTGGTCTTAAACTGGTTGCAAATGGCTGCTGCCGGGGATAATTTGTCTAAAACTGGTTTGAAAGGGCTGCTGCCGGGGACAATTGGTTTTAAACTGGTTGCAAATGGCTGCTGCAGGGGACAATTGGTCTTAAACTGGTTGCAAATGGCTGCAGCCGGGGACAATTGGTCTTCAACTGGTTGCAAATGGCTGCTGCCGGGGATAATTTGTCTAAAACTGGTTTGAAAGGGCTGCTGCCGGGGACAATTGGTTTTAAACTGGTTGCAAATGGCTGCTGCAGGGGACAATTGGTCTTAAACTGGTTGCAAATGGCTGCAGCCGGGGACAATTGGTCTTCAACTGGTTGTAAATGGCTGCTGCCGGGGATAATTTGTCTAAAACTGGTTTGAAAGGGCTGCTGCCGGGGACAATTGGTTTTAAACTGGTTGCAAATGGCTGCTGCCGGGGACAATTGGTCTTCAACTGGTTTGAAAGGGCTGCTGCAGGAGACAATTGGTCTTAAACTGGTTGCAAATGGCTGCTGCAGGGGACAATTGGTCTAAAACTGGTTGCAAATGGCTGCTGCCGGGGACAATTGGTCTTAAACTGGTTACAAATGGCTGCTGCCGGGGACAATTGGCCTAAACTGGTTGTAAATGGCTGCTGCAGGGGACAATTGGTCTAAAACTGGTTGCAAATGGCTGCTGCAGGGAACAATTGGCTTTTGCCTATGACACATGCCTGTGTAAAATGGACGATTTCAATACATTGATTTGAATATGAAGTGTAACCAGTTGCCAGACTGGTATTAAACTAGACACTTTCTATGCAGGGTAGTTTACGGCGCACATTTGGTACTCAGCTTTTGACAAAAGCGCGAGAGAGCCTGGGAGAGTGAGAGTGAGCTCTAGAGCGAACGGCCCAAATAGACGCAAATTATGTATGCGTGAGTGACATTCTCGATGAGGCTCACGCTTCAAGAGTACGCGAAACACTGAACGTTCTTAGTACTTTGCTGAGGGCGCAGATATTCCTACTTATGAGCAGTTTCAAGTAGAGGGATTATCGAAAGACAGCTATTCTACCTTAGAATACCATTCTGTCTGGCGATCCTAACCGACTTAAACTCAGCTCAAGCCATCACCCAAGGCATCTGCCTCAAATAAAAGTAAGTGTATCACTAAAGGCTCACGTTGACAAGCCCGTAAAGCAGCAGCCTGAAAATCATACGCTTTTCATAAATATTTTTTGCGCTGCCTTCTCATCATCCTCAGAGGTGCCCTTCCCTCCCACGACTTCTGTTCGTGTTCATAGTTATTGCCTGGCTTACTTTTCATTTTCTGCTAAAGAGACGACAGCACAAAATATGCGAATGTCTATGCTAAAGACTGTTGTAGTTGTTTTTTGCTTTCTTTCTTTTCTCGTTTGCGAAAACCATTTTGTTGCCAAAAGAAAAGTGCCAAAAACTGTAAAAGACACCAAAGAAAAAACTTTGCTAGGTAAAGTCAACTCTTTGTTGTTGCAAAAGTTTAGTAAGCAATATTTTACAAAGTGTTTTAATAACAAGTTAGAAAGTCTGTCAAGCACGACTTTAATATACCCTGCACCCTCCTTCTTCTATGCGAATTGTTGCATTGCCAAAATAGCTAGATCGGTGGTAAAGAAGCTGAACTGACAGCACTGATCTATGTTTGTATGCATGTATACACACCGCTTCGCCTTAATTGAAGCAGCAGCGAGAACGAGAGAGTGTGGTCAGTTGTCTGAAACAAGGCAGGAGTGTCGGACGGTGCCTGTCAACGCGGTTTCAATTCGAAGCGAAAAATCGGGTAAAAAATTGGTAAAAGCTAACATCTACAAGAAAAATAGTTTGTAAAGTGAAATGTTATAAAAAAGTGATGAAAAGTGATATAAACAGTAGTTTTCTTGCCAATTTAAATGTCTTTGCTGCAGGCCAGCCGTGGTTTTATTTTACCGTTCGTTCTTTCCTTCGATCTTTCGTTCGTTCGTTTCCATTGCGTTTGCTGTGTAGCCACGCTCTCACCTCGCTTAAGCTGAAAGAGAGCGTGAGAGAGAGTGCCGTTGGTTTGTTTTGTTTTTGATTTTTTTCTTGTGCTTAAGTGTGTGTGAGTGTTTGTACTGCAGTCGGAAGAACGGTTTGGGTAAGTGAGCTTTGCTTTGAATATTGTTATACAGGGTGCGGGGCAAGCAGGTCCAGTCTGTTATATTTTACACATAATATTTTAATAAAGCTAAAGATTAGTAAGTCATATGCATAACTAATACATATAAAATTGCACACGGGCAGTATAATTTTGGCCAGCAAAAATAAACCTTAGACGACATCTTGCAACTAACTTAGGTAGCAAGAAAAGCGATTGATTGAAGCAGATCAGTGAAGTAACGGTCCAACCGCCAAAGGATTGGTAAACAATAGCCAATTATAACGAAATCAAACAATTATTAAACAAAATTAATCAATCTTTGGAAGGTACAGAGTATTTTAAAGTCTGGCTTGACCTATTTTCTATCTTGTTTTAAAAATGTTTTAGAGAAATCGTGATATAAGGATATATTAGGTAAATTCACCTAATTTTGATTAATTAGGACAAAATTATAAGCAAAGAAAACAAACACTTTGAGCAGTCTCGACCCCCCAGTTGAACAGTAGAGTTGTTAAATCGCAAAAAAAACCCTTTCCTTGAAAATATATGGTAGTATCTCATGCAACATTTGAAAACTGTGAGATCATTTATTAATTATTTGAAATTGAACTTATTAGTTGCATTTTGAATACAAGCTGCCGGATAATCAATCTGACCCTTACCATTCGGCAGCAATATTAGTTTTTTTTTTGGACTTTGTACTAAATAATTGCGAATTTAGTGAAATAAATTTGTTTTTGTTCTGGAAATCATTCTTTTATTTTTAACATTTGTCTCTGATTTTCCATAAAATTTTACCACGGCTCGAGCTTTAAATTTAATGGAAGCTTCCTTCTTGACAGCTTGGCATAATCAAAACAAAGAATTTAGAATTGGTCCTCGTTAAAATTTGACCTGCTATTGCAACCATTACCCATCTAAAACATTTCCAAACTTCCTCGGTGCCAGCTTTAGTCTAGACTCTAGAGCTGTTGCAGATCCTCCTGACCCAACTATGGTCTGTTCCTTAGCGAAGAACCAGCAGTAAAAAATGCGAAAAGTTACTGTGCCACTCTCCTCCAAAAGCCACCCATACAACTTAAATGAAGCGCCCATTGCCAGAGAAAAGAAATCTTATAAAAAAAAACCTGTAAATCTCTTTTATGCAAAAAACGAGTAAAATTGCTTTCAAATAGATGTGTTTCTGAAAGTTAATTATTTAATTTTATATTTGTGCTCAAAAACAGCCAACAAATGTGAAAACAAATCCACTTAAAACTTTTTTTTATGTGCTTTTTATGTGTTTGATCCAATAAGCATGAGTAATTAAATCCAAAAAAATATTGCAAATAAAATTCATCAGCTGATTGTCAGGAAAAAGTTCTCAATAAGCCATAAGTTTTTGCCCATGTGACTTTACAATCCATTAATATAATTAATATATTATAGAATAAGCCGTAAACCTAATAATTTCTGTAGGTTTGTTGTGGGCCGCACTTCTTTGCTTATTTGTGGATTTACCGGGGTTTATTATTCTCTTGTTTTATTTATTTTTATTCTCTTCTTCTTGCAGAATTTATTTTTAGTTCTCTTAAATATTTTTTTCTTCATATTTTTATACCCTTGCAAAGGGTATTATAATTCTGCCCAGAAGCTTGCAACGCACAGAAATATTAATTTTCGACCCCATAAACTATATATATTCTTGATCAGGGTGACGAGCTGAGTCGATTGAGCTTTGTCCGTCCGTCTGTCTGTCTGTTTCTACGCGAACTTGTCTCTCAGTTTTGAAGCTATCGAGCTGAAACTTTGCACACAGTCTTCTTTTTGCTGCACACTACTAATATGTCGGAGCTGACCAGATCGGATGACTATATCTCATAGCTCCCATAGGAACAATTGGTCAGAAAACTAGTTTTAGTGAGAAAAACGTTTTTCTTTTCAATGGAAACGTCTCCAAACTTTGTAATCGTAGGTATTCTACGCTTTTTTATAATTCTATCAAGTTTTATTAAAATCGAAAAAATATATGGTACAGCTGCCATACAAAAGATAGGTCTGAAAAACAGTCTTAGCTTAAATAACTTTTTTCTTTTTAATGGTAGCATCCTGCAATTTTGTATTTGTTTGTTTCACATGCTTTCACATAATTTTAAAAATTTTTGGCCAAATCGGATGACTATATCATATAGCTCCCATACGAACGATCGGTCGGAAAATGGAAAAAAATAGTATTTTTTGATATTATTTAAGCGAGCACTTTCAAGGTCATACAAACTTCGGCACAGACAAAGTTAGCTTAACTTTCTCGTTAAATGAAGTATACGGAAATGGCCGGATATAACCGGATCCAAAAATTATAAAAATTGTTTAGTCCGTTTCACCAATTACACCATTACTTGCAACTTTTTGCACATTATTTGGGAACCTTGGAGAGTGCCTCGAAAATTTACCTATTCGCTTAGTTGATTGAAATAGGAAACAATTGAATTTGGATTTTGCTCTACTGCTAAGCCAAAGGCTCAGAGGTTGCTTCCTCAAGCACAAAAGAGCAGGTTGCAAGTTGCATTGTTGTGTGGGCACAATAGAAAATCTATATTCCATAGGATTAGAAAATTCAAAGCAAATGTAAATGTTAAATACTTAATTGAAATCAGAATGCCATCGATGAGCGACTTATCGTTGGTTAAGTAGATGCCACATGCCATGTAATTTGTTGTTAGCAAAATCCTTCTCCGTTGCCAGCTGCTCGCTCACTCATTACGAGCTTAAGCAAACTTCCAGCAAACAAATTGCATATAAATTGCACTCATTGAAGAAATCTACATAAAAATATATTTCGTAGGTACATAAATTTCATATTTCAAATTTTGCTGTTTGACTCTGGGCCCCAAACTGCGTTGCACCTGTCGGCAAATGAACAACTACGGCAGCAACTTTAGCTTGTCAAATGACTTGCCTTGGCAAGTTCCCCCGTTTCGGTTGGCATTTTTGATGAGCTGTCGTCACGACTCTAGCGTTGAGTGGGAAGCTACCCAGAGTCCTGTTCTCCAGGACTCTATTAAAATTATATATTTGCATGTTTGTTGCAATTCGAAAGAAGCACGAACGACAGCGTAACAAATAAAAAATGAGAAAAGACTGGCAATTGCATGTGAATTTATAAATATGAAACGCAGTTTTGTCAACTCTCAAGTCTTCAGGTTGTTGGGAATTTAATTTTTCTGAAATATTTGTGGAATAGTTTTAATTAATAATTTTAGCTATTTATTTAAAAATGTCGCAACTCACTTCCAGTAGAACTTCTACCTCTCCACAGCGCTAACAAACAACAAACTTTCCACCTCCAGAGCATGTCCAACTTTTGCTGGTTGGCCCTTTCATGCCTCAACACTTGTTTCTAGCCCAGGTCAAAGCTCTCGCCATGGATTTGGTCGCTTAGTTCAAAATTTATTGTTTCAATCGAACCCAGCGACATATGCAATATTCCACTAAAAAAAAAAAAAAAAAAGATATAATAGAAATTGAATTTCTATAAAACTTTCGAGAGCATGCAAAAGACAAAGTTGGTCCGCATTGAGAATATGGGGGGGCCACACATACGCTGCCACGCCCACCTTTCGACAGCAGCTGCTCGACAGTTGGCCAAAGAGTTAAGTAGCCAATCACCATGTCCTCGTCCTTAGCTTCTATTTTTTTTTGTCCGCAAGCTTTCCTCATTGCTCCATAGAGGGCGCTGTCAACACTAGCACTTCCGTCTGCTTCTGCTGCGTTTGCTGCTGCGTTTGCTGCTGCTGCTGCTGCTCCTGCTGCTTTTGTGCTGCTGTCAGCAAAATGTCACAGCATACACATGGCTTGCCCCCCCCCCTCCCCATCCTTCCCGTTCCTGTCTGCCTGGTCAGAGCATTATTTGCTTTTATTTTTGCAAGTCAATAGCTTTGGCTTTTAAATTTATCGACTGACGTTTGATGCGCTTCATTTAACTTGGAAACATTTTTCAACTCACCCCACCCCCCCCGCTCGCCGCCCATCACCGGCATTTGCTCTCGATTGCATTTTGTCGTTACGAAAGGTTTTTAGAAATACATGAGAAAAATACCCCATTGAAGTTTGGCGTGTTGCCTGGGCAGACGTTAAGTGTCATTAAATTCTGTCGTACAATTGTTTGCAGCTGAGCTGAAAACTTTCACATACAGTTGAGCGTCACTAATATGAATTTTTTAAAAATAGAATAGAATTAATTTTCCCAGTTCATAAAATGGAATTTGCGATTTATTGTTTTTTTTTTTCTCTTACACTTTGTAGCTTTTTGTACATAAAAGAGTTTTTTTCTGACTGCTTGATTAATTGGCAATCGACGCCACTTAATTGGACACGTATCAAATACAAAAATCTATTTTAACTTTTAACTTTAACTCGGTTTTTATGGTTACTGTGCGATATACTTTTAGATCTGACTTGAATATGTTGAATGAAAGTACTTAAAAATCTAGAATCCGCTTCACTTGTGACTCGGTTAGTAGAATATTATTTGAAATCAGGGCTGGAAACCGGTTTGGAACCGAACCGGTTCAAGCCCGGAATTCTGACTTGTTTTAGTATAAGCCGAACCGTGAACCGAACCTCTTTAGAAATAAAAGCTGAACCCGAACCATTTCCGAACCCAAAATTTCGGTACGGTTCAACTGACAAACTGACACAAAAATTTGACCTTCTGTCTACCGACTTTATCTGTTATTTGGTGGCATTGACTCCTAAAATTGGAAAAAATCTGGCAAAACGATTAGATTTCCTTTTAAAATCTCTACCCAAAACAGTCTCTGTTTTTAAAGCAACTCGACTCTAAAGCTTCTTGAATAATTCTCAAAAGCAAGAGTCTAATATTATTTTTGTAATATTTCTCTATGTAAATCACGAAATGGAATTTCACTAAACTGTAAATTATATATTGAATATTTCCATGTTTTCTACTAACCAATTCTGAGCCAAATACCACTCGGTTCTCATACAATTTGGGCAATTTTTTTTAGGTCGAATGCTGTTTTCAAAACACATGGACAAAAGTTAGTAATGTTGTATAAAACGTGGACTGAACCAAGGTTCAAACCAAAACCGTCTCCCAATAACCTCGAACCTTAAATTTCCGAATCAAGGTTCGAACCAAATCCTTCTCCCAAAATCCTCGAACCTTAAATTTCCGAACCTTAACCATTCGTTCATTTCGGTTCGAGCCAGTGTACCAGAGATCCTAATATTTTTTTGGTTTGCAGCTCTATTTGAAATAGTTTGAGATGCAATTTCCCGGTGATTTTAACCGATATAACCGAATCAATCCGAGGCCTTTAAGAGGTATTTTCTCGTGTTTGATGTCTATTTTCTGGAGTATTATTTTAAATGAATCTATTTTAAAACATTATGAGCAATTATGATACTAAGGGCGTATTTTTTGTCTGCTAGATATCTAGAAAGATGCAAAATGTGTCCTAGAATGCATATTTAACTGCCTGGAACTCAAAATAATAGAATAAAAAATATAAAAAAATATAAATAAAAAGAGATAATCACAACAGAAACCGATATATCTTTCGGTCTTATTCCCTTGTTAAGAAATCCGCCGCTAAGATATGGAAACTCTGTAAAATTTTGCCATAAGAAAACAATTTTAATAACAATTTGAAATAATATTAATCAGTATGACCTGAAACTCGATTTGTAACGATAGTTAAGATATTTCTTTGTGGTGTGATTTTAGGACATTCATTAAATTCATTCATTCATTTCATTCATTCATTCATTTCATTACATTCGGCTTTTATAGTGGGAAATTCCCGGAAAATTTCGTATGGAAACAAGAAAGAAAGTCGGTCAAGCCCGACTATAACATACTCTGTACCAAGAAAATCTGTCTTTTGATCATAACTCGAAAACCGTTCATCCGATCTTCTTCATTCCTTTGACGGATCGATAAGTTAACCTAATAACTAAATATGTTCAGAAGGAACAAGCCATCTATCTTCAAAACTGTGGGAGATATGACGTTTTTTCTAAATTGCGGGGGCGGCAGGGGGCGTGGCCAAAATTGAAAATAAACTTGATCTGCCTGCAGACATAAGAAGCATATGTCCCATACATGTCAAGCCTCTATCTCTTACCATCTCTGAGATCTGTGCGTTCATACGGACAGACGGTCAGACGGACAGACGGACATGGCTATATCGACTCGGCTGTTGATGCTGATCAAGAATATATATACTTTATGGGGTCGGAGATGCTTCCTTCTGGATGTTACATACTTTTGCACAAACTTATAATACTCTATGTACCTACGGTACAGAGTATAAAAACATATGTTTCATCCAACTCAATTACAAATTACTTTGTATGAATTCTTAAACTGTTTCATCTTGCCTCTTCTACTTAAGATCTGACAAACTGCATAGGTGGCTCCAATTCAGTTTAAAAAATATATATTCATTATTGTTGTACCCTTGCAGAGTGTAGGAAAACTGTCCTGGAGAAGTTTCTACCTATTTGGAAAAACCTTGCTTAAAAAAAAAAATTAGAAAAAACCTTCTGATTACTTTATATTCCCCTGCATTTCTCCATTAACATTCCTCTTAGTCACCATTCACTGTCTAGCCGTATCATCTCTTTACTTGCTTTAGTATGTATTAATACATCTACAGCAGGCAGCTCCACAAGCTGCTAATTTCACTACAGATGAGTTTCTGGGCAAAAGTTTCCAGTTTGAGACATGTCATAGACATTGAAACTAACTACAAACTGAGCTGGCCTAGCTACAACATTCTGTATACAAAAACTCAATGGAGCCACTTAACCCAAGCACCAACTGAGATAGAGTAAGAGAGAGGGAGAGAGAGAGAGAGAAGGATCTAGTCCAGCTGCAGTCATCCATTTGGTTATCTGCCAGTGCACTTGAAAAAAAAAAGCACGCAGGATGGGGTCCATGAAAGAATTGTTGCTACAATAAGCAGAACGCAGTCAACTGCAAAACATACAACTTCACGGTTATTTTCTCTTCAGTTAGCTGCCATATTTCTCCAGCACCCCCCCCCACCACCATTGCCCCACCGTCTGTGTTCGGTTGCATTGAGTGGAGGACCACTGACTTCCACTTAACAAATATCAACTAAAATGGCTTTATATGTTGAGATAATACAAAAAAAAAAAATGAAAATCTAGCAGCTATTTGGAGAACCACCTCAGCCAAAGGAACAGAATTTGCAGAGCATTTTTTTCTTGGGTATTTTTTTTTTAAGGGTTTGTTAAGTTTATGTAAGTGTGTAGAAAAGAAATAGCCGAGAAAAATATTACAGAAAAAAATCTTAAGTAAATGAAACTTGAGGGAAAATGCATTGTTCACATTTTGACTGCCTAACTCATAGAACATTTTTTCTATCAGACATTATCTGAGGACTTATCATTCTTAAGTTTAAAATAAACTTTTCCAAATATTTCTGTGAATTTTTTTTGGGCCAAGATATTCTCATTTTGTCAGCCAATGCAATTCTGAGAATATTTTTGTTTGTTGAACATTTAAATTGACAGGCAAAACAATTGGAAATCTAATTTAATTTAGCAAAGCTTATCGCTTGTTGTTGTTCTTTCTTATTGTTGCCTTGTTCCACATGGCGTATGAACAATGCGGCTTGTTTATTGTTCACGCTCCCACAGAGAAGCATAAAACGCACACAACCACACACACACAAACACACACACACACGCGCTCAGCATCATTATCAACACTTACACAAACAAACAAACAGAAAAAAAAAGAACCGAGAGAAAAAAAACTGCTCTTAACTACTTTCTGCACGTCTGCAGATAAAATCGATAAATTCCTTTTCGTAAAACGAATTAGGAAACTAATTGACTTGGATTTCGCTTAAAGAATCTCACATAAATCGTGAGCTTAAGCGTGATTCTGGCATCTTGGCTGCGGGGATAGAGCGGGGATGGGGTGTTATAAACTTTTGCTCTGGCAAATGCCAAACCAAAAATTGGAGCAACCCATTTCCCCCCCCTAGGTTTGCTTTCATTTCAATATAATTATTTAGAATTTTAATTATGACCGTCGCCTGTTAAATGTCATTAAATGTGAAACATTTTCTGCCACTCCTCCAGCCGACTCTCTTATCCAGATCATTCAAAGTCAGCCAACCGTTGACAAACTAACAAGGCGCAAGTATTACGCTCACATTTCCTGCCTTTCAATTTAATTTACCACAAATACACACACGAGTACACACACACACACACACACACATAAACACAAACGCAAACACACTTACTGACATTTGCTCCCGCCTGGAAAACTGTTATCCCTGTCGGCAGTTTGGTGCTCCTGTCTGACTAGTAGCTAAGCAGGCATTTTATGCTCGGCTTATGTTAAAGAATCTATCAGGAAAAAAATGGGGGAAAAAAAAATATTTTTCCAAAATTTGAAATTGAGGAAAATCTTCATAACACAAACTCTAACTGGCTGATAATCGTTTTAAGGTCAAGGATTGACTATAATTCTATAATCAAGGCCTCGCGGCGCTTTTCATCAGTGAGCTTTAAAGCTGTCAGACCATCAAGTCATTTGAAAATTTCTTTATCAGCAGGAGAGTAAAGACTTGAGGACTGCAAGAGTACAAAATTTCATGATACTATTTAAGGCAAAAAGGTTACAGCTTGTGAGTCAGCTAATCATTACAGTTTTAGAGCCACAGCTTGGTCAGATTGGCGCAGGGAGATTCATTTGTAAGCAATTACAAATCGCTAAAGGGACTCTAGCTTAATAGTTTGGGACTTTTGATAAGTATGTGGAAGTAGTTAAGAAAGTTTTACTGTGCACCTGGGTACTTTGTATACTTTGTTCCCAATAAAAAAGTGGATTTATACCCTGTTCCCATAATAAATGGTAAAAAGGGATCGTGAAGTAACAGAAAGAGGGAAGTATCAGTATCAACAGCCGTGTCAATATAGTCATGTCCCCTGTGGGGGATTCTATAATTTTGTCCAACTGCTTACTAGACAAAGAAAGAAGCCTCTCCTATCTCATAAGCATAAGAAACGGTTGTAAGATTAAGATGAATAAAGCTAGGAAACATGGTCCAAAATATTGAAGGGGGTTGGTGGTGATTCTAGATGTTTTCGGAAATGGTCCATCATATTAATATACTGATGTACCTAATATAGCCTCTCTGATCTCATAAGCATTGGAAACAGATGTAAGATTAAGATAAATAAAACTAGGAAACATGGTCCAAAATATTGAAGTGGCTATTCTAGATGTTTTCGGAAATGGTCTTGGAAATTTTAGTTGTAGCTTCTTTTTATCCAATAAAACGTATGTAACTACGGCTGAGCCAATACGCTGCACATTTGTCGGATCCAGCCGGATCGGATGACTATAACATTTAGCTGAAATAGGAACGATCGGTCGGAACACTAGTTCTAGTAAGAAAAACTTTTTGGTTTTCAAAGAAAACACCTCCAAACTCCGTATTTCCTAGTTTTCAATACTTCTTCATAATGCTGCCAAATTTGGTCGAAATCGGACATCTATATAGTATAGCTGCCAAAGAAAAGTAAGGTTAGAAAAATAGTCTTAGTGAGAAAAACTTTTTTGTTTTCAATGTAAACCTCTTTAAAATTGCCATATATTTATTTAAAAAGCTTTCACACAATTCTTCAAAGTTTTGTCCAAATCGGATGAATATAGGTTATAGCTGTCATAGGAACGATCGGTCGAAAAACTAGTTTTAGACAGAAAAACTTTTTTGTTTTCAAAGAAATTGGCTCATAACTTTTTATTTCTTAGTTTGCTATGCTTTTCCATATTTTCACTAAGTCTGGTCGAAATCGGACATCTATATAGTATAGCTGTTATGCAAAAGTAGAGTCAGAAAAATAGTCTTATTGAAAAAAAACTTGTTTGTTTTCAGTGGATAACGTGAAAACGTGATGCAAGGGTATACAAATTTAAGCCGAAGGTAACTTTCCTCCAATTTTTTTTAAAGGGATCCCATAAATTTAAGTTTTTTTATACAGATAAGGATTGAAACCCGCACAATTAAGTGACTCAATATTATATTTCCACTTCAAATTTTTACACAAATTACTTCAGACCCTTAAGATTGACCAAGAAAAGTGTGCCACAAGCTGGAGTGGCCGGTTGCTCAGCATATTAGAGGAAACTTTTGTGTTTCATAAAAAATTTGTTCCGTATTTTGGGTAAATTATTCGGACATGGTTCAGTTTAGTTCAGTTAACTACTTCTTTTTTTATATTCTGTATAGTTACCCGAAAATACTTTTCTTATTATTACAAAAGAAAAGTGTGAAAGAAAAAGAAACACACTCAAAGAAAAGAGCAACAGTTTAAAAGAGTGCTTGGGGGAGAACAGTTTGAAACGAATACTTTATTGAGTTCACCTTACAGTTCTGTACAAAAGTCAGTTGTTTTCTTACCATTGCCATTCTCTAATGCCATGCTTTATGATTATTGTTATTACACTCATGTGTAAGTATTTCCTTTGAGTGCCACCCCCCTCGCTTGCCAGCCAGCCAATTTTTCAACTTTTATGTGGCCCAAACTCATAAATAAAAGAAAAACCTGGCAAAAAGGCGAAGAGTAATCAAAAAGTGCGTGCTAACTAAATTGTTATTGCTTTCAAATGTCACGTATCATTATCATAATTTTTTCGCTTGACATTTTTAAGTAGCTGCCATAAATGTTTATAACTTTTTGGCACACAGAACGATTCTATTAACCCGGCCAGGCCTGATGGCCTGGTGGGGCCTCTTTACATTATTGGACCCCAGGGAGGGTGCCTTCACCCCATACAACACACGTAGGACACCTTTTGCCGGGGCATTCATATTCATAATTTATGACTGCATTTGATTGTGGTGGTTGGTTGTGAAGTGCGAGACGAAAGAGGCGAAAAAAAGAAGAAAAACCTTGTTGCTCGGCGATAAGTTGCAATTATGATTAAAACATTTTTAATAACAATCTGTTGTGAGTCAACAGATTGGGTGGGAGAGGTTTAAGTAAGATATGTGTAAACGGAGGGGAATTTGAATACATTTTTTTTTTAAAAAGGTTTTATTGTATCTTTTTTTTGGGAGTGACTTAGAAGAGGAGGAAATAGCAAATCCAACATATCAGTCTTTTTTCTCGAAGAATACTTGAGTTCTGACATTTTCCCATAGGAAATTCCCATAAATTGTTATATTTATTTATATTAAATCCGATGATAAGCCTAGCCATAAACTGAACCAAAAACCACTCATCAAAACGGTTCGGTTCAGTTCACTTTAAGATGTACCTTCAGACAATGAGACTTGTAAATGTTGGGATTTTTTCGCGATTCCCTAAAAAAGTCATATATGAATTTTGTATAATATTTCGATTCGCTGATGTACCTTCTAATAGAAATATCATTATAGATCGAATTGATCCTTAGTGATAGCAAGTTGATGTAGCTTCAAAGAATGGCTTGTCACCATTTTAAAACATGTTTATCTTCTGTAATTGTTGACAGAAATCTTCACATTCCATTTCCTTTATAGATTTATCTACATAATATTTTAAGGGGATTTTTTATAAATTTAGTTTTGAAAGAGTGCGAAAAGACACATATTTACCCTAGAAATCACAATATTCTTGAACTAAAACTAGTTCTCTTCTCCAAAAACCATGGAATAAACAAAACCTGAGGTTTAAAAATGTGCTCGAACCACCGAACCAAACCATTACTTATTTCTGATCTCTATTCTATCCCTGTTTATCATGCTCTCATTATGTAAAACGAGAAAGCTAAGCTAACTTCGTATGTGCCGAAGTTTTTATACCCTTGCAAGTGCTTGCTTAAATATTTACAAAAATACGCGTTTTCCCATTTTCCGACCGATTGTTCGTATGGGAGCTATATGATATAGTCATCCGATTTGGCCAAAAGTCGGTAAAATTGTGTGAAAGCATGTGAAGCAATCAAATACAAAATTGCAGGATGCTACCATTAAAAACAAAAAAGGTTTTTCTAACTAAAACAGTTTTTCAGACCTATCTTTTGTATGGCAGCTATACCAAATAGTTGTACGATTTTAATAAAACTTGGTAGAATTATAAAAAAAACATAGAAAACTTACGACTACAAAGTTTGGAGAAGTTTCCATTGAAAATAAAAAAGTTTTTCTCACTAAAACTAGTTTTCCGACCGATTGTTCTTATGGGAGCCATGAGATATAGTCATCCGATCCGGTCGGTTCCGACATATTAGTAGTGTGCAGCAAAAAGAAAACTCTGTGCAAAATTTCAGCTCGATAGCTTTAAAACTGGGAGACTAGTTCCCTTATAAACAGACAGACAGACGGGCAGACGAACTGGCAAAGCTCACTCGACCCAGCTCGTCACCCTGATCAAGAATATATATATAGTTTATGGGGTCGGAAGTGAATAATTCAATGCGTTGCAAACTTCTGGGCCAAATTATAATACCCTTTGCAAGGGTATAAAAACATGACAAATGCCCTCTAAAGTATGCTATCTTTATTTTCTTTAAAATTATTATTTTCATAAGATGCTTCATAGTCAATTATGGCAGATTCTCGCATGTTTTCAGTACTAATGAGTATTTAAGTCAATATAAAAAAAATATTCTCTCCACTTAATATCATTCATATACGTAGCATACTTTAAAGGGCATTTATCAGCGTATTCTTTGATGTGTATCAGCATTGAAACTGAAACATTTCTTATAAAGCTCACAGTAGATTACCGAAATTAAGTGTAACCACATAACCTTTTCAAATTTCCAACTTAGCAAACTTATTGTTAAATATAAACGAAATTTCCCTAATTCCAAGTAAGTGGGTTCAAATTTAAGCTTTGGCTTCGATTTGTCAGAACAAAAGCCTCTCGAAATGTTAAATGGCCCGACAGGAAAAAAAACGAAATACCCAATACTTAAAACGTATTTTAGAGGGAGACAGCGCGAGTGAGCGGGGAAGCGTATAAACAAAAACAAATATGAGAAATTGTTGCCATTGTTTTCCCAGTGTGTTGTTGTGTGGGGCGGGGGGCGGGGGTGGCCATAATTTGCATAATTTCATTGCATACATTTTTGGGCGGCATATAATGAGTCTAGACATTTGTTTCAATTTATGAAATTGTTATTTTATGCAATATGTTTGTGATTAGTTCGCTTTTGCATAAATATGCATACATTGCCGAAAGGGAAATGGCGCCGAGTAACTGGAAAATTATATTTACGATGAAATGAAATAAAATTCAAAAGTTGATCAAAAAAATTACACCGAAACTTGCCTCACAAACATTAAAAACTAATCAAACTTTTAAATACACTTCAACCGCAGCTGACTTAAGTTGTGGGGGCGTGCCCGGACGCCCAGAACAATTCGACAGGCGTCTTAAGAAGCGACTTTGATTTGTTGCCCCACGACTCTAACACGACTCGTCTCGACTTTAGCCGGACTTTTGCCTTGTTGTCAACGTCAACAGAAATTGATTGCTCACCAAAAGAAGCTACGCGTCAGCCCACACCCCCCGCCCCAGCCCCCTGGAGTTGCCTCTGTGGCATTTTCATTTCATTCAGTTGGGTTTACTTTGCGCAAAAAGTTTTTGCTGAGCTTCTTCCTCGCCTCTCTAGTGAATTATACTTAGCCAGCGGACCAAGGAAGCAGCCTACTGCCGCCACCCTTCGCCAAACTTTGACACAGTTTAGGAGCCAAAAGTTTAATGGAATTTGTCTATGGCATCGCCTTGCCGCTCGTCTCTAATATAAATAAAACAGCATTCAACTTGTTTTTAAAGCAATTAAAAATTCTTTAAGACGGCCCCGGCCACAAAATTGAGTTCTTGCAACTGATCATCAAGAGCCGGAAGCAGCCGGAGCAAGAGGCGGATTGTGGCACTGCAATCCCCTTTTTGGTAGCTGAAAATGTAAACACAAGTAAAGTAATAGGCAAAGTTTTTAATTTTCAAATGATTTATATTTTATATTTATTTTTGCAAGGACTTAATACTTATTTAAGATTTGCTGAGAAAGAGAGAGAGCGAGAGACAGAGAGGAAACAGGATTTAACAATAATTAAATATGGATTTTTATTCTATGGATTCTATTCTTTTATTCAACTTCAATACATTCTTGAAACAGAACTAGAGCACATCAAACAATAATCCCAAAATACCAAAGCCATGACCAAATCGTTCTATTTTATTCAGATTTAGAAAAAAGAAACCAAAATTATGTACTTGAATTAAGTACAAACAGTGTGAAAAGTACAACAAATACTTAAGTATTTATTTCAAGTACAAAAATCTTCATTCAAATACAATTTCTTGAATGCTGAAACACCTAATTTAAGACCGTTTGGGGATATTCGACCACAAGTACATTTTAAGCTTTTTAAAAATTTTGTTTAAGGATTTAATAGTTCTAAGTCAAGTTCAAACAAGTCTTAAAACAAGTACAAAATGTGCTTCAAAATAGGGAATGTTCTTATCTCAACTCCTATTCATACTTGAAACAAAATAAGAGTACATAAAGCAATTGTGAAAGGTTTTTTTTAGATTAGCAAACTATTTACTATTTGTTTTTAATAAGGTTCCGGATGAAATAAAAGAAGGTTGAAAGAATCCCAGAGCCTTGAATTAATCAGAAATCACTTAGCTTAGCAAACTTAAACTATTTACTATTTGTTTTTAATAAGGAATAAATCAGAAATCACTTCATTAAATGGATACTTAAACCAGTTGGGAATTTTATGAACAGATTCTGTTGAAAATAGCTCGAATTTTCCGCCCACAACTTTTTGGAGCCTTGTATTGTAAGCCAATATTGTACTCAATCCAGAATTTATATATATATAATTGTAACTTAAAACTAATTCCAAGTTACAATGGGGTTTTAAGGCTTCAGCCTGTCAATCCAAGATACTTTGCACTTAAATTAAGAACGCGGCTTACTTAAAGTACTAAAAGTACTTGATTTCAGAACGCTTTTCAGCGCTTTAATAACATTTTAGACAATTTTTTTTTGATATAAGAAATTTTCCTCCATTTGTTTTACCCTAAAATGCAGAGAAGTTCTTTTAATTCATCAAATTGAAACACAAACTGGTCATCATTTAAAGCCCGTGTGAACTAAATTATTCCCCTTTGATTGCAAGATTATCTGCCCAACACATAGACTGAAGAGTGCACACCAATTCCCACCACTGACCAAAAATCCCCGAACATGACAAAATTTATATCCTCGATTTGGTCTTTTTGTTTCCAAAAAAAAAAAAACAAAATGTGAGTGAATGTTTGTGCCTGATTCTGGGTCAGGTTCAGGACTCTCGTGTTGCTAATGAGCCGACAGCGACAGCTAATTGAGCGAAACTGAAGCTTCAAACGAAATTAATGTGAAAATTGAGCCGTTTCCCCACTCCCCCCCACACCTACGCAGCATCTAGCCTTTAGGGCCGCTTGCATTAGAGGGAGAGAAAGAGAGAGAGCCAAGCAGCAGGACGGCCAGGCATGCTCCGGGGCTGTCGCCCGGGAGGTCTTCGGATGGTTTTTTGGAAATTTATTGCATGCAATAAACATGACACTGTGGACGCGAAAATCGAGAGGAGAGAAACAGGCAACGACAAATCCAGTTGTCCATGGATGCCCTGTATTCATATGCAAAATTAATGCAGGTTAGGGAAAAAGGGAGCCAGTACCCAGGCCAGGTGCGATGTCACGTCGCGGTACAGAGGACAGAAAAGGCGCACGGCTGCAGGAAGTGCAAGTTGGAGAAGGTTATTTAGACAATGTTGTGCGATAGCTCATAGTTGAAACACTCTTACTTATAATTTTGGCAATTATTTCGGATAATTTAAACATAGATGATATAAACTTACATTTTACACTGTTATTTGTGAGATTATGTGATGCCAACTCGGCCCTTAAGCTATCGTCGAATCGTTTGGAAACTCTAAGTCGACGTGTTGTCTTTTTAGTGGACGCCACCTTTGTACACTTTGTCTCGAGATTTCTATTCAAACCAGCTTTAATATGATGGAACATTTTGCCAGACCCTCGCACACCCATCAAGTATCAAAATGCCTTTTTAATTTCAAATTTCCGCATTGATCGTTTATTCTCATTGCTTGAAGTTTCACGTAAGATAAAGTTTTGGGCGCAAATTTCATTATAAAGTGGTTAAGCTCCACTTTGGAAAGTTTTTGAACTTGCAGTTCGTACACAGTGAGAGACCTGAGCAACACATCCGTTGACCCGACAGCTACAGCAGCCACTGCTCCTGTCACTCTCTCTCTCTCTCTCTCTCTGTCTATCTCTCTTTCTCTCTCTTAACGCTCTGCCAGTTTTGTCCTTCATTGTTGAAAGCTGAACCTTGGGAGCAATCAGTGGATTATACGCTGCTTTACAAGAGGCGTCGCGTCGCCATCCCACGCGACCTATGAGGAGGTCCCTTCACATGTACCCCTAGCTGTATGCAACACTTTTTTGCATTTCATTGTTCGTTAAGAGTTATGCATGTGTGTGTGTGTGTGTGTGTTCGTGAGTGTAAAAACATAAATTTAACTGCAAGCTCATGGAGCCGTGTGACAAGGCCGCAGGAATTCAAAACAAAAGTTGCAACAAATACCAAACACGCCATAAAGACAACAACAACAACAACAACATAAATTGCTGGCCGGCCACTCTTCCCCTGCCCAGGCAAAAAGAATGACAGGAAACCGGATGTGAGTGCATGCCTTTTGTGCATGCAACGAATTATTCAGTTGACACACAGGATGTGTGCTTTGTTGTTGTTGTTGCCGTTGATGCCGGTTTCTGTTGGCTTTGGCTGCTGTGTTTGTGTTTGCTCAATGTCTCCCCCTCTCTCTCTCAGGGGACTCCCAGATTCCCAGTTTTTGGTTAATTTTATAAAAGGTTAATTTATGTTACAAGGCAATTTGTGGAAAGGCAAATTACTTGACTTTTTAAACAAAAAATTTGACAAACTTAAAGTTATTTCATTGAAAAGTAATTCAATCAGTACAGTTTTAGAGCAAACAGTTTGATTACAGTTTGAGAATGACTCGGCTCAGAAGTAGCTTTCATGCCATTCTACACTCACAACGTAAAGAATCTTCTAACTTGTTGATTTTTTATCTTCGACTCAACCAGTTGTTATAAGTCTCTCAAATGGATCTTTTAATGCTATTTTTTACAGTTTTTGACACATTGGTGCTACTCCGAATTCATTCTACTCGCACATTTAAGGTTCTTGAGAAGTTTATCTGACCCCAAAAGTAATTGCTCAGGCCAAGCACTCTTCTTACTCATCATTTGGAAGATCCTTTGAACAAAAATCATCTAGAAGAGTCCTTTTCAACTTTTTTGATGATTAAAAGAAGATTACTATTATGTGCGATTAAAAAAAAGACTCAAAACTTCTCATTTATATGTTCAAAGTGTAATTTATAGAACTACGACTCGGAAAAGACTCACAAATAACACGAAAATGAGTCGAAACCGATCAGAATACCGGGTGATAAATAAATCTTTAAGAAGGGTCACTACCCAGCAAACATTTTAAGTAATTTTTGATCACAATCGAGTCTTTTTTGAATTTTTGAAAATTTCTGATCGAAAATGATATTATTGTCGGGAGAAAATGGTACCCTATCAGCGATACTTCTTGAAGATTCGTTTTTAACCCGTTTTTCTGATCAGTTTGGACTCATTTGTTGGTCTTTTTCAATTCGTATTTCAATAATTCACATTTTAAGCATTACCATAAGCCATTTTAGTGTATTTTTTTAATCGCACAAGATAGTAATCATTTTTAAATCATTAAAAGGGCTCGAAAAGTACTCATTAAGGTGATTTTTCCAAAATGATCTTCCAAATGTTGGGTGCGGAGACTTCAAGAAAAGACGCTGCAAAGCTACCTAAAAGTATCATCTATGATCAGAAATCTAGCTAAGTCATGACTATTTCAATCAGACTGAGGACTCGATAAAGACTCGAATGTGGTTATAAATTTGATAAAATGTTTGCTGGGTTAAGTAAAGTCCAAATGCTGGGTGCGGAGACTTCAAGAAAAGACGCCGCAAAGCTACCTAAAAGTATCATCTATGATCAGAAATCTAGCTAAGTCATGACTATTTCAATGAGACTGAGGACTCGACAAAGACTCGAATGTGAACATAAAGTTGATAAAATGTTTGCTGGGCTAAGTAAAATCCCAGTTACACAATGTAAATTATCTCTCAAGTTTACCTGATATTGACTTGTTTGGTACTTCCCCAGTTTGTTAAGTTCTCTAATAGTTTATGCTGCAATTACAGTTTTAGAGCATATCCTAACTTACAGTTTTAGAGTAAAAATAAAACATTTTATTATCCCTGGAATAGTTTGAGAAGTTTTTCCATTTTACAGTTTTTGAACATCAATGGCACCAGCACTGTTTGAAAGCCTTTTCTGTATTACAGTTTTAGAGCAGCAATTTCAAACTTATTCAAAGTTTGAGTGCCTTCCCAACTTACAGTTTCAGACTAACAATGATACAATTCTTAATTAAGCGCAGCAAACGTAACTCAGTTTGTTACCAACAACTAGCTTAAAAAAAAAAAACCAACAAAATACCCCTACCCACCCCTCACCCACAGTTGGTCAACTTGGCTACAGTTTTGTGCAACTTCAGAAGGATTTGCCCTTTTCCATTCATCCCTTAAAATGTCACCAGATAATTGTTAACCATTAAGTGGTACCGCAAATCAAGTGCAGCAATTGCTGGACTGCAATTCATTAGGGGGGGGTCCGAGACCGCAAGCAAAGTTGCCAACGTAGCCAAAACAGACGTAACCACCGAATCAACCAAGCCCCCCTAGCCCCACCACCACCACCACCACTACACCTCGAGCGTTAGTTGAAAGTTTAAGAGAGCATAAAAGAGTTTTTCGGGGCCAAGTGATGGATGGAATGGGTGGATGGGGGAATTTCACGCTGCTTTCGGATCCATTAAGCATTCGACGAGGATGATGACGATGATGGCGACGATGATGACATTTCGTCAGCATTAGAGAGCTTTGAACTTTTCAACTTTATGCGCAGCTATTTTGTATTTCGAATTATTTTCTATACAGCATTTGAAAACATTATCTATCATTAGTGTCAGAAATTGTGAAGCGTCGCGCGAAATCCTTTTAATGTCACGCCCCTTACCAGTTGGATCGATTGAGTTAATAATGTTGGCGCAGGCTGTGACATCTATTAAGCGAACTGCTGACAGCATTAATATTAATTTATTTGTGGAGAATATTTATGAAATTTGTGTCACTTTTCGGTAATTATGTTGTTGTCCCCGGTCGTTTTAATTACAAATTCATCTTCGGCTCGCCAACTACAAAGTTAAAACACGCACAAAGAAATTACAAAAGAACAAAAAATGGCAGCGACAAAAAAGTAAAAGTAAAGCAAAAGTTTTTTTTGGCGACAATCCTGACGCACTTTTATGGCATGGCTTTTGGGGCTGCGAGTGAAAATGAAGATATGTGAGAGGCGACGTTGTTGTTATCATCGTGTCATGTGTGTGAGTGAGCGTGAGTTGGAGGTCCTAGAGATGGACAGCAAATCTGAGAAAAATAGTTACAAATGTAGTGAGTTTTTTATTGCTTATTTTCTTTGCTAACTTTTTGGCTAATGTTCTAGGCTTTTTTCAGCTTAAAAATAATAATTTTTAAAATTGCTTCTTTCATATTTAACTCATACTTATTTCACCTTGCAACTTCCTTTCTCATTCTGGATAAAGTAAGTACCGCATAAATAACCGCAATCGAGGTACGTACAACTTATTAAGCCAAAGAGGAATAAAAAGAAACACTACTTTATCCAAAACGTTTATAAGTTTAACAATTTATCTTAAGCTCTGACTCCTTTTGCCTGGTTCAGTAAGCGTGTTTGTTGTGCTTGAATTCATTTTTTGCTTTTTTCTACCATCTCTAGCCTGGGAAGTGTGAGTGAACTTTTCCTCTTTATTTTCTTTGGTTTTTTTTTGTTTTTTTGTTTCGTTTTGCTTAAAGTATGATTGCAAGTGTGAAAATATATATGCTAAACGTGCCCCGTCCTCGTTGCGCTCTATGCGTTTTTGTTTTATGATGCGGCGACGTGCTCGGAAAATGAAAAGCACTTGACGCGCTGAAAGTGCTGAACTTGGCGGTCCTCCATTTGTCCGTCCATCTTCAGTTGCCACCGTTCCGCCGCCTCCACCATGCAGGGTCCCTCTCAGTTATCCACACATGCTAAATCGTAAAACGTTACGATTTCTTTTTTTCTCTCTTGCCCTCAAAGTTGATGATACTCTTTGGGTTTTTGTGATTTTTGGAATTGGTGGTTTTTGCATGGAGTTTGCTTTTTTTTTTTTAATTAACTTTCAATCTTGATAATGAAATCTGTTTAATGTTATCTATGTTTCATATTAATATAAATAATATTCCGATTATTTATTTCAAGTTTATTTCTAGCTCGAAAATAGCCAATTAGGTTTTTAGCTTCATTATATAATATATTAAGCTTGTACAAAGGACTGTAACAGGCAGAAGGAAATTTGTATACCTTAAAGCAGTGGTGGGCAAGCCCTTGCCAAATCAAATATGTCGACTCGCGCCTCGCTAATAAGGGTTGGTTTTATACTCCTTGCCAGGGGATGCAAACGGGGTTTTTAACCAAACCGAACCGCTTATTCCAGCTAGTGAATCGAACTGGCTTCCTTTCAGAAATCCGAACCGACCCAAAAACCACAAAGAAAAGCGATTCGATTCAGTTCTTTGACAAAGTTTAAGACGTGAATCGCTCTAGCCAATGGTCTTATTAATTTGGGAATTTGAGTCGTATCCCTAAGATGTGTTGTATTCGACATTTTGGTCGACCCTCTACATACTTACACAGAACAAAAAATCCGAAATTGGGAATAAAAACAGGGTGATCCTGTTTTTCGGGACTAAAAAAGAAAAAAGTGGAAGTGAAATCAATATTTTTAGAGATCGGCTCAAGAATATCCGGGATCACCCTGTTTTTAATCCCGGATTGATGTTTTTTGAGTGTAGCCATGCCGGATCGATATAATCCTTAAGGATAACTTGACGTCCAAAATTGTTATAGCCTCTGAAAAAGTAAAAAAATCTGTCTTTTCTATTTCAATAATAACGTTCAACAGGTTTCGGTACTGTGGATTAATTTACTATCGGTTCTGGTACCAGTTCCAGTGTTTTGCAAAGGTTTCTTACAGTTTACAGTGTTTCAGTTTAGGTATTACGCCTTTGATTTTGCAGAACTACTCTTTTTTGGCATTTGCTGTGGTGTAGCATGCAGCGGTTGACTGCAAATATATAGTTCCAATACAACAGGTGGACTGAGGCGCACACACAGCCGAACATACAAGTGCCTTAGTTCAAAATTCAGCATTTGGTGATAAAAAATTTACAAAATGTTAAAAAATGTTTGGTGTGAGCTCGGAACAGAACTTGTATTGTTACTCTAATTATTTAAGTACCTTCGATTTCTGATAATACTTCCCAAATAGGCCTATAATGTGGGCAATTGAATTTGGAAAGCAGAAATTGGTATTAATGTAGTTTATGATAAATTCAGCTTGATACTGAAGTCAACAATTTGCTTGACAGATTCGGTATCCAGTAAATAAAGAGTATTCCCGTGAAGTCAGTTAGGAAAAAAATTGTGCTAGTCTCTCCCTTACTCTCAGCCTTTTAGATTTTTTACTCGACGTGCGCTCGCCTGTAAATGTTTTTCTTCTTTTTCCATTTTCATTTGCACGAACAATTTAAGAAATTGTCGCACATACCCACACCCTCACACCCACTCAAAACCTTGCTCTAACTATTCGAAGCACTAAAGTTTGCAGTAAATAAAGTATGATTGTCTATTGTCTATCGTCTTGTGGCTGATAAAAGTTCCACACCTTTTGAGTTGAGTTAATTTCATGTGATTTATATGATGGCAAATGGAACTGAAGCTGCTGTTGTTTTTGTGGTCAATAAATTACCAGCTGTGCAGAGAAAGCATTTAACGAATTGAAGTGCACTTACTGCTTTTTGCATACACAATTCGCAATTAATTTAAAACAATTACGTACGGCGGGGGACAAAAAAAAAACACGGAAAATTTCTGCGGTGAAATGTCATGTTGGCTGTCAACCGCATATTTGGAGTGTTATGCAATTATGGCACCCAGTTTCAATCATACCACACATACAATTCATCCATGCTTCTTGAGTCACAAAATGGAAAACATGAAAACATGAAAACGAAATACTGAAAATATCTATCGAGCAGTTTGTGTAAATTATGCAATTGTTTGTATGCCTTTTGATGACATACATATGGTTTGTCATGGCAGAGGACATTAATGAAGAGGATCAAGAGAAAGGCATGGAGATAAACAATAGCAGTGGCCTAAAAGGTAGAAGAAGATATGGCCGTTTATATAATGAAGAAAGAGAAAGTTATGCTAATGAGAGCGAAATAAATAGACCTCCTTGGAAGCATACTTTTCTTGATAAAAGTGTGACAAAAGAGAGCTGGAAATTTGAGCAGAAAAATGCGAAAAAACTGGGAAAGATTGATCGTAGAAAAGGAAAGATTAATAGAAGATATGTTGATAAAAGAAAAGGCCTTAGCAGGAAGAGCCTTCGATTAATGGAAAGTGAAGAAGAGAGAATACGAACATTATGGGATCCTGTTTATAACTATAGCTCTAAGGCACAATACTCAATTGATACTAAAAGTGCAAGAGGTAGCAAAAAGTACCAACAAGTAAGAGCAAGAAGTCCTTTTTCTTCAATCCAAAGAAAACTAAGGAAACATTTCATTAATGAAATCTTTTCACTTAAAAACTTTCAATATGATAAAACAAACTCATCAAACTTTTCTACAATTAAGGACATGAAAAGCCTTCATAACAAAAGCAAACAAAAAACTAAATTCAAACTCAAAAGAATGAAAAGAAGTAAAAGCTCCCCAAAATATCCTCTTGCGCTTCACATGTTCTTCCAAAAGTATGTCAAATTTGGACTCAAATATACCATCTTTCTAACCATGCCCCGTCTGGGACATCATAACTTTGTGGTCAATATCACCGTCAATACGCATGACTATCTTATCTTTTCAAAGCTTACGCGACCTCTACAACATCCCACCGGTTGGCGTTATACTCGCAAATTAAGTTTTATTCTACGCAAAAATGGCATAAGAGAGCTCAGTTTGCCCTATAGACATTGCTATTACATACGCACACACGCCAGCTATTTTGATACCAGCATACATTCTGTCATTGCCATGTTGTCGCCCCACGACAGATCCCATCAACTGTGGGCACCCGCTGTGAAACGATCCTTAATCGTACAATTACGTCGATCCCTGTCCTGTGAACCCAAACTCTCCTTACCCTTTTGCAAGGATCCCAATCGGCCGGTGGAAATATCGCCGCGTAATTATTGGATTTTTAGGTCCCAACTTAATTTGGACTGCCCGGATCTTACCTATGATTTTGTTGATTGGAAATTCTATGATATCGAGGAGAAAGGTGAGTGGGTGGGGGTCAAGCAAATAAACTGGGTAAACAAATGTATCGATTTCCAGTTCTTGTGGGTGACGCGGGGCGCACTTTTGGATTGACCCTCAAACTACCTCCATATACCATGCATTTCTATTATGATCCAGAGTTACAGCTAATGCTGCGTGCAGATACGCGTGCGGCAAACACATTGGTGATGGCACGTGTGAGTAATGCAGAAAAGTAATTGAAAGAAAAGTAATTCAAGTAATTAACTGACCTTTCAGTGCTATATGCGACTTGTATTGCCACCGGTGGAACCCATCATAATGGGAAACACTCATCGCTTGGTGAATGTTGATTATGAAATCATATTTAATGGAACTCTTAGTCAGGATCGATCCAAACGCAAAACTGATGATTATTTAAAGTTTTTTCAATGGGGCTGCTACAGCTCGGATGATCCCACCAATAGGTTTTGTCAGGACAAATTGTCGGATAGTGAGTAATACTTATTTAAATCATGTTTTTTTTTTTAACTTTACACACAGGAAAAGAGAACTAAGCTTAGCCTATCTTTTTATACTCTGTACCTCCGACCCTATAAAGTATATATATTCTTGATCAGCATCAACAGCCGAGTCATGTCCGTATGTCCGTATGAACGCACAGATCTCACAGATGGTAAGAGATAAAAGTTTGACATGTATGGGACATATGCTTCTTATGTCTGCAGGCAGATCAAGTTTATTTTTAATTTTGGCCACGCCCCCCGCAATTCAGAAAAAACGTCTTATCTCCCACAGTTTTAAAGATAGATGGTTCGTTCCTTCTGTTCATTTTTAGTAATAAAAATAACTTTTCGATCAGCCAAAGGAATGTTGAAGAACGGATGAACGGTTGTCGAGTTATGATCAAAAGACTGTTCGCTGCTGCAGCGCAGTAGCTGTCAGCTGCTATTGCAGCATCAAAAAGTATAATTTCGTTGGTACAGAGTATGTTATAGTCGGACTTGACCCACTTTCATACTTGTTGTTACAACTAAATCTACCACCTGCTGTATTCCGCCCATAGGAAGCATCTTGTACATACCACCAAATCAACTGCGCGCAGACCGAAAATACAATTTCACTCTCACCATGTTCTCAGCGCTGGATCCTTTGGTGAAAGATACCTCCACACAGTTGGTAACCGGTGTCACCGAAACCACAATAACGCCACACATTTTCTGCAAACGAAATTGCTTCTATAACCTCTTCGCCCCCCTCGATAGTATACACATGGAAGCCATCTGCTTGGATTGTCCAGTCCGTGTGGAATACTACGAATGGTGGGTAAGCATTAATGATACGGAGCCGGAATTGTTGTCACAAAGTCGTAATTTGGTATTACGCGACCGTGAATATCACTTGGATATCAATTTGAAGATATTTCTGAAAAATGGCTTATCGGCAGATGCGAACCAAAAACTGTACAGAGATGATGGACCCACCGAAGGGTACTGCACCATTTCGCCAACCAGAGGCATAGAGACCAAGACCGTGTTTACCATCGATTGCGGGGGCGTTCTGTCGTCTAAGCGGCCCTTGATGTTTCGCTATATGATCCTGCTGGGCGTGATCGATTCGAATGTGCCATATGAGCGCTACGAAATGACTCTGCCCGCTACCGAAGAGCTCTTCATTTCCGTTTGTGACTTCCTGGAGATGTGCGTGGACTACGTATTGAATGTGAGTGTAAAGCCTTTACTTAAGGCGCGCAGCAGCATTCCAAACGAAAAGACGTGGCAACTTCTAAAGAGACAAATGCGCCACATTCCGGGTTGGCTGGATCGTGGCCACTGGCTAAGAGCCTATGTTGCAACTCTGGTGACCATGAAGCAGGTGAAGTCAGCGGAAGAGGCTACCCTGGTATATTCGTACATAGAGGATGAGAATATGACGACGGTTGCACAGCTGGAACAGCTGACCGTGCTGGCCGCACACACCTTGAGGCATCTAGCACCGGTGACTTATCGGGGTGCTACCCTAATGGGCACCATGTTCGCCAAGCTAGGCATCATGTTCCAGACAATTATCAATGAGAAGGAGTATCTGCATCGAGATGCTTACATTTCACTGACCGGCATGAATGTGTTCTTCATTTCCGCATTGGGTATCCGTTCCGAGATACACTCACGCGCCATGTGTCGAGTCTCGGACGATTGGTGTGACCAAGGGCAACTGCTGATTGACAACAATTTGGAATTTGATCATTTGATACTATGGAAGATTAACTATTGGCTGAAATGCACCTGGAATTTGTACAAGTGTATTTACTATTTAGGCGTCTTGGCCACAAGACGTACATTTATCTATGATGATGTGGCGACTATACACAAGGAAGGCATTTCCTATCAGGTGATAGTTTAAGTATTTACCTAACCTACTTCCCACTCTACATAAGACCAGGCTTTAGGGGTTGACAAGTATTGACTTTATCATGCAAAGTCAAAATCATTTAAATATTGTTATTTTACAATTTTTAGTTCGCCTTGTTGGGTATTATCTGGATGATGAAACTTGATTTTCATATAAGCAATGAAATCACTCTTAGTTCTGTGACACCGATGCATTTTTCAAACGTCTTTCATACTAACCGAGGAAAAATCTCGAAAGACCCAAAATCACAAGACATAATTGTTTGAATTTGTTTACTAATGAGTTTTGCAACGCAACGGAACCATTGAAACTATTTTATAATAATTTTTAATACACTTTCAAAAGAGTGCAAATAGTGTCATATTTGGGCATGTTGCGATATCGATAAAATCATACGAAATCGAATTAATGTTCATCTTTCCATAAATAGACTGTGTTATTAGGAGATTTATTTCAAACTCCTTCAAAGTTCCATTCAATCGAATTCGGAAACGCTAACAGGACGGATTCTCTGACATCATTTTGCGAAATTCGAAAGCGAAAACAGGCCGAAAAGAGATCAAATATTTTAAGACTGAAACACTGATCACTGATCACCAAATCCAAGATTCAGTTAGCTTTAAAAAGCCTTAAATTTAAATATTCTTCTTAAAAAGGTTCAAAGGCGATTTACCAAATATTTTGGAAAAATTTAATACAAAAATAAGACTGAATCTTTATTAAATTAAGAAACTTCTTTCATAAATGATTAAATTTTTATTTAAGAAGACCTTTTTAAACTAAGATTGAAGCAGAAGTATGTAAATGCCAGACGGAGGCATATCCGATCCCATTAAGTATATATATATTCTTGATCAGCAAGACGAGCTGAACCGATCTGTCCGTCCGTCGGTTTCTATGCTATCTAATCCGTCAGTTTGAAAGCAAAAAGTAAGTCTTTTAGTACAAATGCGCTGCACGTTTTTCGGAACCGGCCGGATCGGATGACTATAGCATAAAGCTGTCATAAGAACTAGTTCTAGTAAGTAAACTTTTTTGTTTTCAATGCAAGCGCATCCAAACTTTGTATTTCTTTAATTGTCACGCTTTTCCATGATTTCACCAAGTTTGGTCAAAATCGGACATCTATATAGTACAGCTGTCATACAAAAGTAGAGTCTGAAAAGCAGTCTTGATGAGAAAAACTTTTTTGTTTTCAATGGAAATGTCCTAAAAAATAGCACTTTTTTATTTGATATGCTTTCACGCAATTCTACAAAGTTTTGTCCAAATCGGACGACTATAGCATATAGCTGTAGTACGAATGATTGGTCAAAAAGGTAGTTTTATTGAGAAAAACTTTTTTGTCTTAAATGAAATCGACTCCAAATTTTTTACATGTTCGATTGTTAAGCTTTTGCATGATTTCACTAAGTTTGCTAGAAATCGGACATGTATATAGTATAGCTGCAATAGAAAAGAAAGGTTTGAAAAGCAATCTTTTAAGGAAACATGCTGCAAAGGTATACAAACTTCGGGCGAGGCAAAGTTAACTTTCCTCTATTTCAAAAGTTCATGTGTTACTTGGAATAATCCGTCAAAAATGTCATCAAGTCAAGAGTTTGATGCTACATTATAAAGATCAGTGGGTAGAATACGCCTTTTCAGTGATTTCATAGTTCTTGATACAAGCTCGGATATCTAATGGAAGTCTGGCAATGTTTTTTCTACTTTGTTGTACGTTTATATATATATCTATCTAGGTTAATACTTTTATCAATGTTTCTGTTTTGTGGTGACTAGTGCATTATTATGTAAGGTAACCCTTGTAGCACAAGGAAGTAAGGATAATAAACTAAACTTAACTAAACCCAAATATAGAGGTCGGTGTTTTCTTGAAACATAATGCTTTCTTAGCATTGTTTGGAGTGAAGTAGTGCCAGCATATTTCGTATCTGACACATGCAAGCCCGAAATCTGTTCTTTCAACACGAACATTTCGTGCTAGGTCGTGCGTGTCTTTGTCTTCAATACGATTTTTAAACAGTTATCTCTAGAAGTATTGATGAGTTGATAGATCGTCAATCTTGAGAAAATATTTCTCATTTGAAAGCATCCAGCTGCGCCCAGCTAAATGTGTTCCGTCGAAAATATGCATTACCCCTGACGGAAAAGTAATGAACTACATCTTCTGCTTTTCCATAAAGGGATACTAAAAAGACTGCGCACAATCCGCATTACAATTTTGAAAAAGTAATGCGCAAATGTAATGGGTTTCCGATGGCAGTTCGGCTCTAGCATACATCTTTTATTACCAGTAATGCAGGTTGTGCGCACCCCGCTTACAAAGCGGCCATGCATATGGTAAAGTAAATCGGACTGTATGGGATTATTTCCGTCATACCGAAGGCAAAGTAATGTAGGAGTAATCCATTATGTAGTGTCGATTTGCGCCGCTGGGCAATTTAATCGTTTTCGATTTCCATTCACCATTCTATTCTAATTCCATTGTCCTGTCCCCAGGTGAATGTCACCGAATTAGAGGATCCCGCTCAGAATCTATATTTCGAGACAGTCGATCAGATACATCATGTTTTTATATCGTCTGCACTGCTTAGGGAGCTGAGCAGCAAATTGGACGATAATACGGTGCTCTTTCAGATCATATCGCAGCGCAGCTATCACAACATCTATTGGTGGTATCCCGAACCGTTGCCCACGGACACAAGTGTACTGATTCTGCATGCCTACAGTCCAAAAACAACCTACCCAGCGGGCAAGCATTTTTTTGTGGAAAACCCTCTGGTATACCTGATGAACATCACCGAGTTCAGTGGTAATCCCGAGTTCGACGATTGGATGTTAAATAGCAGCATCACCCGTGCCGATCACATACACTTCTATGAGCTGCAATTGCATAAGAAAACCATGTTGGCTGTGCGCATTGTCAATTGCACGAATGCCATGAGAATTGGTTTGCGTTTGCATCGCAAGCCAAATGTTGGGGAAATGATGCGGGACTCCTGTTACATTACACCCGAAATGAATGGCAAGCGTATATGGTTGGCCAATTTTTGCAGCGAGGATGCGCGCGCCTTTGTGGGTATACGTGCTGCGTCGAACCAGGCCAAGGGTAGCAAACGGTTTCGACGTGCGCCACATTTGGACGAAAGTCGTCAGGTGAACTATTCGATTCTATTGGAGACTTATCAGTGCACTTTCTGGGAGAACTCTTCCTTGAATCCCGGCTGGAACAGCGAATATTGCACCACCGAATTTGAGCATAGCTATGGCCATTCGGTCAAGTGTACGTGCGATCTGATAGGTCCGCTCTCTTCACGCATCATACCGCAGGCCGCCGAACGTCATGTGGATACTGTGATCATACCCGTTTTGGTATTCAACTGGTACATGTTGGCCATATTTGTCATACTCTTTCTGCTGCTCCTCCTGGTAATGGCCACCTATATGGGCAGTGTGGCGGCGCACAGCAGGAAAACATTCATGCAGTGTACCCAGAAAAAGTTGACCCTGAGAGAGGACATGCAAGATGCTATAGCAGATGAGTTGCTGGTAATGGTGGTGACCGGAGGTCAGCAATTTGCTGGCACCACCTCCAATGTAATACTCTACTTCAAGTCCATGGGCAGGAAGCAGGTCAACTATTATATACAACAGGATCCGGGGCATCCGAAACTGACGCGCAACTCCACAAACAAACTGATGCTCGCCCGCGGTGACATAATAATACCCACACGCCTGGCGTTTGGCATAGAGCGTAATGGGCGTTATCCCTCCTGGTATTGTCGCTCGGTCAGTATAGTGGATCTGGAGCGGCAGGTGGAGCAACTGTTCATTGTCGAGAGTTGGATTAAGGAGGGAACGAAACACTTTATGCGCTCCCCCTACTACACCAGATCCGATCATCGCAGAAGACCGGGTTACAACTGGTGTAAGCGTTTCCGGAATTGTTTCGAGGAACACTGCATCAATTGGTTCATGATCAATCCCGTACGCGGACCCTGGTTGAGTAGCCTAGATCCGTATGCCATGAACCGGTTCGAGCGCTGCTGCGTTTGGACCTGCAAGGTTTCGTTAACCGTTGCCTTTATATGCATTTGGTTTGGTCCCAGCACAGTGGAGAGCATTCAGGAGGATCAGCACGACAATAAGGCGAATACCATCAGTTTTCTAATGATCATGACACTGGGCATCTATACGTTTCTCATTGGTATATTGGTGCATTTGCTATTTGAGATCATCATTCGCTGTGTGCGCAATAAGCGGACTGGAAGGCGCTAATTGGTGAGGTCCTTTGCTAATGGATTTTTCCACGCCTAATTACCATTACTTTGGCCAGCAAGTTTAAAACAAGAACAACAACACACAAAAAAAACAAAAAAAAATTACATTAAAAATTATTACTTTTTTGCACTGTGCTTATGGTATTTGCATTTTTTTTCGGCTTAGATGGGTGTGTGTGTGTGTGTGTGTGTATGCAAATGGAATTTCATAGTCACCATTAACACCTTTTTGCTCGGTGGCACACCCGTCCTTTTTGGGTCCTCCTCTGCGCGCATATTTTATGTGACATCTCTCTCCACTCCCCACCTGCCTAACTGAAACGAAGAAGGAACAAAAAATTGTTAAAAAATAAAAATGCATTTAATTAAATGTCACACAAATGCTGCTGTGAAAAACGTTTTCAACGTGTGCTATTTTATGCTAGAAGTTTAAGGTTTTTTTCCAGCTTTTTTTCATTGTTTTTGCCAAGAAAATGCATTTCCATTGTGATGTTATGAATAAGTTCAAGAAGAGAATGCCAGAGTAGAGACAGGCGAGAACTATGAACAGCATTTAAAACGTAGCCTCTTTTTTGACATTTCAATAGGAGAGAGTGAAGAGGTGCGAACAGTTGACATTTTAGCTGTTAGAATCATTTCTCCCAAGCGAATTCTCATTAGGTGAGGGGGAAATCTAAGATTTTATGCTATAAGTGGATGAGATATCGGCCCGAACAGCATAAAAGAACGGTCTTATCTGTTTCAAGAACTTGGGTGAAACGTGGTTTACTTGGTGAACCATATCGATATCTCCCCATCCTAGACAACAACCAACCAAGTGAAGGAGCTAAAACATGTTTTAAACCGAACGTGTGGTTTAAGAACTATCCAAATTTTCCATTGGTTTGCATACCTGGCTTGTACTTTGGAAAAACTATCCAAAAATTATCCATTCGGACTGTAAATGTCTTTAATATCATCCAATAATACAATCCAGCCGAAAATGATCAAAATCATGATTATTATACCCTTGCAAAGGTTATTTTAATTCTGCCCAGTAATTTGCAACGCATAGAAATTTTCATTTTCGATCCCAAAGACCATATATATTCTTGATCAGGGTGACGAGCTGAGTCGATTGAGCGTGGTACGTCAGTCCGTCTGTCCGTCTGTCTGTTTCTACGCGAAGTACTCTCTCAGTTTTAAAGCTATCGAGCTGAAATTTTGCACAGAGTCTTCTTTTTGCTGCACACTACTAATATATCGGAACCGACCGGATCGGATGACTATATCTCATAGCTCCCATAGGAACAATCGGTCGAAAAACTAGTTTTAGTGAGAAAAACTTTTTTATTTTCAATGGAAACGTCTCCAAACTTTGTATTAGTAGGTTTTCTATGTTTTTTTACAATTCTACCAAGTTTGATTAAAATCGGACAACTTTATGGTATAGCTGCCATACATAAGATAGGTCTGAAAAACAGTCTTAGCTAGAAAAACTGTTTTGTTTTTAATGGTAGCATTCTGCAATTTTGTATTCGATTGTTTCACATGCTTTCACATGATTGTACGGATTTTTGGCCAAATCGGATGACTATATCATATAGCTCCCATGCGAACAATCGGTCGGAAAATGAAAAAAAAAGTATTTTTTGAAAATATTTAAGCGAGCACTTGCAAGGGTATAAAACATTCGGCACAGACGAAGTAATTTTTTCATATCCTGCGGATGATTTGTAGCCCAGTTGAATGATCAAACAAGAAAGAAAGTCGGTCAAGCCCGACTATAACATACGAAATTATACGATCAGCATCAATTTTGCTGCTGCAGTAGACACTGATAGCAGCGCTGCAGCAGCGAACAGTCTTTTGATTATAACTCGACAACGTTTCATCGGATCTTCAACATTCCTTTGGCGAATTGATAAGTATTCCTGATTACTAAATTTATCTAGAAAGTACGAACCATCTGTCCATAAAACTGTGGGAGATATGACGTTTTTTCTAAATTGCGGGGGCGGGAGGGGGCGTGGCCAAAATTGAAAATAAACTTGCTCTGCCTGCAGACAAAAGAAGCATATGTTTCATACATGTCAAAGCTCTATCTCTTACCATCTCTGAGATCTGTGCGTGCATACGGACAGACAGACGGACAGACAGACAGACGGACATGGCCATATCGATTCGGCTGTTGATGCTGATCAAGAATATAGTATATACTTTATAGGGTCGGAGATGCTTTCTTCTTGATGTTACATACTTTTGCACAAACTTATAACACTCTATGTACCTACGGTACAGAGTATACAAATATACCAACATAACCCAGCCTACGGAATGTCCGATTCAGTTACGCACACTTTCAAAAGGATGCCCCACACTCCTGTAGAATGATTAATTGCAAGAAGCTTTGTCCAAAAAGATAACTCAATGAATCATACAAATTCGGCTTTATAAGAATTGAATGGAACGGCAGACAGATCACAGAAATAAGATTGCCCCCTTCCTCAAACAATTTTCCAAAATCCTGCCGTTGTTGTTGTTGTTATACCTGGAGTGAGAATTGGCGAAAATGGTTCATCTGTCTGGCCTGGGGCAGTGGCAACGGCAACATCTCAATCTGTTGCCAAATTTCGATTTCTGCTTACTTTGTAGTTAGGCATAGATTTGCTTCTTTTTGTGCAACGGAAATTGTTTCGCATCTGTGCAGAGCCCCAAGGAAACGAGAAACGATGCTGAATTTGTCAGGCTGCACAACCTGTTTTTTTTTTTTTTTTTTTATGCCTTTGCCTGAGCTGACAAAATTGCAGGCGACAGTTTGCATACGTGCCCAATGTGAAATTGCCTGGGCGTTTCGCCTCCAATCATTGGCGAATTTTGCATGGTTTTTTTTTTTTGGTTGCTGCTGCTGCTGCTGCTGAGGCAAGCGCAACATGTAAGTGACACAATTGAAATGGAAAACGACATGTGTGTGGGTGAGTGTGAGTGTGTGTGTGGGAGATGGCAACAATAACAAGCAACAAATAAGTTGGGCTTCCTCACGGAAATTGCAAGTGTTAAATCTGTGAGTGGATTAGTCAACCCAAAGAACTGTTATGGCTTTGACAAATTTCCGTGTGATTTTTGATCGTCGAGACGTTGCCAGACGGCGTCAGATTATGCCAGACAAACATAAAAGGCAGCGAGTGGAGACCTCAAGGCAAACACACACACACACACACACACACACACAAAAATGTCCACAGTAAAGTTTGCGCTTAAGAAGCAGCTGGCAAAAGGAGCAAACTCTGAAGGATGGCAGTGGCTGGAAAAGCAACCTCCTGTTTACTTTGTAACGCGACATAGGCAAATGCGAGTGCAACTGAAATTTGAATCCAAGCAGGTACCCAAAGTATCTGGGTTCAGTTTGTGTGACCGTCACGATGAGCTGCATTCGCTAAAAACGTTACAGTGCTACAGAATTGTTTTCACACCAAGAAAACAAAAAGATGTTACAAAATATCCATTCAATGATATTAAAATATCCATTTTATATTAAATGGATCTTAAATTTTGCATGCAATGGAGCTGAAAATCATCCAAAGGATATGAAAAAATGATATTTTCATATCTAAAGTAACAATTGGATCTTGCATACTTATATATGGTTGTAACGCTTAGAAGGAAGCATTTCCGACCACATAAAGTATATATATTCTTGGTCAGCATCACGAGCTGAGCCGATATAACCATGTTCGTCTGTTTCTATGCTATCTCCTTCGTCAGTTTTGAAGCTATCTCGACCAAACTTTGCACAAAGTCTTCTGCTACAAATACGCTGTAATTTTGTAGAATCCGGCCGGATCGGATGACTATAACATATAGCTGTCATAGGAACAATCGGTCGAAAAACTAGTTCTAGTGAGAAAAACTTTTTGGTTTTCAAAGCAAACATCTCCAAACCCTGTATTTACTAGTTCTGACATCTATATAGTATAGCCGTCATAGAAAAGTAAGGTTAGAAAAATAGTCTTAGTAGGAAAAACTTTTTTAATTTCAATGTAAACCTTCTGAAAATTGGCATATATTTATTTTACAAGGTTTCTCACATTTCTTTAAAGTTTTGTCAAAATCGGATAACTATAGGTTATTGCTGCCATATTAATGATCGGTCGAGAAACTAGTTTTAGTAAGAAAAACATTTTTGTTTTCAAAGAAAACGCCTGCAAACTTTGTTTTTCTTAGTTAGCTATGCTTTCCCATGATTCCACTAAGTTTGGTCGAAATCGGACATCTATATAGTATAGCTGTCATACAAAAGTAGAGTCAGAAAAGTAGTCTTATTGAAAAAAACTTGTTTGTTTTCAGTGGAAATGTCCTTCAAATTAGTTAAAAAACGTGCTGCAAGAGCACGTTTGGCTCGGCGGAGCCAAAGTTAAATTTCCTCTATTTTTTTTGTATTGATTTCATATAATTTTATACCTAAACGAGGCAACAGCAGCACAGCAGCAATAGCTTAGGTGTGGTCTCTCTCTCTCTCTTTCTCTCTTGCTCTCTTTGTGTGCCTGTGGCTCACCAGGACTAGTACAGAACAAGCGATTTCTGTAGCCACCCGTGGAAGATGACTGACTTTTTTTGATAAACTTTCGAGGCCTTCAACTGACAATAGTAAAGGGGTTCAATTGTAAATTTGTTGCATTCCTTGCTACTTCCAATTTTGCTGGCTAACGAAGAGATATCATTTTACTAGGTAAAGGGGGCTAGCCAGTTCGATAGCCAGATGCTAATTTGGCATTTAAGTTAACCTTAAAGTTAAAAAGAACTACTGTTTTCGCTCTCTTAGCTATCGAAAAACCTCCCTACTTGTGCTTAAAGAAGACTAGCATGTTGGGATAGTTAGGTAGCGAAAGGGCTTACCACCGGTGGCTAAGGAAATTATAAGTACTCAACGGTGAACTGGTGAACTCAATGAGCTGGCCAATATCAGATAAAAAACCTATTATTGAAATCCCTTGACTTAAATTCGTAGATCGTAGAATCTTAGACGAATCATATAATACTTCAGCTAAGAAGCATCAATTGGATCCAAATATTTAGTTCTAAAAATCCTTGAAAACTCTGAGAGCTGGATATTGATGAGAGAAATTTTTACGAATTTATACCATAACAAAGCCTAAATTTAATTGAAGAAAAAATATATTTGCTTTAAAAATCGGCCTTTTTCCCCTCACAAAACAAACTGTCCCAAAAACTTGGATTCCTCTAATCTTGCTATAGCTTTCAAAATCTAAGCGATTCCATGTCGCCCATCTTACCAAGAGCAGAGTACCTAAACCTAACATTCTCCTCTCTACCAACAAACAGCTCATGTGGAACTTGGTTTTCCTCTGTTTGTGGTATTCCAAAACTTAAACTTCCTTCCTGCCTGCCGCGCCGTGCATTGCACTTACGGCGCGTCGTGTGCAAAACCAGCAGAGTTCGTGTTTTTGCCTATGAAATTTGCAAGAATTTGTTGTGTCAATTGTGTGCCCGTCTCCGTTTGGCTTGTCTGGCTGGCAAATATTTGTTTTCGGCATTAAATTTTCTTAAGCAAATTGGCATTTTGCTTGGCAATGCAATGCAGACAAGGCAGGAGGACCGCGAAATATCAGCGAAGCTATCAAGTCTGCAGTCCAAGGGGCGTATGCGTCATTTGGGATGCAGTAAAAATCCGACTGCAGATGTTTCCAAGCACGAAATTAATTACGAGAAATAAGTACACACACACACACACACACACACACAAGGCAAAAGAATAATAATAATAAGTAACAAAAATAAACTTTACACGAGAATGAGAAGAAACAGGCAGCCATAAACAAGCATATGCTAAGGAAAGGCATAAAAATAAGCCAAAAGAAGGAAAACTTTTTGATATTATATGTGGATGAGTGTGTGTGTGTGTTCAGTTTATATTTCTTCTTGTCTGCCTTGATGAGTTGTGAGAGATTTTGGCTTAACTTTTTTTTTTTTTGGGAAGGGGGGGGAAGGGAGCGTACATGCCTTGGCCCTGGGGTCCCTTAGGTATATAGAGAGGTGTGAGTGATTTGTATTAGTTATGCCGGCATGCAGAAGTCATGTCTCAGCATCATATTTGCTTGCCAGCTGTCAGATATATGCGTATTCTCTATAGTACTCAGCTGGAACTTATTACATTTTTACCTTGTAATGAAAAGATTAACGTTTGCGTAAAATCATATCCTTATCTTAGCGGCTAGGGGCTATCCTAACAACATGAAGGACTCATTAAATTAGGGAGAAGCTTTTGAATCAAAATGAATGCACCCTGAAATGCTACATTTTGAGTTTTAAAGGAAGTTTATGGCAAGTGTGGAAGTTGAAAATCAGTTTGAAACTTTTGTTTTTGATTCAAATCGGAGATGTATATAATTAGCAGGAATGATCTGTCTTAAGTGTAATACAACTTCGGCACAGATTTTGTTAGCTTTGCTTTTTTTTGCATCTCGACTTAGTTAAAGATGTTAGGGATTCCATATCTGCACAGTTCTTCTAGGATGTGGCTTGTCACAAACTCTTCCACAATGTCATCCTTCTTCAACCACTTGAGATATGTCGAATTGTATATTAATAATAATAAAGATTAAATTTGAATATTCAAAAAAAAAAAAGCAATTAATTATTATAATAAAATTATTATAGTAAAAAATTAGTGGGAAATTTGATTCATATCCTTGATAAGCTAATAAAATCGATCCAATAAAAACCATTTCCAACTTTGCAAACATAAATTATATGAAAGTTTTTGAAAAATTAATGACAATTTTTTGATTTTTATTGATTTTACTTAAAAATAAATAGAGGAAAGTTAACTTCGGCTCGGCCGAACTTTGTATACCCTTGCAGCACATTTTTAACATATTTGAAGGATATATCCACTAAAAACAAACAAGTTTTTCTCAATAAGACTACTTTTCTGACTCTACTTTTGTATGACAGCTATACTATATAGATGTCCGATTTCGACCAAACTTAGTGGAATCATGGGAAAGCATAGCTAACGAAGAAATACAAAGTTTGAAGGTGTTTTCTTTGAAAACAAAAAAGTTTTTCTCACTAAAACTAGTTTTTCGACCGATCATTCCTATGGCAGCTATAAGCTATAGTTATCCGATATTGACAAAACTTTAAAGAATTATGTGAAAGCTTGTGAAATAGATTTATGCCAATTTTAAAGAGGGTTGCATTGAAAACCAAAAAGTTTTTCTTACTAAGACTATTTTTTTAACCTTACTTTTCTATGGCAGCTATACTATATAGATGTTCGATTTCGACCAAACTTGGCAGAATCATGGAGAAGCACTAAAAACTAGTTAAAGCGGAGTTTGGAGGCGTTTTCTGTGAAAACCAAAAAGTTTTTCTCACTAGAACTAGTTTTTCGACCGATCTTTCCCATGGCAGCTATATGTTATAGTCTGATCCGATGCGGCTGGTTTCGACAAATGTGCAATATTTGGTGGCGATAGCTTTCAAACTGACGGAGGAGATAGTATAGAAATAGACGGGCATGGCTATATCGACTCAGCTCGTCATGCTGATCAAGAATATATATATACTTTATGTGGTCGGAAATGCTTCCTTCTATGCGTTACATACATCTGGACAATTTCAATATACCCTCTGCAAGGGTATAATAATCATTATCCAATGAGGTATTAAAAAAATCATAGAGAAAATGCATAGGTAGAATAGCATTTTATATTGCTAAATTTGTTCATCCGTGTGGATGATTTTTGAGGATAAAAAATCTACAAATAGTCATTCTACCCTGACTAGTTCGGTTAGGGTTCTTGGCATCTTTCGAACCTTAAACTGAACCGGACGTTTTCTGTTTGGAAAAAAGGTTCGGTTCAGAACATTTGCTGTAATTTTAGCGTAAAAAATACTGTATAATTCGGAATGGGTAAACTAATTTAGTATATCATGTACAAACTTTAGAAATTACAGCTTTGAAATGACAAATTTTATAGATAAGTTTCTTTGTTTGGCATATATTAAACTTGTTACTAAAGCTAAAGTAAACATGGTTACTTAAAATACTAGAATAAGTCACAAAAACACAATATAAAATCTTAATCCATCCTAAAAATTAACAGTTCACAATGGAATTCATATTTCGGACTAGCAAGTTCTCTACATATGCTAAATCCTTGTCTCCTTACAGAATAGAGCATTTATGCTTCGCCTTTGGTTTGGAAATTCATTCTCATATATTTTACGACTATTGTTTATGTTATTTCTTTACATTTCATCATCTTATTGTTTGCGACTCCCCAATTTTATTTCGATCGTCTTTGGACCTTACAGGTCATCTCTCGAGTGCATGCGAAAGTGTGTATGTCTGTGTGTGTTTGCATTTGTGTGCGTATGAAAGGCAGCAATTAGTGTTAAATAAAGAAGTCAGAAAATGTAAATAAAATCTTTCAAGCGGAAATGCAAAAGCAAGCACGCACGCACTCTCCTGCTGAAGAAAGTCCAGTGGCATTATTTATGAATGCCCAGCCGACAGCTGGCAATCATTTAAGAAGCATTTGCCAAACAATTAATTGTGATACTGCAAAATATTTGCAGGCAAATGGTAATTGTTGTAACAAATGTAAATAGACTGAGGCCAAATGGCATTATCCAAGTTTAGACAAATGTGTCAATTAATCAGAATGAATGTCAAGGGAAATGACATGTTGTTTTTTTTTTCTTCGAAGAAATGTACAAAATGTTGAAAGGAGAAACAAAAGGATAACTAAAATATATATTAGATGATTTCTGTAATTATTTGGAGTGGAAAAATTTGTAATATATGTTTTATGATCTTGGAATGTACATTTAATGCTGACTAGATACTAGATTTTCATACAATGGAGCTGAAAAAATGGATATGTTATTATCAAAATAAGATTTTATAAAATATCCAACAGATATTGAGGTTTTACGAACTCTCTTCTGTGTACTAGTTTGATGATATTTATAGTACTTAAATCTGCAATTGGAAAACAGTTTTTTAAGATATTGGGATTAGCTTGACTTGGTCTTTCTTGGTTGCTAAAGCTAATCTTATATATCCAGCAATCATTATTTTGATTGTTTTGTATTGCAAAGAGTATTTTAATTTTGCCCAGAAGTTTGCAACGCATAGAAATATTCATTTCCGACCCCATAAACTATATATGTTCTTGATCAGGGTGACGAGCTGAGTCGATTGAGCTTTGTCCTTCCTTCTGTCTGTCTGTTTCTACGCGAACTAGTCTCTCAGTTTTGAAGCTTTCGAGCTGAAATTTTGCACAGAGTCTTCTTTTTGCTGCACACTACCAATATGTCGGAGCCGACCGGATCGGATGACTATATCCCATAGCTCCCCTAGGAATAATCGTTCGGAAAACTAGTTTTAGTGAGAAAAACTTTTTTCTTTTGAACGGAAACGTCTCCAAACATTGTAGTCGTAGGTTTTCTATGTTTTTATATAATTCCATCAAGTTTCATTAAAATCGGACAACTATATGGTATAGCTGCCATACAAAAGATAGGTCTGAAGAACAGTTTTAGTTAGAAAAACTTTTTTGTTTTAAATGGTAGCATCCTGCAATTTTGTATTTGTTTGTTTCACGTGTTTTCACATAATTTTACAAATTTTAAATATAGCTCCCATACGAACGATCGGTCGGGAAATGGCAAAAAGAGTATTTTTTAAAAATATTTAAGCGAGCACTTGCAAGGGTATTAAAACTCCGGCACAGACGAAGTTAGCTTAGCTTTCTCGTTTTATTCTTGATCAAATTAGATTCTTTTACGAGTCGTTCAAAATAGTTAAAAAGGGTTTCCGAACTTAAATTATACTTTTGTTGTGAAATATTTGTAAACTGGCTGTAACTCTTCTTGAAGAGTTGTTTTTTACCCATTTTTTGATTAGTTTCTGATCAGCTTCGACTCATTTTCGTGTTATTTGAGGGTCTTGTTTCAATGAATCGAATTTCTAGTCTTCTTATAATCGCGCTCGGTACAAATCTCTTTATAATCTACAAAAGATATCAAAAAAGACTCATCAAGTTGATTTTTCGTTAAAAAGATGTTCTAAATGTTGGATGGGTTGGAAGAACTTCTTATCTTACCCTTCGAAACCTTGCATTAAGGGCAGTTTGGGTAAATTTAAATAAGTTTTATGAGTACGTTTCAAATTAAAATTTTGCTCCGAGCTCATTTTGCCCACATTATCTGAATGTTATTGCCTCTTTTCTTTTCAATTTTCCTAGCCTCAGTGCGCGACGGTGTCCCTCTCAGGCAGTTGCCAAGTTGAGGCTTCAGCTCCAGTTTCTGCATTGGTGTTGGTAATTATTTTATGGAGTATTGCAGCCGGCGGTGTGTGTGGGTGTGTGGGTGTGTGTGCGTGGGCAACTTATGTTTACCAAGTGCGAAAGTGGAAACGTGCTGCAAACATGAAGTTCTGCTGCTGCAGTTCGTCCCATCCCCTCCCGCCCCAACCCCACCCTCTTCGTTCCTTCTCCCATGTTTTACGTTTTATAATAGGATTTGAATACAATGGCATTGTAATGAAATGTGCAGCAAACGATGCTCCCAGAGACGGTTGAAGTTTAGTTTTGCGGTTCGGGCTTGGACCGGCGAAGGGGATTTTTTGGGCTAACGTAACCATGTCCTGGTCGTTGCCAAGTACAAGCCAAACAGCTGTTCCGTGAGCAGACAAAATGTGTGAGTGTGTAATTTGAGTTGGTAATTAAAAGTAAAGCAGAAGGCAAAAGGTAGACTGCAGAAAGAAGCTCGCACATTAAGTGACCGGGCTTTAATACGTTTTTGTGTGTAAGTATGTTTGCTCATGTGTATGAGTGTGGTTGTGTGTGTGTGTGTGCTAAACCAGAGCAGTTTATCAGAGTCTTTACGGTGGGTTTTAATTGAAAAGTTATATGTAAGCTTTATATGAAAAGATAAGACCTATTCAAGTCAGTCGAATTGGCAGAAGATGAAATTTTGTCAGTCCTTTTAATATTGCCTCAAAACAAACTTTAGTCTGATTGAAGCTATATCAGTATCAGTTTTATACTGTTAATATAATACAAAAAATTATCAAAATAATTTGCTGGTTTATCAATCGATCTCTAGCCTTTTAATTTGAAACTAAAAGTTTAACAAAGCAAATAAAAGCTAGCAATGTCGAAAATTCGCAAAGGCATTATCTTCGTAAAGTGTTGTGATTCTATACTGAACAAAAGGTACTTTATCACATAGAGGTACAGCCGTATTGTGAATTTGAACGTGCCACGATTTGAATCCGTTTCGTTTCGTGAGTAAATAAGGATCAAACAGAGAATACAAAGAAAAGAATTCGAGATATCCGTGATTAAATCAATACCAAACGTTGTCAGAAGTCGGTCAATCCCGGATTTTCTTATTCCAAGTACTAAATGGATTGACTTGATCTCGGATTAAGTAAGACTTTTGCTTGAAGGTCAAGATAAAATCTATTTTTTTGAGCTTGACAATATCTCGCCATGAACTCAAAAAGCCTTTAAAACTTTGCGCTAGCTAATTGCAGCATTTTCCTATTAGAGTGGCACCGCTAGCTCGCTGTGACTCCGGTGCATTTACCAATAGTTAAGGAAAATCTTTTCTTAAATAGAAGTGAAGAATCCTAGACAATCAAAATTAAAAATAGTCGGATCGGATGACTATAGCATAATGCTGTCATAGGAACGATCGGTCGAAATACCCGTTTTAATGAGAAAAACTTTTTTGGTTTCCATGGAACCACCTCCAAAAGTTGTATTTCTTAGTTTTTCATGCTTTTCCATGATTTTACTAAGTTTGCTCGAAATCAAACATCTATTTAGTACAGCTGTCATAGACAAGTAGAGTCTAAAAAGTAGTCTTAGTTAGAAAAACTTGTTTGTTTTGAATGGAAATGTACGCAAAACTGCCATTTATTTATTGTATATGCTTTCACACATTTCTGCAAAGTTTGGTCAAAATCGGATGACTACAGCATATAGCTGCAGTACGAATGATCGGTGGAAAAGGAAGATCCATTGAGGAAAACTTTTTGGTTTTAAATGAAATCGACTCCAAACTTCTTACATGTACGTTTGTGAGGCTTTTGCATGATTCCACTAAGTTTGGTCGAAATCGAACTTCTATATAGTATAGCTCCCATGGAAAAGTTAGGTCCCAAAAGTAGTCTTTGTTGGAAAAACGTGCTGCAAGGCATATAAACAAGCCGAAGTTAACAAAGGAAGCGTCTTCCATTTTTGTTTATAATTATTTAATAAATATTTACACACTTCTACACAGTTTTTGCTAAAATTGGAAGACCATTGCACTTCCTGTTGTTGCTCATAGCCAAAAAATATTTTACTGGAAATTAAATCCAACTGAATAAACTTATCGAATCAAAAACCCGATAAATTGTTCAGTCCAAAGATTATTTGATATCAAAACCCCCCTAACGGAGTACCATTTTCCATTTCTGTCATTCGTCCGACTTGATTTGTGTTTTTATAGAAATTCAAAACGTTTCAGTAAGTTTTTTCGACAAGTGTTTAGTGCTTAGTTGCCTTCGCCCGAACTCGGACAACAGTTACAAGTGCCACTGCATAGCCAGTCAAACGCCGGACGTGATGGGTCATCGGCATATCATCTGTGATGGTTGTCAGAGGCGGAATTTCCGTGGACGGCGTTACCGTTGCTTGCGTTGCCTGAACTACGATCTATGTGGCGATTGTTATGACCAGCAGGCGGAGACGCAGGATCACAGTTTCGAGCATCCGATGCAGTTAATATTGGATCAAGAGCATCAGCAACAGCTGCCGGAAATGCTGCTCCGTAGAGATCTGTTGGAGCTGTTGCATTTCCCAAATTGTTATACCTGCCCGTATTGCGGTCTCTATGGGCACACGGCCAAGCAGCTTATCGATCATGTGGCTAGATTGCATCGTCTGGCGGATAGCTATGTGGTGTGTCCCATGTGTGCAGGTTTGCCGTCCATTGAGCTGGTGGCCATAAGGAATTTGGCGCGTCACTTGTTGCTTAATCATATAGAGCATGCAAATCGATTGGATCCAGATACACCACCCTTACGTAGGGCCATAGCCAGGGCCTCGAGAAGGCGGCGCCGGCAGCAGCAGCAGCAGCAACAACAACAGCAGCAGCAACAGCTGCTGCCGTCTATTAACAATCCTCAGGCATTCAATGACATTAGCAACACTCCAAATCTTGGCCTAGACACCGAAGCTGGCATGGATATACTTAACCAGCTTACCGAAATGCGTCGTACTCGTCCCTTGCTGGGTGTGGCACTACCCGATATTTCGGATGAGCAATCACGTTCACGTACCGCCTGCGTTGCGGCCACAGTTGCCAATGAAGCACGGAGTAACCATTCGGATAAGCGTACCAATCCCTCAGCTGCAACTGCCTCGGATGCTGGTCGCTTTTTGCTAGCCCAATGGATGTCGGCGCAACAACATCGCTGGAATTTGGCCAAGCAAGCCTCCAAGCAAAGAGAACATCGTGCCATCTTTGCTCAACACATACTCCTCTCCATGTTGAGTGTGGAACAGTTGGATTCGCCTGAAGAAAAGTCCGAACTGGAGGAGTTATACCAACCATCGCTTCTATCACTAACAATGCCAAATCCAAAGAGAACACCCTCCAAAATCATGTCCCTAATGTCCTTGCCATGGACCAGAGCCTGGCTTGCTGCCAAACACCAAAAGGGATATGTGCAAATTAAGGGCGTGACGCTAGATGAGAGCGAGATCGATCAATTGAAGGAGGAGGAGGAGGAGGATGTCGATTGATGGACAATCGCACTTTTATGTTGCTTTTTATCTACATATATACAAACATATATTTTGTAACAACACTGTTTTGGGGGTTAAGTTTATTTTGAAACTAAACACACTTATAAATTAATTTGTGAAAATTGAGTGAAGCTTTTTTTGAACATAGCTGCTTTTGGGCAGTAATTCAAGCGAATGGGGGAAAGAAAGTGCCAGTGAATCCCTGTGCCAACTAACTTTATGCTATTTTTCTAACAATTTTTTATATTATATGAGCCAAAGCGGAAGTAACAAATTGTGCCCCGAGCTTGTTGTTAATAATAATAATATTTTAATTAGTTTATTGCGATAGGCTCTTAATTAGGAAAAGTTTTCTGTTGTTGTGCAATTTCCTGTTGCTGCTGCCGCCAAACTCAATCAGAAAGTTTCCCATTGTTTGTTTGCTGTAAAAAATAAGTGAGAAATTTAAACACACTCCTCGACATTCAAAAAAAATGTTGATGAAATAAACAAGTTACAGTGCGCTAGAACCATTTTAACTCTTCCGCATAATTGAACGTAAATAGAATTTCTAGCTACACAACTCGTTAATGCTTAAGCCACACCCCCACAATATGCCCATTCGTTTCCCAGTCGAAATCCATTTGTTTTCATATTTTATGCATTTATCTAAATCTTCAAAGCAAATCACACGGACACAGAGACACATACAAGACAAACAAGCATTTTCACAATAAATCGCAAACATTAAAAACTCGACTCGCTGCCGACAAATCCGCAACAAAGCTGTCGAGCATTTCCTTTACATTTTAAGTGGCAAACGGTTTTAATTAACTCCACCCACCCGAGCATCCCCATCATCCCAGTTCAAAAGATTTGTACAAACGCATCAGCTGTGTAAAATTATTTCAGCAGTTTGTTTCGCTTCGCTCGCAATGAGCTTATTACTTATCTACTTACAATTTACCACTAACATTATGGCCCTGGATTTAGACAGTCAAAATGGTGGAAATCCAACTAGACAACGGTTCATCAATCTCCAGCAGAGTTTTAGCCAACAATTAAATATTATTTCGCTTCTGTGTTAAGTAACCACAAGAGTGGTAGGGAGGGGACGAGGGAAACTAGGGCTTAGTTGAGCTCAACAAAATCCCTAGTATTTCCTAGTATTCTGGTTATATTTTGAAAGGGAATTAAGTCGCTTCTTATGAATTTCTTTGAATTTTTATTAAATTAAAAAGTCTATAAATTATTGATTGCAGATTTAACATCTTCTACGTAAAGTAACATAGAACAGAGTCTACGTAAAACAACATAGAACAAAGTCTACGTAAAGTAACATAGAACAGAGTTTACGTAAAGGAACAAAGAAAAGAGTCTACGTAAAGTAACATAGAACAGAGTTTACGTAAAGGAACAAAGAAAAGAGTCTACGTAAAGTAACATAGAACAGAGTCTACGTAAAGTAACATAGAACAGAGTCTACGAAAAGCAACATAAAACAGAGTCTACGTAAAGTAACATAGTACAGAGTCTACGTAAAGTAACATAGAACAGAGTCTACGTAAAGTAACATAGAACAGAGTCTACGTAAAGTAACATAGAACAGAGTCTACGTAAAGTAACATAGAACAGAGTCTACGTAAAGTAACATAGAACTGTCTACGTAAAGTAACATAAAACAGAGTCTACGTAAAGTAACATAGAACAGAGTCTACGCAAAGTAACATAGAACAGAGTCTACGTAAAGTAACATAGAACAGAGTCTACGTAAAGGAACAAAAAAAAGAGTCTACGTAAATTAACATAGAACAGTCACGTAAAGTAACATGGAACAGAGTCTACGTAAAGTAACATAAAACAGAGTCTACGTAGTGCAACATAAAACAGCGTCTACGTAAAGGAACAAAGAAAAGAGTCTACGTAAAGTAACATAGAACAGAGTCTACGTAAAGTAACATAGAACAGAGTCTACGTAAAGTAACATAGAACTGTCTACGTAAAGTAACATAAAACAGAGTCTACGTAAAGTAACATAGAACAGAGTCTACGCAAAGTAACATAGAACAGAGTCTACGTAAAGTAACATAGAACAGAGTCTACGTAAAGGAACAAAAAAAAGAGTCTACGTAAATTAACATAGAACAGTCACGTAAAGTAACATAGAACAGAGTCTACGTAAAGTAACATAAAACAGAGTCTACGTAGTGCAACATAAAACAGCGTCTACGTAAAGGAACAAAGAAAAGAGTCTACGTAAAGTAACATAGAACAGAGTCTACGTAAAGTAACATAGAACAGAGTCTACGTAAAGTAACATAGAACACAGTCTACGTAAAGTAACATAGAACAGAGTCCACGTAAAGTAACATAGAACAGAGTCTACGTAAAGCAACATAGAACAGAGTCTACGTAAAGTAACATAGAACAAAGCCTACGAAAAGCAACATAAAACAGAGTCTACGTAAAGTAACACAAAACAGAGTCTACACCAAGTAACACAGAACAGACCAAAGTTTGACATTATCTGTCACATAGCAGCCATATATGGTGGATGTGAAATCAGCTCTTAATAATGAAACATAAAAATCAAATTGTATAATTAAAAATCACCAACATTTCTAGTAGCGGCGGCACTTCAAGTGAAAGGTTAATTTTTAATCAAAATATTAAAATTTTCGTTGAGTCATTCAAACAGATTGTACTACAAAAATTAAAACAGACTTGAGCGCTTTCGCTGCACCGTGGTCGAAAGTGTGTGAAGCAAGCCGCAATTTGAACTTCTAAACCAGTAGTAAAGCTTTAAAGCGGACGCCTTTCAAAATGTGTGAATTTCTGGCCACCACTCAGCTTACTAAAAAGCATTTACTGAAGAAGTAGACGAAAGTGTATAATTACATTCTGTTTATCAGTTGTTTTTCAGAGCCTCCCGGTTGAAATGTTAATCTATGACCTTTTAAAGTATTCAGGGTAAAAGTTTGCATAATAAATTTTAAAGCTAAGGCTAAAATATACGTGAAATTTTATTTTCCAAATTTGTACAAGAAATTTAGCTTACAAAATTTCTTTTTGTTTAACCCATTGAAAATGGTCAAAAGGGGACCATTAAGTTGTGCATCCAAAACAACACATCTCCAACCATATAAATCAAAGGTTCCCAAGAGCACCTTATACTCGCGTAGTCACTAATACAAATGAATCAAATGAATCTAAAGCAACAACAACCCCAAGAAACCGAAAGAGAAAACCCGCTTCTGCCTTTTGTCTCCTTATATTTATATTTAAATGCATGTGAACACTAGGCAACAAGGCTTAGTATATTAAATAATTGGTGCTAATTTTAAATGATTTTTGTGCTTTGAAAACCAAATAATTTTCGTATATGGTGTATTACTTCTAGGTTTTTTGTTAATATAAGCTTCAAATTGCTTAAAATGCCAATTTTTACACTTCTTTTGCGCGTTTTGTGTGTATTCTTTTCGTTTGATTTCGTTCACTTTGGTATCATCGTAAAGTATCACTTTTAAGCCTTAAAATGAGCTATCCCAAATATTTCTGAGATTTTTCTTAGCGAAGATAAACCGTTTTGAAGATGAAATTGGTATATGTTTGCTGTAAAAAATCGCAGAAATATTCCTTATAGTTTATTTTAAAGCCAATAAGTATTACCTTACAATAATATTAGAGAGACATGAAACAACAGCTTCTGCTGTTCTAAAAAATGTGCCGAATGGAGGCACAGTATGCACTTAAAGCTACATGAAGCTTAAACTTCTAAAGAGAACCCCTTCAATATTCTGCAAAAGTCTCGATTTGCTGTCCAGTGTAATTTATAGATATGTGGATTTCTGCAAGAGGCTATGGAGAGAAAGATAAGAGAGACACATACAAAGCTGCTGTTTCAGTTTCGTTATGCGCAGCCTCCTATACGCATTAGAATAGTTTTTCGTAAGTCAACAACAACAAACGCGGCCCATGCGTATAGCCTGCAGGCACCCCTGTTAAAATGTAACTTTATTCTTGATCAGCTTCATATCAATTTAGTTCGAAATGCTGTTCAAGAATATATATACTTTATGTGGTCGGAAATGCTTACATGTATGCTATGACACGCAAATCGTCCATTTTGATATGCCCTGTGCAAGGGTATAAAATGACAAAACCGATTGAAAAACTTTTCAATTGAATGGCGAAATGTTTATAACATTTTTCCCACCTTTCATACTTAATTTTCAAGCCCTTTTTTCAAGCCGCTTGGAATGAACTTCCGTTTTGAGAAAACTGTTTAAGAAACTGGTTTGTTATTTTTATGCACAAAATTCTAAGACTGACCCTTGGCTGCGTGCGACCAATGTCAACTGATGAGATAAGACATGAATATATGGACTGGCATACTTTATATTTTTGTTTTGATTATATTTTTTGTTGGGTTTTGTTTTTATGATTGTATTTTTTTTTTTTTTGCTATAAAAAGACCCCTCCACATAGGTTGATCAGTTAGAATTCGTTCGGCAGCCAAACATATTAAAATGAAATTCTTTGTAAGTTTTGTGGTAGCTGCTCCTGCAAGATTTCCAAGCTAAAGAGTGGATTTTATGCTCAATTTTAGATTGTCTTCTTTGCGTTGATCGCCGTGGCTTTGGCCGGTTCGTACGGTAATCAGGGCGGACATGGTCAGCAAGGACTTGGACATGGCCAGCAGGGTGGATTCGGCCAGGGTGGACACGGCCAGCAGGGTGGATTCGGCCAGGGTGGACATGGCCAGCAGGGTGGATTTGGCCAGGGTGGACACGGTCAGCAAGGTGGACATGGTCAGCAAGGTGGATTCGGTGGACACAACCAGCATGGAGGACATGGTCAGCAAGGTGGACATGGAAAGAAATATTAAACAATCAATTATCACATAAATGAAAAACTCAACTTTAAAAACGGTTTCTTTTTATGGAGTTTTGCGTTAGACAACTTTTGTCCTACTGGATAGATTCGTTTTACAGATTGGTTGATACACCATCACCTACCAGAAAATGCTCAACCAGTTAGTTTTTGGATGCTTTCTTGAATTTCAGCATAATCGGTAGCTAGTTGTACGATAAAAGATCGAAAAATCTTTTAAAATCTATCCGCATGTTTATGCAATTGAAGAGGTTTGTTTACCCGTGCAGAGGGTATTATGAAATAGTCCGAATGTTTGTAACGAATAGAAGGAAGCATCTTCAAATAAATTAAGTATATATATTCTTGATCAGAGTTGACTTAGTCATGTCCGTCTGTCCGCATGTTTCTATGCTATCTCCTCCATCAGTTTTAAAACTATAGATGCCATACTTTGCTCAGAGTCTTCTGGTACAAATACGCTGCACATTTGTCGTAACCGGTCGGATCAGACGACTAAAACATATAGCTATCATGGGAACAATCGGTCGAAAAACTAGTTCTAGTGAGAAAAACTTTTTTGTTTCAATGCGAAACGACTCCAAACTCCGTATTTATTAGTTTTCGATGCTTCTCCATGATTCTGTCAAGGTTGGTCGAAATCGGACATCTATATAGTATAGCTGCCATGGAAAAGTAAGGTTAGAAAAATAGTCTTAGTAGGAAAACTTTTTTGTTTTTTAAGTGAACCTCTTTAAAATTGGCGTATATTTATTTTATTAGTTTTTACGCAGTTCTACAAAGTTTTGTCAAAATCGGACGACTATAGGTTATAGCTGCCATATGAATGATCGGTCGTAAAACTAGTTTTAGTAAGAAAAACTTTTTTGTTTTTAAAGAAAACCGCTCCATACTTTGTATTTCTTAGTTTGCTATGCTTATCCGCGATTCCACTAAGTTTGGTCCAAATCGTACATCTATATGCTATAGCTCCCATAGAAAATTAAGATCCGAAAAGTAGTTTTAGTTAGAAAAACGTACTGAAAGCCGTACTGCCTAACACTGTCCCCCTAGTAAACAGACTGATTTGCAATATCTTGACGGATGTATTCAATATTTGCTTTTAGTTGTAACTTTTCATGTTAGTCTCAGAAAATTTGTGTTTTGATGTTAAGCTCAATTTGTTGAGCAGAGTCAATCAATCTCTTGATCTAATACTAATTTTCATTTTGACGTCCAATGAGTTCTTATTAGTAATTCCAAATTCTCCTTTCAAAAACCATCTTTGCTGGGAATATTTTGCTATATTTTACTGTAAAGAAAACTGAATTGAAAATTACATCGTATTAGCTTTGCTTGGTTTCAATTAATAATTTATTTCAAACTTAGTTGGGAATCGAGAATTAATAGCGAGTGCCACCAATAGCTGGCCCATTGATTGGTATCGGTGGATATACACCAATACCACCCTGGTTATAACCTTGTCCACCATATCCTCCACCTGTTCCAATTACAACTGGTTGAAAGCCAGCCTGACCGATTTGTTGTCCACCATAACCACAGTGGGCTCCGTGTGGACCGTGGTGATCTTGATGAACGTGGTGACCGTGATGTCCGTGGTGACCTTGATGTCCATGGTGACCGTAATGACCTTGAAGACCGTGTCCACCGTAAGCACCCTGGTTTAATCCTTGACCTGGTCCTGCAAAACCTCCACCAGTTCCAATTACACCTGATTGAAATCCACCTTGTTCAAATTCGCCGCCAAAACCACCTTGGTTGAGTTCACTACCAATTCCACCTTGGTTATAGCCACCACCAAGACCACCTTGGTTATAGCCTCCACCTTGCCCACCATAACCACCAATAGGTCCACCTGCGCTTTCACCATAAGGCTTGGCCAAAGCTGCTGCCACCAAAGCCAAAACGAGAATCTACATAAGAAGTTAATAAATTTGTTTTTATTCTAAAATATTTTTACAACTTTGAAGTGAACTCTTTGCTCGAATTGATTCCCTTCCACTTACCAAAACCTTCATTTCGCTGTAGTATTCCAAAATGTATGAATTATATTATGCCATACTTTGCGTTTTTATAGAAACAAATTGCAAGCCAACTTCTTGAAAAACCCAAAATTAACAAATTTGTTGATAGCTCACTTCCTCCAGCCAAATTGAAGGTCAGTCTTACGCCCCATTACGTCGCTTATCTCGAAACAAAGCCTCTGTAAGCATTTGTTTGGTACAATTTATTTTTGAAACATATAAAAGTGAGTCGTGGGTCGATCGATAAGTTAAGCTTCTAAGTGGGAATATATTGAAAAAAATTGTTCAAATTCAATCAAAAGTAGGGTTTTCTTACCTAGACCAATATTTTTTCGAGCAACCCACTTAGTTAATTACATTGATCTTCCGGCGATGTGAAGTTTAGAAAAACAAGTAATAAGTCGGTCCAGACCGACTGCTATATACTCTTTAACTGTCGCAGTTGTGTGTAAAACCAATATTATTTAAACTGTGTTCTTTAATCAAGAATATTTAAACTGAAAATAACTTACTGATAATATCTTATGTGTTCTACAAGTCTCTTTTGACCTAAAAAAGTGCAGAAATAATTTAAATTTGTATAAACTTTTGACAAACAAAATGATCCCAAACTAATTTTTTGGTTTAGTTTTTTTTTATTAATTTGGTTAAAAGCAGATTGTGAAAAGAAAATAATAAAATAAAATATAAATAAAAACAAATAGTTAAGATTTGTCACTTAATTGTACAACCCTTCTCTTTCCAAATCGTCCCACTAATACACAATCTCATCTAAAACGACAAAATCTGGTCGAAGTATTTCAGGAAATTCTCCATAATTAAAAGCTCCATTAAAGGGCTTCGACAAAGCTGCTGCCGTCAACATGAATATGATAATCTGCATAAAAAATCAATCGATTATTATTACATATTAAATATGGATAAAAGAGGTGCATAAAGTTAACAGATGGAGGGAAATACTTTCGATCGAACAAAGTATTATTAATAACTATATTCTAAGTGTAATCCATACTTAGATCAAGTAATTAGAATATTTAGACTCTGAGGAAATAGGACAGGAAATAGGGATGGGATGGACACAAGGTTTTCATTTATATAGAAATATGTATTTGATAAGTATAAATGCAAATACCCAATTATTTTTTGAATCTAACGAATTCAGTCGCTTCCACTTACCAACACCTTCATTTCGCTCTAGCTAGCTACAATTAATGATTCAATTTTTACCAGGCATTCCATATTTATACATTCTAGAAACACCTTCACACACACACATTTGTGTTGATAGCAGCTCTCTTTCGAAGAAACTACTGTCAGGCTTACGACCTATTTCGTGGAACGCTTCCCATCACAAAACTAAGTTTCCGTAAATTTCTATGAAAATAAATCAGTTTTAAATCATAGAGTTCGCAATAAGTTTAAACTACTGAGAGTGGAATGACTGGGAGACTTTGGTAAGACCTTGGACTTAAACACTTTCAACAGTCGTGGTATTGTTTATACAAAGTTTTTAGATCAAGTGCGACTGAACTTTTCGAGGCCCAATTTGATTCAAAATAATGATTCTGTGCCTCAAAAAAATCTGTAAAATATTTAGTTTAGATTTTTTTTAAAACTAATAATTAGTATTTAATGATAATATCAAAGTAAACCCTAACATCGGAACTATTTCCTACCAAACGAGCGTTAAAATGGTCAAAAGGCCTAATCACAAATGTCCAAAAAAAATATAGAAGTGATTTTCGATGTTCGAAAATCTATATAATATATTGCTTAGTTTTATTTAAAACTCAGATATGGTACTTAGCGATAATATCAAAATAAGCCCTAACATCGGAACTATTTTCCTCTAAACGAAAAGTCAAAGTAAGGAATTTCAATTCAAATTTTCAAATAACTAAAAAAGAAGTTCGATATCCGATTCGTACACTAAAAGCATCTAGAAACTCTTTAGAATACTAAGCCTTGTTGCCTAATGTAATTAATTTGGATAATAAGTGACAGAGTTATAAATGTAATCAAAACTTTGCATACTTTTTGGAGCAGCTTGCGGTGATTGACAAGCAGACGGAAGTACAGATCATTGATGCTGATCAAGAATAATCACAGAATAACACAGAGTATTTTAGGTGTGTGCAAGAGTATGTAAGAGCCGGAAGGTAGCATCTTCGACCATAAAATGTACATATAAACTTGATCTGAGCATCAAGTCGATATAGCCATGTCCGTCCGTATGAACAAACACATCTTAAAAATGGTAAAAGATAGCGGTTTGACATGTATGGGATATATGCTTCTTATATCTGCAGCCAGATCAAGCTTATTTTCAGTTTTTGCCACGCCCCCTACCGCCCACGAAATTGGGCAAAAGCGTCATATCTCTCTCAGTTTTCTAGATAGAAGGTTCGTTCCTTTTGGACAATTACTAAATAATAACTATTTTTTAATGGACCCCCCCAAAAGATTGGTTATAAACGGATTAAGGCTTGTCGAGTTATAAGCTAAAGAATGTTCACCTACTACTGCAGCATCAAAATTTATGCTGAGCATAATATTTCGTTGCAACTCAAAGAAATATTAATTTCCGACCCCATAAACAATATATATTCCTGATCAGGGTGACGAGCTGAGTCGATTGAGCTTTGTCCGACCGTCCGTCCGTCTGTCTGTCTGTTTCTACACGAACTAGTCTCTCAGTTTTAAAGCTATCGAGATAAAATTTTGCACAGAGTCTTCTTTTTGCTGCACACTACTAATATGTCGGAACCGACCGGATTGGATGACTATATCTCATAGCTCCCATAGGAACAATCGGTCGGAAAAGTAGTTTTAGTATGAAAACTTTTTTCTTTTCAATGGAAACGGCTCCAAACTTTGTAATCGTAGGTTTTTTATGTTTCTTTATAATTCTACCAAGTTTTATTAAAATCTGACAACTATGTGGTATAGCTGCCATACAAAAGATAGGTCTGAAAAACAGTCTTAGTTAGAAGAACTTTTTTGTTTTTAATGGTAGCATCCTGCACTTTTGTATTTGTTTGTTTCATATGCTTTCACATAATTTTACAAATTTTTGGCCAAATTGCATGACTATATCATATAGCTCCCATACAAACGATCGGTCGGAAAATGGGAAAAGAGTATATTTTGGAAATATTAAAGCGAGCACTTGCAAGGTGCAAGCTTAGCTTTCTCGTTTTCTTGTTTAGTAATTGGAATTAATCAGTGATTATTACAAAATACTTTTACAATTACTTGAATAATTATTGAGATTATTGAGTATTTGTGCATGAAATTGTGCTTTATTCGTGTATTTCTGTTTCTAATACTCTTATATAAGTTTTTTTTGGGTCACTTTGGCGAATGGAATTAGTCCATATTCCAAATATTTACTGAACAATTTATGAAAGCTCGACAATATGGAATTCTTATCAGTTTGTTTGTCATGATCATAAGAATACGGCTCATTGTAGCTCAGTTTCTGCTTCTAAGTTTTGATAACGAATTTCTCATTTTGAAAAGACGAATGTAAACAAATTTCGCCTCTATAAACAGGGCGAAAGTTCTGTCTTTGTGGAAGTTTAAATTTCCAAATTTTATAGTCTTTTATGGCAACTTATGATTATTGATAATTGACAGTTAATAACAGCCTTTTGTTAAGTCTCCAATTATTTTTAAAAGTCATTAAATAAACTTAAGTTAGAGTTTATCTTCGTTGATGTAACAACTTTCAGCAGAATTGAAGTAGTTTTTACTACCAAAAAACTTCACATTTTCCTTGCTGTACATAAGAAAGCAAACTAATTACCAATGTTTTCCACAAAAAAAAAAAAAAAACACCACATAAGCAGAAACGAAAATTATTTGTGTACATTATGTGAGTTTAATTGTTTTAGCAAATGGCATGTAATAATTACATCCGGAAGGGGAATCGCAACTTCTGCCATTAGTTGACGGCACCGGGAGGTGGTGGGGGCTGACCAGCACACCAGGGTGTGCACGGTGGTAGGGTTCGTGGGGTTGTACGGTTCACTGGATGTCCTGCAACGCTAGCGAGCAGCAGCGAAAGCAACAGCATCTAATATAGTCAAAGAAAGAGGGGAGATGAAATCAAATTAAGAAAACTGAAATACGGCTCATTTTGGAGGCATAAACTCACACAATACTTGAAATTCATTATCACCAAGTCTCTCAAAACGATCTTCTGACTAAGCGTAGCGCGTGCAGCCGGCTTTTATAGCAAATGGAAGCTGAGGCGAAACAAGTTCTAATACAAATAGTCATGCTTTAATAATTTACAATGCATTTGAAATGAGAGAATTAAAGAATGACTAGAATTATACGAGATAGACTAAGATGACTCTGACGAAGTTCCATATACCCTGGCAAAACAAGTTCATCTTCAACTTATTTGCCTAATATCAAACCTGCAATGCAGGGTATTACTTTGTCTTCTTTAACTAATCAATATTCTTTTTCTGTTATAGTTTATTTATAAAATACTTGTTTTGATTTTAGAGGTCAGTTTCCAACTGATAGCTTAATCACAAATAGGTCAGGCAATGGTTGCCCAATTTCAGCTGAATGTGCACCCCCCCTCTCTCCAACTCATGCACTGTGCCTTGGCTCCTACACTTACACACTTCTCCGGTATATGTGATAGTACTTAGTTCCGTACACTGCGCAATTCTTAAATGTCACTGCTATCTGACCCAATAATCGGACAACTTAATTGCAATTGCATTTGTAAAATATTTCTGCACCCTTTTTTCAAGGGTTTGCCTTTTGTTTGCATTTCAAATGGAGTTCACAAAATGCTCGAGGGCCGCCGGCTACCGGTAGGTAGAGTAGAGGGGGCATGCGTTACCAGAGTTTATGCATTTGATTCGGGTTGGTTACACCAGACATTGTTAAATTTTGTCGAAAATAAACGAAACGTATGAGTGTGTGTGCGCTTATGCAAATGAAGTGCGCAATCTTCAAATAAAACAAAAACTTAAAAGAAAATATAGCAAATGACATTGGCGGGACACTTTAAAAATTTACAAAAATATAGAATTTTTATCAATATTAAAAACAAATATTAGGGCCATATTTCTATATTTACAGTATGCTTTATTTACTCGGAATAAAAAACGAGAAAGCTAAGCTAACTTCGGCTGTGCCAAAGTTTTTATACCCTTGCAAGTGCTCGCTGAAATATTAAAAAAAAAAACTCTTTTCCCCTTTTTTGGCCGATCGTTCGTATGGGAGCTATATGACGGAGCTATATGGTAGAGGCCAAAAATTTGTAAAACTATGTGAAAGCATGTGAAACAAACAAATACAAAATAGCAGAATGCTAACATTACAAACAAAAAAGTTTTTCCAACTAAGACTGTTTTTCAGGCCTATTTTTTGTATGGTAGCTATACCATATAGTTGTCCGATTTTCATCAAACTTGGCAAAACTATTAGAGAGCATAGAAAACTTAGGAATACAAAGTTTGGAGCCGTTTCCGTTGAAAAGAAAAAAGTTTTTCATCCTAAAACTAGTTTTCCGACCGATTGTTCCTATGGGAGCCATATGATACAGTCATCCGATTTGACCAAAAATTTGTAAAACTATGTGAAAGCATGTGAAACAAACAAATACAAAATAGCAGAGTGCTAACATTACAAACAAAAAAGTTTTCCAACTAAGACTGTTTTTCAGGCCCATATTTTGTATGGTAGCTATACCATATAGTTGTCCGATTTTCATCAAACTTGGCAAAACTATTAGAAAGCAAAGAAAACTTATGAATACAAAGTTTGGAGCCGTTTCCGTTGAAAAGAAAAAAGTTTTCATACTAAAACTAGTTTTCCGACCGATTGTTCCTATGGGAGCCATATGATACAGTCATCCGATTTGACCAAAAATTTGTAAAACTATGTGAAAGCATGTGAAACAAACAAATACAAAATAGCAGAATGCTAACATTACAAACAAAAAAGTTTTTCCAACTAAGACTGTTTTTCAGGCCTATTTTTTGTATGGTAGCTATACCATATAGTTGTCCGATTTTCATCAAACTTGGCAAAACTATTAGAGAGCATAGAAAACTTAGGAATACAAAGTTTGGAGACGTTTCCATTGAACAGGAAAAAGTTTTTCATACTAAAAACAGTTTTCCGACCGATTGTTCCTATAGGAGCTATGAGATATAGTCATCCGATCAGGTCGGTTTCGACATATTAGTAGTGTGCAACAAAAATAAGACTCTGTGCAAAGTTTCAGCTCGATAGCTGCAAAACTGAGAGACTAGTTCGCATAGAAACAGATAGACAGACGGACGGACAAAGCTCAATCCACTCAGCTCGTCACCCTGATCAGAAATATATATAGTTTATGTTTAGTTTATACAACCATTTCCAAGGGTATAATAACACTGCTATGTTATTTCTGGCAATAACATCGAAATAGGTACCAAAATATTAAAAATAAATGTTAAAAATTTATACATAATGTTCCTAGGTTTGTCGATAAGAGAATTTATTCAGTCAAGTTTGCACATCTTCTTCAGTTATAATTCAAGTAAAATACACATCTTGTGGTAAACTTGTATAAATTCATTTCATATTTTCCTTTTTCCAGGCTACAAAGCGGTCGTACAACATCATTTTGCGAACATCTTTATTGGTTACCTCCTGAACAGCAAAAAGGTAAGGTTCAATTACTTAAATCAGTTTCTTTTTTGAACTTTATAAGTTCATTCTATCATAATTTATTAACTGGTTAGAAAAAATGTCAAATGGGAGCATTATTCTTTCAAAATCGTATCCGATTACATCTTATTTATCTTGAAAGACCTAATAATCTCAAAAAATGGCTATTTTTTTTAAAGTATTCAATATATCGAACAAAATATATATCAATATATCGATTTATATATTCTTAGAATATCCGGCATTCCCAGTTCAGAGCCAAATTTTACAAGATATTTTCAAGATTTTACAAGATTTAGATATTTTCTGTTCTGAATTGGTTTTAAAAAAAGTTTCAAGGCTCATCTCAAAAAGGATAGTAATTAAGCATACTAAAAGATTTAAATACTTTCCAAGTTTAAAATCGGTTCCAAGTCATTTAAAACTATATCAAAGGTGATTCTGAGCCTTATCTCCAAAAGTATTATAGACACAGATTTTCTAAATATTATATATGAAAGCCAACTTGAGTCAGTTTAAAAGTACCAACCGTTTCCAAATCGGTTCAAACTATAGAGAGCTAGTTCAAAAGCTCATAAGCTTTCATATAAGGCAGCTTAAAATATGTTTTCGATTATGTAAAAAAAGCACATAAAAAGTAGAACCAGTGGATGCGAACTCCAGATCACATTTTAAAAGAGAAATCACACTAGGAACGATCAGAATAATATGGTGTTAAAGAAAGAACCTCCCGAAGTTTGATTTAAATCTTGGCATATCAAAATAACATCTTAACTCAAAACATTTGGTTCATTGTTATGTGAAACCGAACCGGGGATATCTACTCTTTGAACGAAATCGGTTCGTTTCCAAAGTTTTACTGGCCTCTGTCAAAGATGTGTGGAAATTAAACAGGAAATTTATTTGTGTGGTCCCGGCACGTGGTAAATAAAAAGAACTGCAAAATGCTTAAGTGGCATTTTCAGGTATCCACACAGGCACACTTACGCACACACTTACACACTCCTCTGCTTACATCTTCTGACCATTCTCTGCTCTGTGTGTGTGTGTGTGTGTGTGTTTCTGGGGTCGAAAATGCAGCCAAGTGCAAAAGGCCAAGTCTGTGCCCTGAAATGTATTGTATCTGGCCACTTCCGGCTCGTCACTCCCGTTCCCACGCCCCCTAATGGGCGTGGCGTAGAAACAATGTGCAGTCATTGAGCGCAAATGTGCCAAATAATGACTTGCAGGAGTGCAATTTATATGATAAGCAACAAAAATAAATGGCAAGCAATTCATTTTACTTAAATGCAATAACCACCCCCACCCCACACACACACCCCCTCACACTGGCAGGTGTGCATGCGTGTGCTATGTTGTATATCATTTTAATTTTTCTGCTTTGTGGGCAACTTTGGCTGATTTACTTTGCGGCTGCCTAATGAACCCAGTGGAAACAGAAAATGAATCGAAATTGATGGGCGTGGGCATATTTCTAGCTATTGTAAGCTATATGCTTACAGTTACTTGGAATTTCTTCTTAAACTTCATAATGAATTTCCTCCAGAACAGGGCTACCACTTTTTGAAACAGTTTCGGTTCAAAAAAGTCAACAATACACTCATAAAAAAAAAACTGCCAAAATCGCCCTAAAATTTAGATATTCGTCTTAATAAAGATGTCAAAGATGTATGTTTTAGAAATATTATTTCTTAAAATAAGACTAAGACTTTCTGACATTTAGAAAATATTAACTATAATCTAGAAAATATTTTCTTAATTGTAGAAAAGCTTCTCTAGATTTTAAAAAAACCTTTTCAAATTTATAAAAATTTTTCTAGATTTTAGAACAAACATTTCAACTATTATAGACAGGAAAGGGAGTGAATGGGGGTACTGGAGACAGAAGTGGAAGAGACTACAACACTAAAGGCCAATTTCTTATCTTCTACATAGCTATTATGTGTCAGATAAACTAAGATATTGCTCTGTTGTTTGTCAGAAAACGGCCCTTAGAAGTGGATAACCCCTTTATATATTATTTTTATAGGAGATTTTCTTTCTGTTGGTTTACTAAAGTTTCTTTCTGAAAATCACATTGTAATTAGTAATCATTATTTTAGTTTCTGACTTTACCTTGCCTGGGACTTGAACTCGGAACCTCGGGGAAACTTCAACACACGAAAGGCATCTTATCGCAATCGACCATCAAGCACTCGCGTGACTTACAGTAAAGCATGCAGTCAAATGCTGGGCACTCTGCTGCCACTTTTATATATTTCGAAAGCAGGGAATTCGAACTTAAGAATTACATGCGGAGTCTTTTTAAATTTTACAAAATTTTAGGCCGATTTTCTAGATTATTTTTCTATATTTTATGGCGAATTTCTCTGCAAGCCGAATATCAGTTGCCCCTTTTACATTCCGAATGCACAGAATTCGTACTTGGGAATTACATGCGGTGTCTTCTTCATATTTTTCTATTTATTAGGGCGATTTTCCAAATTTTTTCTATATTTAAGGGAGAATTTCTCAATATCTTGTAAAAATTCAAGAAATGTGCTTTCTTAAAATGAGGTGTTTTATCTTAAATACGTGGAATGTTTTTTTTTTCTAAATTCAAGGGAGAATTCGCCCTTAATTTAAGAAAGTATTTTGAAAAAAATGTAGAAAAATTACCCTTAATTTAAGAAAAAACTAGAAAGCTAAGCTAACTTCGTCTGTGCCGAAGTTTTTATACCCTTGCAAGTGCTCGCTCAAATATTTTCTAAAAAAAAATACTCTTTTTCCCATTTTTCGACCGATCGTTCGTATGGGAGCTATATGATATAGTCATCCGAATTTGTAAAATTATGTGAAAGCATGTGAAACAAACAAATACAAAATTGCAGGATGCTACCATTAAAAACAAAAAAATTCTTCTAACAAAGACTGTTTTTCAGACCCATCTTTTGTATGGCAGCTATACCATATAGTTGTCCGATTTAAATAAAACTTGGTAGAATTATAAAAAAACATAGAAAACTTACGATGACAAAGTTTGAAGACGTTTGCATTGAAAAGAACAAAGTTTTTCTCACTAAAACTAGTTTTTCGACCGATTGTTCCCATGGGAGCTATGAGAAATAGTCATTCGATCCGGTCGGTTCCGACATATTGGTAGTGTGCAGCAAAAAGAAGACTCTGTGCAAAATTTCAGCTCGATAGCTTTAAAACTGAGAGACTAGTTCGCGTAGAAACAGACAGACAGACGGACGGACAAAGCTTAATCGACTCAGCTCGTCACCCTGATCCAGAATATATAGTTTATGGGGTCGGAAATGAATATTTCTATGCATTGCAAACTTCTGGGCAAAATTATAATACCCTTTGCAAGGGTATAATAAATCGAATTTTTAAATTTAAGAAAGAAAAATTATTTTAGGGTGAATTTCAAAAAATTTGAAAATACAATTTTTGAGTTCACGTGTTTTTTTCCGTACTTGAAAAGAAATGTGAAAATTGCATTAGACTCGCATTAGACTTTCTCAATTTTAAAATTATTCCTTTTATTTTTTGAAAACTTTCGATTAAAGATCTGCCGAAACAAGTTCGTAAAGTCAAACAATATAAGTTTTATATTTAAAATCCTCCTCCAAACGGCGCTTCATATCCATATCCACCTTGTTGTGGCTGCTGTTGTCCATACCCAAAGCCACCTTGTTGTGGCTGCTGCTGTCCCCAGCCATTGAAGCCCATGTCAGCCATTTGAGGTGGTGGTTGCGGTTGCTGCTGTTGCTGTTGAAATCCGCCATCGAAAGGAGCTCCAAAACCATAAGGGTCACCGCCAAACGGTTGCTGAGATGGTGCCTGTTGCTGTTGTGGGCCACCATAACCATAGGGATTATAGGGGGAACCACCACCACCCATCATACCACCACCACCGCCCATCATACCACCGCCACCAAAGAATTGAGCCGATGTTAGGGCCAAGCAGGAGAGCAAAAGAATTATCTAAAGAAATATCATACAAATTTATGCAAAATTTTGTAAAATTTTAGTTTTTTACTTACCAAATATTTCATGCTGTCTGAGAGTAGGTCTGAACGTGTAAAAGTTACGGCGAGTACTAAAAAATTTGGTTACATTTGGTGCGGGTTTTATATGATTTTTGTGGTCCGACTACCTGGGAAAACTGAAAGGGATACCCAAAGTAGATACCCAAATTTACCTGCTAAGCTGGCTAATGAGTGGAATTTGAGATAACCTTCTGGGCTACCTAAGAGAAAGATGGGAAATTTGTTAATAAAAAAAAACTCTTTTTGGGGAGAATCCATGCGGCCTTTTTGCCTCCTCTGTTTTGTGAACAACAATGCTTGGGAAGCCTATAAAGAAAGGTCAACGGCTGAACAACAGCAGGTTTGAGCATACTGATCATCATTTGATAGCATTTCTACTGATTGGATTTGTATAATAAACTGAAATGACATAATTCCTGCATAAATTATGCTCAAACCATGAAATGGGCATCAAGTTAACATTTTAATGTTCCTTTCTAAAGTAAGAAAATAAATTTATGATAAGTTTTCACAGTTATTAGAACACATTTCGAGATATACTAGCCTCTGGGGGTTCAAGCCTTCTTTTTTTGTGTACTCTTTGTTTCTTTTTTCACACCTCAACACCAGGGCTCACACATTTTTCTTCGTTTCACCAACCAGCCATAAATCGTACCACCTACCTACCTTTTTTTTTTGGTTCTTCTTTCATTTCTTACCCCAGCGACATTTTATCAACAAATTTAAACCAAATTTATCCGCAAACAATGGTCTCATAATAAATATGCCCTGGCTCTCTGTGGCACTGTGGTGGAGTCCGTGCCTAGCAAAATGAATTTACAACTCTCAGAGACACTCAAGCTCAATAAAAATATGTTGGTAAATTGTGAATTTTGCCAACCAGATCGCATGCATAAAACCATCACCAACAAGAAATTACTAGGTAAAAAGCAGCACCTTCTTTTTCCTCTCCCACTCCCACTCCCACTCCCTTTGCTGTTTGTCTGTGATAACCACTCCTTGAGTGTCCCTAGACGAGGACAATTTCTAGTGGGAATCACGTAACGAAGTGCATTGTTAAAATATAATAAAATCGCAATTTTGCGTTCATGTTGCAATGTGGCGTCATATCCTCTTTCCTTTAATTTTTCACGAATTCGCCATTTCGTAGTTCCGAAACCGAACTCTCCATCCATCCCTCCAACCGTCCACTGACTGCGCTTTCTATGCACAGTCCATAGATTTTAATGCAATTTCCAAGGGGGTTTTTATATGTTTTTATTTCGCAGCTGCCAAAGTCTTTGTTCTTGCCTCCCCGACAGCCAGTCCATCCTGTTGGCTGGTTGGCTGGGTTTGTTGGGTTTTGGACTATGTATCCGTGTTTTTTTTTTTTTTTTTTGCACAGCTTCTCAGGCGCGCCATATTTCTGCACTCAATTGTCCTTCAGCGCATTTTGTGGTCTCGTCTGCATTCGCCATTCTCCTTTCGTGTTTGTTTGTTTGTGTTTTGTGTTTCTCCCCGTTTTCCCCGGCTGTAAAATATAATGCCTTTGTTTGTTCGCGCCATAAAAAATGATTACTTTAATTTCCGTGCCCATAAAAAGCACGTCTAACATGAGAAATCGCTGTCATTGCGAATAGTTGACATTTTATGGTGAAAAATGTGGACTGGACATTGAGTAAAAGACCTGCGAATAGGCTTATTGCTGAAATGTATAAAAATAAAAGCAAGGACTCTGATCGATTACTCGCCGTATCCTTTGCTCCTTTTGCACGTAGCCCAAATCGTTATGCAGCGGTCCATCTATAACCAGCCCGCCAACTACCAACCCACAAAATGTGTCAGCAACAATTACCAGCTTCCTTGCCACATGACATAACCACACTTTATCAATTATCCAACTTCAAGTGTCGCTCAAGTGTCACGTCAAACACCCAGATGAAAGAGCATCTCCTGCACCCACACACACACACACCCACACACATGCCAATCCAAGCTGAGTTGGCTGCATTTTTAACCCTCGACTATCTTCAACTTTTTCTTTGACTTTGATTGATTACAAAAGCAATTGAGCGCACAAGCTCACTCTAAAATCGTTACGACGGAAGAAAAGAATTAACATAAATAAAAAGAAATTTTCATTGACAGCTTGGCAAAAGAAAAAAAAAAAGACTTGGCGCAATTAGCAGCGAAAACGCAGACGCCCTGTAATTTTCTCTCTGATTTAGCCAATTTTGTGTAGCTAGACGACGCCTTTACAATTAATTAGCAGAACAACTCGCCGCCCACACAAAAGGTTAATGAAAATAAAAAAATTCAATTATATTTAATTGATAAATTAGGCAGAAAAGGGGCTCGCGACACTCAGTGATTGATGAATATTCTCATTAACTCAATTAATACTTTTAAGAAACTTGGCATTGAGAGAAGGAGATTTAGGGCCGCCAAGACAAAGAAAACCTTATTGGAAAAATTCAGATTAATTCGAACTTTGAATGGAAATTAACCAGACATTTCTACACTCAGAGGAAAAATAGAGAACTGAATCAAGAATGTTCGAGGTCAGAAGTTCAATAGGAATGAAATTTTTAGATCCAAGAACGAATTTCTTAATCCTTGATCCCGTTTTTATTGATCCAAGAGCTATAATACTTGATCCAATTACGAATCATTCTCAAACCAAGCAGATTAGTTCTTGAATCAAGTACAAAACATACTCAAATTTAAGATTGCTCATTCCTGAACCAATTACATACATCATTGTCATAGATCGAGACTGTTCTTTCTATTATCAAAGATTTATAGATATTATAGATGACGCACGCAACGATTATTCCTGGTAGCTAACATTTGCTTCTTATTTCTGATTTGATCCTGATGAGTCATCTGTAAATATCTATATATCTTTGAAATGAACTATAACATTTCTACATTTATACTCAGAGAAAAAATTTAGAATTTCATGCTTGGATCAAGAATATTTAAGGTCAGAAGTTCGATAAGAATGAAAATTCTTGTTCCAAAAGCGAAATTCTTAATCCAAGTGTTCATTTTGTATACCGTTTATCTTGATCCAAGTACGAATCATTCTCAAATCAAGCAGAATAGTTCTTGTTTCAAGCACAAAACATACTCAAATTAAAGATTGCTCATTCCTGAACCAATAGCATGCATCATTGACATAGACCGAGACTGTTCTTCCTATTATCAAAAATTTATAGATATTATAGATGACGCATGTGAAACAAAAAACGATTATTCCTGGTAGCTAACATTAGCTTCTTATTTCTGATTTTATTCTCCTGAGTCATCTATAAATATCTATATAACTTTGATATAAAGCAGTAAGTGTTTTAGCAAAGATTTATTGATATTATAGATGACGCATGTGAAAAAATACACGATTAATCCTGGTAGCTGACATTGGCTACCAATTTTCGATTCATTCATTCGAATCATCTATAATATCTATAAATCATTGCTATTAACAAGAGCTCATCAGGTTCAAGAATAAGATCGTTTACTCCCATAATCAAGAGCTACACAGATTCCAATAATACAGCAATTTATATTCAGTTCGTTTTTCCATTTTGTTTGAATTTTTTTCATGGAAAACTAACTAGTCAACCATGTGGCAAGTTTTAGCCGGCTCGAGAAATACATAGCAGCTCAAAGCAGCATCAGTCGCACCGCCGTCTCTCCATACCAGCAATGCCATAACTAGTTGGGAATTCTAAAGCAACAAGAGTGCTAAAATGGATTGCGCTCTCAGCTCAATAGCTTCCCCACACACCCCACTCCCAAACTGAGAGAGCCAGTTCAACGCTGTGTTCTCTTAAATGTGCTTGCTCTCCTATATGTTTCCTAACCTCAGTCCCCTGGCCTAAATGCACTATACTATATAACGAACTTAGCTCGATTTCAAGAGCGAAATTCTTGAAAATTGAAGAACGAATAAATGTTTTTTAAGAGCGTTCTCTTTTAAGTTATTTGTTTTACTTTTTTGTGGGTGTAGGTCCCAATTATAGCCTTAATTCTGAAGGTTCTTTTCTACATTTTATCATATATCACCCAAAAGTATGCCACGAAATCAATTTAGTTACTCAAAGCTATTCAGTGATCATGTGCATGCTGACATTATAATCACGATCACCCGAAGCATCTGGTCATTAATTGCGGGCAATCAATCGTTTCAAAGTTTTCTAACTTGGATAATTATTTTGTTTTCCAATTTACCAAAACTCTTCTTCGTTTCCTTCTTCCAACTCTAATTGTCTTTCCACACTTGAGCAAAACTTTGGGGTTAATCATCTTTTTGTTTGCCAGCCCGCATGCTTAGGGCCTGCTCCTTGGATGCAAATGATGTTGCCTTGGCTTAAGTTGATGCCAAGCAGTTTACCGCTGCAGATGCATCTCCATGCACCGGCCCAAGGAGAAGAACTCTTAAAAGTTTAGTTTTAATTAAAGGAAATTTGCGTGCGTGGCACTTGATTTGTAGTTTCGAGTAGTTTCCGTATGCAGAGCGTGTGAGAGCAGAGTCGGACGGGGGGTGTGGGAGTGTGCACCCTCATAAAAAAAAAATATAAATATAATTGAAATTCTAAATTGCAATTGCCGCAAGTGCTCCAACAGCAGATGCCAAATGCAGATGCGGGCATTTCGGTCTAGGCCATCGTTGCCATTTTACCCACCTCGGGCAGGTGCTGGCGGCTGCTGCTGTGCCAGCTTCACGTAATTAGAAGCAAATGCAAATTTACACGTCGAGTGTGTCGGTGATGACGGAAGTCATTGGGAAGCGCCGATGCGTTCAAGAGGCATTGTAGCATGGGGGTAGAAGGAAGTTATCAACGGAAGTTGCGTGTGTGCAGATATAATGAGAAAAGTTGAAGGTAGTAGGTGTAGAATGACGGAAGGAAGTACTACCAGCAGGAGGTGACAGGATGTGTGAGTGGTTAACATAGTTTTGGGCAAAAAATTGAATACCGAATTGCATCATTTTGACCAAATATATATTATGAAGAGTTTGTATAAAGGTTTTAGGACTTTACCAACTGTAATTATTAAGTAACTTCATTTGTTCATCCTCAATGAGATAATTAGTTCTAATAGAACATTTATTTTTATGCGCAAACACCAAAGAAATGTGTTTGCTCCAACAATTTGTCGACAGAGCAAACTTGCAAACACGCAAACAAATTTAAGCAACCGTGTTTCAACTAGACAAATGCTGCACTCTTATTAAGGGTGAATATTTGTGGCTAACTTTGTTTGTGCAATGTGTACAAATTTTTTATTTGCTTGTGGGGGACTCTACCTAAATGTTTATTAACTAATGTTTGCTCTCAACTTATGGCAAACAAATTTGGCAAATTAAAATATTTGCCCAATTAGGCAAATTTTTTGAAATATATGCGCAAATTTTTTGAAATATCATCGCAAATTTTTGTTAAATTTTAGCGCAAACTTTTGTTAAATTTTAGCGCAATTTTTTTTTTTAAATTTTAGACCAATTTTTGTTAGAAATTTTATCGCAAATTTTTTGAAATTTTATTGCAAATTTTTTAAAATATTTCAGCAAATTTTTTGAAATTTTAGCACAACATTTGTTTTGTTTTTACCCTTAGCGTCTGTAAAACTGATCAAAACTCTTATATAAAATCGGTCTAGATAGCTTATCTAGTGCTAAGTTTGTTTGCTATATTAGTTCGAGCATTCAAACGCAAAGACACACAACACCGCAAAGATGACTGGAACAACGAACAGTTGTTTCAAAAGAAACCAACCTAAATAATCAGCAATCTGGGCCAGTCGATTGTCAGTCCAACAACCGTCTACCCATGCCTGCAAAGCCATAACTGCTTGGGAATTTCAAAGCAGGATGCTCGCAAAAATGAAAAGGCAGCGCAGAAAGTAAAGCAGGACGTCGAGTCTGCTAAAGCTGCAGGTTTACTTGGATTTAAGGTAGTCAAATCATTCACAAAATAGCAAAAATGGTGCAAATTTGTATATTAATGGTTAAAATATTGTGTAGCAAATAGTTTATTCGCGTTCTTTCGTGTCGTTTTAGTACAAATTGTAGTCAGAAACTCGTAGGTTAGAGCAAAAGAATGGAATAAGTGTCATGGTTAGAAGACTTCACAAACTGATTCTGTTGCCGCAATAAGACTCGGTCTTCTTTATCTACTCTTTGAAAGATAATAAACAAAAAGCTGTCAAATGCTAAGCCAACTGGCAAATCAGTGCCGTCTGCTCCTGTCTTAGTGACAAAACTTCCAAAAATTCTGACCGGACAAACATCTTTCAAAAACTAAAATTCATTTTTGCTCGCGTGTCTGCCGGAAGTGCACTTGAAAAAACTTTACCCTCAACTCCTCTATCATCCCCCCACAGCTCCGAACTGCTCCTTCAACAAGCAAAGTTCGTTTTTTTTTTTTTGGCTCATATTAAAACATATTTGCTGAAAAATATGTAGATGCCGCACAGCCAGGATGGAAACTATCTACTGGCAGTCAATTGCTCATTGACTTGACTCAAAAATGCTGAGAGTTCTGTGGAGTTCTAAGTCCTAAGCCCCGTGCTAACATGCCAAAGTCAGAATGCAGCTGTGCCGGAGCCAAAGTTGTTTCCCACTCTGAGAGATATGAGCGTAGACGTTTTTCCTCGTTTTCTACTTTTGGGTTAGTTTTGAGTTTAGTTTACGTGAGCGTGGATTTCAAGCTGTGCGCGCACATAAGTTTGCGGCTTAAGCATGTGAAATTCATAAGGGCGGAATTCCCCTATCCACCCGCCCACCCCCTCACCTGTATATATGTGTTTGTATAAAATACAGTTTGGCTAATGCATTGCCAACCTAATAACCCCGCCACGCATGACTGCAAGAGGAAGAGTCGAAAAGTTACCAGCTAAAAAGTTTAAAATTAAACGTAGCGGGATTTCCCCAAGAATGAGTTGAGGGCGAACGGAGAATTTTATTCATTTAGGCAAAGTTTATGTGAGTAAGTGGATATTGGTTTATCATACAATTGCCAAAGTAGACAAATTCTTCCACCAAAATAGTCCCCGCCCGCAAAAGTCCACCTGTTCGTGCCAGTTCTAATTATGCATACTTTTACGGCATTGAGATTCTAATGCAATATAATTGAAACAAAATTATTGAAAATTGAAGGTAATTGAAATGAATTTGAACAAATTTGAATGCATGGCCATGTGTCGTGTTGGGCAACCATCAGAGCATCAAAAAGTGTTGAATTTTGTGGCACGCGACGCTTAAATCAAATTTGGTGCACTACAATTTGAATCGACTGGCAGTTGGTGGTGGTGTGGCTGGTCACAGGGGATTATTAGGCATTTTACTCAAGCTGTGGAAATTACTGAAATTTCTTAGTGTGGCTAAGAGTGTTTTTCTTTTGCCCCTATCATTATGCTGGCAGCAACCCTTAGCTGGAGAGTGACTTTGCTTGACTAAACAAATTCAATAAAAATAAAAATAAATTAACCAAAAAAATTCATTTACCGCTTTATGCGCTCCATCAATTTCTCCCTCTTGACTGACGTCAAAGCGTAAAGCTCAACTCTAAACTCAATTGTCCCAAAAGTAAAGAGAGAGCGAGCGAGTCTGGGGGTCACCCCAATAGCAACTGCAGTTTCTCATGGGCAAACCGAAAAAACCTAGGGGAGCTGGCAAATCGACTTTTTCAGAGTCAACAGAGCGACAACTGCAGGTGTTTCCCCCACCCTATTTAAAGGAAACAGTTTCAGTTTGCTTTACTTCTGTCATTTTTTGACAACTCTTGAAGCCACAAAAGTGGCATTTGATTATGCCAATCGAATTTTTTCTCTTTCCAAATAAAATGTTAACAATTTATAAGCAAATTTTTCAAGTAAAATTAATTGTCAAGCCATTGTAATTGATAAGCAAATAGGTGACAAATAGGAAAGCAGAATGATAGTTTAGTTTAGGAATGGAGAAAGAGTTTATAGCTCAAGACCTACAAGAATGTCAATTTTCGAACAACAGAATGTATAAGTTAAAGATGTCGAAATGTTCAACAAGATGTTACGGCTTTCTGTTTAAGCAGACCATGGACCGGGCCTTCAACTTTTGTATGGAGACCAGGTTAAAAAACTGTCGTAGAGCTTTTTGATGTATGGACGAAAGTTGCGTATCGTAAAAGTAAGTGGGGTAGCGGGAATATTCGACCCCTCTAGGATGAGTATTTCTCAAGTTATTCCTCGAAAACCCAGATTTCAGACTTTGATGTGATTCCTGCGGAAGGTTTTTTCGCGCAACAGACCTAAGATTCGTGTATTTAGTATTCTGATGGTATGCCCCGTCGTGTAGGACCATGTAAATTTGATTCTGAAATTTAGTCATATGCCTAATATATATAGGTCTACCAAGTTTTCATTGCTTCTTAGTCGGTACTTACACGATGAAGCAAATCACATACAGTTTTCTCTGTATACCTTTAGTTTAAAAGTCATATTAACTTTCCCTTGAATATCCCATCCACGAAGAAAACTTCGTAAAATTTCCTTAATCGGGTAAGTCCCATTTAACCCAATATTTTGGAAACTTAAAAAGCATTCTAGTACCCATAAGTAAGTTCTATAACTACTCTCAGATCTTAGAAATTTCTTTAACATTCTAAAACTATCTAGAAATTTCATTAACATTCTAGAACTTTCTTAATCTTTATTAAACTTGAATATAGTCCTTTAACATTCCATAAACTTCTAGAAATTACTAGGTAACTCTGGATCTCAACTATATTCTAGAACTATTACCAAATTCCCACAAATTTTAAGATTATTCCAGAATTGTTTGAGTATTTTGGAAATAATTCTCTAACAAACACCAAATTAAAAATTTATGGCTTAAATTATATCTTAGATATGGCTCTTTACCTACTATACTTTGAATCGGTTTGAGATATGGCTTTCAACCACTGATGAACCGGTTCTGAACCAGTCAAATATCCAACCTATAGACCAAAGTTTTGATGACATGTCTTTTAAACGCTTTCGAACCGTTTTTGAACGCTTTCGAACCGGCTCACAGACAATGAAAATGGAATATGTGTCTTTCCAGATCGACATAAATCGAAACAAATATGGTTACATTACTGCACCAACATTTTTTGGAGTCAATTGAAAATCGTATTGTCGTATTTCGCCTGCATTAGTGTAGCTACGGAAAGGTGAAATCTTTCAGATGTTGCGCCCACTGAAAGTCACCCGAAACATTGTGTATCGAACTGGTTTTAGGATACTGTCGGAATAAAAGACCTCTCAAGCCATCAAAGCCGTGAAAGATTATCGTGAGCCATCGATCCTCGATTATTGATGAAAATATTTTCAATATAGAGAAATCGTGAAGACTTTATGCTATTTTTATATTCTGTACCGTAGGTACACAGAGTATTATAAGTTTGTGCAAAAGTATGTAACATCCAGAAGAAAGCATCTCCGACCCCATAAAGTATATATATTCTTGATCAGCATCAACAGCCGAGTCGATATAGCCATGTCCGTCTGTCTGTCCCTATGAACGCACAGATCTTAGAGATGGTAAGAGATAGACGTTTAACATGTATGGGTCATATGCTTCTTATGTCTGCAGGCAGATCAAGTTTATTTTCAATTTTGGCCACGCCCCCTCCCGCCCCCGTAATTTCGGAAAAACGTCATATCTTCCACAGTTTTGAAGATAGATGGCTTGTTCCTTCTGGACATATTTAGTTATTAGGATAACTTATCGATCCGCCAAAGGAATGAAGAAGATCGGATGAACGGTTTTCGAGTTATGATCAAGAGTTTCTTGGTACAGAGTATGTTATAGTCGGGCTTGACCGACTTTCTTTCTTGTTTATCAAAACAAGTGTCCGAACTCATACTGACAGCTCAGAGAGGTGATGAGGTCCATTTTTGAAAAAGGAGTTAAAACTTCGCCGAAAGTGGATCTATCCGACGTTTTGCAACACGACTTCTTTTTTGCAAACAAAAAATACTACTAAAACATGGCATAAAAATCACGAACTGAACATAATTTCTACAGATGATTGTCCTGCTGGCAGCCCAGATCTGTATCCACTCAACTACAAACTGTGGTCTGTTTTTGAGGCTATGGCTTGATCTACTTGAATATTGAGTCGTTGAAGCAGTGACAGTCTCCCAAGTCGATTCGAATTGCCCTTACAATGGCAATATTTATTATTGGCTGACTAATTCTGCTTTAATGATATTTTAACTTGGGCAAATGATTCATCAAGTTGTGCTAATTATTCACATGTGGCTAATTTGATTAGCAGGGAGAGTAAAATGTGCTTTTTTTAAACCAAAATTTGATTACTGCTTCAGAATTTTATAATGAAGATTTAGAGTGTCTCGGCTACAAAATACTCTGTTTTGCTTGCATACAAAATTCTCTACATTTTAATGTTATACTAACATGAAAAATCGTTGCATCATTGTGCATAACTTCAGCTATTTTCGTCCGATTTGATTGTCATTGTCTTAATAGACGAATAGATAATCAAACTGTCCCATTATTCTCTTCATATCGTGACAAATAACAACAATATACTCGCATCGCGACTTCTCAACAAATAGAAAGTCCGTAAATGAAGGCAAATAACTTATTCTTTCCTCAGAAGTGAAAGCTCAACGTTGCTTTAAGTATTCAGTTATGATTCTTTATACCATGTTACAAACCTAGGCACAACTGTATATTACTCTGAATACCCACTTTTTATGACTTCGTGGTATAACAGTTCAAGATCAAGTTCAAGAGAACGTGTGTAATCTTAATAAAAAGTCGATACATTTTGTATTACGTTTAGCACTTAAAAAAATACAACTTGTCCGAGAAACATCTCAATATGAAATTATTGGTAAGCAATGAAGGTTTTGAATTGAATTTTCATTGTTAATTTGTGGTTGTGTGTAGATTGTGTTCTTCTTGGGATTGTTGGCAGGTGGCTCAGCTCAGTTTGGCTATGGACCGTTTGGAGTTTTATTAAGCGGATTGCAGGGTCAGCAGCAACAGCTGCAGCAGAGCGACTTTGGTTTTGGCCAACAACAACAGCAGCAGCAACAGCAAGTGACAGGACTAAACTTGAGAGGACCCTTTGGTGGTGGCATACAATTCTTTCAGGCACAACAACAACAACAGCAGCAGCAGCAGCAGCATCAAGATTTTGGCAATTTCTTTGGCCCGGCCAGATAAAACACACAACTAGTAAAGATTAGCCCAAGTTTTATCTTTAAGCCAACTCCAACTCATAACCATAAACCTAGTCGTAAAATATAAGAAACAAAATACTTGAAAAAGCATAAAAATGAAAGTTCATCATTGCTCCGCCTGTTCTGGTTGCCCTTCCTGGTTCCTGGTTGGAACCACCACCTATCGTAAAATGCAGACAGCAACGGCGAAGCGGATTTTGTAATTAGCTTTTGTAATTAACAGCACTTAGCCAACAACCAGAAATAACAATAAGCTTAAAGTACATGATTATGCATTTGGAAAAGGGATTTTGCATTTGCTTAAAAAGTGGAAGAGAGCGGCGCTTTCACTCTAAATGGGGTTTAGAATATTTTTAAAAATATTAAGTTAAACAGTTGAGAATAGTTGGAAAATCAACCAAGTCCTCTGCTGTGCATAAGTTTGAGTTTTCAACAACTTGCCTTAGCACACAGATGAGACTGAGAACACTAAGACCTCTCCAAATGTTTTCATTTGAAGATTTTGTCTGTCTTTTTTTCTACAACCAGCACCTCGGCTGCAAAAGCACTTTTCACTTTTAGGATATTTATTCGAAGGAAGTACACAAACTTAAAAAATCCCAGGAATGAATCATTCCTCAAAATGCCTCTTCTTTTGAGAACTCCAAACAATCCCTAAAGAAGCTCTACAAACTGCTACAAGGGTCAATTATTCCAGTGCAAAATTTTGACTAAACTTGAAGCAGAAAACAGCAGCGTTTGCTTTAAGCCTTGAGAACAGAGCCAGCCTTTTGTACATCATCTCGCCAGCCATCTCGTCTTTAACTGACTCTCCTACTGCTTTAATACTTCGTCAAAATCTTTGAAGATGCCCAAAATCGCATCTGTTTATCAGTTACTTTTTAAAACTAGGAAACATATTCGATATTTTACACAGTTACCTGCGAGAGTTGCTGAAACAATGGAACCAAAGAAGACCTACAAATCTAGGACAAATAATTTAGAAAACTTGAGGAGCATGAAAAAGTGGTACTAATCAAAGTGTACGAACCCATTTTATGAAATCTATTAATTAAAACCCATGTCGTTGCTTGTGATGGAGAATCCTTTTTGGCATGCTTCTTCCGTGGATGTGGCTGGTTTGCTAGCTACCAAAAACGCTTTCACATCAAGCCTCCACAGCATATCATTATGGTGGTGCCTCAGTATGATACCGCTCGGCGACCCACTTCGATGACAACTCCTTATCCAAATTATAGTACTTTGCCCTTTTCATTTCTCTATTTTTTAAAGAGAAACCGCCTCGTAACTTTCCCAACAGTTCAAAGTTTCAGTACTGAATATATCAGAGCTTACTTCAGACCTGAACTCAGGCATGTTTTCAGGTACTTGTTATGAAACTCACCCATTAGTTCAGTACTGTAATAAGCGCTAAGCGGGAAAGTTTTTATACCCTTGCAGCACGTTTTTCTAACTAATACTACTTATCGGTCCTTACTTTTATATGGTAGGTATACTATATACATGTCCGATTTTGACCAAACTTATTGGAATCATGCAAAAGCCTAACAAACTAACATGTAAGAAATTTGGAGTCGATTCTATTTAAAACAAAAAAGTTTTTCTCATTAGAACTTCCTTTTCGACCGATCATACGTACTGCAGCTATATGCTATACTCATCCGATTTGGATAAAACTTCAAAGAATAGTGTGAAAGCAGATCAAATAAATAAATGCTTATTTTAAGGACATTTCCATTGAAAACAAAAAAGTTATTCTCACTAAGACTACTTTTCAGACTCTACTTGTCTATGACAGCTATACTAAATAGATGTCGGATTTCGATCAAAGCTAGTAAAATCATGAGAAAGCATAGCAATCTAAGAAATACAAACTTTAAAGGCGTTTCCATTGAAAACAAAAAAGTTTTTCTTACTTTAACTAGTTTTTCGACCGATCGTTCCTATGGCAGCTATAACCTATAGTTATCCGATTTTGTCAAAACTTTTAAGAATTATGTGAATGCTTATGAAATAGATTTATGCCAATTTTAATGAGGTTTGCATTGAAAACCAAAAAGTTTTTCTTACCAAGACTATTTTTCTAGCCTTACTTTTCTATGGCAGCTATACTATATAGATGTTCGATTTCGACCAAACTTTGCAGAATCGTGAAGAAGCATAGAGAACTCGTAAATATGGAGTTTAAAGATGTTTGCTGTGAAAATATAAAAGTTTTTCTCACTAGAACTAGTTTTTTGACCGATCGTTCCTATGACAGCTATATGCTATAGTTGTCAGATCCGGCCGGCTCCGATAATTGTACGGCTTCGTACAAAGTTTGGTGAAGATAACTTTCAATAGCTTTAAGTTAAGTGTGTTTTTTTAAAGAAACTTGAAAAGACAAGTCCAATCCATAGTCTACTTGGTGGTGTTAGATTTTGAAACTTATCTCGAACAAATTGTAGCTACCGAACAATGATATGCTACAGGGGTGCCCGCGACCTATACGCTTCAGGCGCATTTGTTGTTGCTTCGCGCAAAGCGATTGGCGAGTGCAAGTGATATGGCAGCAACAACTTCGTATGTGTCTCTCTTCGCTTGCTCTTTTTACTTGTGTTAGTGAATGCGTTAGTATTTGAAACTGTTGGGCATCCCTGATATATATTTCATTTATTGCTCACACTAATCCGATACCATGAACCACAGTTTTATACAGTATTATCTGTAAAGCCAATTCATTATTGAAAAGTTTTCATACCCAACTCTCCGTTTTCTGTACATCATATTAAAATCATTTACGAATTTGGTCACTTTTGCCGCATTGTTGTCTAACTGCCTGACAGGGAGGGACTGCCTTTTTGGCATTCAAATGTGAGGAAACTAACATTTTCCATTTGTATGTATTTATCTGTATGGAAAACATTATTCCGTCATACTTTTCAGTATCTCCGACAGTTCAAGAGCTGTCTTGTATACACTGACTCTGCTTTTTGCTTTTTGCCTTTTGTTTGGCCTGTCAGTCAGTCAGTCAGTTGGCTTTTGTTGGTAATTATTTAGATTTTGTTTGCATTTCATGCATAAATAAATCTCTAAAATTACAACTCAAAAACTATAAATGCCATGTCATACATCTGTCACGCGGCAGAGGCGAGGAATTTGGGGGGTGGGAGGAGTAGGCAAGGCGGGGGTCGGGACACTAAAATGCAGCTGCCTATCATTAGGCTGCCTCCACTCACTAATTTAATCAAGTTTGTATGTAGAAAGAAAAGTGGAAAATGGAAAGAACGCAAAGTTTTCTTCTCTTTTTATTATTCACGAAATATATGCAAACAACTTGGGGGGCTGCGTTATTTTTTTTTCTTTATGCAAATTGCGGGCAAATTAGTGAAACGAAGGAACGAAAAAAAAAAAAACAGGTAGGAAGGTGGGGCGGGGCCAAACCTTTGGCCTCTGGGCAAGTGGTGGTCATAAAGTGCCATTAGATGTAAACGGTAAGCGACAACATCGCTGGCATCATCTTTTAATATGTATTTAAATTTAATGGCAGATCAAGAGCTTAAGACAAGTTAAATGTAGATGGAAGAGAAAGTAAATGGTAATCGCCAGGTGCCACAAATTACACAATATTAGCAGTTTTTGAGTGTGAGATAAACAGATAGTGAAAAATGTCATTGAAATTAGTCAGAAAACGTTTTGTCAGCCTCTAGCAAGGTTTCCAAATTCCTTGATTAAGTAAGATTTACCAACTTTTGCACCCCTTCTTAAAAATAATTCACTAATCCATTTCCTCAAACTACATTCATTTAATTTTTCGGTTTTTGCTTTTCTAATCCCCAAGAGTTTTCCCTCGCTCTCCCTCCCCGTTCGCCTGTCATCAACGACGTCAAAACGTTGCCCCTTGTGCTAACAATTAACAATTAAAACCCCAAAGCGCACAACTCAATTTTACAATATCCCCGCAAACACAATGACAATTTCATATATTCTATAGATAGCTGGGGCCAGATAAAGGGAATCCCCCCACCACAATGGCAACAACAAGGATAACAACAATGGCCACTGCGAAAACTCCTTGCCAAAGCCAAGTTCTGTTCTCTGGTTGCTCGTCGCACTTACAACTAAAAACTTGTTACGTATTTAATTGCAATTAAAAAGTTGTTTCTAGTTACGAGTGTTCTTCCAGTTGAGGTTGCTGTTGTTGCTGTTGCTGTGTCAAACACCACCACAATGGCTATAAGCCCGCTTCCAAATTGTCTCCCACACAGATGAAGTCATTAGAAGAACCAAACCAAAATGCGTGGAAAGAAGCCAAAAGGGTTTTCTGCTTAATGACTTTGATGGTGGCAACGGGAAGGAGGATTGAAATTAAAGAACCAAATCCAAATACATCCCCTCTTTGATTTCAGCGATAACACTCATTAGAGTTTGGGGTATTACTGTCTTAAACTTTGGTCATAACACTTGGCCCTGACCTCCCTGATTGGGTGCGTGGGAAGGGGGGGCAATGGAAATATAAAATGAAGGTCGATTGATGTACAGAAATTATATATTAAAAAAGTATCAAGGTTTCAAAACATTATGAAAAGTTGCTTGGCCTTCTGGCTATTCCAGAACACTGAACCTCCTCCAGTTTGATTGGTAAACCGGGGGGCGTTAGCTACCTTTCCACAGGCTTGGAAAAATTCTCAAATTATTAGGATTCATTAAGCTGGGAAAAGACTGTCGAAGGTCGAGTCATACCGTCCAATCAGCGTCCCACAACATTCCTACAACATTTTCAAAAGTAAAGAAACCATTTCCTATAAGCCAGAAAATGTTTTCTTTCTTTTATAAAGCACGTTTTCTAGATTTTCGAAGTGAAATCAAATTTTCTAAGTCTTTAAGCGGAAATAAAGTAAAGGCAGACAGTAGAGAGAGAAGTGGAAGGAAGAACACCAAGACAAGTAGAACCTTAATCTCTTGAATGAAAAGGTTCTTAAATATTTTTGTAAATTTTCTTTCCCCTGGTTCAACCAACGTTCCTTCTCTAGGAAAAACATAAAAATTATAGTAAAAATTATTTTAATATATTAAAATTCTCCACATGTTTGTAGCGCATTAAAGGAAGCATTTCCGACCACATAAAGAATATATATATTTTTGATCAGCATGACGAGCTGAGTTGATTTGGCCTCGTCCGCCTGTCTGTTCGGCTGTTTTTATGCCATCTTCTCCGTCAGTTTGAAAGCTATCGCCACCAAACTTTGCACGAAGTTTTCTGGTACAAAAACGCTGCACATTTGTCGAAACCGGCCGGATTGGATGACTATGCCATATAGCTGACATAGGAACAATCGGTCGAGAAACTAGTTCTAGTGAGAAAAACTTTTTTGTTTTCAATGCAAACGTCTCCAAACTCCGTATTTACTAGTTTTTAATGCTTTCCAATGATTTTGCCAAATTTGGTCCAAATCAGACGGCTATATAGTATAGCTGCCATAGAAAAGTAAGTTTAGAAAAATAGTCTTAGTGAGAAAAACTTTTTTGTTTTCAATGCAAACGTCTCCATACTCCATATTTACTAGTTTTTCATGCTTCTCCAGAATTCTGTCAAGTTTGGTCGAAATCGAACTTCCATATAGTATAGCTGCCGTAGAAAAATAAGGTTAGAAAACTAGTCTTAGTTAGAAAAACTTTTTTGTTTTCAATGTAAACCTCTTTAAAATTGGCATAGGTTTATTTTATAAGCTTTCACACATTTCTTCAAAGTTTTATCAAAATCGGATGACTATAGGTTATAGCTGCCATAGGAATGATCGGTCGAGAAACTAGTTTTAGTGAGAAAAACTTTTTTGTTTTCAAATAAAACGCTTCCAAACTTTGTATTTCATAGTTTGCTATGCTTTTCCATTATTTTGCTAAGTTTGGTCGAAATCGGACAACTATATAGTATAGCTGTCATAGAAAAGTAACGTTAGAAAAATAGTTTTTGTGAAAAAAACCTTTTTGTTTTCAATGTAAACCTCTTTAAAATTGGCATAGGATTATTTTATAAGCTTTCACACAATTCTACAAAGTTTTGTCAAAATCGGATGACTATAGGTTATAGCTGCCATAGGAATGATCGGTCGAAAAACTAGTTTTAGTGAAAAAAATGTTTTTGTTTTCAATGAAAACGCCTCTAAACTTTGTATTTCTTAGTTTGCTATGCTTTTCCATTATTTTACTAAGTTTGGTCGAAATCGGACATCTATATAGTATAGCTGCCGTACAAAAATAGAGTCAGAATAGAAGTCTTAGTGAGAAAATCTTGTCTGTTTTTAGAGGATATGTTTTTCAAATTAGTGCTGCAAGGGTATATAAACTTCCGCTGAGCAGAAGTTTACTTTCCTCTATTTTTTTTTAACTTTACCTTGTCTGGGATTTAAGCTCGGGATTTCTGGGATACTTGAACATGTAAGGGACCTAGCTCATTCGACTATCTTAAGCTTAGGAGTGGGACTCAGTTAAAAACGCAGTCAAATGTTGTTTACTTAAACTATATTTTTACTTTTCGAGATCTTATATAAGGGATGTATGAAAAATACCTTAATTTACGGTGAGTCAACTGTCAATAAACTCATAAAAGAACTCAAATAGCCTACTCCTCATGCACCTTCTCATATATTTTGATGCTTCTCTAATTGTCTTAAAGCTGATTTACACGAGGAGTGCGTTAGGCGCTCAAACCCACCAATCAGCTTTTTTTGTATGGAAAAAAAAGCTGAGTGTTAGCTATTAACGCATAAGGCACTTCTAGTGTATATAGCTTTTGCAAGCCGAATATCAGCTTTCTCTTATACATATTTATACTTCAAATGCAGGGAATACGTACCTGAGAACAACAGGAGGTGTAGTTTTTGGTATTTTTCTAACATTTTTTTAGTAGAGTAGAAAAATGAGAAAGTTTCCGTATTCCGACACCGGCAGAAGAACTTTCAACTCAACTTTTTGCATATAAACAGATCTGTTTCCATTTCGTGGAGAAATTTCGAGGTAAAACGATTGCAATTCCGAATCGCTTACATTTTGGTTCTAAGGTTTTTAAATTAATTATAGTTACGAAGTGAATGCAAAACCGAATACCGAAATAACTAAGAAACAAGTCTGGTTTGGGTACGTACCTGAACTGAAACCGAATCAGGAACCAAACTGATTTTATTCCTTGTAAACATCTAACTTAAATAAGCCAAGTTATGCATAAAACAATAACCATACACTTACACCACAGATCTTTTCAATTAACTTGAAAATAATAATTTATTTCAGGATATCTAAAAATAAGTCCGACCCTTTTTTTTGTTTTTTTGTTTGTTGGCCATCTTCTCAACTTTGGCTTTTCGTTGCCCTCCATTCTCTGTTTTGTGTCAAACCGCATTGGGCCACCAGAACAGAAGTGGAAGTCAGACCCGTGTCGTTTTCTCCGAGTCTCGGGTCGGCACTCGCTGAGCTGCTAAGCGAAAAGTTTATGCACCAAATTGTTTTCACCTGCTGTCCCAAATTTATAACACCTCGCCAGAGCCTGAGCCTTTATTTTTATTTGTATAATCCTTTCGGTTATGGGACGACCACCACCACCACCACCGCCCCCCGTAACTTTTGCACATGACAGAAACCAGCATCAGCATTGGAATTGGCAAGGAGGTGCCCCTGGCCCAGGGATTAAGTGAAAGACAAAACCCACCCCCCCCCCCCCACCCCCCCCCCTCGCTCTCTCTGCCACTGGCCAAAATGTCCGGCACAGTGGGTCCAATCTTTTTATGGCCACATCTTTTACTTTGCATAATGTTGTTGAGCAATTTTTACGAGGGCAACTTCGCCGACTCGTCTAATGGCCCACACACTTGTTGTGGCTTCCGACTCACGCACCAAACGCGACTTTCCCTGATGAGTTGGCGAGTTGGCCGGGTGGGAAGCATTTTTCAATGGCTGCTCATTAAAGGGCCAGAAATTATATTAAATTTGCCAAAGAGCACAAATATTGTGATGCATAAAAAAGTTGTAAATATTTTTATGCCTGCATTAATATGCAACGCCAACCACTGTGGCAGCCGCAGGGCTGTGTGGGAGTGTGGCGGTAGGTGGTAGGCGGTAGGTGATGGTAATGGGCAGGGGTAGAGGGGGCAAGTTGCCTGTCGCTGCTAATACCACCGCTAATAAAATCTTACTGCCGCAGCAGCGTCAGATCCATGAAGCACAGCTGTGTGCAGTCATTTTTACTGCTGCAGTGCCCAGGCACAAAAATGGCAACGGGTCGAGTGAAGAGCAATACCAGAAAAGACAAAGCTGGCCATAGAAATGAAGACGCTGATGGCAAAAGGTCAAACAGAATTGCCCAAAAGTTTGTTATTGTAACATCTCGTATAAGGTGCGGAACTGGTTCACCAAGGACATTTGAAGGCTTAGTGAAGCTGTAGTGAAAAGTGGTGTCCTCTAGGTTGATGAAACCATCAAATTATTCAAGTTGAAGATGGACAAGTGGGGCAATTTTTGCAGACGAATAAGTTTTCTCTAATTACACAAAAAAATACACAGAAGTGTAAAAAAAATGGGAAATGACCCAGCATCCGCTGTAGAACAGGGAGAGTATAGCACTTGCTCCTACTTGGTTATAACTGAAATCTGAAGATATGGCCCAAAATACCTCTTGTTGCTTACTCAGCTTGATGTGATTTTACATAAACTGCTTAATTCAGATAGCGACGAGCAGTATCTTATTAATGAATGAATGAATGACTGATGAATGAGAGTTACAGATCTGTTAGTTTGTACTTATTTTCCGAAATTACAACTTTAATCACCCCAGGTTTAACAATTTTACTTGAAGCTGTTATATCTTACAGTCTATTATATTAGTCCTATGAATTCTTCGTTAGAAAAATGTTGCTTGAATTAACTCGGTTACCGTTTGTCGATGTTATTAGCGTTTTTCTGAGTAAACATCGGCTATCTAGTATTCTTTTTATGCTCTTGCAGAACAGATTTCAAGAAGCATTCTTAGGGAATCGAGGTGTATGTCAGTTAAAGTGATCCCAATATCCTGATCTTAAATCTGAAGAATTCCAATGTGTCAGTTAAAGTGATCGTAATATCCTGATCTTAAATCTGAAGAATTCCAGCAAAATGCTTTACAGAGGCAAGGCGACAAATCTGTCTAGATCCGAGTCCCGCATTCAGGGTATATTGATATTGTCCAGATGTTTGTAATGCATAGAAGGTAGCATTAAAGTATATATATTCTTGATCAGCACGACGAGCTGAGTCGATATAGCCCTGTCCGTCTGATTCTATGCTATCTTGTTCGTCACCTATAAAGCTATTGCGACCAAACTTTACACGAAGTCTTCTGGTACAAACACGCTGCACATTTGTCGATACCGGCCGGATCGGATGACTGTAACATATAGCTGCCTTAGGAACAATCGGTCGTAAAACTAGTTCTAGTGAGAAAGCCTTTTTTATTTTCAATGCAAACGTCTCCAAACTCTGTATTTAATAGTTTTTAATGCTTCTCCAGAATTCTGTCAAATTTGGTCAAAATCGGACATCCATGTAGTATAGCTGCCATAGAAAAGTAAGGTTAGAAAAATAGTCTTAGTAAGAAAAACTATTTTGTTTTCAAAGTAAACCCATTTAAAATTGGCATAGATTTATTTTATAAGCTTTCACACAATTCTTCAAACTTTTGTCAAAATCGGATGACTATAGGTTATAGCTGTCATAGGAATGATCGGTTGAGAAACTAGTTTTAGTGAGAAAAACTTTTTTGTTTTCAAAGAAAACCCCTCCAAACTGTGTACTTCTTGGTTTGCCATGCTTTTCCATGATTCCACTTAGTTTGGTCGAAATCGGACGTCTATATGGTATAGCTGTAATACAAAAGATAGGTCTGAAAAACAGTCTTTGTTAGAAAAACTTTTCTGTTTTTAATGGTAGCTTACTGAAATTTAGTATTTGTTTGTTTCACATGTATTCACACAATTTTGCAAATTTTTGGCCAAATCGGATGACTATATCATATAGCTCCATATACTAACGGTCGGTCGGAAAATGGGGAAAAGAGTATTTTTTGAAAATACTTAAGCGAGCACTCGCAAGGGTATAAAAACTTCGACACAGACAAGGTTAGCTTTGTTTTCTCGTTAGTATAATAATAGAACACTTTTCGAATCTGTCATTTGGCGTACGCCAAAGGACATTTCCCAAGGTTTTTCCCACTGTAGAACGGTGCTATTTTAGATGAAGAATTTGTTTGGTAAAGATAAAGTTTTCTTCTCTAATTGGCGTTGATGAAAGGGTCTGACTTTTGAAGAAATGGCATAACAGTTTTACTTACAACTTGATAGTAGATCAGATTATTTTTATACTCTGTACCGTAGCTACATAGAGTATTATAAGTTTGTGCAAAACATCCAGAAGGAAGCATCTCCGACCCCATAAAGTATATATATTCTTGATCAGCATCAACAGCCGGGTCGATATAACCATGTCCGTCTGTCTGTCCGTATGAACGCACAGATCTCAGAGATGGTAAGAGATAGAGGCTTGACATGTATGGGACATATGCTTCTTATGTCTGCAGGCAGATCAAGTTTATTTTCAATTTTGGCCACGCCCCCTCCCGCCCTCGCAATATGGAAAAAACGTCATATCTCCCACAGTTTTGAAGATAGATGGTTTGTTCTTTCTGGACATATTTAGTTATTAGGATAACTTATCGATCCGCCAAAGGAATGAAGAAGATCGGATGAACGGTTTTCGAGTTATGATCAAAAGACAAATTTTCTTGGTACAGAGTATGTTATAGTCGGGCTTGACCGACTTTCTTTCTTGTTTTTTCTGTATGCTTGCTACGCTGCACATTTGTTGGAACCAGCCCGATCGGTTGACTATTTCATATAGCTGTCATAGAAAAAATCTGATTAATTCGTTTAAATTGTGTTTCGTTTCTTAAACTTTTCACTTTACAAAAGACTCTCAAACCATCAAGTACAACCTCAATCTACCTTACCGCAAATAGCAAATCACATCTCCAAACAAAGTCCATCAACTTTACACACAAACAGTCCTTGCTCGCTCAGGGGGTGACTTCCTTAAGCTTCTAATCTCATTATTCAAGGCTGTGTGGTAATTATTACATCCCTTCCAAAAACCTGTGGAATTGTCTAGTGCATGTACTTAGAGAACTAAGTCATTCCTTTGTAATTAAATAATCCCATTCTCATTTCTCCCTTCCACATTCTTGATCAACTTCATTTACGACAAATTAATTACCACAAAGCTATTAATCAACAAAAGGCAAGATAAATGCCAGATAAAAAAAACAAAAAAAAAAACGCGCTTCCCTTGGCCGAATGGAGTTGGATTTGGCTAACAAACCCTCGAAAAGTTAATTTAGTGTATTAAAAGTAGCCACAGCAATAAGTTGCAGTGATAGACATCAGTTGGTGCGGCGGTGGGCTGGGGCAGTGTTGAGTGTGAGGACTCTTTCAAGCGTGAAATGTCCGAAATGGAAATGGGAATTGGACGACTTTTAACTGATGGGCAACAAGTGGAAACAAATGGTATAGATGGTTTTTGGTGGTTTGGCGGAAAAGTAATTAAAATCATTGAAAAGTTTTCCATATTTGCAACAATTTTTCATTTGCCCGGTTGTCAATGGCGGTGTTGTTGTGGTGGTGGCTTTTAAGCGGCATTACACTTGAGCAAATTCTCCAAATGATTACGAAAGGTACACCCTCCCCACTCCCCCGTACCCTTGGCGTCTCATTAAAGATGATTTTCTTTCACAAGGTTTTTGATGATGATGCCAAAGACAACCGCAAGTAAATGAGTTTTGATATTGACATGAATTATGCGCCTCACTTGGCCCCACAAATAGGGGCGTGTTTGATACATGTTTGTGTGTGTGTGTGCGAGTGTGTATGTGTGTGTGCTTGTTAAATTAAGTTCTCAATTTTAATGGGCATTTTTATGTGCTCTGGAGTGTGGTGGTGCAAAGGAGGGGGTGAAGCTGTTTGAACTGGCACTTGTTTGATGCCATAATGAATATTCAGTTCAATTTGATTAAAACCAGTACCCGAACATAGTTGGTAAAGTAAGCGTCGGCGGCGGCATTTGAAGTGACCTATTTGTCTGTGGGCTTAAAATCAAGTGAGGCTCAAAACGTCAGACGATGTGCAAATGAAGGCACAAACAAATTATGTTTGGCAATTGATAAATATGGACAAGTGTGCAAGTGTTTCTTTCCAGAAATTTAAGGACGCTTTTGGTTAAGGTTTGTGGTATAAATAAAGACAACAGCAGAACACCTCTGTGTCCCCAAAGTTTTTTTGAAGTTGAGCTTCAAAAGTCAATTCTTTTGTGATAAAAAAAGAAAAGAAACTTGAGAATAATTTGAGAATAGCAAAGTACTAGTAGGTGTTGATTATACATCTTCTAGACAGCAGCTTTGTGACAGATAAATCCCGAATTTACTGCGATATCTGTAAGTTTATGTGACAGAAGAAGATGTGAAATCGGCCCCTAAAAATTCCATGAATTTTAGAAATTTGCCTTTGTTGTAAACCTTTCTAAAAAACAGAAAATATTTTCTAAAACTTTGAAAAATATGCCGTAAACAAAACTTTTAAGGAAAATCTTTTCTAAAAACAAGAAAAGGAACAATTTTTCTTATAGATAAAACTTTTAAGGTAAATCTTTTCTAAAAACAAGAAAAGAAAAAATTTTCCCTATAATTAAGGCATTTTTTTCTAAAATCACTTTGTAAAATATAATGCAAAATTTATCCTAAAAAAAAAAAGGAAAAGAAAGGAAAGTTTGTATACCCTTGCAGCACGTTTTTCTAACTAATTTAAAGGACATTTCCACTGAAAATAAACGAGTTTTTCTCACCAAAACTACTTTTCTGTCTCTACTTTTGTTTGACAGCTATACTATATAGATGTCCGATTTCGACCAAATTTAGTGTAATCATCGGAAAGCATAGCAAACTAAGAAATGCAAAGTTTGGGCGTTTTCTGAGAAAACAAAAAAGTTTTTCTCACTAAAACTAGTATTTCGACCGATGTTTCCTATGGCAGCTATAACCTATTGTCATCCGATTTTGACAAAACCTTAAAGAATTGTGTGAAAGCTTATGAAATAGATTTATGCCAATTTAAAAGAGGTTTGCATTGAAAACCAAAAAGTTTTTCTTACTAAGACTAGTTTTCTAACATTACTTTGCTATGGCAGCTATACTATATAGATGTCCGATCTTGACCAAACTTGTCAGAATCATGTAGAAGCATTGGAAACTAGTAAATACGGAGTTTGGAGACGTTTGCATTAAAAACAAAAAAGGTTTTCTCACTAGAACTAGTTTTCGACCGATTGTTTCTATGGCAGCTTTATGTTATAGTCATCCGATCCGACCGGTACCGACAAATGTGCAGCGTATTTGTACCAGAAGACTTCGTGCAAAGTTTGCTCCCAGTAGCTTCAAATCTGACGAAGCAGATAGCATAGAAACTGATGTACAAGGCTAAATCAAGCTAAATCAAGCACTTGCTCGCTTAAATATTTTCAAAAAATATTATACCTTTTTTCCCATTTTCCGACCGATCGTTCGTATGGAAGCTTTATGATATAGTTATCCGATTTAGCCAAAAATTTGTAAAATTATGTGAAAGCATTTGAAACAAACAAATACAAAATTGCAGTATGCTACCATTAAAAACAAAAAGTTTTTCCAACTAAGACTGTTTTTCAGACCTATCTTTTGTACGGCAGCTATAAAATATAGTTGTTCGATTTTAATAAAACTTGGTAGAGTTATAAAAAAAACATAGAAAACTTACGATTACAAAGTTTAGAGACGTTTTCATTGAAAAGAAAAAAGTTTTTCATACTATAACTAGATCTCCGACCGATTGTTCCTTTGGGAGCTATGAGATATAGTCATACGATCCGGTCGGTTTCGACATATTAGTAGTGTGCAGCAAAAAGAAGACTCTGTGCAAAATTTCAGCTCGATAGCTTTAAAACTGTGAGACAAGTTCGCGTAAAAACAGTCAGACAGATAGACGGACAAAGCTCAATCGACTCAGCACGTCACTCTGATCAAGAATATATATGGTGGAAATGAAATATATGGAAATGAATATTTCTATGCGTTACAAACTTCTGATCAAAATTATAATACCCTTTGCAAGGGTATACAAATACTAAAACAAGTTTATATATTATAAATGTAAATTTATTCTTGAAATTTTTCTTTGAGTTAGAAATAATTTTAAAATAAAGTTCTTTTTCTCTATTTGGTTTAAAAATTTTCGTCCAAAGCTGTTTTTCTTTTGAGTGAGTTGAACAACGAGAGGAGAGAGAGGGAAATAAATGTGGGCTGAATTTTCTTTAATTTTCTGAATTTTATATGTTTATAAGTGATTTTGTGTATTTTTTGGCCAATTTATTGAAGTCGTGACTTAAACGGTGATCTGCCTGCCTAACAGCATCACCCTGTCTTAGTTTTGGGCTAAATTTGCACTGGCTACACGGTCACACTTAAATTGGCCAGTATGTATCTGTTCGTGTCGTGAGGCAGTCGAAAGAGGATAAGAAGAAATGTTAAAGTGCAATTGTCAGAGAAGTGTGCGTATTTGTTGTTGTTTTAATGTGCAATTGTTTTTTAATTGATTTGGGTGTTTGTTAAAGATTGGCTTCGCCTGATACACACAATTTGTGAAATGCTCTCTGATCTGCAGCGCGCTCTCTTGCTCTCCCTCTTCCTTTTTCTGTGTGCTGCCATTTTTGTTGGTGGATTTTGCCAGTGAAAAGTGTAGATTTTTGTTGTTTTTTTTGATGTGCAATTTTTTTAAAAGGATTTCGTGTGTTTAATTAAGTTATATTTCTATGAAGAAGAAGAAGAAGAAGCCGCGAAGCTGCAACACACGCTGGTAGGTAGCTTACACACACACGCACACACACACGCAGACCAATTTACATGATTTTGTTTTTGCAGCAGGAGAGCGTCAAAATGTGAGACTGCGGCGGCGGCGGAGACAATCAAGGTCAGTAATGCCGTTATACATATGTATGTATGTATGTACAATGTACATTGTACATATTGAGATCGCCTCCTCCTCATCGCCTTGGGCCTATAGTTGACAGCGGCATAATTTTCAAACTTTCCGCCTATTGGCGAATTACGCTAATTAGCTGTTACCCAATAACAGCTCTGTTAGTTACAACTCAAAGTGCGCTGTTAATAGCCAACTGTTGACTACTTTACATTCATTTACAAGACTTATCTACTTCAATTCTACATATTAGAGCTTTAAGCTCTTGCGTGCTTCGGCCAAAGTTTTGGCTAGATGACGCCCTTGAAATTTCATAATTCTAGGCTCTTGTTTTGACTTTCAACCAGTAGCCGATAGGTGGCTCCGGTAAACTCTTATATTTGAGAACTCTTATACTCAAATATAAGATTTTATATGAGCATATCTGAGTTTGTGCAAAAGTATGTAACATCCAGAAGGAATCATCTTCGACCCTATAAAGTATATATAAATTCTTGATCAGCATTAACAGCCGAGTTATGTCCGTGCACAGATCTCAGAGATGGTAAGATATAGAGGTTTGATATCTGATATTTCCCCCCGGTTGGTCCCATCCACCAGCCTTGGACACCTCTCATTCAACTTCCAGGTTGAAACCACAAAACTCTAGCGCCCAGTTCCCTTGTTAGATTGGTTGTATGCAAATTCCATGGTCAAATGATCAAGTGGTTCACTGTGCCAGGTTCCTACGGTGGGAGCTAAAACCGACCTGCCTCCACTCTTCCCCCTACCGAAAATCGTTTGCATGACTGCAGCTGCAGGTAATTGCTCTGCCACGGCCAAGTGAAGTGCTCCAATTTGGCTCTTCCTCTTCCCAATGAATCTATATACATATCTTCGATTTCGAGGATCGAACCCAAACTCGGACACACGCACCCATCGACGACAACTGGTCATGCAAATCGTCGCCGTTGCGCCTCTTGACTATGCCCAACTCCCACTTCGATTCGCATTCATGATCATCATCATGATGATGATGATCTTGTTGAGCTTCGCTTGGCTGCCACTTGAAGTTTTTCCTGGGCGCCACTTGCTGCCGGTGCCGCTGTCGCTGCTGGGCTTGGGCAACTTTCGCGTCGTCGTCGTCGTCGTCGTCGTTTTTTATGACCTTAATCGATTGTCATTTCCAGCACTTGGCCAATCGAAGGTTTGTTCTCTCCCGCATGCACTTTTCACAAGACTTTTACTCGAATGCTGCCAAGTCATTTCTAATTGACCCATATTAGGCTAAGTCCAAAGTGGATGACGTTAAGAATAATGTCTCATAATGCGGTGATTGATGTCGCCCTTTGGTTTTTCCTTTTGGCTGGCTTGGAAAACACCCAACAAAATGGGTCAAATATTGGAAATGGAAAAGTTGATGCTCATGAGGCACCCGAGGAAATGTGTCAAGTGGACAGGCCTGGGGGTCTTTTCAAGTATTTCTGTGTGTGTGTTTTTTTTTTTTTGCGATGCAAATTAAACTTAATACGTTCAAAACCAGGCAACCAGTTTTCCTGCTGCAGTTTTTAAACGCCATTGACCGACCAGCACATCATTTACACCTGTTCGGAGCACAAGATTTTGAGTGTTAAGTGAGATTAGAGCTACCATTTGGTGTTGGAAACTTAAATGAGTTTTTTTTTTTTTTAGGAAACTCGGCGTGTAAAATGGGACATGTCCCATTTTCCTTCATCATTTGGCTGGCATTTGAGGGAAGTTGACAGTTAGAAATGTGCCATGAGAATGAAGTTGGCACAGCTTTAATGGATTAATTATATAAAAGAAATAGTTTGAAATATTTTGGTAGTATTCCTTCAAGCAGGAAATGTAAATTGACATAGGTAAGAAAAGCTCGGGGCCAAATAGTTCAATCCAATCACTTTCTGTTCACAAAACCCCACATGGTTTTTAGTACATTTTTGGCAAACTAAAACCAACCAAGTTCCAAAAATTGATTGAAAATATATGAAAACTTTAGAAAATATGCAGAATAATGAACCCATTCAGCATATAGAACAGATTAGCGATAACTGATTCCGATTGAATTAATTGCAATGCTTGAGATATTCTGCAGCCTTTGAACAGCTTATCAAAAGTCTATACCTACACCAATTAACTTTAATCATTTTATTTTAAGTAATATTTATTGTAAAATTTTGAATTTATTGAAAAAGATTCTTATAAAAGTCTTGAATTATTATCAAAAAATCGAAAGTTAGAGATTACCGGTTAACTAAGTCCTCATTTGTGGGCGTAACCAAAGAAACTTTACCCTCAAGAATATCTTTAAAGCGTGCAGATAATTGAGAGAGAAAAAATAGAGGAAAGATAACTTCCGCTCTGCCGAAGTTTGTATGCCCTTGCAGCACGTTTCTTAACTAATTTGAAAACAATCAAGTTTTTCTCACAAAGACTACTTTTCTGACTCTACTTTTGTATGACAGCTATGCTATATTGATGTCCGATTTCGACCAAACTTAGTGGAATCATGGGAAGGCATAGCAAACTAAGAAATACAAAGTTTGGAGGCGTTTCTATTGAAATCAAAAAAGTTTTTCTCACTAAAACTAGTTTCTCGACTGATCATTCCTATGGCAGCTATAACCTATAGTCATCCGATTTGGACAAAACTTTCAAGAATTGTGTGAAAGCATATAAAATATATATTTGCCAATTTTAAAGAGGTTTACATCGAAAAAAAACAGGTTTTTCTTACTAAGACAATTTTTCTAACCCTACTTTTCTATGGCAGCTATACTATACAGATGTGCGATTTCGACCAAATTTGGCAGAATCATGAAGAAGCATTAAAAACTAGTTAATACAGAGTTTGGAGACGTTTGCATTAAAATCAAAAAAGTTTTTCCCACCAGAACTAGTTTTTTGACCGATTGTTCCTATGGCTGCCATATTGTATAGTCATCCTTTCCAGCCGGTTCCGACTAATGTGAAGCGTATTTGTAACAGAAGTCTTCGTGCAAAGTTTGGTCGCGATAGCTTTCAAACTGACGGAGGAGATAGCACAGAAACAGACAGACGGACATGGCTATATAGACTCAGCTTAGCATGCTGATCAAGCATATATATACTTTGTGGTCGGAAATGCTTCCTTCTATGCCTAACAAACATCTGGATAATTTAAATATACTCTCTGCAAGGGCATACCAATAATAAGGATCACTTAAACTCTTTAAAAGCTATGATACTTAGTACGTTGGCATCTCAACGCAGACGACTATCGGTCTCACGCGTGTCAGTGCGAAATATCACAGTAAAGAGTTCAAAACCAGGCTCCACACAGCACAGTATATATAAGTGGTATAAATCGCTAGACCGTTGCCTTTGGGCGGCAAGATCTTGTGTTCTAGCTCCGTCGAGCCCTTAATATATTTATACCCTTACAAATGGTATTATAATTTTGCCCACAAGTGTGAATTTTGCCCTGAAGTGATGAGCTGAGTCGATTGAGCTTTGCCCGTCCGTCTGTCTGTCTGTTTCTACGCTAGCTAGTCTCTCAGTTTTAAAGCTATCGAGCTGAAATTTTGCACAGAGTCTTTTTTTTGCTGCACACTACTGATATATCTGAACCGACCGGATTGGATGACTATATCTTATAGCTCCCATAGGAACAATCGGTCGGAAAACTAGTTTTAGTATAAAAAACTTTTTTCTTTACAATGGAAACTTCTCCAAACTTTGTATTCATAAGATTTCTATGCTTTTTCATAGTTCTGCCAAGTTTGATGAAAATCGGACAACTATATGCTATAGCTGCCATAAAAAAGATAGGTCTGAAAAACAGTCTTAGTTAGAAAAAGTTTTTTGTTTTCAATGGTAGCATCCTGAAATCCTGTATTTGTGTGTTTTACATGCTTTCACTTAATTCTACAAATTTTTGTTCAAATCGGATGACTATATCATATAGCTCCCATACGAACGATCGGTCGGAAAATGGGTCGTTGTGGGAAAAAAATGTTTTGAAAATACGAAGTAAGCTTAGCTTTCTTGTTTTTCCCTATGTGGTTAGTTTTAGCGACTAAAATGAGCAGTAAAGTGTAATGAAAAATCTAGAATAACATGTAGAACTTCTTACAAGATGCTCGACTCCAAAGATTTTTCATTGATTCACAAGAAGCACGACCTTAACCCTATATTGGTAAATCTTTGTGCTTTTCAGTGGCAGCTAGAAATGAATTTTAGACACATCGTTTAAAGATAAAATTTTCTTAGAATTCTTCGAAAATTCCCTACTTTGGTGTACGCTTTTAGAAAAGAAAACAAATAAATTTTAATAAAAGTACATTTATTGAATAACTTCAAAATTCATTGTGAATGATTTACTCCAAAACCTTTGTCCACCCCACTCGCTAAACACTTAGCTTGCAACTAGCTCTCTGTGATTAGACTAGTTTTTAATTTTGATGCTGTGCTTAAATATTTTGTGCCACACCTATGCAAGCCAACACACATGCCTGTTAGAACGCGCATTGCACTTGTTTTGAGTCAAGTAAAAGCAGCTGGAAGCCAAATTTAACGATGACATAAATACTATAGATAACGACGCGAATAGCCATTTAGCCCCGGCCAGTGAGTTTCCCTATATTGAATTTCTTGTAGAAAAACACATTTAATTAAGAGCAGCCAGGAGGTCTGTGATGTTAGAGGTTGCTTAATTAGTTAGTTAGTGAAAATGGTTTAGTTTGAAGTCTTTTTTTTTTAGAGAAACGGAAGTTGGAGTAATGAAAATATTGAAAATACTTTGCCAAGCCTATGGCTAATTTGGATGAATTGATTTTATACTCTGTACCAAAGGTACACAGAATCTAGGAAAAGCATCTTAAGTATCCAGTAAACTTTAAGAATGTTTATGTAGCAACAATGATATCTAAAAACTCACTTTGAACTGACACTTCGCTTGATCTACTCAGTTGCTTATGCTCAGCCGAACAAAATTAGTTACTCCAAGTTCTTATTTTAAGACAGCTTCGTGCGAATCTCTCATTGAGAACCATAAACCCGGAAAGTGAGCGAGTCTGTTTACTTTGTACCTGTCTTTTAGTTAGCAGACGGTTTGGAAAAAAATGTATTGACCATATTTAGCTCTGATTAAAATGTTTTCATTTCAACTTAAATCGAAACAAAATACTCTGTAGAGTTATATTTCAAACTATCATAAATCAGTTGATATTTATAGCAATCTAGGACTGCAAAGTAACAGGGAGCAATCACATCCTGCTCTGTTGTCTTGCTGCACTTTCGACAAGCATTTGTTGACTGTCGGCCTGCTTTTCAGCTAATGTCCCTTTTACCAACTGAGCACTGTCAAAGGACTCTGCTTCATGATCCAGCTGACGGACAAGCACTCGAGTATCCGATGCACTCACTCTTAATTTTGTATAATATATTTTATACAGACATGTTTTCGTTTTCGAAGATTATTTCTAAAGTGGAAATGTGACTTTTAGCATACTGAATTCGTACAAATGATTTGTATAGCTCTGAAATCCTTATTAAAGTGCTTACACTTTCTAAATGTCGTAAATAATTTAGAATATCGTCCCATAAAGCAAAGGCGAAAAATAAGGAATGGATGATTTTCCGTATCCATTTGGACTGAATATGTTCTAAATATCCTTTTAATCGTCCAAAGTAGCTGAAAATCATCTAACGAATATGAAAAATTATCATCATTTGGATGATTTCAGCAACTTGGGATGATTAACGGGATATAAAAGGCACATTAAGTCCAAATTTATCATTTTTGAATCTTGTTTTTCTGTGTAGAATATTAGAAAACGGCTCTAAAAGCAATTGCAGCTGGTCACATGATACAAAATGGTGATAAGTTATGCTTAGAAGTTACATTAACTCGTAATCGCTAAGGATCAATTCGGTCTATGCTGGTATTACTTTTAGAGCGTCCATCAGAGGATCGTAATTTATCCGCAACACTCATGAAACTTGTAAAGGTCTTTTATTTCCGGTATCCATTTGGACGGGATATGTTTTAAATATCCTTTTAATCATCCAAAGGAACTAAAAATCATAAAAAAGGATGTGAAAAATGTTGATCATAGTGATGATTGCAATTCCGCTGGATGATTTAAAGGATATTAAAGATATATACGGTCCAGATGGAACTTTTTTTTTCTGTGTAGGAAATTTGGGTCTTCTTAACTATTTCGAATTTTGGAAATTTTTTTGAAGAAAATATTTTTGAATATCCCAAGCTAATAAAATATTCAAAATCAAAAAATGAAATATATAATTTTGAAGGCAAGAGACGACCCTCTTAAACCAAATATAGTATAAATAGTTTTTTAAATTAATCATAGCATACTTTTAAGGGCGTTAAGCAGGATCCCAGCAAACATTTTTATCACGAAAGATAAGAATGCGATTCGCCAGTAGGTATCGTTTAACTTTATCGATATCGCATTATTATCCGGGTGATAAGAAAGCGACTCTTCTGGTCGATAAGAACGCAGTACGTCTGGGAGATAGGAGCGATAGGAAAGCGATTCTTCCTGGAGATAAGGCGGTTCTTCTCCAGAAGATAAGCCATACGAATAAAAGGTGTTTTTAATTCTGTTATTTAACAGTAGGATTCCGATAGGAATTATACACCTTAGGTGCAAAACTGTTGTATTGTAAAAAGTCCTTCAACTCACTTCAATAAGAATCGCATTCGGGGTCTTCTTGGGGAGTGTTAAGCGATGTATAGCCAATTCTTAGATGGAATGATGAAAAAGCCGAGACCAATAATAAAATGTCGCATTCTTGCCCTCAAGGCGATTTTTGAGGGATATATCGCCAATTTACCGAATGGACGAAAAAAATGAGAAAACAAAAATCGACAATTTGTCTCTTTTATGATTGTATTTAGTTTGAGTAAATCGAAAACTATCTGCAAGCTCTCCCTTTAAGCTATAGAGGAAGGACAGGAGGAAGGAAGGAAGACAAAATGTTATAATTATAATGTATAATATATAATTGACATATTCTACAAAATTAAGGTAAAAATAAGTTTTTTGCCTTCAAAACTTATCGTTCAAATTTTACCTAGCTTGGCTGGCTAAATTCTTGAAAATTTTTTAAATGAAATCAACCACAATCCATAATAATTTTCAATGTACTTAGGGCCGTTTTCTAATCTACTTACATAGAGCTATTTGTCACATAAACAGAGCAAAATCTTAGTTTATCTGACACATAGCAGCTATTTAGAAGATTAGAAATCGGCCTTAGGAAATGTAAAGATTAGTTACTAATTAAGAGTACTTAATGGAAGCTCGTCAGCATCATCAGCTAGACAATTTTTACAGTCGGGAGACCACGTCTCACTAGTTTTAATACAACGAAACAGAGGAACTGCAAACTATGAAAACCAACTTCGTTAAACCAGAGTCTTAAATCTAATTATCATTTTGTTTGATTCATTTTCACTGGAAATTTCACTTGTTCACTTTGGCGGCATCTTTTTCAAATCAAAAAGGGATCAGCAGCAGCATCGACATCGGCTGCTGCTGCTGCTGCTGCTGCATCTACGTGGGTAATTAGAGTAGAGCGAGGCAAAAGCGCATTACCGCAGCTGAGCTGCTGCACATTTTCACCGGGCAATTAAAGCGCCAATGAGTGCATATACGAGGCGACGACATCCAAGACCAAATAACCAAAACGGTGGGGAGACTTTCGTGTAGCCTCCGCCTGCTTCTAACGAGCGAAAGTGTTGTAAAATATTTGTTCACTTTTTTTTTTTTTTTTTCTTACCTCCTGCATCAACGGCTTCTTCGTCTTCTTTGCTGGCAGTTTATGCTTTTGCACATTTTTCTGTTATTTTATTGTTTTTCCATTTCGAACTTTTTGTGTGTGTGTTTTTTTTTTTTTTGTTAATGTTTTTAATTGCATTTTTAGTTGTGGTTGTTTGTGGGCTTGGTCCCGCTCCAATTTGTTGACAACAGTTTTGCGATGCGTCACAGTTGATCGAGCCACTTTCGTGTGGTTTATGTGTTTAATTAATTTTCAGTTTTTCCCATTTTTGTGTGGAAATGCAGTGGTCCATTTGGACCACAAAACATAGAAAAAAGCCAACTTGTTGAAAATCGTTTTGTTCAAATGCGGCAAAAAGCCAAACGGAGGAGGAGGAGGAGAAGAAAAAAAAAAAAATGGCCAACAATTACTTTCATTTTCACAATGAGCATTTCTTATCGGGGCGAGTTGCTCATAAAAACTTTGATTAGTTGTGCTTTTTGTTTCACTATTTTTTTGCTGGCTAAAATATAAAAAGAAAAATTAACTGCCAAAAAAAATTAGTCATCATTATAAGGTTTTTTATAAGGTGCCTAATAACTATGGTTAATGAACCCCAGGAGCAATATATCGAAAGCTGTCACATTGTGGCATTCCCAATCGATTTTTGGTGAAAAACCGTTTCTAGGAAGTTCAATGCAAACATTTCTACCATCTCTTAGCAGCTGAACACATCATTTGTGTATGTTGTTGCTTTATTGCCGCAACATAAAACTACATACAAAACTCGGCCGTCTCTCTGTGAAAAGTTGTGGTTATCGGCTGGGTAACTGGAGCAATAATCATGCAAAAACCACAGCTAAACGAAGTCGCCCGTGAAGTGCAGCAGCAGCAAAAAAAATGAAAAAGAATAAGACAAATACAGTTGAGAAAGCAACCAAGCAAAAGTAACAAGAGAAACGTAGTAATTGTGTGCAAACAGAAGGAAGAAGTTTCTGTAGAAATTATGTTTTTCACAATTTTCAGTGAAAATGCCTAAGAATTAAGTTTGGAGTTTGCCCCGTTTTAATCAGCGGTTGCATGCAACCAACCGGCCGCAGCAACGGGAACCTCCTGCACACACGACTGCATCCACATCCACATCCCCCATCCACTGGGTGGCGTCATTCGGTGTGGTGTTACTTGTGTCATTATCTCGTTCGACAGCCTTAATCAGCGGCCGGCAGAGCAGCGATTGCAATTTAAATAAATTTAATTATTATATATGACACTGCGATTTTTTCGCGCAAAACCATTTCCCCCCCCCCCCCCCCCCCCACTTTAATCTAAAACGAAATTTCAACGTCTCGTTGGGTTAACGAGTATTTGATTTATGGCATTTCTATAATTTGAAAATTTGTAATGAAAAAATATTTGTATTTTGTATTTTTTGCACTCTGTCGCCGCCAGTCAACATTGTTCTATGAAGATTTATGGCAACCAATTGACCTGAGGGAGGTTAGAGAGCCTGTCAATTGCAAAAAGAGAGAACTAAGCAAATTGAAATTGAGTTTTATTTCGTTTTTGAGAGAGAAAGAAAGGCAAGTGAACTTGGAACGGAGGCGTTGAAAGATGAATTTGCTAGTAGACACTTGACATGGGGTACACAGAGGGAAAATGATGTAACTGTTCAAAAATGAAATAGCTTTCAACTAAATATAAGAACAAAAACTTACTTAAATATGTGGAAATGTTACAAAAGGGCTGGAAATGAAATCAATCACAGCACAAAGTTGTGCAGCTAAGACACCATTCCATTTAAATGATTCTTAAAAGCCAAAGAACTTTGATTCGATTCCCAGCCAAACACACATTTCTTTGATTTTCTAAAAGACTAAAAGGAACCCAGGCGTGTGGGGTGGGTCAGCAATGCCTCCAATTCTGTGGAATATGGTCGTAACCAGAGCTGCAAACTGGTTCGAACCCGGATTTCCCACATTTATTTTACTATGAACCGAACTTTGAACTGAACCTCTTTAGAAATTAAAGCTAAACCCGAACCTGTTCCGAACCCAAAATTTCGGTTCGGTTCAACAAAACTGACATCAAAATTTGACTTCTGTCTACCGACTTCATTTGTTATTTGGTGCGACTGACTCCTAAAATGGGCAGGAGAGTGGGAAAAAATCTGGCAAAACGATAAGATTTCCTTATAAAATCCCTACCCATAACAGTCTCAGTGTTTAAAGCTCCTCGACTCTATATAATACTCAAAAGCAAGAGTCTAACATTATTTTGGTAATATTTTTATTCAATGCAAGCCACGTAAATTTTGTAAATTATATATTGAATATTTTGAATATTTTCTACCAACCAATTCCGACCCAAAAACCACTCGGTTCCCATACAATTTGGGAAGTTTTTAGGTCGAATGCCGTTTTTTAAAGCGCATAGAAGACAAAAATTAGTAATATTGTATAAAGCATGGAGTGAACCAAGGTTCGAACCAAAACCTTCTCCCAATAACCTCGAACCTTAAATTTACGAACCTTAACCATTCGTTAATTTGGGTTCGAAACAGTGTACCGGAGATCCAAATATTTTTTTGGTTTGCAGCTCTGGTCGTAACCTTACCACAACCAGGGCTTGTAAATTATATTTCACTATCTCTCAAATGAGATAGGAGACTCGAGCCCAGAATGTTGGACTCATCTTTAAAATGAGCCTCACTCAATCAAATTTTTACTCGTATGAGTTTAAATGTTCTGTAAAAGGAAAGTAAATCTACTGAAATGAAGTTTTAAAGAACACTGTATAAGGAATGTTCTGATATGTAATATTTTTGTTACTGACTTAAATTTAAATACAGAAAAAGCGAGAAAGCGAAGCTAACTTTTTTATACCCTTGCAAGTGCTCATGATTTTTCAACTTTTCAACTTCTATTATATTCAAAAACGAGAATGCTAAGCTACCTTCGTCTGTGCCTAAATATTTTCAAAAAATACTCTTTTTCCCATTTTCCGACCGATCGTTCGTATGGGAGCTATACGATATACGAAATCGGATGACTGATTTGGACAAAAATTTGAAAAACTATGTAAAAGCATGTGAAACAAACAAATACAAAATTGCAGAATGCTACCATTAGAAACAAAAAAGTTTTTCTAACTAAGACTGTTTTTCAGACCTATGATTTGTATGACAGCTATACCATATAGTTGTCCAATTTTAATAAAACTTGGTAGAATTATAAAAAAGCTTAGAAAACTTATGTATACAAAGTTTGGAGAAGTTTCCATTGAAAAGAAAAAAGTTTTTCATAGTAAAACTAGTTTTCCGACCGATTGTTCCTATGGGAGCTATGAGATAAAGTCATGCGATCTGGTCGGTTCCGACTTATTAGTAGTGTGCAGCAAAAAGAAGACCCTGTGCCAAATTTCAGCTCGAAAGCTTTAAAATTGAGAGACTAGTTCGCGTAGAAACAGACAGACAGACAGACGGACAAAGCTCAATCGACTCAGCTCGTCACCCTGATCAAGAATATATATAGTTTATGGGATCGGAAATGAATATTTCTATGCGTTGCAGACTTTTGGGCAAAAGTATAATACCCTTGTTAAGGGTTAAAAAATGGCCAATGGATTGCCCTACTTCTGACAACGTTTGGGATATCCCGGAAATGTCGTTTTTTTTTTTCTGTGTAAGGGCTTTATTTTAGCATAATCTAAAAGATAGTCCTAAAATAGGTGTTGTCGTCTTATTACGAGTTAAGAGGCTACAGGCTAAAAGAAGGTTAGATGATTGACTACTAACGGAAATTCCAACTCTGAGTTAGGATTGTCAATATATCATCGTTTTTTGGATATATCAATGTTTTATTTCTACGAGGGTATGGTTATCAGAAAATATGACCATGGTTTGTTAAGGGTGGGCATTAAAGATGTCACACAGAAGCTCAATTCACCTTAAAACCCAAACTCCGATGTACATGCCTGGCCCGCAGTGGCCAAGACTACAGCCGAGCTTATACCGAGACTTGTCCCAACACAGCAAACAACGCTCGGTTTGCCTTCAGTCGCTGCGCAGCGATGGATGAGTGCAGGTCAGAGCTAGTTTGCGTCTCTTACGCTCTTCTTAACATAAGTTGCTCTAAAGAGATGCGCGTTAATGTTAAGAAAGACAACTTGGCTCACAACATGAAATTTGAAACAATCTTTGATGGCTCTAACTCTTCTAGTCTCTGAGATCTCGGTATTCATACAGACAGACGGGCGTGGCTATATTGACTCTACACTTGATGCTGATCAAGAATATATATACTTTATGGGGTCGAAGATTCTTCCTTCTGCCTGTTACAAACATTTGCACGACTTTAGTATACCCTTTTTACTCTACGAGTAACGTGTATAAAAACCTCAATCTTATTTAAGTATGATGATTTCTTGTAACATTTCCCGGACAATATCTTGCAGCAGATTCAGCTAGTTTTGTATACATATTCCAACACCATTTCTTTGCTCCCTCCCACTCGCCCCCTTTGGTCGTCGTCCCACACCAGCGACGACACCATTAAGAACTATAAATATCCAACAATATGCACATAAAAATTATTCACATAAACAAATAGAAATCTGTGCATAGAATTAAAAACCAATGAAAAAATTTGAATGCACGTGTGTTAATCATAAATTTTAAACATGTTTCAAATGCAGCCGACGGCGGCGTCCAAAAAAGCGAACGCAGCCATAATAAACGCATGAAAATATGCCCGGGGCGTGCGCCAAGCGATTTCACCTACAGGCAGAGCAAAGAGGAGAAGTAGAAGGTGGGAGGTGCAGCAGCGGCGGCAAGCGGCAGCGGCAGCGGCAAGCGGCAGCTGTGGGGTATATGAAACGGGGGCTGGCCACAACCACGTCGACTTGTCACTTTTTTGCATAAACGCACCCAATTTTCAATGCGTGTATGCGGCAAAAGACTTTTGGCCACATGCCAGTGCGTAGCAGCCGCACAAGGGGAAGGAGGGAGCGAGGTATTGGGGGAGAACCTCGCCTCGGGCCTAAACCGTGGGCGCAGTCATCATACAGAGTCTATTAAGAGAGCCAAGAGCTGGGAAGTTCAGAGTGGTTCGATGGTTTTGTTGCCTTAATGCTGTTGTAATGGGCGCACAAATTGCCATTGTTGTTTTGCTGTTGCTTGGCTAAGGTCTTTGAGCCTGGCCATGTAAGCCCATGTAAAAGCAAAAAAAGGTTCGTGCTGTGAATTGACGATTTGAGATTTGTTTTGCAGCAACAGTGGCAAATTCTGCGGTATTTTTACAGCTGACGGTTGAATGACAACCGAGCTATTAAGAATTTCTACTTATTTTAGCACTCACAAAAGCTACCAATTGATGGATTGTCTAGTGTTCTTTGAAATTAACTGCAAAGCGGTTCACCAGTTTTATGTCTGATCAAACGAATTATGCAAAATGCCAACAGAATTTTAGCCATGGAATTATTTTGCTGAAGAGGCGAGGCTTATTTTACCATTGATAGCTGTCACAACTTCATGTTAACTCAAAGCTCACCATAAAGTTCGTTATTGAACACCTGCGAGCTTTTTGCTTCCACTTCCGTCGCAGCAGCATATTGCTGTCATCGATTGCTTGCCTGCTGAGGCGTTTCTGCAAATCTCAACCTAACCTGCTGATTTTTAATCAATTTTTACTGCAGTTGTAGAAGCACGCGGGAATGCACTATGCTCAGTAAGTAGCTGCCGTCGATTGCTCGCCTGTTATGATATTGCAACAGCTCTCCGATTCGCTTGACGGATCTTAACTATTGCATTCTCCTGAGATATGCAGGATTAGATTAATGGCAGGTATATTAAGAGATCGGTGGGCAATTGACGAAGACTTACAAAATTATCTAAGGGAAACGATTCAAATTCCCAAATTAATAAGTATTATTGGCTGGAGGAAAACGATTTAAGTCTTAAAGCTCGTCAAAAAGCTGAACCGAGCCGTTTTGTTAGTGGTTTTTGGTTCGTTTCAGCATTTCTGAAAGGAAGCTGTTTTGGTTCACCAGCTGGAATAAGCGGTTCGGTTTGCATTCTAAGATGCAACAGCGCTTTCTAGATACTGTTAGTAAAGTAGTATGGCATATCTATGACTGTTGGTTGTTTCCTCTATTTCTATCTACTCAATAAAATAAAAACAAAATTCTTTTTAAAATGCTATGATACCTAAAGATAGAAGAAAGTGAAGTTTGTCTCGGCCGAAGTTTGATTACACTTGCAGTACGATTTTCTAACAAAAACTAGTTTTGGGACTTTACTTTTCTTTACTATATAGATGTCCGATTTTGACCAAACTTTGTAGAATCTTGCAAAAGCCTAACATACGAACATGTAAGAATTTTGAAGTCGATTCCATTTAAAACAAATAAGTTTTTCTCAATAGAACTTCTTTTTCGGACAATTATTCGTACTGCAGCTATATGATATAGTCATCCGATTTTGACAAAACTTTGTAGAATTGTGTGAAAGCATGTAAAATATAAAAATGCAAGTTTTAAGGACATATCCACTAAAAACAACAAAGTTTTGTTCACTAAGACTCTTTTTCAGACTCTACTTTTCTATGACAGCTATACCATATAGATGGCCGATTTCTACCAAACTTGGTAGAATTATGGGAAAGCATAGCAAACAAAGAAATACAAAGTTTGAAGACGTTTCCATTGCAAACAAAAAAGTTTTTCTCACTAAAATTAGTTTTTCGACCGATCATTCCCATTGCAGCTATAACCTATAGTCATCCGATTTCGGCAAAACTTTAAAGAATTGTGTGAAAGCTAATAAAATAAATATATGCCAATTTTCAGAAGGTTTACATTGAAAACAAAAAAGTTTTTCTTACTAAGACTATTTTTTTAACCTTACTTTTCTATGGGAGCTATGCTAAATAGATGTCCGATTGCGATGAAACTTGGCAGAATCATGGAGCAGCTTAGAAAACTAGTAAATATGCAGTTTGGAGACGTTTGTATAGAAAACAAAAAAGTTTTTCTCACTAGAAGTTGTTTTTCGACCGATCGTTTCTATGGCAGCAGTATTCTTAAGTCATGCGATCCGGCAGATTCCGACATAAGTGCAGTCTATTTCTATTAAAAAACTTTGCTGAAGATAGCTTTCAATCTGACAGAGGAGATAGCAACGAAATATAGGGACAGACAGACGAACATGGCTACAACAACTCAGCTCGTCGTGCGGATCAAGCATATATATGTATTTTATGTGATCGAAGATTGTATTTTGCTATGCATTACAAACATCCGTATACCCTCTGCATGGGTATAACAAAAAGACAAGTAGGTCAAATCCGATTTTAATAGGCAGAACTGTTTCTTTTGCTCATAACTTGACCCTGTATCATGCGCTGTTTATCATTCCTTCGTCAGATTGATAAATATTTATAATTACAAAATATATTCAGAAGCTACAATCCTTCTATCTATCAAACTGTGGGAGATATGACTTTTTGGTACAGTAATAGTTTCAAAGGATCTCCTGTTATAAAGAGTATTCTTTCACATAAATAAGGCTTTAAGCTTCGAGCTTCGAGTAATGTTAAAAAAAGCCCGAATATCAATAACTTTCACCATTTTCGATTTGTCTCAGCAATGTCAAACCGCAACAGAAAAATTTCTCATTTTTCCCAATCAACAACAAACATTTCATGTGATAGAAAATTGTTTCTCCCACCGCGGCAGTCATCATCAACTTGACCCAAACACCTCATCATGTCGGAAAGTATCACTTTAAAACGCTTTACAAATTACGACTTAATCGCGTGCTGCTTGAACCCAGACAACAACAACAACAACAACAACAACAACTCGCGCTGTCAAGTTCAAAGTAACCAAACATTAAGCAACATTTTGAATCGTTTTGCTTCGCTGTCTTGGGATTCTTTTACAAAAGTCTTGTGGTCTGTAAGCAGCGGGCAGGCTCTTGTTTGGCTTAGACTTAATTAACACGAACTTGTAAGTACACACGAGTGTGTGTGACCTTGTCCCAAGTGGATTTGCTTGCACTTTGGATTGGATTTTAATTATTCTAATTGTTTTGCAGCAGCTGCAGTCGAGGAAACTCTCGGCAGGCTTTGGCATTGATTGATGAAATGAAACTTTTGAATTTGACTCAGTGTCTGTTGTTGTTGGCGTGCCAGAAACGTCATGGCCAAAGCAATAAGGCATAGTGGAGAGAGAAACTAACAATGATTGCAGAAGCCGTGACCATTTCACTTGTCCAAAAAAAAAACGGACCGCAGACAGGCTGGCCAATTTCACACGACAAACAAATCAGAACACTTCATGCATATGAATATGCGAATAATGATGAATGCATGGCAAAATGAAACTACGACGACGTGCCAAATGAGTGAATGAATGAGTGGCAGACGGATGGACTGACTGACTGAATGAGGTGGCAAAAATTTAACATGAAATGCAGAAAGGCAATGGCATTCTGAGGACACAGTGGTTCAGGGTGGGAATAACATAAGGACTGGTTCGGTTCAATGGTTCATACAGTTTCTGAACCGCCGGTTCGGTTCATTACATGGTTTTTGGAGCTGGCTGAACCGCGGTTTCGGTTCGGTTCAGTGGTTCACAAAGGCACATTATGAAATATTATGATTGATGTAGTAATGTGACATGTCGAACACTTTTAAAATTTAATTCTTATAATCCATTTAAATATTTTTAAAATCCTTAGAAGAATGTCCAATGCTTATTATGTCGGATTTCCAGGAGTCGTCTATAAGTTCCTAGATGAATACTCTCGAAAATTGAGAATGTTTGCTAGAAAAGAATACGTACTATGCATCTTAATTATTCTATTTATCATATCCCTTAAGTTAGGCTCAGAACTGAATCATAGCTTAATCAGCTCAGAAATGAAAGGGCTGGTCCTGAATTCATGACATCATTTTATGAATTTTAGCCATGGATTTTACTCTGACACGTCCTACTACGTCATGACCTTAGTTTATTTTAGGCATGATTTCAGTCAGAGAACTGAACCGAACCGAACCGTTTTTATTTGTGGTTTTCGGTTCGGTTCAGCAATTTTTGAAAGGAAGCCGGTTCGGTTTGCGGTTCGGTTCACCGGCTGGAATAAGCGGTTCGGTTCGGTTCAAAACCGGTTCGGTTCAGAACCGGTTTGCATCCCTGTTTGAAACAAAATAAACTTTAAGTAAAAGATCTTCTTCTTACCTTGAACTTTAAGTATAATTCTCGATATCTTTTAAACCATTTTTCTTAACTTTACTTTGAGAATGAATTAAAGCACTTCGTGCCACTGTAGGAGTCAAGTGAAGTGGCAAGTAAGTAAGTAGCAGTAGCCTCTGTCTCTCTGTCCGCCTGCCATATATACCCAGCCACAAAAAGTTTGACCTCAACTTGTACTATAATTTAATCAAAATTGGAATTGTTGGCTTGGCACACATCTGGACTCCATATTTCGGTTTGAGGGAGTTTCCCCTCTCCCCCTCCTCCGCCCCGTATTTGCATTCAAGCTTGATATGCTTTTGACAGTGAAACGGTCGCGACTTGTCATAACAGACGCCTGCAAAAAAAAAAAAAAAAGAAGAAAAAATGTGATGGACATTTGTGCATTTTGGGGCTGGCTGGCGGTGAAATTTTGATGTTGATGATGATGTCTGGGACGTTGGACGTTGATGGGTGTGGAGAGTGCGCTCTTTAATTAGCTGCAGCTTTTACTATTTCGGCATTTGCATTTTACTCAACTTGTGTGTGTGGAAAAAAGGTTTTTCAACTTACATTTAACACATGATCCGGGCATTTAGATTAGCTTGGAACTGTCGACACTTGTCAGCAGCGAGTTGGAGTCATAAATGCGCCACACCCAGAAAAGTTTACATTCAACCGCAGCATACATCCACACTCATAAGTATTCATATTCCAATGCGTTTAAATATGTAAAACTGCACCCAATAATGGTAAACAACAAGTTTTATGATTTATGGAGCGGAGGGAATGTTATTCTAATTTGATATTTACAGATTTTTATAGATCTGAGATGAGAGATAAGCGGATAAAAGACATATGCTAATCCAGGCACATATACAAGAGACTTTAGTGTCTTCCAATATGTGTGGTTTCTTCAGTTCTTGATTAAGTCGGTTCATTGGTTTGGTTTGGGTGTACATTTTCGTTTTTGTGTATGATTACTTAATCCTATTTTTATCAAATGCATTTCTAATCACCTGATCTGGACTGTAAAAAATTTCTTTAAATGCCGTTCACACTTACTCTGTCAGTTAACTGACAGCTTGTTTAGGTTGAGTAAGAAAAATGGAAATTATGACAGATTTCTCCCATAAACTGTCAACAAAAGCCAATTGGCATTGCCTTTGGCAGGTGTTCATACATGTATGGAAGCAACTGTCTAAGCTGGAATGTAAAAATATGTGTGTAAATGCACCCTAAAAAAAATACAGATCAATTTGAAGTGTAGTGCAAGCTTAATGTAAAATTTATAATTTTACACTAAAAATCAAGAAGAAAAGTCGGTCAAACCCGACTGTAATATACTCTGAACCATGATACAAAAAGACAGGTAATGCGTGATGAGTGTGAAGAGTACTTTTGCCAAAAGCTTACTGAACGTGAAGGAACTTTGCAGAAATCTCACACTGACGCAGCCGTACCTTTATTGTTGTGTCATGCTCTGAACTAGCAAAATAGTATGTCCTGGTAACACTCTTTTGCTCATAGCTCGACGACAGTTCATCCGATCTTCGCCAATACATTGGTGGATCGATAAACAATGCCGTTTACTAAATATGTCTAGAAGTTACAAACTATTTATCTATAAACTTGTGGGAGAATTGAAAATACTGTCCCATACATGTCGAACCTCTATTTCATACCCTCTCAGATCTGTTTGTTTATCCGGACAGACAGATAAGCGGACAGACGAACATGTTAGGGTCGAATAAATTTTGCCAATCAACTTAAGCAGTATAAATTTGTTTAGAGCAGAATCCCTATGGATTTGAAATTCTGACACCCATCTACTACTAAGTTTAGGTTTAAAAAGTTCAGCGAATTATACGGGGATTCGATTGGAGTGTTCGGTTACTCCGGCTATTAACTTCAAAGCTGGCGCCAACAGCTAGTGAAGGTGACCGGGTGAGGAAAAAAACATTTCATTAGAGCAAGCTCACACGCTACCAGCTGCACCGGGCCAGTTTCATAAAAGTAACTTAAGTAATTCTTAAAACCGAACCCTTCTCCGAGCAAATGAGGTCCAGATTGATCCCAAACCCTCGTTCCGAACCGGTTCTCTAAGATTGCAGCCTTGCTGTTAACATTTTAAAAACAAAAGTGCTTGCTCTTTTAAATCAAATAATGGCGCAGTTCATAAGACAAAATGTTTTGTAATTTTGTTATAGTTTAAATTGGCAAAACCAAAATGATAGTTGGAATTTTTTGTTTTGCCGATTTTTTGTTTATTTAATTACTTTATCATCAAAATAACCCCTTTCCAGCTGTTTTTGTAAGAGAGCTTCATGTGGAAAGCAACAAGAAGTGTTCTGTTTCGAGACTGAGCGTGTCTGCTTAGCTTGTACCTGTCATTTGGGTAAGCAGACAGCATAGAAAAAATATATTGATCATGTTGATAGCTCTGGTAGTTTTGGTGGAATCTTACCGAAATGCCTGGTTTCAAATAGGTGCAGTTTCAATTATTTTTATACTCTGTACCGTAGGTACATAGAGTATTATAAGTTTGTGCAAAAGTATGTAACATCCAGAAGGAAGCATCTCCGACCCCATAAAGTATATATATTCTTGATCAGCATCAACAGCCGAGTCGATATAGCCATGTCCGTCTGTCCGTCTGTCTGTCCGTATGAACGCACAGATCTCAGAGATGGTAAGAGATAGAGGCTTGACATGTATGGGACATATGCTTCTTATGTCTGCAGGCAGATCAAGTTTATTTTCAATTTTGGCCACGCCCCCTGCCGCCCCCGCAATTTAGAAAAAAGTCATATCTCCCACAGTTTTGAAGATAGATGGCTTGTTCCTTCTGAACATATTTAGTTATTAGGATAACTTATCGATCCGCCAAAAGAATGAAGAAGATCGGATGAACGGTTTTCGAGTTATGATCAAAAGACAGATTTTCTTGGTACAGAGTATGTTATAGTCGGGCTTGACCGACTTTCTTTCTTGTTTCATAATTGGTTCGTTTTAAAGTTCGGTTCATAGTGAACAAAAATGTCGGAGTTCCGTGTGCGAAACCGTTTTGATTGGTAACCCTGGTATTTAGCCAAATCAAAGTTATTTTTTTTATAAATTTTACTATTATAGTATTTTACCATTCCTTGTTTTCCCTGATTGTAAGTGGAATTTTGTCTATGGCAATACTTTATTGCTCAGCTTGCACGATTGCTGATTTATAAATGATTAGGTTTTCTTTGAGCTTTGACTGGTAAACTCCATTATCATCTAATCATTTAATCCTTTTACATAAGTAAGGGACATTCTTTTTAATCGATTTCTAACATGTCGGACTGCTTTATAGACACTTATAGACACTAAAGAGCTTGCCCCAAATATTCGGCCATTTATCAGTTATGGTATATTATGAAATGGCCTTTTAATGTTTAAATATTTCTTGATGTGTTTCAGCAATCAATTTGCAAAGTTATTATAACAATTAAGCAAGCTTTAACCAAGCCAAAAGCATTCTTTGGGAGCTCGCATTGCAGAGATAAATAATAATAAACATAATTTTGCAAATATGCAACGTAAAATCGGTTTGCCATAAACTTTCGACCATTTCCAGTTGGAACTTGTTCAATCGAATAGAAATTTATGGCACCAGGTCTAGGTTTTGGTATAACTAGAATAATTACTTATTGGATTCAAATGCAATTAATTAGATTAATGTAGATTAAGTGAATCCAATGATTTGCGAATTTAATAAAATTTTTATGATTTCTTAGAGGATTTCTGATTCGTTCAACCAGGAAAATTATTCTGGGCAACAAAAAACTCAAATTCTTTAAATCCTTCAGCAGAATTGGGTATGAAAAAAAACCAAAGCTCGACTTCCCATTACATTACATCACACAATGTTTAGCTCTGAAAGCTCTGACCTTTTCCACATACTCCCATATCAGTGGTTACCCCATCGGGTAATTGGTCACTCTTTTTTTTTTTGGCAGCTTTTGTAACACCCTCGCCAGGCAATCAAATTCTGCCATTAATTTTCTTTGGATTGGTTGCCCTTTTTGCCACTTGTTTTGCAATCGAAAATGAGTTTCTCGCGAGACAAAGGCAGGGAACCACACGTGTCCGTTGGCCAATGCACTTTTCAAGATTGCCTCACCCGGCAAAAGGAAAAAAAAAGCATACCCAAAAAGTGAAAATCATAACTGCTAATTGTATTCAAATGCAAGTTGCAGTTGGCTTATGTAAAAATCCCCAAAATTGGTAATTGCAGCTTGGGGAACCCACAGGGCAGGCCAGCGAGTGTTGTTGTTGCTGCTGTTGTTGTTGTTGTCGCTTTCTCGACTCATAAAAATTCAATTAAATACGCATATCAAATGAATTTTTATGGCCTAGACTTTTACTTCTTTACCATTCGGTTTCGGTTTTTAATCCACAAGAGCATAATTTAATTTGTTTTACAGCGTTGCATTTATCGATTTGTTGTTGTTTTTGTTTGCCATTTCTTGTGCAATTTTATGGTGGCTTTCAATTTGTGACTCAGCAACTAAGCGACTACTTCTCCCCTCGACAACACGAAAAAAAAAAAAAATACAAAAAAAGAAGATGCACCAGTCAAGCGTTGGCCCCCAGATATCCTGCTGTGTTCTGTTTATTATATGATTTATCTCTGCATACTCAGTCTGACTCTGAAATCTTCGAGCATGAGTTGCTGCCTCCTTAGCCAAATCGACGACGACGACGACGACAACGCACTTCGCCTTAAGTTAAAAAGAGAGTGGGTCAAGTGCAGTCAAAAGTGAAATTAATATTTGCTTGCCCTTTAAAAAAAAGAAGACGAAGTAGAAGGATGCGATTAAAATCAAATAAAATTGAGCATAGTAGGTTGATCGTTAAACAAGACACTTGCCAGTTTAGATCAGGTGTGAATGTTTTATTGGTTGACCCACTTGAAATCACGTATTCAACTAGTTTAGTTAAATGGTTTAGAGCTACAATTAATTGAGTGCAGAGTGGGAAATCGTTTGAAGTTATGATTAAAAGCTACAATTTAAGACAAGTCTTGGTATTCTTCTGGTCCTTCGAGCCGGATATGGTCTTAGCAAATTTGGGGCCCGTTTCTCATCTTCTAAATAGCTGTTATGTGTTAGATATATTTTCTTGATAATCTATGCCAACTCCTCCGTCAGTTTTAAAACAATCGCCACCAAACTTTGCACGAAGTCTTCTGGTACAAATACGCCACAGATTTGTCGGAACCGGCTGGATCGTAAGACTATAGCATATAGCTGTCATAGAAACGATCGGTCGAAAAACTAGTTCTAGTGAGAAAAACTTTTTTGTTTTCAATGCAAACGCGTCCATACTCCGTATTTACTAGTTTTCTATGCTTCTCCAGCATTCTGCCAAGTTTGCTCGAAATCAGACATCTATATAGTATAGCTGCCATAGAAAAGTAAGGTTGGAAAAATAGTCTTAGTCAGAAAAACTTTTATGTTTTCAATGTAAACCTCTTTAAAATTGGCAGATATTCGTTTTATAAGCTTTCACACAATCCTTCAAAGTTTTGTCAAAATCGGATGATTATAGGTTATAGCTGCCATAGGAATGATAGGTCGTAAAAGTAGTTTTAGTGAGAAAAACCTTTTTGTTTTCAAAAGAAACGCCTCCAAACTTTGTATTCCTTAGTTTGCTATGCTTTCCAATGGTCCAATGACATCTATATAGTATAGTTGTCAATTAAAAGTAGAGTCTAAAAGTAGTCTTAGTGAAAAAACTTTCTTGTTTTCCTTGGAAATGTTCTTAAAACTGGCATTTATTTATTTGATATGCTTTAACATAGTTCCATAAAGTTTTGTCAAAATCAGATGACTATATCATATAGCTGCAGTACGCATGATTGCTTGAAAGAGAAGTTCTACTGAAAAAAACTTTTTTGTTTTAAATGGAATCGACTCTAAATTTCTTACTTATTGTGTTACGCTTTTGCATGATTCCACTAAGTTTGGTGGAAATCGGACATCTATATAGTATAGCTGTCATGGAAAACTAAGTTCAGAAAAGTAGTCTTAGTTAGAAAAACGTAGTGAAAAAAAATAGAAAAAAACCTACAAATGTTTTTTAAAAATCCACAAAATGTTTCTCTACAATTAACAAAATGTGTTATAGCTAATAGTAAATATTTGCATAATTTTAAAAAGTTTTTGTCCCATTTCAATGTGCCTTTTGAAGTACATATTTGGGGTAAGTGTCACTCTAAAATACTTGTAAATTTTTACTGGATATGGCTGTAAGTTATCAAAAGTTCAGCTTTCATTACTTGACATTCTTCCTTTAGATTTTTGTCTATTGTATCGACTGCGGCCTTGAAGTCGATAAAGATGAGGTACAGTTTTTATTTAGGAGTTCCTTGTATATCTACATTAGGACGAATATACTGTCTACTTTTGAGTAACCCTTTCTAAACCATCACTGGTTTTCGCTGAGTTCTTCAAGGAACAAATTTTGAAGCAATAAGATCACTGAAGTGCATGTTTTTTAAAGCTTTTCTAGAAATAGTTTCCTACATTGTTAGGATCTGTCTTTCTAAAACTAAAATAAGAAATAATTCTTTGAAAACTTTTGGAAACACAACCGCTGTTAAAGATTAGATTAAAAGCCTCCGTTAGCTGCTTCACAAAGTAATCAGAGGTGTGCAACAGAAACTCCGCTGGAAGTCTATCTTCTTCCGGGGGCTCTCCCGACTTTATTATAGTTTTGGAATGCCCTTTTTTCTCTTTGATAGGTTCTCTACAGCTTATTTGTAGAGCATCCGATAATCGAAGTGTACAATTGCCAAGTGTTACACTGTTGTCTGTTGCATTTTGATTTAGAATTGCTTGAGCGATTCATAATTGATTTTTGTATTTTATTTAGTATTTTTTTTTTTTTCGTTACCAGCAGGTGCACAAATTGAAGCTGCACAGCAGCAGCATCAACCCACATGAAACTGGGCAACTCAATGGCAACTGGGCGGGCAATTGCGTGTGTCTGCATCTGTTTGTCTGGCAAATTCAAAATTCCCCCGCATAAAAATCCAAAATAAAATTAACAAAAAAATTCATTAAAACTCTGCTGCCTAGCAAAATAAATCTCTGTTCAGTTGGCTGTCATGTCAAATAAATCATAAGACACGGCAAATGGACGAAAAACGAAAAAAAAAAAAATATAAAAAAATATGGTCAAAAACTAGGAAACTCTGACTCTCCGCCGCGGTCTGGGCCAGACTGGGCGACGACGACGACGACGACGACTTTGACTTTGCGTGCCAAGTTGCGTTGATGATGTGAGCCTGATGAAGAGTTAACGGTAAATTATGTTGTTGTCGCCGAAAACCGAAAACGTTACTTTCCCAAAAACGAGCAAGCGAAATGTTGTAGTTTTTATTTACGAAATGAAACAAAAAATGAATATACGTAAATAGATAAGTTAAATGGAGAAACACGTATACGCAACGTTAAGTTGCCACATTGCCCGTCACTTGTCAGCCGGCCGCCTTTTCGCGTTTTCAATTTTCGGTTTTTCATGTTAATGAAACGCGATTTCCTAGCCGAGCCGCCAGTTTACGAGTATTTGCTGTTTGTTGCTGTTGTTGCTCGTTATTATTCACGCGCTTAGAGTCAATTATCAAAACCGCCAAAAAAAAAAAAGGCAAGAAAAAAAACACAGCTAACAGGAAAGGCCTTAAGCTAGAGGTGGAAGCAGCAAGCTTGTATACTCTTACAAAAGTTTAGGTGCTTTTATTTTTTAAAGTCGTCATAAAATTACGTATTTACAAGCAAGCAGATTGGGCTTTGTTTGATCCCTCAGGGCTAATGGAAACATTTTGAAGAATTCAAATACACGATTGCGCATTGCTTCCAGCAAACATTCTATTATTTAGAGGAATATAAAAGAATGATTCTGCCAGTAGGCATTTCGATCTAATTCTCATCCTCGATTGGGAATTTGTGCAATTCTTCTTCGAAAAAGCCTCTGCTGAAGGAATTGATGGCGATTCTTTGTGGATAAAGCAAGAAAGGGTGTCTTTTCAAAGAATTTCTTCCTGAACACTAGAAACTTAACCACCTGACGCACAACAAAAAGAAAACGAGGAAGCTAAGTTAACTTCTTCTAAGCCGAAGTTTTTACACCCTTGCAAGTGTTCGCTTAAATAATTTCAAAAAATACTTTTTTTTTTCCCATTTTCCGACCGATTGTTCGTATGGGAGCTATATGATATAGTCATCCGATTTGGCCAAAAATTTTTAAAATTATGTGAAAGCATGTGAAACAATCGAATACAAAATTCTAAGATGCTACCATTAAAAACAAAAAAGTTTTTCCAACTAAGACTGTTTTATAGACCTATCTTTTGTGTGGCAGCTATACCATATAGTTATCCGATTTTAATGATACTTGGTATAATTACAAAAAAAAACATAGAAAACTTAGGATTACAAAATTTGGAGACGTGTCAATTGAAAAGAAAAAAGTTTTTCTTACTAAAACTAGTTTTCTGACCGATTGTTTCTATGGTAGCTATAAGATATAGTCATCCGATCCGGTTGGTTCTGACATATTAGTAGTGTGCAGCAAAAAGAAGACTCTGTGCAAAATTTCAGCTCGTTAGCTTTAAAACTGAGAGACGAGTTCGCGTAGAAATAGACAGACGGACGGATAAAGCTCAATCGGCTCAGCGCGTCACCCTAATCAGGAATATATATGGTTTATGGAGTCGGAAATGAATATTTCTATGCGTTGCAAACTTCTGGGCAAAATTATAATACCCTTTGCAAGGGTATAAAGATTTAAAATACATTTAGTTGAATTTATGGGTCCAATTTGTTTCTCAATTAACCTTTTTTTAAATTCTACACCGGAAAATAGTCGTTCTTTTGATGACTCATAAAGCTCTCGGTATTGAGAAGCATTTTCTATATACTTGTTAAGTATATTAGTTAATGAACTTAATCTTGACACATTGAGTACCCCGATCACATGAAATTCCAAGGGCCTGTTACCGTTGTCGAATTGTTTTCTAAAACTCTCAGTTTAATATTGCTATACTTGATCATCAATCAAATGTCTTGATAGCACATATTTTTAAGCCAGGTGTGCATGTGTGCATGTGGCTAAGCAAGAGCAATAGCAATTGTGCATTTAGTTAACGGCTGCAAAACTGGCTTTAAACCAAAGCTTTTAATTTTACTGTGAACCGATCCTTAAACCGAAACTCTTAAGGTATATTAGATAGCATTTACATATGTCAATTAACAGAGCGTTTACATTAATGTAAAAATCTTAACATTATGCCAGTAAACAGCGCATTCTGTTCCGCAGAAGTCAGACGGATATGGCTATATCGTTTCGGCTGTTGATGCTGATCAAGAATATATATAAATACTTCATGTGGTCGTAGGTGCAAATACTTGTAAATCCTTCGACTGTGCCTATTATTTTATACCCTCGAAGCATTGAAAAGTTAAGAACTTTTCTTCGTAAGACCCATTTTCCGGTCGATCGGTTCTTTGGCAACTTTAGTATCTAATAGGATATAGTAATCCGATATTGACCAAACTTCGAAATCTGTTTGAAAGCACTAAGTATTAATAATGAACGAATTTAGGAATGCTAAGATTGAAAACAAACATGTTTTTCATACTAATGCTGGGTTCCCACCATTGTGATTTCGTCATCGACATCACGAGTTAACCAATAGGTGTATTAATTGGCAGCATTATATCACTATTGTATTCTTGCATCTATTGTAAAGCTGATGTCGGTTTTGTTTACATTGGGAAAGATAACTTGCTAGAAATCAGATACTTTTACATGATGCGTTCTTCATTTTCTTGTATTTTCACAGATTTTTCTTGATATTGTAGTTGCTCCGGATGGATGGGCTGAATATTTTCATATTTTCTGCGATTTCCTTATACAACGGAGATCTTTTCCTTATCCCCCGATTTATATCCATGTCCACATACCAAAGGTTCAGTAGGGTTTATGTGGCCTCTGGTGTCCTTGCAAACCTCTGTTTTTCCAGATGCGGCTAATTGCTATTTTGGACACGGCGATTTGTAATATTACTTCTTTTTTGCTTTTGTTAGTGACAATAATTGTAACGATACAGTATAATCGAAACCCTCTTGAATCACTGCTCTGAATGTCACGGATGCAGGTGCATGCAATTTGGATGCAACTTATTTGCTACCGGCAGCCCCTATGATTGCTGTATGGCGTAAAAGCTGCATTCGACTCATGTGCTGCAGTGAAAATAGTGATCTATAAACCGATCCGGGTGGCCTTTTTCTGTACCAAAATAAAAGTATAAGTGGGTTAAGGGCTTCCAAGAAGATAAAGAGGACCTCTTGGAATGAAAGAATTGAAGTTAAAAATGACCCAAAATTCAGTAAAAGTTTATTGTGTTAGTTAGTTAAGTTAACTGCGCTTCAGCTGGCATACCCCGTTGGACAAAGAGTATGATAAAAATTTCAAAACTGGCTGTTGAAAAACGGCAGGAAAACAAAGTGGCAGTCGCAAACTTATAAACACACACACACACACTTACACACTTGGCTACAAAAATTTCACTTTCACAAAAGGTCTATGGACGTAGCCCGTCCCAATCTCTCCACACCCTGGGCCTGGCGTGAGTTCGCGAATCGCCGCCAAATTGGATACCAGCCAAGCCATAGACATAGACTGTCAGCCGTCGATTTGCGGCATTTTTCGTTAGTTTTTTGTATTTATTTTTTTTTGCATTTTGTTGGCTGAAAATTGTTTGCAGGTGGTTTCCGTCAGACAGGCAAAATGGTTCACTGGAGTCGATAATAAAATCGGTTAAAAAACATAAAAATTTACTCACTAAACTCACGTTTTCCCGTTATAAGAACAATCATAAATAATGGAAAGTTTTCTAATCCCATAAAATGGAAAACAAAACTGTCATAAATTAAACTACCACCAGCTTAGTTCCCAGTCATAACTTATCTTGGGTTAATTCTTCGCCTCTAACATAAATCATTCCAGTCTTCCAATTATATTTATAGAATTCTTCAAGAAAATGCCGACGCCTTGAGATAAATATTTTGATTGCCACTAAAATTAAAAATAAATTAATCAAGCGACTTCAAAAAATGTCAGTCGGGGTGCCCCTTGAAAGGACAATTTAAAAAGCATTCAATGCCATTTTCGAAATTTTTCTTTTGAGAAAATTAGCATAGAAAAGTGAAAGTGTTTTGCAGCTGCAATGAATTTAATGTGTAGCAACAAAACTGACTGAGCGCGCATGTGCAGCATTTAAGCCTCGCCCAGCCAGTCAGCCAGCCAGCCAACCCCCCTCCCACTCTTCGCCGAGCCGCCTTCTCAAAATTATCCATGAGCTATTTCGGTGCTGTCAAAAGGGCGCAAAGTGTGGATAATTTTCGTTCGAAAATGCTCGATATGGAAAGTGGCTGGCAAACACCCACGCTACAAAATTGTTAGTGCCTCAAGTTCAACGTTTGATTTTCGAGACACGATTTGCATGGCTAGACGAGATACTTATTAACCTAAGTGATCCACAAAGCGTGAGCCATAGTTTTGGTCACACACCCGCAAGGCGGAATGCACTTGTTGTGTTAAGCAGCAGTTGTCGGTTGGCAGATGCCGAAATTGTTGCAAAGTGCATATTAAGAGAATTGACTCTGTGGTAGAATCGATAACTTTGTTATCTAATGGGTACTTAAAGTGTTCGTGGGCTGAAAGTGGGCTGGCATTTCTTCGCCCATTTTTTCACTCAATTAAGTTTCGAATAGGGTATGCCAGCGCACGAAGAATAATATGTAAATTGGAGCAATGAAAGAAGTCTTCTGTATTCTGTAACAGCGTAAGCAGACGAAGTCGTCATAAAAAGCTTAGCTAATTTTAGCAAACTCTTTGCAATTTAATACAGAATGCGTTAGTAACAAACTTAATGTGAACAGCTGACAACCAAAACCATACAAGTATCTTTATACCCTTGCAAAGGGTAATATAATTTGCCCAAAAGTTTGCAACGCCTAGAAATATTCATTTCCGACCCCATAAACTATATATATTCTTGATCAGGGTGACGAGCTGAGTCGATTGAGCTTTGTCCGTTCGTCTGTCTGTCTGTTTCTACGCGAACTTGTCTCTCAGTTTTAAAGCTATTGAGCTGAAATTTTGCACAGTGTATTCTTTTTGCTGCACCCTACTAATATGTCGGAACCGACCGCATCGGATGACTATATCTCTTAGCAACAATCGGTCGGAAAACTAGTTTTAGTATAAAAAACTTTTTTCTTTTCAATGGAAACATCTCCAAACTTTGTAATCGTAGGTTTTCTATGTTTTTTAATAATTCTACCAAGTTTGATTAAAATCGGACAACTATATGGTATAGCTGCCATACAAAAGATAGGTCTAAATAACAGTCTTAGTTAGAAAAACTTTTTTGTTTTTAATTGTAGCATTCTGCAATTTTGTATTTCTTTGTTTCACATGCTTTCACATAATTTTATAAATTTTTGGCCAAATCGGATGACTATATCATATAGCTCCTATGCGAACTATTGGTCGGAAAATGGGAAAAAGAGTATTTTTTGAAAATATTTAAGCGAGCACTTGCAAGGGTATAAAAACTTCGGCACATACGAAGTTAGCTTAGCTTTCTCGTTTATCTTTAGGTTCGGATTTGATTCCTCAACTATAAAAGTACATAGCTTAGCTATAACTTAACAAACTGAATTGACATCATACTGGAACGGCTCTGAAAGCCAATCATTACTAGCTAGTGTTTCATTTCCCTTTGAAATTATACACTCTATTTATAGAGCCGTTATTCGCCCCCCAGTTTTAGTCCTCTCTCCTCCCTTAATATAAAGCTGCAATTTCTCCCTCTGTATTTAGCGGCTTCTGATATAGCTAATGTGAAGATTCCTCTTAAAGCTGAAAACAAAATCGGCTCTATAATCGATTTATCGTTTTTATACCCTTGTAGACGGTATATTTAAATTGTCCAGATGTTTGTATCACAAAGAAGGAAGCTTTTCCGAGCACATAAAGCACAATTTTACTTGATCAGCATGACGGGCTGAGTAGATATAGCCATGTCCGTCCGTCTCTGCTATCTCCTCTATCAGTTTTAAGTCTATCGCGACCAAACTTTGCACGAAGTCTTCTGGTATAACTACGCTGCGTATTTGTCGGAACCATCCGGATCGGATGACTACAACACATAGCTGCCATAGGAAAGATAGGTCGAAAAACGAGTTCTAGTAAGAAAAACTTCTTTGTTTTCAAAGCAAACGCCTTCAAACTGTGTATTTGCTAGTTTTCTATGCTTCTTAATGATTCTGCCAAGTTTGGTCGAAATCGGACATCTATATAATAAGCTGCCATAGAAAAGTAAGGTGAGAAAACGAGTCTTAGTAGGAAAACCTTTTTTGTTTTCAATGTAAACCTCTTAAAAATTGGCATAGATTTATTTTACAAGCTTTCACACAATTCTTCAAAATCGGATGACCATGGGTTATAGCTTCCATAGGAATGATCGGTCGAGAAACTTGTTTTAGTGAGAAAATCTTTTTGCTTTCACAGAAAACGCCTCCAAACTTTGTGTTTCTTAGTTTGCTATGGTTTCCCATGATTCCACTAAGTTTGGTCGAAATCGGACTTCTCTATAGTATAGCTGTCATAGAGAAATGGAGTCAGAAAATTAGTTTTAGTGAGAAAAACTTTTTTGTTTCCAATGGAAATGTCCTTTAAATTGCCATTTCTTTTTTTGAAATGATTTCACATAATTCTACAAAGTTTTGTCAAAATCGGATGACTATAGCATATAGCTGTAAAACGAAACATCGGTCGAAAAGAAGTTCCATTGAAAAAACTATTTTGTTTTCAGTGGAAATGTCCTTCAAATAAGTAAGAAAAATGTGCTGCAAGGGTATACAAACTTCGGCCGAGCCGAAGTTAACTTTCCTCTATTTTTTTTAAAGAATTTTCTTCAAATTTTTCAGAGAAATCCCTCCTCTTCTGGATTTTACACAAGTTTTTCGAAAATTGGTTTCTATGGCATCGTTTAAGTAATTTAGGAAAGCTTTTTCAGTTTAAAAGACTCAATTTCTAAGTAGCTAGTCAAATTTGAAGAAAAGGGGGGATATGTATAATATATTTGCGGCTCAAGTTTGCGCTTCTCTTTAAAAGCCTCTAAAAGCCTTGACCTACCCTAATCTGTCCAAGAGTATTTTTAGTAAAGAAGTGCAACCGTTTCGACCTAATCGCAACCTAATCTTTCCAAACTTAAGCTTAAAATTTGGTATGGCTTGCTCCCCTGTTCAATACATTGCATTTTCTGAAGATCGTTAATTCGGTTAAATATTTCTCAAGTGCATTAAACTTCTGTAAATTAGCTCATTTTCCTTTGAGGTGTCAGACATTCTAGTTGCATATTCTCAAAGCGTGGTCCTTAAAGCGTTTAAAAAGCCAAGAAATTATTAAAACTTTTTATCCAAGCTCAACACCAACCCCTATTTACCCCACAGTAAGCTGTTGACTCTCACGTTAGTCAGCAGTTTAGCAGGTGTATCGGTCTGTTAACGCTTAAGTTGCAGCAAGCCAGGATCGGAATGGTATAATTAAGTTGAATCGGAATATTATTATATATTTATTTAACAATAAACGTTATTTCTCTATCAAGGACACTAATCCGTCGTTATATTTTTCCTATTTCTTACTTCATGAACATAAAAACTTACAAAAATATTGTTATTTGAGCTCGACTAACCCCCCTTTTAAAAATTGCTCAATGCAAATGACTCAATGAAGAAATTCCCATAAATAAATATTATCATTTAGGGTAATTTACCCACTGAAAAAAAAAAAAACACATTCAAGTATCTAGGGAAATAGGTTTTTGGTGTATTGTTTGTCTCCCATTACATCGAATTCATTTGGCGTTTTTTTTTTTTTTTTCGGCGCGCGTGACTCGATTGACATTTGAATGAGAGTGCCAAATGTGCACAACGAGCGGCGGCTACCACAAAAAATCCAACAATTCCTCTTCCTCCGTCTCACTCGAAAAAATCAATATGCGGTAATGCATTTTTGTGCTATGCAGGTATTACAACAACAACAGCAACAATGGACAACCAAAAAAGAAGCCATTATCATGCAATATGTTTGCAGGCCAGCTGCCAAATGGGAAAACAACAACAAACAAACCAACTTTTCGGCAATTGCACAAGTCAAGCAAGCAGGTCGAACAAGAAGAAATCGTAGGCTGTTGCAGCTAATTACTGAAAATGCCAGGCAGTAGAAGCTGGTCAATGAACCGTCCCCTGTTCGTCTCTCTCCAACTCTTGGTTAGCTGATGCTGGTCCCTTATCTGTGTAGGGACAAGCAAACTTCATTAGTATCAACGGGACGGGACGGGGGCCCAGTGTCGGCAAAGTGTGTAAAGATGAAATTGTAATTCAACTTCATTTAAAACGCATTAACGCAGCATAAATATGAGGAGCGTAATGGTGATTGGAGAAGTGCAACGTACTGGGGATACTCTAGTTTATTTTGGCATTTGCTATTATCAGGGATCGAAAGTAGGTCAGTGACCTAAGGTCACAGATACTAAGTCCAGATTATTCATTAATGATGTCTTAAGATTTAAAATAAAATTAATTCCAGTCATATTTGAACGAAGTAGACCTGTTTGCCTTGATGCGCGGAATGCGACTATGAGCTAAAAAGCTAAAAAACTAAATACAAACCTAGCTGATTGCCATCTTTCAAATCGTTCATGATCCATTTCCATGTGAGTCACATTCAAAGGGTGGTGCAGCTGGTAGTGTGTGTACCTGCTTTGTAAAAGGTGGTGAGCATGGTACCGCCTTGGGGCAACTAATGAAAAAGTATTTTGCTTTATAAACTTACACACCCGCTCATCTTCAAAAGCTATTGGCGCCAGCTTTAAAGTAACTGAGCAAGAAAAAGCTTCTCAAACTTTGCCTTTCGGTATCGGTATTATATGGAGGTCCCTTATTCTTTAGCGAAAATGAGAAAAGTGCTCTCGGGGCTTTAAAACTTTTTAAATACCAGAAAACAGGACAAACCCTCTGACCAAGTGTATATACCCCAAGCCAGGCTATTTACCGCTTGCAACATTCTGAAAACAAGTTGAGGTTGCCTGCGTTTGAGGCCAGCGCCAGGCATTAGTCTTTCCTTTAGGCGGCCCAGCCCAAAAAACCGAGTCAAAATATTTGATCGAGTGTGGCTCAGAGGCTCCCGATGTGGCTCCCAACACTTAACCCTACCCCCTCCCCCTTCTGCAATCACTTGTCCCCCTACCCCCACAATCACTAGTCGGAACCCTGGACACGAGCAATTAATCAAATTGTGTTCTACTCCCGATTGCTGTAGTTGTTGTTGTAGGCAGCCACACAACATGCCTGAGAACTGCGCAGTGAGAAGGGTTCGTCTTCAGCATGTCTCTCTCTCTCTCTCCCTCTCTCCCCCTCTCTCTCCCTCTCTCTCTCTCTCTCTCTCTCTCTCTCTCTTGCTTTCCTTGGGGTTCGACCTACGAGCTTCGCACTTGAAAATTTGTTGTCTGAGGTTGCTGTTAATGAAGCGTGCAGTTAATTGTTATTGTTATTCTTGTAAACAAATTGTTTTTGTTTCGGTAAGGTCAGGCAGAGGGGTGGGAGGGATGACCAAACTGGTTTATTGTTGTTTTTTCATTCGTGGATTTTCCCCAAAAGATTTTTCTTTGGCCGAGAAAAGTCAAAGAACTCATCAATTTGGAAATCTTGAGATATTTCCGAAGCTAATTTGAAAATTTCTTTGTCTTAATGGAAGTTTTTTTTTTTTTTTAAACTAAACATGTTATTCAACTTGGTACGAGATTTAACATAAACTAAATGACCTTTTGGGTGAGGTTTAAAAATAGAGGAAAGTAAGCTTTGGCTCGGCCGAAGTTTGTATACCCTTGCAGCACTTTTTTCTAACTAAAACTGAAAACAATCAAGTTTTTCTCACTAAAACCACTTTTCTGAATCTACTTTTGTATGACAGCTATACTAAATAGATGTTCGATTTTGAGCAAACTTAGTGAAATCATGGGAAAACATAGCAAACTAAGAAATACAAAGTTTGGAGGCTTTTCTTTGAATTCAAAAAAGTTTTTCTATATAATTCTGTATTATATTTCCATATAATATACTCAGGATATGGCTACAGTCTTATCCATGATTTGGTCGCTTTGTCTCGCTTGCATTAGATGGTAGTGTGGGCTAAGATGCAGACGTCAGTGACTGGTTAAAGCTTATAACCAAAAATGTTTACAAACTACATAGCATGTTAAAAGAATCATAAAATGATCAAGAAATTTCTAAGGGCCGATTTCTAATCTTCTACATAGAGCTATCTGTCACATAAACGTACAAACAGCAAAGCAAAATCTACGTTTATCTGACACATAGCAGCTATTTGGAAGATGAGAACTCGGCCCTAAGTCTTCCACTTAAAATAGCTACAAAATTAAGCTAAGAAATTAAATGAACAAAAGATAAACTTAAGTTCTAACTTCTTTTTATGATGGAATGAGCAAAACGTACACCTATGGATGGATGTATAACTATAGAGCAGCGATGTTCACCCATAGCCCCCAGGGGCCGAACACTTTAGGCAATTCATGCCGAATGCTTGCCGAAGCAATGCTTCAGTGAGTGTCAGAGAGAGAGACAGAGAGCTACAGAGAGCCTCTCTTCTTGAACATCGCTGCTATAGAGGATACAGAAGTCAGAAACTTCCAACTCCCTCAGTTTTGATCGTAAAATTTATAAATACTCATCCGATTTTACTAAATTTGCATCATTATGTATTATCAATAAGGACAGAGTTTGTAAAATCTAAGCATTAAGAATAAAATACCAATTTTACTCTGATCTGATAGCAGCAATGATATATAGCCTCCAATCTTAGCATACACTGAGGGATAACCCGTGAACATTGGACCCAAAATGAGCACAATCCTAGTCAAAAACAGGCCAAGAGCGGATTTTCTCATTTGTACTACAATGTTCTCAATTCAAAAACTATTTTGAAGACCGCAAATACTTCATTTGAGTTGATATGTACCGGTTTTAAGAACATTATAAGCTCAGACTGGGTAAATAGTTTTATTGGGTTTGGTACAAGGCTTTAAGTGGACCTCTCATTCTGGGGGATCTCATTTGATCGGATCGGGACTCAAGTATTTATCATTAACTAGTGCAGCTGCTCCCATATTCCCAAGGATCTGATACATCCATTGTTTTTACAACAGCTTCAGTGACTACCCAACCACCGAACCTGCCTTTTGGTTCATTTTATAAAGAAATAACCATTTTTGTGGGTCTTGTGTGGTGTTGATCCCCAGACCTTTTGCACTCAACGACGTCGGCGTGTTAATTGCACACTTTTGTAGACGCACGTCTAAATGGCAACTAATTCTTTTCTGTGCTGTGGCCGAGTTGTGTTGATTTGTGCTCATTTCAAGAACATTTGGAACATTCGTTCTCACAAACTTGAGAAAACGGTCTTTAAGTTTAAAGAAATCGCAGTTTCTGAGCGGGTATTTTCCCACTGTGCACTTGATCCCGAGTTCCCAATCAAAAATTAAAACCAAAATAAATTTAGTACCCTGATTCTGGTACCGAACGGATCGAGTACCCTGGTTAACAATATCCTTAAAGCTATCAAAATTTTTTAAAATTCACAATGCGATTGCCAAACTATTTAAGATCTCGCTAACTGAGATTAATCTCTTTTCAAAACCATTCAAAAATGATGTAAAATCCTACACAAACAGTTAACAGCATGCGCTTAGCTGACCAAGTTAACAGTCTCTGGTTCCATGCAACCTGTATGAACCTGTTTGCTTGCAACATGTTCGCTTCGAGCATGCGCTGACAATTGCAACCTGTTTGAGTTTGAGTCCAATTGGAGACCAATCAGTCCCGTTTTTACAGTCGAGCCGCAAGCACCTTGATAGCGCGTCGCGTGTTCGACGTGAACGTTGACGACGAAAACAAAACAAGAAAAAGCAATATAAATAAAAAAAAAATTTAAAAAAAAAAAGAAATCAAATCAAAACCAAGTGCAAAGCAAAATTGAATAATTTTTTCGTGTGTGCTGGTGTGTCTGTTAAGTGTTAAGTGTTTTTTTCGCATGGCCAAAATATTAAAGCTGATAAAAAGGCAGCCCGAAAAAAGTCGCTCAGCAAACACGGTGGAAGAGTGAAACAAATCAAAATAAACAAAAGCTATTGTTGTGTGGAAGGAAAAAAAACGAGCTTTTGCCGGCTTTAAGGGCGCCGACACGCCCCTCTCCGAATAGTGCAAAATATATATATATATATATATTTTTTTTTGGGAATTCTGGAAGAGTCTGCCATGTTTACTCACGCTTAGCCGTGTGATTATCTCTCTTTTCGTCTTCTTCCTCCCTCTCGAGTTCTCTTCTTCTCTGCAAAATGTCAACCTCGACCATCACAACAACAGCAACAACAACGGTGGCTGCAACGCCCCAGCAGCAGCAGCAGCACCAACAACAAACACCTGGACGCTCGGCCGATTGTCGTAAATTCTCACCAAATATTTTCAACAAGAGCAAATGCAGCCACTGTTTTCGTCAACGCGAGGAGCACTCGGCGGCCGCCTTGGAATGCAATAGGGTAAGTTCGTAAACAACAACATGGAACACGGCGGGGGAGGGCGGAAACTAGAAGTTTTTTTGTGTTCTTTTTTTTTTGGTCCAAAATACGAATCCGTATCTCTGTGTTCTTTTGGTGGAAATTTATGCCCGGCTGCAGTTTGTATATCTTTTTTTAGTGCGTGTTTTTATGGAGTTGTTGTTTTCGTTAAGTTGGGACATTTCGAAAATGAGATACAAATGTGATTTTGTGAAAGAACTACATTTATAATGAATTCTCGTTGGCGGAGGATTTGATTGGTTAGGGTTTGATTGAAAGAGTAATAAAGGAGGTTTTTTATTAGATGTAGCATATTAATAAGTTTTTGTTCACTGATAAGTTGTAAGTTAAAGATATTGTGAGAGGTTTTAAAAACTGCGGTAATCCTGCACAAATTTTAAAGTATTTTATGTAATTTAAGATTTTTAAAAAGAGTTTTCTGTATCCCAAATATAGCCCAAAATAAGTGAAACTAGAGTGTTTCATAATTGGTTCAATATTTTTCGGTGTTAAAACTAAGTTAAAGCAAGCCAATTCTTATTCTAAGAGCGAATTTGTTGTTCCAAGTATAAATTTATAATTACACATTAAAAAAATTAACATAAAATCGTTCCAAACTCATGGATCGATAAAGTTGAAAGCATGAATTTTAAATTAAGACTCTGAGTTTTAAATATAAAATTCTTAATTCCTAGTATGAATCAAGAATCAAGAAAGAAATTCACTCTGAATAATTTAGTAAAAAAAATTATTGATATATATTATAAATATTTTAGTATATATTTTAGTATTTTTAATATTTTAATATATTTTTTACCATAGATTTTAATATAATTTAATTATAATCAAAATATTACGTGCTTGAATTAGGAACTTTGAGTTTCAAAAGTTCGATGAAATATCCAAAATTTCTAAATTTAAGTACGAAATTCTATATTCAAGAGCGTTTTTTAAAGTACCAAGACCATTAATTATGTCGGTTCTGCTTTGAGAACTTCTAGAGCTCAATAATTAAGAACTTTGATACTTATTAAAACTCTAATATATTTTATTTAAGTCAACAGAATGCAAAATTGTATCTACTTTAGACTAAATTTTATGCAGAAAAGTTCTTAAGCCCATTGCTTCAATGAATTGATGCCCTTTGATCCATTTTGTTTTATTTAAGAACTTTGATACTTAATAACAAGAAAGAAAGTCGGTCAAGCCCGACTATAACATACTCTGTACCAAGAAAATTCTTTCTTTTTGATCATAACTCGAAAAACGTTCATCCGATCTTCTTTCATTCCTTTGGCGGATCGATAAGTTATTCTAATAACTAAATATGTCCAGAAGGAACAAGCCATCTATCTTCAAAACTGTGGGAGATATGACGTTTTTTCTAAATTGCTGGGGGCGTGGCCAAAATTGAAAATAAACTTGATCTGCCTGCAGACATTAGAAGCATATGTCCCATACATGTCAAACCTCTATCTCTTACCATCTCTGAGATCTGTGCGTTCATACGGACAGACAGACGGATAGACGGACATGACGGACATGACTCGGCTGTTGATGCTGATCAAGAATATATATACTTTATGGGGTCGGAGATGCTTCCTTCTGGATGTTACATACTTTTGCACAAACTTATAATACTCTATGTACCTACGGTACAGAGTATAAAAATGAAAAATATTTTATTGAAGCCTAATTTTTTATCAACTTTGATCTAAAATTCATACTGATAAGATTTTAAGCCCTTTGATTTCGCAAACCAACACTCGTCGTGAACAGTCGCATACAGCAAACCTACGCTTCATCTGTTCTTATCAGTGTCTTTTCACTCTCTCTTTTGTGTCTTGAGCCTCCGCGACCGTTTGCGGTGCTCTTATCTTGATCTCGAACTAACTGTTACTGTAAAAGAGTGAAAAAAAAAAAAATCAAAAGTCTTCGACAAAAAGTCTATCTTAAGACTAAATATGGGTGAGGGTGACCCCCCCGATCACCAAAAGGCAAGTGGGCCGGTTTTTCTGACCCAAAGCCAAGTTAAAACATTGAATTCACCTGGACCAAAGTACATAGTGATATCTCGTGCCGACGAAAATGAAAAACAATTCAAGCTATCACCATTTGCCGTTAAAAAAATAATTGACTATAATTGTGGCGGCGAGGTCGACTCCTGCAAGAAACTGCGAAGCGGTGATTTACTTATTAAAACAAAAAACCTTCAACAAGCCAACAAACTCCTGAAGATGACCCATTTTACCGACAACATGCCTGTCATCGCCTCGGAACATCTAGCACTGAACTACAGCAAGGGAGTTATTTACTCAAATGATCTCCGAGACATACCAGAAAATGAGATTCAGACCGAGCTAGAAAGCCAGAACGTCACACTGGTTAAGAAAATAATGAAAAAAGTAAATGGTAACCTGTGCGAAACTGGACTACATATTCTAACATTCGCCTCCACAACTCTTCCGAACTCCATCATGATCGGCTATGAGAAGACAAACGTTCGTCAATACATTCCAACTCCACTTCGTTGCAACAATTGCTTCCGATTTGGGCACACATTCAAAGTGTGCAAAAGTGAAAAAACCTGCTCCAACTGCGGCTCCCCGCACCACGTAAACGAGGAGGAAAACGAAACTTGCACAAACAGCATTGGATGCATCAATTGCAGCGCAAACAAACTGCCAAGCAATTCTCACTCTTCTATCGACAAAAAATGCCCAATTTATTTAAAACAACAGGAAATCATCGCCATCAAAAACGACCCATAAGGTAGACAACAAGACGGCGTACGAAATGTATAACCAAAACCATCAACTTGGTCACCAAACCTTCGCCAACATAACCAAAAGGTCTACCCCAGACACCAACTTAATCAAGGAGAATCCAACCGACAACACAACAAAGATGCCTCAACCGGAATCCAACTCTAAGTCCAAAACCATCCTAAAGCCTAACAGCACAGCTCGCAATATACTTTGCTATGACGACCTCGATGATCTCGCAGCTATCACCCAGCCCAGAACATCCTTAACCGCTAAGTTAAGCCAGAACTTAACTACCAAACAACAAGTGCAAGTATTACCCCGTAAAACCTCAAAAAAAGCACTAAGACAACTAAAATCAAAATCTAAAAGCAACAACATCAACACCATTGTAGGAACTGAAGACAGTTCCGATACCATGGAATTCCAATAATTTGCGCCCAATCTCAAGCCATGTCCCCGGTTGGCTGACAGAGGAGCTTTATCTTTTCAAACATTTTTTTGAGGGGATTGGTTCCTCAGTCAGTCAACCGGGGACATCAAGAGTTATACAACCCACAGTTCACTGTAGTAAATCCCACTCTGAATATCGACACAGTTAATCTCCAGATCAAATATTCATTCATGCCTCTTAAAATAATACAGTGGAACATCCGCGGTTACACTAACAACTACAGCGAACTACTTATTATTATAAAAGAACATTCCCCCCAAATAATATCTTTACAAGAAACACATATACAACCCTTTAACACCTTCCCAATACCTGTAAACTATAATATTCTAACAAACATACCACAAAACAGCTTTGGAGGAGCAGCACTGCTCATACACAAGTCAGTCCAATCAACTGAAATCAGAACTAATGATGACATTGAAGCAGTAGCGGCAGAAATACGCTCTGAATCAAAGTTTACCATATTCTCTGTGTATATACCACCGAATAAGCCATTTAGCCCAACAAACATAGACAACACACTAGCAGTTCGAAATAAAACAGCACTTCTTATTACAGGTGATCTTAATAGTTGGCACCCAACATGGGGTTCAACCAAACCAAACAAGAGAGGCAACATTCTACACAAATATATCACACAAAACAACTGGACCCTCCTTAACGACAAATCACCCACACATTTTACAACACACAACACATTCACAAACATAGACCTGTCACTGTGCACACCAGACATGCTTCCTTACATATCCTGGAAACGGACTAACCACTTGTGCGGTAGCGACCACTACCCCATCATCATGACACTATACCAAAAATACCAACCAATTAAACCAGCAAGAACTCACTTTAAATTAGCTAAAGCAAATTGGGAACTATTTGAAAACTCAGTCAGCACTATAAACACTTATGTTCCCATAGCTGATGAGGTCAATAAAGAGGCAGCAAACTTAAACAAAATAATACTTCAAAGCGCTCATAGAGCTATCCCAAAAACGTCTCTTAATCAACAACCACGAAATGTCCCATGGTGGAACAAAACGTTAGAGGGCCTCCTGAAAAAGGAAAAAAACAAAATGTGGAACAAATTAAATAGAAACATAACGCAAGAAAACATACTCAATTTTAGAAAAGCAAACGCAGTTTTCAGACGAGAAATCAGAAACTATAAAAAAACAGCAACCCTAGAATTCACCTCACAAATAAGTCCCAATACACCATCATCTAAAATTTGGTCAAACATCCGTGCATTTTGTGGATTAAACCCAATGAAATCCATCCATGCAATATGGAACGAAGATTTAAAAAACACAAGCACTGACCACCATACAATAGCTAACACCCTTGCAAAATATTGGTCGGAGGCATCCGGCGATATAAATTTTTCCCAAACCTTTGTTTCCAATAAAGTAAGCTCCATGAATCTGACCTTAGATTACACCCCAAGCCAATCAGCTGAGAAAATCGAAATTAATATCCGTTCGATAGAACTTTTAAGCTGTCTAAATGCTTTAAAAGGCCATACTCCGGGATACGACAGAATTTCTTATCCAATGATTAAAACACGCGATACCAACTCTTCAAAATAGGATCATCAACCATTTTAACAACATTTTCAACACAAAAATACCACAACAATATAAAACCAGTCTAATTATCCCAATCAATAAGCCAAACACCGACAGAACTAAACCAGATTCTTATCGGCCAATTTCACTTAATCAATGCCTCTCTAAGGTCATGGATAAGATTATTGCCAAACGTTTATGGTGGTTCGTGCAGGACAACAACCTAATTTCTAAAAGTCAATTTGGCTTCAAGAAACACAAATCAGTTTCAGATAGTCTGCTATACGCAGATCACCTGATAACTGACTCTCTTGCCAAGAAAAAGCACACATCGATCGTCTCCCTTGATTTTTCCAAGGCGTTTGATAGGATTGGCTTACATGCCATTGTGGAACAGCTAAAAGAATGGAAAGTTGGTCCGAAAATTATTAAATATGTTTCCAATTTCATGACCCATCGTAAATGCATAACAAAAGTAGGTTCGCAACTATCAAATGATGTAGTCGCCATAGATAACGGGGTACCACAAGGCTCTCCGCTATCTGTCATCTTATTTCTCATTGCCTACGACAAATTGGCCAGGATAATTGAAAACCAAAGAGACATTACGTTCTGCAGCTATGCAGACGACTTTCAACTCATTATCAATTTCAAAAAATCGAAAAATCTGACTAAGAACTTAGATCAGCTGTTTGAAGACATCCAAAACTGGGGCGATTACTCAGGCTCTAAGTTATCCCTTGAAAAATGCAAACACATACACATCTGCAATAAACGACAATGTCATTGCCAAGTCACAACAAACAACACGGTCATTCAAACAGTTAACTCGTTGAAAGTTCTAGGAGTCACCTTGAATAAAAAGTATAAATGGAACGACCACATAACACAGCTTACTAACTCCTTATCAAAAAAATTAAATGTGATTAAATGTCTTGCAAGCCCCAAATTTAACTGCCACACAGCGACTCTTCTCTCAGTTTTGAAAGCCCTCATAGTCTCATCAAAGGTTGACTACGCTCTTTTTCTTTATGGTCGTGCCCCGATGTCCATTTTGAAAAAGGTTAAAGTGGTAATGAACGCAGCAATAAGAACAGCTCTTGGTGCATATCGCACGACGCCAACCAATAATCTGTTGTACGAAGCCAGCATTGCACCCATAGAACTAAGACACTCTTTTCTTAAATCCAAACTGTACAAAATCCTGCTTAACTCAAACGACACACCAATCGCAAAAATTTGTAAAAGTCATGCCTTAAAAAAATGTAAGCGCACCAATTCAACCCTAGAATGGGTAACAAAAAACTTCAGAGACCGTAAGTTACCAATCACTCCTCTGAAAATTTGCAAGGTAACACCTTATTGGTTATTCAATAGAAAACAGATAGACCTCTCATTAAGAAAATACAACAAACAAAACACGAATCCCATGATATACCAACAAGCCTTCCACAGTATCAAAGAATTGAATCCGGACCGCAGGTTTATCTATACTGACGGATCCGCCTCTAACAACACTATCACATTCGCCATAACCACAGAAGAGTCAGTATTAAGATACGGCCTTCTTCCAGAATACTCATCGGTCCTATCGGCCGAAATCATTGCCCTCTATGAGGCGGTCATATTAGTCAGCAAATTCCACGGGAAATACACAATCTGCTCAGACTCTCTATCAGCTCTTGAAGCGATCTCAAACAGCAACAACTGTGATTATTACCCCAGCTTAGTAAGAAGTTACCTTGCAAAACACGATCGTAAAATAAAACTAATGTGGGTCCCAGGACACACAAACATAAAAGGCAATGAAACTGCTGATGCAGCAGCCAAATTCGCCCAATCTATTCCTCTAATTTGTACCGAGAATTTTAACAAAAACGACATAGACCATTACCTTAAAAAAGATTTTCTGAAAAACCAAATGCAAAGTTGGAACCTTACCTCATCCTGGTACCGCTCAGTTACCCCTCAATCACTATCTCCCCTTACATTGCTAAAAGACTCTAAGCTGTCTCGACTAGATCAAATTAAAATAGTAAGATTAAGACTGGGACATACCAAACTAACCCATGAGCATTATATGGAGAAAAACATACCAAATCAATGCCAATTATGCCAAGAGCCACGGGCCACTAACATAGAACACATTCTAACATCTTGCCCTGCTCTCCGTCCATCCAGAAATGTAATTCTCAAAAACAGTAACCCAATCCCACTCATACACAACTTAAATGAAACCAATGCACAAACAATTATACAATTTTTAAAACATGCCAAAATTTACAATAAATTATAAGTTTCGCTAAAATCTCAATCCATTCCAAGTTTTGTATTAAAATAAAACTGTAAATAGATATCAACCTAGATTTATGCCAATCAAAAATATATGTAACCTTTACTTTATAAAATAATCCTATTCACTGTAATCCACTCAATGTTAAAACAATCCAAAATTGTAAGTAGCCAGAGGCCATAGCAGCCAGCGCTACACATACACTATTAGCTCTAAGTTTACTTAGTTCTAATATTTCTAATAAATAAATAAAAATAAAAAGCCCTTTGATTCTTGCACTTAATTCAATCAATCGTTGCTTTTAGTTTCATTTTTTTGTTTATGCTTTAAGCAGTCCCGATACATTCTTCAATCTCATTTGAGCTTTTTCTGAGTCTAGAGGTTACGTTCTTAGAGAAAGTAGTCTCTCAATTTGTTGTCGTTCTTATTGTTGCAAATTCTTATTGATTTGTTTTAAAAGTAAGACAATTTTTTGCTTTATAATTGAAATGATATTCATTTAAACCTATTTTTTTGATATAGTCTAGAATTTTATTTACTTTTTTTTAGTTTTATAGATTATATTTCTATTAAAGAATGATTAGGGCCTTCAGTAAGAACTCCCAAGAGCGAATCGTTATACCAGAATTTGAAAACGAAACTATTTATACAGTTTATACAATCAAAGTGGTTTTTTTTTTTATACACGAATCGTTTTGTCCTTTTTTTAAGACGTATTCAAGCTTCTTTCTCTTCTCTCTCTTGATTTTAGACGGGTTTGATAAATAACTAATTAATTTTCGACTGTTTTAAAATCTTTGAGGGGTTTCATATTACAGTTTTGTACATAGATAAATATCAATAAAAATTATTTATCGATCATTCAAAGAATAAGTAAAGATCGTATAGGAAGTAGTCGACTTATAAGCAAAAAAATGTTCGCTGCAGCAGTGGAGTAGGCATCAAAATTTCAGCTACAGTCGGGCCAACCTTTCTTACTAGATTTTAAAATTAAACACTGAAACATAACAAAATGGAAAGAAAATGTATTTCTGAATCATAAAATGGCCAGTTTTGTCAAGATTTAGTACCAGAACTGTACAAATAATTCGGAAAGATCCACAAGGTATAATTTCGGGAGATGTTAAAATAATGTGAATTAGTTTTCATACTTAGTTCTCTGGTCTATGTAAGTTTATTTCCTACTTATTTCAGTAAGTATTGTATTTAAAATATCAACATGTTTGCTTGAGTAGCTTATAATTATTTTAAATTCGAAATTCTCTTAATTCAATCATTTATTTTTTAAGTTAAGCCATCTTCAAAATAGTTTTAGTTAGTTTTTAATATGATGTTATTTCATTCCTGTTCTTAGAGTAACCTGTTTATATCTTTAGACCTCATAAAATGTATAGTTTTCTGCTTAAGTATAGAAATGCCCCACGAATCGTATGACTTAGGGTTGACTTCTCAGCTTCTAATTAGCGCTGTGTGTCACAAAAGCTGCAAAATACTTTGTTACTTGAAGGTTATATGACACATAGCTAACTAAAATGAAAAAGGGAACCCAAATCATTAAGTCGAAATAAAATTTGTTTAGCTTTTTAATCAGTTATCAATTTATGAGCGTGAAACATATCAGAAGACCATATTATAAAGCAGGTCTAAAAACTTGATAAAGCTGAGAATTATATTGATTTTCGGATTTCTTCGGCAAGTATTATTTCACTTCTAGGAAACAGTTCAGTGGGTCTGTCTGGACATGAGGTTCCTGAAACTTTCTTCACACTCTGTTTCCCTACCGCACTTATTGACACAGTTGTTCTACCCACAGAGTGTTGACTGAAATGACTTTCACACTCAACTAGTTGAGGTTTTCTCTTTCCTTCACACACACACTTGTAATCCAATATTGTAAGTTATTTATAAATTAGGAAATATGGTCGTCGAAACACCTAAGCCAATAATATAATACATTCTCGAGTGTGTGTGCACACACCAAGTATGTGTATGCCTGTGTGTTGTTTAGCTAGAGTAGTTCTCGAGTTTTGCATACAAGTTCTCTTCGGTGTTTAGGTCGACAGTGTGAGTTTTTCACGGCTGTCAAGTGTGTGCGAGGCGACACGACAATGGCCTCGGGGGTCTCGCAACTTTCGGTTCTCGGTGACTTCCTCAATGAAGCCCACAGCAAATACAAATGGCTGGCTTTGTGTGCTAATTTCTGGGGGTCATTTGTCGATATGCCGTGCTTCTTTTACAGCTACAAGTATTGCTGTTCAGATCAGTCACGCAGTTAAAGTATTTCAATTGATTTCTACCCACAAGCAGCCAGCAAATTGGCCCCAGGGCAGCAGTTAGAAAATTTACATATAAATTCACATCAATTAAAATTATGCCAAAAAAAAACAAAAAAAAACTAACAGAATTGCTTTTGACATACGAAATTAATTGCAGGCGGCCCAGATATTTTATAAACAGAAAGAGAACACAAATGGGCAAGGCACTTGTAAACTGTCAATATATATATATATTTTTTTTTTTTTGAGAAAACTGCACAAAATCCCCGACAACGAGAAGAATGAGCACAGATGAAGCTATACAAATTATTAGGGTCAGTTGTTAAAAATAAATTATTCAAAAGACAACAACAAAGAAAATGAGTGTTAATTAATGGCCTGGCAGCCAAAAGTGTTGCAAGCGGCTAAGCGAGAGAGAGAGAGAGCAGGAGGAAGAGAAAGAGGTGCATGCAGAATGAACACTATTTGCTTAAGAATGCTAACTACTAAGTAAGAGCTTTCAACTCTTGATATTGACTCATCTGTGATTCATTTGGAATCCTTTCATTATGAAAAACACACGGTGTTCAGTCAGCCAAATTCACTAATTGTGCAACAATTTGTGCTGAACTTTTGGGCGAGAAGTCACCAAGATGACAATAAGTCTGTCATGTAGTATTACCCTGGTGAAAAAATCCATGTTTGATGATGCAACTGTTTCTCAAAGTATCTTTTAACATGGAAATGAGTGATCCTTCTAAAACAGTTCTAAAGGAGAGTTTCGTAGAATCGCTTCCCTCGAATCTGCGTTAAACCACACTTTTTGGCAAAAAAAAAAGTAAGCCTAAAAAACTTATTTAATTTACAAGACCACTAGCTGAACCTTTCCCAACATCGTAGGCGTTTGAGTTGATAAAAAAAAGGTACACTCAATAAAAATCAATCCGAAACGGGATTAAAAACGCGCTGATCCCGGATATTCTTGAGCTGATCGCGGAATAAGATTGATTTTACAAACATTTTGTTTTTTTTGATCCCGAAAAACAGGATCACTTCAAGCATGCCCCGGGAACACCCCGTTTTCATTCCCGAATTCGGATTTTTTTCTTTCTGTGTATATTAAATAATATAAATTTGATGATTTCCCGTATCCTTGTCATAGATATCCTCTTCATTGTCCAACGGAGCTGAAAATCAGCCATAAGATTTGATAAATGATCATCCTTTGGATGGTTATCGATCGATGCTGAAAACCATCCAAAGGATGATCATTTATCGGATGAGCGACGGTCAAGTTATGAGCAAACGAATGTTCGCTGCTGCAGCGAATATTAATATTCTTGCTGAGCATAAACTTTTATTGCTAAAGAGTATATTATTGCCAGACTTGACAGACTTTCTATCTTACAAAAGGATTTTAAAGCCCATCATATGGACCCCCTAAACTATATATATTCTTGATCAGGGTGTCGAGTTGAGTCGATTAAGCTTTGAATACGCAAACTAATCTCTCAGTTTTAAAGCTATCGAGCTGAAATTTTGCTCAGAGTCTTCTTTTTGCTGCACGCTACTTATAAATCGGAACCGACCGGATCGGATTACTATATCACATAGCTGCCATAGTAACAATCGGTCGAAAAACTAGTTTTAGTATGAAAAACTTTTTTCTTTTCAATGGTAACGTCTTCAAACTTTGTATTCATAGGTTTTCTCTGCTTTCTTATAATTCTGTCAAGTTTGATGAAAATCGGTCAACTATATGGTATAGCTGTCATACAAAAGATAGGTCTGAAAAACAGTCTAAGTTAGGAAAACTTTTTTGTTTTTAATGGTAGCATTCTCCAATTTTGTATTTGCTTGTTTTAGATGCTTTTAACCAATTCTACAAATTTTTGTTTAAATCGGATGACTATATCATACGAACGATCGGTCGAAAAATGAGAAAAATAGTTTTTTTTTTTGGAAATATTAAAGCGATCACTTGCAAGGGTATAACAACTTCGGCACAGACGAAGTTAGCTTAGCTTTCTCGTTTTAATATACAATTTATAAATGTTATCTGCATATTTGTGGTAAGTCAAAATTGTTTATAGAAAATTCTTATTTATTTCCTTATCAGCAGCTGGTGGTTTTCTTTTTTCGAACTGTCAATCAGAAGTGTTGCGTTGCGTCATAGTTCACTTGGCCTCTTTTAGCTGTTTACTTTCAATTTCGCTCCATTTTACAAAATTGATGTCTATAGTTTCGGTATGAAATTCCTTTCAAAAGAACTTTACGGCCAGTCTCATTTTGAATAACCTACATGCATTGTCTTAACTAGCCTATTATTAAGTTAATTATCACCAAGATGGTTTCAGTAACCTGACACAGTTTGCCGCCAAGATTAATAAATCAATCACGCAAGGTCTTAAACTAAAACTTTCATTCAATCAATTCTAACCAAAATAGCCATGAATTTCCAAAACAAACAAAATCTACGTCTCACACTCACACACAAAGCCAAAACTCTCGCTTTCTCGTTTCTTGGAATCTCGGCTTAGAATTCATTTTGGGGGGGGGGGAACCAAATGCCACCGAAATCTAATTAAAATAACAAAAACCAATCAAAGCATAGAAACACATATAAGACCCTGCCACATACCGCGTACACCCGTAGACCTGAAAAAAAAAGTGAAAATCGTTTGGGGTCACCCGAAAATATTTATGACAAAACAACGCCCTGGCAGGCAGGCAGCCAGTCGGCAGCGGCAACTGCGACCAACCGGCTTTTATATGCCTTGATAAGTCGTCAGTGGTGGAATTTGTATTTAATAAACATAAAATCGTCGCAATAAACAGATATGACGAGGTGCATCATGAAGCAGCGTCGATAAGTAGGAATGGGGGGGGGGAGGAATCATTTCTAGGGCTGGTGGAAAGTTTCGATATGCTGCGGAGACACTTAAAATGCAAATGAGAGTTGTAAATTGGACAGAAAATAATTAAAAGATGGAAGATTTGTAGATAATCCGTACTTAATTTGAAAGAATCTGTGGTTAATTTTGAAACCTGCTGTAGTTTTGAACAAGTTGATAGATGAGGCAACTTTTGAAATATTCTACGTAAGTTTGAAATGCAAATATGGATGCCAATTCCACCTTATCATCTCTAGATCTCGTTTCCCTAATGTTGTTCCACATTAGTTGCACTCTCCTTCCATTGCCTGCCTAAATAAAAATAGAACTAAAACTCTTGGTTTCCGCTTGCCGCCATGCAGCAATTAGAAGGCGTCAGCGTCAGCGTCAGCTTCACTTCTGCGGTTACTCACCCAAAAGACCACGACGGGCCCTGAGATTGTAAGGGCGGAGTGGTAGAGGCTCTCCAGGTTGCCCCTTAAGAGTTTGTTCTAAATTTAGCCCCACTTTTGCTTTTGTTTTCGTTTGCTGTCTTCGTCTGTTGTCATCTACTGCATAAATAAGTGAATGTGTGGCATAATTGTTGTTGCTTTGTTTCTGTAGGCTAATGAAGCCTGTGAGACACTCGTCTCCGGTTACCCCGAGGAGAGGAGGACCACCTTTGAAGTTGGCGGTGGCTTCAAAAAATAAAGGGCAATTCTACGAGGTGTAAGGACACTAAAATGTTAATGTCAGTTGGTAATCTTATACACTAGATTCTGAGAATAAATAGAACATCAAATCTGAATTTATATTAATTCTGGCATCTGATTTGACTGGCGATGATGGCCATGCTGACAGGTCAGGTCAAAAGGCTGGTTACACGAAATCTTCTTTGGGGTCCCATCAAAGGCCAACTGAATCTCATTTTCCAGGCATACACAGAGAGAGTGGGAGAGGGAGAGGGAGAGAGAGAGAGGCGCGTGACTGGGCACCCTACCAAGACCCCGAAAAGCAAAGTTGGTCCGCCAAGTCCACTGGTCGTCTATTTGTCTGCCAAGACAATTGTCAAAGACACAGTGGGTTGAAGTAAACAAGCATTTCCAACATTTTGAGAGGAAGGAGCTAACAGTTAGGTTTGGCCACAGAAGTTTGAATAACAGTCTGATTCTCAATTTCACTTCCAATAAAATTTTGTAATTTAAAACCGGGTTTAGGACTAGAACTTTAGCAGAAATTGAGAGTAAGGCTACAATTAGTGGGTGTAATGAGATTTGAAGTCTTACATTTCACGTTCATTAACAAAAAACGATTGTCCAAGTTCTAGATCGATTCAAGATCGAAAAGCGCGTCCTTAATTTAAGCATACAATATCTTGGACTGAGTACATAGTAGAAATACTTGCAAGCCAAGTTCCAAAAAGTGTGCAGCTAAAATGAGAACCCTTTTGTCAAATCTGTTCTTGAAATTCCCAACTGATTCTGACACTTTTATATTCCAGTTTTCTTAGATTTTGATTTAAGGTATCTGTCACATCAAGAACGAAATGGGAATAGCTTTTGCTTTAAGGAAGAATGACTATGGGCTTTACCCACCCAATTCTTAGAACCCACCCAACATTTGGAAGTTCATTTTTTATCAAAAATCACCTTGATAAGTCCTTTTTGAGCTGTATGATGATTAAAAAGATATAGCTATCATGTGCGATTAAGCGAAGACTTGAAAATTACACATGCATGGCTCAAAATGTAATTAATTGAAAAATGACTCGAAAATGAGTCGAAACTCATCCGAAAATTGGCCTAAAAACGAGGCTTCGAGTTGAGTTGCGATTCCCGATAAAAGTAACATTCAAAATCAGAATTCGATAGCAATTATTACTATTTTAATCAGACCGAGAACTTAAAAAGAATATATAATATGATCAAAAACACTGTGATATGTTTGCTGGGAAGATATTTTTAACTTAAACTATCTTTTTCGAGCACTTTTGATGATTACTAAGAGAGTACTGTCAGGTGTGATTAGTAGCAGGCTCGAAAAAGTCTAATGCTTATTCTTAAGATGTGGTTTATGGTAATTCGACTCAAAAATGACTTGAAAAAGAGTCGAATCTGATCTGAAGAATGGGTTAGGAACGACTCCTTTAAGAAAACTCGCGACAAAAGAAACATTTGTTCATCATTCATCTAAATCAGACTCGGAGATTTGATAAAGACTCTTAGGTGATAAAAAAATTGCTTAAAATGTTTGCTGGGGTAGAAACCATTTTTAACTTTGGTCGAATTGGTTGTTAGTCGGATCAAGGTTAACAGTTGATTATGGATCAATTATCTACACAAATCAGCAAAGATTTTGAAATATTAGCTATGGTTAGCATAAGTTTCAACTGTTGCTGTTAAGTATCCGACTGTTAATTAATGTATTCTTGACTTAAGAATATCAGAACTTAAAAGTATGCAGCTGTGGCGCAGCGGGTAGTGTGTGTGCCTGCTGTGCAAATGGTACAAGGCTCGATCCCACTTTGGGGCATCTAATGAATTTGTTTTTTCTTTGAAAATTTACAATCTCGGTCACCTTCGCCAGCTTGAGAGTATCTAGTTATGGAAAAACTTCCTAAACATTGCCGAATGATCAAGATAGTTTTAAGATAGTTTCAAAAGTACATAATGTATTTCTGAAACAGTTTTAAATCAAATATATCGGTACCGAAGGTAGCATTCTTAAAACAAGAATTTTGTGCTTGATTCAAGTATATTCGTACTCTGCCTGTATTTAATATAAGTACAATATAGTTGATTTTACTGTCCATGTGATTGATGTCCTCTCTTAAGACTGTCTCAAACATACGGAACTTTATAATATTCCCTGAATTTCTTTAAAATTTTCTAGTTCCATCTCTTTTAACAACAATTTCTACCACTGTTCCTCCATGGTTGGTGTCATTCCCAACTGTGCCCCCGTTGTGTGTTGTTGTGGCTGATGTTGTTGTTGTTGTTAGTTCTCTCAGTGTCGTCGTCCCTATCCCACCAAAAAGATCTCAATTGGTCCCCGGGGTGTTATTGAGCTATTGGCAGCAGCATCAGCAGCAGCAGCATGCCAGAGCCAACCAGCCAGCCAGCAGAGGAGTCTCTCCAGTTCTCCACTGGAGTCCTCAATTCCGAGTCCCTGGGTCTTTCGCCTATTGCCCTTTGTGGTCTCTTCTGCTGTCTCAGCTGCTGCTGCTGCTGCCGCGCTGCTTGTGTTGTTTGTCAGAGAAGTATACACATAATAAATATTACTTTAGCACACCTATCCTGCTCCTCACCGCCCACTCCCCTACCCCCCTCCCCCACCCTCCCTGCCTTCCTGGCGACGTGCTCAAGTGGCCAACAACGTTGATTGATTGTTTGGCTTAGAAATTGTTCTCTGGCTGTGAAGTGGGCGTGTTGTGTTCGCTGTGCAGATATTTGCATTTTTCTAGGTTAATTAGTTTTAAAGTTGAATGAACTCTCCAGCCGCCAGCCTAGCTATGTCAACGGGGTCAACTCCTCTATCTAAATCGGGGGAAATGCATTGTTAAACACTTAAAATAACACCTCACCTCATAGAGAACTAAAGATAAGGCCCGAACAGCAAACACAATTGTGCAAGTGTGAAAACAAAAGAACTAACTAAAGACCTGATAAATATGTATCTGATAGATACACAGCTGCAGTGTGCAGTGGTGCATTCTAAGCGACGCGACGCGTCGATGAGATAAGACAGAGCCGAACCTCTTGGGGGGGGGGGGGGGGGGGGTATATGAGATTTTCAGGCAAATACAACAAATTGTAAAGATAAATATGTATATTCATATAAAGTGTAGTGTACTCAGGTTTCGTCCAACCTTAAGCATAATTTGGCTGCTCGTGGCTTTGCTTATCTCTAACTGTGTGCTGCAGTTGTTTGTAGTTTGTGCCCGTTCGGTGTACTCAAGTATCTGGCGGCTATCTTTTGCCTGTCTGCAATTAGCAGCAGAAGAAGGCTTCGTCTGCACTTTTCTTGGTTTTTTTTTTTGGTTTGGGTTTTTTTTGCTTTTTGCATGAAGCCGTGTCACAATTATCAGCACGAACTTCTCTGTCACTCCGAAGACAATAGCCGGCAGGGCAGGCAGGCAGGCAGCAGAGGGGAGGGGAGTGTGGGGATACCTTATCGCGATACACAAACAACAAATCATCAATCATTCTAGGCAACAACAAGAAGTAGAAACCGAATCAACTTCTTAACGCCAACAGCTTCATCGCTGTTTGTGGCCTTAGCTAAGCTACGGCTATTAGATTTCTTCATAAAATAAAATCACAAGAAATACCAAGCTGAATACTAAGCTGGGCTTAGTATATAAACTCCCCGGCGACATCTTCCGACGTTTTTTACCTACCTTACCCTTGGCTACTATTCTATCTGCTAGCTATGCCTTAATTAAGTCGGGTTTTCTTCGGTGGGTACAGTGGGTCGAAATGGGGGAATAAAGGTGTTAAATAAATAAAGAGCAAAATGGAAAATAGGATATGAAAAAAGACAATTAGAGAGTGAAGTAGTCCTTGTGGAAATATGAGGGAAGAAGTATATTCGAGAAATAATGTAGATTTTTCTTATGACAAGAAATGATCAGAAATGCAAATTTTAACTAAAATGCTTCAAATGTTATCGATATTGCAAACCGATATATTTATAAAAATTAGCATAATCGCTTATCGATATCAAAACTTATGACAATTTCTTATGACAAGCAAGGATCAGAAATGGAATTTCACTCAAATCCTTATAATGTTATCGATATTAAAAGCCGATATATTTATAGATATTAGCATAAACCGTTATCGATATCAAATCTTATGACAAGCAAGGATCAGAAATGCAATTTTCACTCAAATCTTTAAAATGTTATCGATATTGCAAACCGATATATTTATAGATATTGGTATAAACAGTTATCGATATCAAAACCAAGGTTCGTTTAGTCTTAAATTTGTTAGAAAATTAGTTAGAAATTATCGGAAATAAAATTTTGGATTCTAATCTTTAAAATGTTATCGATAATATATTAACAGTTATCGATATCAAGCCCAAGGTTCGTTTAGTCTTAAATCTGTTAGTAGATTAGTAAGTAGATTTATGAGAAATGCAATTTTCGATTCAAAAATCTTTAAAAAGTTATCGATATTGCAAATCGATATATTCATAGATATTAGCACAAACCGTTATCGATATCAAACCCTATGTTAGTTGTATCTTAAATCTGTTCTTTGGAGAAATGTCAAATAAATAAAACTTTAATGTTTTCCAAGTAAATGTTCCACCTCCACTTTTGCCCCCAAGCCACCCACTGTGCCTACCATTTGTGCTCTCGTCTCTGCCTACCTCTGCTCAAATTGAAAGCTAATTCTGTTCAGTAGCCAAAGCAGTTTCAGCCATCCGCCTCTTGGCTATGCCATCCATCCATCCATCCATCCATCCTCGACATTCACATCCACTTGTTGCTTGGCTGCAACAATTTTGCCACTTCATACATCAACATCATCAAGAAGCAGGCAGCCCAAGGGAAGAGAGTTAGAGGTTCCATCACAATCATCTTGTGCTTCCACTTCATTGTTGCCGCCGTTCCCCCCTCTCTCTCTCTGTGACATTTTGCTGCATAATTGAATTCTTATTCTTATTTTTGCTACTCCTCTTCTCAGAGTTAACTTCTTTAGTTCAAATGCCGCGGCAAAAGCTAAGTTATGGCATCTTTACACCTGCCTGCAAGCCAACAAACAAACATTAGATGATGAGCAGCAGATGAGTTTATTTTTTCCACTTTTTTTTCCTTGCTGCCTTAGCATTTTCTTGAAAAATACTCGTAATGATGTGTGGAAAAGGGCATCTTGATATCAAATTAGTTGATAATTATGAGATAATATCGAAGGCTTAGTTTTGTTTTAAGGGAATGGAGCCTGGTGTGTTGTGAATTGTTTGGACAAATATTGATGGGTGCTGCGCATATTTTAACACCAAATAGCCAAAACGAAGCACAATTAACTACAAAATGCTAATTTCCTGTATACAATAAATATTTATGCATTAGTCAGGTTTCTTTCTGTTGAGGGCTATCAAGTGGAGAACTATGTATATTTATTAAATATTTTAGTCGAATCGCATAAATCAGAAAGTCAGCTGTCATTAGTGATGAAAAATTACCATAGGAAACTTTGGAAATGTTGGAAATTAAGAGTGACCAGATGAGTTTTGAAAAATAATGCTTAAAATTGAGTTGGAGGGGAGATATGTTATTTCTAAGAATATAAATAAAAAAAAATCTGAAAACTATGTCAATTTTTAATAAAAACTTAGCACGAAGTCTTCTGATACAAATACGCTGCACATTTGACGGAACCGGTCGAATCCGATGACTATAGTATAAAGCTGCCATAGGAACGATCGGTCGAAAAACTAGTTCTAGTGAGAAAAACTTTTTTGTTTTCAATGCAATAGTCTCTAAACTCCGTATGTACTAGTTTTCAATGCTTTTCCATGATTCTGCCAAGTTTGTTCGAAATCGGACATCTATATAGTATAGCTGCCATAGAGAAGTATGGTTAGAAAAATAGTATTAGTAAGAAAAACTTTTTTGTTTTTGATGTAAATCTCTTTAAAATTGGCATATTTTTATTTTATAAGCTTTCATACAATTCTTCAAAGTTTTGTCAATATCGGATGACTATAGGTTATAGCTGCCATGGGAATGATCGGTTGAGAAACTAGTTTTAGTGAGAAAAACTTATTGGTTTTTAAGAAAACGCCTCCAAACTTTGTATTTCTTAGTTTGCTATGCTTTTCCGTGATTGGTCGAAATCGGACATCTATATAGTATAGCTGCCATACAAAAGTAAGTTTAGAAAAATAGTATTAGTAAGAAAAACTTTTTTGTTTTTAATGTAAATCTCTTTAAAATTGGCATATATCTATTTTATAAGCTTTCACACAATTCTTCAAAGTTTTGTCAATATCGGATGACTATAGGTTATAGCTGCCATAGGAATGATCGTTCGAAAAACCAGTCTTAGTAAGAAAACCGTTTGTGTTTTCAAAGAAAACGCCTCCAAACTTTGTATTTCTTAGTTTTCTATGCTTCTCCATGATTCTGTCAAGTTTGGTCGAAATCGGGCATCTATATAGTATAGCTGTCTTAGAAAAGTAGAGACAGTAAATTAGTCTTAGTGAGAAAAACTTGTTTTTTCAGGGGAAATCTGCTTTAAATTAGTTTAAAAATCGTGCTGGAAGGGTATGCAATGTGCGGAGAAGCCGAAGTAAACTTACCTCTATTTTTGGTTAGATAATACATGACATTTTAATTCGATATTATATTACCATTTTTCATCTTTATATTGATACTTAGTAAACTTGATATATTAAATATAAATTATTTTTGAAATTATAAATTGCTTAGTGATTGCTCACTCTGATGCTCAACTCCTTACTCTATGTTTTTAAAGTTTTTTGAGGATATTTGATAGTTTAATACCTCATCAGTTCAGTAGCCTTGCTCAAAATATAAGTAAGCAAACAACTGAGTAAGTGAACAACTGAACAATTTCAGTACTTAAATAGAATGAATGATAAATTGCAGGTTCCGTTTTGGGTTCAGTTGCTATTTTTCACTTTGATTGCCAGATTCTCAATATCTTCCTCTGATCATAAATATTCTCTACTTATCTCATTGAATCTTGTTAGGTTGCAGTTCAATTCCTTTTGGCAAACATAAAATTTGCTTCGCCAATTGGCTTGCCGCCATCCGCTGTGTTTTGGTTCATCGTTTTCTAAGATTTTTTTCTCCTGCCATAGCAAATCTTTGGCGATATGTAAATTTGTGTTTGCTGTTGTGGTTGTTGTTCGGTCAAGGTGATCGAGCAATACAGACGAGAGTTGAATCGTTGTCAGTCAGTCAGCCAGCCAGCCAGGCCGTCAGGTGGCGAGGCAGGGGCGCGGCAAAGCTTTAACACTTCCAGGTAGAGAAGTTTCAATTTCTGTTTTCAGTTTGCTGTTCGTTCGTCTTCGCAAGATAAATCATCTAAAATACCTGCCGTTTATTTGGCAGTTTAGAATTTGATTTGAAATGCGTAAAATGTGTGTGTGTGTGCGTGTGTGCGTGTGTTTGGTTTTTGTTTATTTCTTTCTTGGAACAGATTTGGGGAACAATGGCGAATGAAGATTTCTTTGGCATGATTGTGGGACGGCGACGACATTCCAAAAATTGCCAATTACCGGCCAAAAATAGACAAAATGAACCAGGCCTAGCGCCCAGACATAAACGATATAGACGAAGGCAATGCCTTTTATTTATAACCAATAATTTACCAACAACAAAAACAACAGCAACACATGCTAAATTACGTAGGTGGACATGATAATTTCGTTTTGCAGACACCCCAAAGAGTTACCACTAAACATACTTGCAGGCCGCGCCCAAAATAAATGTGAAAAAATAGCAAACACCGCCGCCGTTGCCCTCAAGCGGATTTCATTTAAATAAAATAAATTTGTTGTCTTGCTGCCCAAAAAAAAATAAAACCAAAAAAAAAAAAAAAACTAAGAAAGAAAAACAACAGCTCAGACCTGCAATTACTGTAAATTTGTAGCGGCTTTTGATGCAAATACTTGTAAGAGGGGGTGGGCACTGGAGTAGGTAAATTGGAGCTGCCAACTGGGTGCAAAATGTATGGCAATGTTTGTTGTGAAATCCATTTGATTAAGGGGAAACGGGAGAGCACATAAATAAGTTTGCCACAAAATAAAATGCAGAAAATGGCGAAGTGCATGAGAATTGGGACAGAAAATTAATGAGAAGTTAATGATAAATTTTATGCACTTTTCAACAAAATATAGTAAATAATGGATTTTGATTTCATCATAATTATAAATGCCAAAAATATTAAAAAAGGTTTTAATTCGAATTCGATCCAAAAGATTGAGAGGTAAGCATTAAGACCTCCTCCAGCTGCTTTGCCCAATCTATGAGATTTGGTGACTCTCGAACCATAACCCCAAACAAACCTTACTACCGAAACTAGGCCCGTTCTCGACCTGTAAGAGGGTTTGATTCATACACAAAGCTCCTAGCCTTTAAAATAACTGTCTTTACAGACCCAAAGGGCCAAGCCAAGCCTCTCGCAATCTTTCTTGACTTTTTATACCCTTGCAAAGGGTATTATAATTTTGCCCAGAAGTTTGCAACGCCTAGAAATATTCATTTCCCACCCCATAAACTATATATATTCTTGATCAGGGTGACGAGCTGAGTCGATTGAGCTTTGTCCGTCTCTCTGTCTGTTTCTACGCGAACTAGTCTCTCATTTTTAAAGCTTTCGAGCTGAAGTTTTGCACAGGGTCATCTTATTGCTGCACACTACTAATATGTCGGAACCGACCGGATCGGATGACTATATCTCATAGCTCCCATAGGAACAATCGGTCGGAAAACTAGTTTTAGTATGAAAAACTTTTTTCTTTTCAACGGAAACTTCTCCAAACTTTGTAATCGTAGGTTTTCTATGTTTTTTTTATAATTCTATCAAGTTTTATTAAAATCGGACAACGTAATGATATAGCTGCCATACAAAAGTCAGGTCTGAAAAACAGTCTTAGTTAGAAAAACTTTTTTGTTTTAAATGGTAGCATCCTGCAATTTTGTATTTGTTTGTTTCACATGCTTTCACATAATTTTACAAATTTTTGGCCAAATCGGATGACTATATCATTTAGCTCCCATACGAACGATCGGTCGGAAAATGGAAAAAAAGAGTATTTTTTGAAATTATTTAAGCGAGCAATTGCAAGGGTATAAAAACTTCGGCACTGACGACGTTAGCTTAGCTTTCTCGTTTCTTATTACTTTACAATTAGCGCCAATAGCTGCCGAAATAAAAATACTAGAAAATACTTTTTCATAAGATGTCACTCACCACCTGCTGTACCACACCGGGCCGCACTTGGTCTCAAGTCGACAGTAAAGTCTGCTGATGATAGGACCGTAGGGTGCTTGATCTATCAAAGTACATGCAACCTGCAACCATAGTAATGAGAGAACATTTATATCTGTGGACAACAAACTACCATTTTGGAGAGGTTCAGGTTCAGGTTAAAGCCACATGTTGGCTAAGTACGTAAAACTGTTTCCAAAAGTGATCTCAGCTTAGGGATGTTTTTTGCGATTTTTTGAAATTATACGATTTGTAGTGTTTTTGGAAGTAAGGAATAATTTTCTGTATTTAGAATTTTCAAAAAATCAAGCACGAGCAGCTTCAGTCAGCCCGTCTGTGTTCAAATTTTCCTTTTGTGAGACTTTTTCATAATATCTTTGGATAACAAAATACAATTTTGGTAAGGTCCAGGCTCCTTGAAGCCATATTTTGGTCAAATCTTTGAAACTGCTTAGAAAAGTGATCTCAGTTTAGGGCTTGCTTTTAAGATATGTTGTAAAAATACAATTTGCAGTGTTTTTTTTTTTTGGAAGTAAGGAGAACATTTTCTGTATTGATGCCTAGAAAAATGAAGCACGAGCAGCACCAGTAAGCTCGTAAGTGTTGTAAATGACCTTTAGAGAGACTTTTTCCTTAATTTATTAATCAAAGCAAGTAAACTTACATATTTATTAGAAATTTCTTTGGCTGTATAAACCGATACTTCTCAAAAGTTCTTAAACTTTATGCTTGGGCTTAGAACTTAAATATTTATAAGATATTTCTTTGATACTTAACCGCTGCTGGTTGTATAAACTGATACCTCTCAAAAGTTCTTAAACTTTGTGATTAAAAAATGACTTAAATCACCTTAAATTTTTCAAAACTCACACCATTCAGATACAGTCTGTGGTACATGCAGGCATGCGCTCAAGACCGAAAAGTTGAAGAATTTAGAAGATAATGGGCCAATACGTGTTTAATGTAAAATTATTTTGCACCTATTCAATCTCTACTTTCTGCATAAATGTTTACCTGATTTTTTTTTTTTGTTGTTGTTGCATATTTTGACGTAATTTTTCCGCATTTATAAATCATCAACCCTTTCTCAAAATCGTAAAGAAAAAAGAAAAAAAATGTCTCCAGTTGAAATATATGCATTTTTAATCAACATTTCTATTCCGCCTGCTGTGTTGGGTGGGTGTACGTATGTATGTTTGTGTTCCCAACACAAGCGACAGTGTTTTTGTTTGTCTTCGCCTTCGATATATCGTGGGTCGTTGTCGATTGCACTGAAGGCTGTTGCTTGCCGCTTGGCATGGGCGAGCTCCACTCTTGCACATCACACACACTCCACAGCTCAGCACAGCTCAGCTCAGCTCAGAGTGTGTGCGTGTGCGTATCTGTGTGTGTGTGTGTGTGTGCTCAGCTCATGAAATATTTAGGTGTTTGCCATTTTTAGGCACGTCTTGCATAATTTGTACGTTTGTACTTTTAATTAAAGATATTTTAGATATATTTCTTGTTTGGCCATATTTGGTGCTCCACAACGTTTGGCGGATTTGTGGCATGCCACAAGCAAAACGAAAAAGAAAAAAAAAAAAAACAAAAACAAATAATGTTGACTTGCAAATTGGTGGCCCTAATTCGTTGTGTTTCTCCCATTTACAAACTCTCATTTATCATGTGGACCATTAATAGGCAATCATTTTTTCCTGTGTGCTGTTGAAAAATTTAAATAACCATTTCGGTTGGGTTTTTTTTTTTCATGCTTTAAAGTGTTCAAAAGCAAATATTTAGCAATTATGAATCATTTTAGCCAACAGATAAGAACTTGATGATTAGACCATCTATGTTTTTGCCTGCTGGCTTTAGAACACGTACGGCGTTTTCACATCTGTTGCTGCTTACTAATGTGTTTTTTCGTCTATTTCCCATTTGTTTTTTTTTTTACAGGTATGTACGAAAAACTATTAAGAAAAGGTCTACGTTTATGCGAAAGATCTTATCGAGAAAGAGGTTGACGCAAAAGGGCAAAGATGTCAGTTTGGTTGACATGACTTGAAATTCCTTTTGCAACTGGGGTAAGTGCTGCCAACTTGTGTGAATGCACCATAGGAAATGCGAACAAAAGTGTTCAAATTGTTTTACATATCTTTAAAGTGCTACGATTTTAATTAATTTAATAGCGCTGCCAACTTTTTTTTATAGATAAACTGCAAACTTACAAGTTTTAAGTAATGTATTTATTAATAACGCTGCCAACTTGCTGAGAAAACTGTTTAAGAGGTGATCAGAAATAGTATCGTAATAAAATAATAAATTTAAGCATTAAATATTGGTAGACCAATTGATCTTAAGGCACATAGTTGATTTAAAAGGGCTGTCAACTTAATTTGAATGAATCTTAAGGCACATAGTTGATTTAAAAGAGCTGCCAACTTAATTTGAATGTTGCTAAAAGCTTGGCAAAGAAATTCTTAAAAATATTTGTGTGCTCAAGAATTGAAATATTATCATTTATGTGTTACATTTAACAAAAGTGCTGCCAACTTTATAAATTTTTTTTTGAAAAATGGCTGCCAACTTAACTTATTTTTAGGCTGAAGACTTAAAATATAACTATTAATGTAATAAAAATAGTAATTTAAAATCAGCGCTGCCAACTTGTTTGAAAATTGTTTTACAAAGTATAAGAAAAATGAATTTCTTAATGACATTGGCCAGTTGCTTAATTAATTTGTTCAAAATATGAACTGAATAATGATATAACTGCTTTAAAGCCTTATGCAATACATATTGACAAGGAAATTACAGTAATTAAAAAGCTGTCAACTTGCTTTTCGACTGATTTGCAAAATCTTTTGCTAAAAAACTTTCAAAACTATTATATTCCAACAATTAAACAAGTAGTATTAGCTCTGAAAATAATATTTAATAACAACTTCTAATACTTTATACAACATATATTAAGTATAAAGCCCTGCCAACTTGCTCTGAATGTTGCTTTAAGCTTGGCATCAAAATTCTTAAAATTATTTTTTAACTCAGGACTGAAAGTATTAACATTTATGTGATATATTTAACAATGGCGTACGAAATATTGACAAGTGATAATAAGGCACATAATTTATTAAAAAGTTGCCAACTTGCTGTTGTACTGTTTTGAAAAACCTCGTGCTTAAAATAATAAAAATGTATTCAAGATCGCCATTAGCTCTAAAAATAAATTTTATGAACTCATATTAAGCCAGCTTGCAAAGAATTCTTTTTGAATCTTGGCATAGACTTTCTTAATATTATTTGTAATTGATATGTCTAGCAACAGTGCTGCCAACTTGCTTAAAAATCGGAAAAATGTATTTCTTAATAGCGCTGCCAACTTGCCAAAGGAATTTTCTCAAAATATGATCAGAAAATATATCTAAATGCTTCAAATGGCTTCAAATCCAAGTGATCCCAAGGCGGCACATAGACGACTTGAGAGCTGCCTACTTGTTGTTGGGCTATTTGAAAACTTAACCACTTGAAGTATTTCAAAAGCCTAAGAAAGTAATATAAAGTACAAAGCCCTGCCAACTTACTCCAAATATTACTTAAACCATGACCTATAAATTCATCAAATTACTACTGACCTCAAGAAATGAAATAGTAAAATAAATGCTTAAGGTTTTTGATTGAAAATTGACCTGCAAATTGCTCAAATTATTCTACCATTAAATCTGAAAATTATTATAATTCTCAATTGCCAAGAGCCGAGCCCTTGCCAAACCAAAAAGTTCAAAAAATCATTAAAATTAACCGAATCACTTATCTTGGATTTCCAAAATATCTACAGACTTGTTACAAAATATCATCTCTCACCACTCCTTTCTACAATTTAAATGTCATTCAACTCTTTGTTATTTCGCTCAAATTATTTCAAATTCCATTGACCAATTAATTTTTTTTTTTTTATGAATTTTAATGCCCAACCAGCTTTATCTTTTATTACATGCCATTAATTTTTTATAAATATATATAAAATATTATAATTTTTTGCTTGTTGGATGGCAACAAATGTTACGATTAAGCCACCAAATTGAACGCATAAATGAATGTTTTTGTTTTTGATGGCAGTCATAAAAAATTGCCAAATGGCCAAGTTTAAATTGATTTATGTGAAGCGGCGAAATGTTGTACAATACAACGGAATACGTTAATTTAATGAATGAGTGAGTGCACAAACCGGGGAAATTTTTGTACAATTTAAGGCCACAATTTTGTTTGGTTTAACAACGAATAAGTTTATTAAATTTGTTTGAGCTCTAAAAATTTCACGTTCATGGGCCATGTTTACATTTTCGCCGCGTTATCAGATATTAACCCACTTCCGCCACTGCCAAAAAGAAAAGAAGAGAAATTAATTTTGCAACAAACTACAAACTCACTCACATAAAAAAAAAAATAAACAGAAAACAATTTACAGAACCTAGAAAAAATCTAATAAATCATCACCGCGAATTGGGCTAATGTCTCGCTTCATCAGCGAGCTGCTGTCGCTGCTGTTGTTGTTGTCTTCTATGGTGTGAAAGTCCAAGTCTTCTGTGCACACTTTTCACACAAATTAAGTAATTTTCATTTAATTAATCAAATTATTTTGCATTTAACATGATTTTCTCGCCAACCAAACGTGATTGAGGTTGAGGCATAGATATAAGTTAATTCGATTCTGATTTCGAGGCGGGTACACACGCATAACGCGTACTCACTGACAGAAACTCACATTCAATACATTTCATTGCGTTTTCATTCATTTTCATTTGAGTTGACAAATGTGGCAGCACATGAGCTTAGGTTTGTCTGTGTGGCCCACTTTATTTCCATTCAATTCGTTTAGATTATGGTCTCTGCGGGCTGGCTGGGTTCAGGTAATAATAAGAAGAAGAAAAATATCCATACCATTAACAAGATGGAATCAATTGTGATTGGTAGATGGTGGCAAGTTGAATACTCTTTCCAAGGAACTAAATTTGGGTTTTTTGAAATTATGGGAAGATGAATAATTTGGAAATATTTGAAGAAACAGTCTTAAGTCAATTAATAACCAACAATCATGCGTGAAGGAAGTTAAGTAAAATCGAGTTATAAGCTTTCTCTATTTAATTTTTCCACCTTTTCCTTGAATTTCGTGATCCTTTCTTCTAGCTTTCTTCTGTCTCTTCGTGGTTTTCCTTATTACTTCAAACACTAATATAAAGTGTGTTGAAAAGAAACGCAGAAGGTAGAAATAGAACTATAGATTGGCGTTCAAAAAGAAGCACAAAAATGGTAGAAATTCTGAACCAAGCGCATCATATCCGGTTAGGTTCGGATTTCACTCTAACCTGAATTCAACCTTCTCCGACCCTTCTGAAAAATGACGATTGTTGGTTCGAAAGCTTACTTTAGTGACTTTTTTAGGATTCTATATCAGTTTCTAAGTATTTCGTCAGGTAAAATATTATTTATAATTCTGGTATGGTGCATTCTCTAGAGAATATGAACTATCATAAAGATAAATCAAAATTTGGAAGGAAAACAAGGAACTTTTGGAATATGACGGATGAATCATAACAAGTATGAACGGCAAATTAAATAGATACATAATTCTAATAAGTCTGATTCAAAAAAGTTGAGACGGAACTGAACTGGCTTAAGCATAAACAACAACAAATAGGGGCATCGATTTATCAAAAGCAAAATAGTGAAAATAAGAATTTCTTTAAAATAAACAGGTCTGTTAAGGTAATTAAGGTGTCCTTTGTAACATATTAAAAAATACGTTCACACTGAGCTCAAAACTTTGATATCTAAGGCCTCCGAATTGCAGGTGAATGTTCGGTGGGGTGCTACGAGCCCGTTGGAAAGTCTAAGGTTCGGTTTTTCCTTTATTTATGAATCCTAAGGTTTTGACTCGATAAGTGGTTAGTGAAATTTTAAGTCTATAAGGCAAATCTGGAAAAAAAATGTATAATTTTGATTAGAAGATAAGTACCTGGTCTTCATAATGCAAAGCTTACTTTTCCTTCTATGTTTGGTCTTCTATGTGCTACGCTTCATTTTCTTTTTTTTTTAAACAGAGGAGGTCTGATTCTGGTTCATAAGGTAAACAATAAATAGTTCTAAAGAAGGTTCGGTTAAAGGTCCTGCTGTAACCTTAACTAAACCTTTTCTCAGAGGTTCTTACTTAGCCTTGCAAAATTAAACCTAATTTAATCAAAAACTAATATTGAGGAAAGGTGTTGATGTTGAAATGATAAAACATGTCTAAAAAAAATATTTAAATTAAGTTTTTGTATAAAAATTAGAAATTTTTAAACATTTTGAAGATGCGGAGACCTTTTTGTATCATTAATTGTAGCTCTTACAAAAATATCAACGAATAATGTTTCCAAAAAAATTTCGATAACCGATATATGTATCATATATATCGATAATAATTAATACTCTGTTTATACAAAATATCGATATTTCAACATTATGATACGATTTCCGGCAATCCTAATGCGGAGTGTTTAATAACTTCCAATAATTAAATTAAATAAATAATAATAATCAAGAAAGAAAGTCGGTCAAGCCCGACTATAGCATACTCTGTACCAACGAAATTCTACGCTCAGCATAAATTTTGATGCTGCAGTAGTAGCTGAAAGCAGCTCTGCTTCTGCGCTGCTGCAGCGAACAGTCTTTTGATCATAACTCGAAAACCGTTCATCCAATCTTCACCATTCCTTTGGCTGATCGATAAGTTATCCTTATTACTAAATATATCTAGAAGGAACAACCCACCTATCTTTAAAACTGTAGGAGATATGACGTTTTTTCTAAATTGCGGGGGCGGCAGGGGGCGTGGCCAAAATTGAAAATAAACTTGATCTGCCTACAGACATAAGAAGCATATGTCCCATACATGTCAAGCCTCTATCTCTTACCATCTCTGAGATCTGTGCGTTCATACGGACAGACAGACGGACAGACGGACATGGCTATATCGACTCGACTGTTGATGCTGATCAAGAATATATACACTTTATGGGGTCGGAGATGCTTCCTTCTGGATGTTACATACTTTTGCACAAACTTATAATACTCTATGTACCTACGGTACAGAGTATAAAAATTAAATAATAATAAAATTAAATAAATAAATAATAATTTTCTTATTACACAGAAAAAACTTATGCAAAAATCGGGAATAAAACAAGGGTAATACCGGAGCAGGCTTGAAGTGATTCTTTTTTTTACACAAAAGTGTAAAAAAAAGTAGTGAAAGAAATCTTTTCCGGGATCGGCTCAAGAATATACGGGACCACCCTATTTTCAATTAATTTGTTTTTCGTGCAACAAAACATTTTCCCTAACAAATTCACTTTGCCCCACATTCCCTAACTCTTTTTCAGGTGAACTTTATTTCACAAAATCAATTCTCATTGTTTTTCTGTGCTCATTTGAAGTTGTTGGTGGCGTTTTGTGTTGCTCGTTTTTTTTTTCGATAAATATTTTTTTATTTCCAATTTTTTTAAATTTTTTTTTTGCTTTTCTGTTGAACCGTTGACAAGGTCTAGGTGCAGCCGGCCGCTTGTCAGTTAGATGGAGAGTTGGACAATTGATTTGAATATGAACTTAGCTTTGGCTGTCATTTGATTTCTTGCACGCGCCAAGTCGAAATGTCATTGGGGGGAGAAAACAAAAAGAGCGGTTCATGGCGCAATGGCCAAACCAAAGGCCAGGTAATCGAATGAAAAAAAAACATACAAACCGAATGCTTCCGCACTTCAGATAGAAAGTACTGGAGAAAGAACAAAGCGGGACAGCCGCACAGCCACTTCCGTTCAGGGCGGCAGACCTTTCTCAGAGCTGGTACATACCGTACATACATACATACGTACACATATATCAATAACCAATCTACAACCAAAGTGTAGTATGTAAGAAAACAATTTGCGCCGGCGCGTAAATTATTTTGATTTGATTTGTGAAGTCTTGCCAGATTCTTTCCTACCAAGCGATTCAGCGATCCGATCCACCCAGGTACCGTTGTTGGCGCCCTTTTGCGGGCAATTTTCGCCAGGTCTTCTTCTACATCATCTGCGCAACAGCGCCAACATCTCATGATCGGATCGAAATCGACGTCTACGTCTCGAACGTGTGGTGTGAGTGAAGTAATCGCCAGTTGGAGAGCTCTGGCCTCAAATGTTTGTGTTCTCATGTTCTTCACTCGGCTCTTGCCGCCGCCACCTTCTCCTCCACCTCCAACTGCTGCTGCTGCTGCTGCTGCGGCCTGCTCTTCTTCAGGCTCTCCATACAAAAAGGTTGTTGAACTTGTTGTTGCTGCCGCCGCTGCTGCTGGTTTCAATTTGGTTCTCCTCTCTCTTTGTTCCCTCAATCAGTGTGTTGTTCCCTACGAGTTGTCTATTATAGAAAATTATATTATTATTATGTACTCCACTTTGCCTTCCATTTTTCCATTTTTTTTATTTTTACTGTTATTACATGAAGATTTTTGTGTTTTCTTATGCAAATTCTTATCATTGGGGGAAAAAAAAAATGAAAAACTGAACAAAATGTAAGCCGGTTTCTTGCCGAGGGTCATATTCAAAATTTGTGTTTCATGTTCGGGCACAAGAAGAGCAGGGAAACAAAAAAGTTGTTTGGGTAATTGTTATAAAATTGCCCAGAAAACATGCTCTCCATAAATGAGTTTTTCAGATAATGCTTTTCTTGGGGTTTTTTGCATAATTTGGTATCTGCACGCAAAGTGTGAAATGAGGAGCAACTTGGGCTGCACTTGATCTGTTTCTCAGGGGTGATGTTTAAGTGCATTTTAGTTACTGATCCTCTTTTTGCATTTTTTTTTTTTGAGAAGTAACATTTAATTACGCTCAATTTGGAAAACCTCTCCACACAGAATCCCTCTTGATGTATTTTCCTTATCTCGCATGTGGCTTTTCAATTAGCGCCCCTCGAAAAAATGGCCCATCAAAATGAACCATAAAATCCAAATTAATTCAATTGAAATTCAACATAAAGACAGCCCCAGATGTGTTTCAGTAATTAAGCGACATCAATACCCCAGCTAGTCTTATCAGTGTAGACTAGATGATGACCTTTCCACACATTAAAACTATTATCAACTGTTTTTGTGGAATCTCAAAGTTTGTTGCCATAATAAAACTAGAAATGCTTTGGCGTTGGCGTTTACAATTTTTTTTATATATTTTTTTTGGGTCAATAAAAAATGCTGTGCTGGTTGACCTTTTTTGATTTTGTTGCTGTTGTTGTTGCTGTTGTTATTGTTGGAGGGCTTGAACCCAGTCGAAGCGGCGCTAACAGGTTTTCCTGAACATGTGAAGCAATTAATTGTTTTTTTTTTTTTTTCGTTTTTAATGAAATGAAATGCCGCCTTAAATGAGAGAAGAAAGTGCAGGGATGGGAGCATATAATTGAACAAATATATGACTTACGATTTTCAGTTGGAGATTTTGTAACAAACAGTTTGAGATAGGGATTGTTGGTATAAAAAAAAAGAGAAAAATAAGTATTTTGTAGTTGCAACTGGCTTTTATACTTCATTCAAGTTATAAGTTCTCGTTTTACAGGCGATTTATATAACTATATCAAGCAAAATCGGCCGAAATTTTAAGACTTTTGTTAAATTGAAGAGTTTGCTCCACCTGATTTGAGTTTTGTTACATTTCAAATTGAAATCTTTAAAAAACATATTTACGGTAAGGTAGAATTTAGTACGTAGGAAGCAAATGAATTGTCAAACAACAACAACTTCAACCTAAAATTGAAGAAACAACGATTAGCATCGCATTAAGGATGACAATTTGGGAAAAATTTATATTCTGCCAGCTTAAACATCAGTTAAAATACGCAGAATAAAGTTGACCAATACTTGCTTCGGCATCTTTCAAATAAAAAATTTGCAGACAATAAGTATGCTAATCAAAAAAAAACATGATAAATGCCCTGCAAAGTATGCTATGATGAAAAATAGCCGTAATTTTTTTTGTATATGAGACTTTAAGAATAATTAAATTCATATTTAACAAGAAGATTAGTGGATTTTCCAAAAAAACGTTAATACTTTACGTAAACTAAAATCTAAAAAAGTTAGCTTCCCACTTTCCACCCAATATAATGAATTTTCCGTATAATTGTTGTGCAGTTTTTGTTGAATTTTAAAGTATATCTTAGAAAATAAGTTTGAAACTTTTTTGGCAAAATTCTGAAAAGTGCCTTTCAACGATCTTCCGTCCATTTTACGACTTTGGGGTTGAAAAACTAATATCAAATTGATGGGAATTCCATATAAAAATTTTGGAAAATAATTTTGAGTTGAATATAATAGAAAAGATAACAATTTTTTGTGTTGTAACAGTATTCCAGCTATTTTCCGGCTTTACCGAAATTGGCAAAAATTACGTTGTTAATATTTCCTTTGGAATAATAATATTCCCGCCCATTTTCCCACTTTGGATGTATACTGGAGCTTCCATATCATTTCCGATTTTTATGTGCAGCTTTGAACATGAGTTTTGAGACTTTAACTTTCCACTTTCCACCAAAGAGGCGAGTTTTCCAGTAGAAAGGTATCAATCATTGTTGATTTCCTAACCGAACCTAATCGTACGACACAAAAAAAAGTCATATTCTGTAAACTTTCTACATTCTGTCCAAAAAACAGATTCAGCATTATTCCTACTTTAAACTACTGTGAATAGTTCAGTTTACTATCTAGGTCAACTATTATTTCGAAAACCTTTCACTGATCCGACAATCTGATTCATTTAGCTCCTGCGAGAACCCACTTTCGAAATGACCTGACATAGAATTCCTCAAAATCTCAAGATACCACTCAAAAACCACTCTGTGTTCATCCAAAATTAAATTGATATATCTTGCACATGGAACGTCTGATTGATAACAATCTAGTATCTTTTTCTTGTCCCGCAAAGTATGTCTTGATTTGTTTGTCGGCCAACTAACACCATACTTTTTAAATCCTTTTTGCTTTATTTTGAAATTTTAATTTCTTGTGGATTTCAAATACAATTAACTCTCAACCAGCTGTAGGAAGTACAACTTATATTAGAAATGTGCTTAGCTTTATACGATCCATTCCAAATTTGACCAAAAATCAGTACCTTGGCCTTAATAAACCATATTGGTTGCTTGTTAGGTTTCATTTTTTACAAAATTGTGGCTTGAGCGCTTTTAAACTACGTATTCTCTTAATCAATTTTGAAAATTCTTGACCATATGAAACTTTTGTGTATAATTTTTCATCAAAATCAGGAAAAAGTTACAACATTGGGGCGCTTTGTGCGAGTCCTTGAGTGAAGTGCATGCCAAAGACTCGTTGTCTTGTAAAAACCATAGTGATTCTAGGGCAGTTTTGTATACCTCATTGAAGAAAGTAAGTTAAGCTGTATTTCAGCTGTCGAGATCTTAAATGAGTTGGTTGAAAAATACCTCAGTTTTGTGTCAATTGGCTGTCAAACAAGAAAGAAAGTCGGTCAAGCCCGATTTTTTCTTTTGATCATAACTCGAAAACCGTTCATCCGATCTTCTTCATTCCTTTGGCGGATCGATAAGTTATCCTAATAACCAAATATGTCCAGAAGGAACAAGCCATCTATCTTCAAAACTGTGGGAGATATGACGTTTTTTCTAAATTGCGGGGGCGGGAGGGGGCGTGGCCAAAATTGAAAATAAACTTGATCTGCCTGCAGACATTAGAAGCATATGTCCCATACATGTCAAACCTCTATCTCTTACCATCTCTGAGATCTGTGCGTTCATACGGACAGACAGACGGACAGACGGACATGACGGACATGACTCGGCTGTTGATGCTGATCAAGAATATATATACTTTATGGGGTCGGAGATGCTTCCTTCTGGATGTTACATACTTTTGCACAAACTTATAATACTCTATGTACCTACGGTACAGAGTATAAAAACACTTTGACAACACAGATAGCCTACTTCTTAGGCAACTTTTCATATATTTTTGTGCTTCTCAGATTCACTATTACACTTGTCTGTTATCTTTTTAAAGGGATTGTTGAGCTGAGCTTTCGAAACTTATATAACATATCAGACAAGTAAAACACACAAGAATAAATTCCTAAGAGTACTCGAAAACCTTGGAACAGATATAAAAAACTAACTAAAATTCTGAACTGAATATAAAATTCCAATAAAAATTTATATCTCGTTAACTAAATTTTTTTAGCTGAAAAATAACTCCATAAACTATAAAAATTTTGTGAACATTTTATTAGCATCAACATTAAAAATTTATGTTATTATACGACACATAACCCTCCCAGTCTCTGACCTCTCCACCACCCCCTGCCACCTTTTAAACAGCAACCTCTAATCAATACATCAAAACCCATGACTAACCAACCCAATCCGCCAGCTGGGTATCTGGCTGGTCAAGCCAACCCACCAATTGACACAACAAAACGACGAAACATTTCAACACAATCGAACCCAGGTCCAGGTTCCCACAGTGTCCACCACATGCCGCAGCGTGGCAGCGAGAGACAGACAGACAGACACTTATGACATTTTGCTTTTTAGCAATAAATAATTTATGCATTTTGCATTTATATAAAAAAATATATATGTATGTATAATGTACCTACATACATACATACATTTTCATACAAAAATTAACAGCAATTGACGGCTGCAATTTGATTTATTGGCAAGCAAAAACTGTGTGAGAGAGAGAGAGAGAGCGAGAAAGAGGGAAGAAATGATTTATGAGCACGATCCGCAAAACGTGTCGAAAGGGTAGGAGGAGATGGAGAAACCCCCCCTCAACCAACCAACCAACCAACACACACGTGGTCAAAATGGAGCGCGAGTCCCATTCCCATTCCCATTCCCCATTCCCCATTTCTTGGCAAACAAAACAAAAACATTTAACTGTTAAACTCATTGAGAACGCATAGCACTTCTCTCTATTTCTGTGCCCCGTTTTGGACTTTGACAGTTAGCTGTGGCAAAGAAAGCGTAAGAACTTGTGTGGAAGAGTCTTTCCACTTCAATCAGAGAGCTGCGTGTGCACTGGAACCATAAAAAAGCATTAAAAAAACAGAGAGAATAACCAAACTTCAGTTTGAAGTGTGTGTGTTTGTGCGTGTGTAGTGTAACTATGCCAAAATAGTTTCGCATCAAATTAAATCAAATTTCAAGCTGAGTTAACACAGGTAGAGAGAGTAAGAGAGAAAGAGAGGGCGGGTGGGCGGAAGATGTGTTAATAAAACAGCATTAATAATACATATAAATAATTAAGAGGTAAACAAAATGGTTACACAAACAAATGGTTTTGGAACAGAGAATATCATACTCGAGCTTGACCGACTTTTCTACCTTTTTATACCCTTGCAAAAGGTAGTATAATTTTACCCAGAAGTTTGCAACGCATTCAAATATTCATTTCCGACCCCATAAACTATATATATTCTTGATCAGGGTGACGAGCTGAGTCGATTGAGCTTTGTCTAGTTTGAACTAGTCTCTCAGTTTTGATGCTTTCGAGCTGAAATTTTGCACAGAGTCTTTTTTTTTTTTGATGCACACTACTAATATATCGGAGCCGACCGGATCGGATGACTATATCCCATAGCTCCCATAGGAATAATCGCTTGGAAAACTAGTTTTAGTGAGAAAAACTTTTTTCTTTTCAACGAAAACGTCTCCAAACTTTGTAATCGTAGGTTTGCTATGTTTTTTTATAATTCTACCAACTTTTATTAAAATCGAACAACTATATGGTATAGCTGCCATACAAAAGATAGGTCTGAAAAACAGTTTTAGTTAGAAAAACTTTTTTGTTTTTAATGGTAGCATTCTGCAATTGAGTATTTGTTTGTTTCACGTGCTTTCGCATAATTTTACAAATTTTTGGCCAAATCGCATGACTATATCGTATAGCTCCCATACGAACGATCGGTCGGAAAATGGGAAAAATTGTATTTTTTGAAAATGTTTAAGCTAGGGTATAAAAAAGAAGTTAACTTAGCTTTCTCGTTATACTCTGTATCGTAAGAAAGCATCTCCGACCCCATAAAGTATATATATTCTTGATCAGCATCAACAGCCGACTCATGTCCGTCTGTCCATCTGTCTGTTAGTATCAAAGCACAGATCTCAGAGATGGTAAGATATAGAGGTTTGACATGTATAGAACATACGCTTCTTATGTCTGCAGGCAGATCAAGTCTTATTTCAATTTTGGACACGCCCCCTGCCGCCCCTGCAATTTAGAAAAAACGTCATATCTCCCACAGTTTTGAAGATAAATGGTTCGTTTCTTCTGGACATATTGAGTAACAGGGATAACTTATCGATCAGCCAAAGGAATAATGCAGATCGGATGAACGGTTGTCGAGTTATGATCAATAGACTGTTCGCTGCTTTCAGCTGCAAACAGCAGCATCAAAATTTATGCTGAGCATTTAATTTCCTTGGTACAGAGTATGTTATAGTCGGGCTTGACCGACTTTTCTACCTGTTTTCACACAATTTTACGCTGACTTAAACTACAAAAAAACACAGAATACCAAATTGAATTTTCCACCTCTTTCATTCCAAACAATGAATTTCAATTCTAGCTTCTCATTAGGTTTCTATATATATATTTGGTACACAAATTCATAACAAATCCAAGCACCTTCATTCAAGTAAGTAAAAGTGAAAAATCAACATCAAATCTGGTCATGGTCCTCCTCTCCATCGACGCACTCTCCGACTCACACAATGCATTTGATTGAATAATGAAGCCCCCCTCCCCCTCCCCCCGAGTAATGGCCAAAGCCAAACAAAAAAAAACCCGATACCACCAAATCCAATTCCGAAACGCATTGAAAGCGCAGCAAAAGGCGGCAAAAGCCAAATGATAAACAAATACGAAAACGAAACGAAAAATCAACTACAAAATCAAGTAGTTACAATTTCGAGGAAATTACATAACATTAGGCATGGGCAAGGCAAAAGTCATCGCGCGAATTAATGAAGTGGAAAATAAACATAATCATATAATCTATGGGGAGGGGGAGGGGGGGCGGGGGCGGGTACGTACCTACCTACCTACCGAGCGGGCACTACGGGAATTCGTCGTTAGCTTTTCCCGCTCCAAGGCGTCGCTAGCAAAGCGGAAAATGAAATTAACCCAAAAGACTTGCCGACGACGACAATTTTTCCAGCATTGCATAACTTTGTTAGGTTTCAGTGTGTTGTTGTTGTATTTTCCGTTTTTCTGTTTTGTCATTAAGTTGATTTTCCTTTGTCTTTGTGGTCACTGCCCCCGCGTAGAGTTGATGCTGAGCCAACTCAAGTTATCGTTGTTCTGCCAAATTACCTAACAAATTGCCAATGTTACACTTGTTAAGCCGTTTCGATCTGCTGAACTAGAAAGTGAGGCAACATCTTTTGTATTTTTGGGGTGTAAATTAGCCTTAACAATTTGGCAAAAGTGTGAACTGTTGTGAGGCGGGTTGCAGTGAGCTTGGAAAGCTTTGGTGTGTTGAAGGTTTGGTTCGAACTCTGTCAAAAAATTGGGCAAATAAAATACACAAAATTTTTTTAAGCAAGGCGAGTCTTAAAGCTAAAACCTAAACTTAAGTAAGACGGTATAGCTATTTTACTCCTCTTGCTACATATTCTAGATTTTTGCAACCACATTTTAATGTAGCCAAAGCCAAAGTGTTTCGTCCCCTTCAATACAGTCCTCCTAGGATTGCCTACATTATAGCCAACGATGCTTACAATCCTCGCAGCAAGTCCTGTTTTTGTGTCTTTGCTAGTAGTTTTTTTCGTGGTTCTTTTTAGGTTTGGAAACAAACAAAAGTCAGGGAAATACGGTGGCTGTGGCATTTTTAGAGTATTACGTTTTTTCCAAAAATTCCCTTACAAGAAGGAATTTGTGAGCAGGGGTGTTATTATGGTGCATTTTGGACGACCCTGACGAATAGCTTCACGCAAATTGAGCATAACTTGCAGGTAATATTCCTTTCTCCCCTGTGCACCACGCCCCTGCAGTCAAAGAAAACTGTTTTTTGAATGCTTTTTGAATAAACCACGTAATTAAAAACACTTTGGCTTTGCCATGATGATCATATGCTGTTTCGTATGCGATTCAATTTATATTTCAAGGCTTAAACGAATGACAAAATTTCAAGAAAATACATTTTTTGACCCAAACAAAAAACAAAATAAACTATTTTAATTTGTTGAAATATCTATCATATCTTCTATAGCAGTAAATTCTATGACCTTTTCTCTAAGTTATAATCTGATTTAAAGGAGAATTAAAGAATGCCACAATTTTGTCTAGCACGGACTTATTTTTGACAATTTCAAGACGTTCGGATGAAAACTCATAATGTTTTCATATAAAGTGGCACGGATATTTTTACCCTCTCAAAAAGGTTGGATGGAAAAGTATAACTAGCAACGAATCATAGAATGTTGTAACCAACTTCATTAGGCATCGTCCTTAAGCTATCCTTTTTGGTATGTATCATTACTCTGAAATGTGAGCAATATACGGAATATGTTCTTCTTGTGCTGATCCAACGGCAATCACGAAAGGGATTATTGCAACGTAGTTTTATTGATGATGTATAAATTTATGAAATCACTTAAACGTGCTGAATGCTACAATCGTCTTAGACCAACACAGATCAACTCTACCGAGCTCAACTGAGCCGAGCATTTAAGCAAAAACGGTTAGATAACAAGCAAAGGCATTGCAAGTTAGCTTGGCCACACTTTCCGCGGCTGGTCAAAACATACCTTGAAACGTTAAAATGAAAAATCCTTTTATCTGTTATCGTTGATAATGCATACCCTTGAGGATCAGTACCTGCGCTCTTTTGAAGAACTTCATCGTGAATCCCATGAAACTAAGCTAAAGTGTAGGAGTTGAAAGGTTCTTTTAAGAGAGTATATTGGCCAGAGTGACTGGGAAATGTTACAACCAGGTTCGTCGTTCTGCTTTAGCACTGTACTTCCGTCATGACGTCCTGCAAGGGTCTGTGTATGTCCTTGCGCACTCGTCTGATGTCTCGTTGCCCGGGTTGCCTGCGTGATTAGATAGTGAGATGAGATTGACCAAGTGCGGTTGGATTTGGCTCAGTGCGGGCACCGTGCTGCGGACTAGGTTGTTTTAATTTCGTCTGTCGACCAAAATTGAACTGTTCCTTGCCTCACAGCATAAATCTCTGTTAAGAAAAGGCTACACCAGTTCGGTAGACGGAAAGAGTGCAATGTCGCTAGTTCTTTGGACAAGTTGCATGCTCCTGTGCCCTTTTATGTCATTCTTATGAAGCAACTCGGGCTAAGATCAAACTTTTTAATGAAAGATTTGATGAGATGGCAAAGGTATAAAGAATCGTTTGCCGCTACGATTTTCAGTCTTAAATGCTAAAAAAAAGCTCGTAGCAACAAAAAAACCTGTTACCTGCCAGTTGCAAATAAAGTTTCCTATAAATATTACTCATACGACACATAAACCATGATCAAATCGTATGCAGCAAAATCATATACCGTAATTCAATTGTTAACATATTATTAAGATTTTAAAAGTACAAAATTGAATAAAAACGTGATAGAATCTAAATAAATGTAACAAGGCAACGCTGCGTATGAGTGATGGTAAAATTGGTTTTCTATTTAAAATGAATTTTTTTGATTTTTTCAAAAAAAATTCGATCTATGGACAGGCTATAAATGTGGCTCCAGTGGCAGTTACTTAAATGCAGCCTTTTATTCCTACCTTATCATCAATTCTCCGCATAAAAAGAGTCTCATATTCTTATTTCACCCAATTAAAGTTATGTTGTTCAATCAAAACCACTTTAAATGCCAATTTGATGCTTCAAAGTAAACCACATTAATCGTCAGAATATGTAATTAGTTCCTTCAAATGACTCAATTGTCAATTCTTCTGCCATCCCTCGCAGTCCACTCGGCTACACCAGCTAGGCTAGCCGCCTGTACAACCCAACTAACATAAGACTCAACGGCCATAAAACGCCATTTGCATAATTTCTAATTAAAATATTTTTACAGCGCCACAGACACAGACCGACACACCAACCAAACCGCCAGAGAGAGAGAGAGAGAGAGAGGGGGGACAACGTTGTCAGGTTTCAGGTTTACTGGAAACTCTTTTGGGCGTAGATAAAATTTCAATTAATTTAAATTTGATTTTTATAGGCATTCACCTGCTTGCTGCCTGCACCGAGAAAAAAAAAAAAAATAAAAGGTTCCATGTTGTTGCTCTATGCATTCGTAATTAATTAATTCGCTTGAAGGTTTGCCTCGTTCGTTTGTGTTCGATTTGTCGACTTTTCTTTTTGGTTTGTCAATTATTTTCGGAACGTGCGCGCGAGCGCAGTAGCCGTTGAAGTGAAGTGAAAGTTGTCTTTTTGGTTTGAAGGAAGAAAAAACCAAAAAAAAAATATAAAGTAATTTGTGTAGAAAAATAATAAACAGTGTGAAGTTTTCGTGGGCTGTGTTGTGTTGTGTTACAGTTCCAGTTTAGTTGAAAAATGCAGGTCTACTACCATAAAAAACGTTCGTTCGTTCATTCATTGATAATCGAGCACTTCACCTGTTTTGGTGTTGGATTTTTGATGATTTTTTTTTTTTTTTTGGCGTGTTTATTCAATGCTATAATTTTGTGTTTTTATTTTGATATTTTTTTTTTACGCAGATCCCCAGTCATTGATAATGAACGCGCGCCAGTCACTTGGCTCTCGACTCACTCATCCGGACTTGGACTCGTCGTCAGTCGGGTTCCGTTCGCTTTGTTAGCCAGTCAGTCTGTCTGTCAGTTGGTTGGTCTGTCTGTCAGGTGTATTGAAGCATTCGAAAATTGTATCGAATTATAAACTGAAATGTATTGTAATCAGCGGCGAGATCATGAAGCTAAATTATAATCAAATATGAAGCTGGGCAGGAAGGGTATGGGGAACATGGAGTGGAGAATGTAACACACAAACTCGTTCTCTAATAACTTAATAGAAAGGGTACCCCATATTCTGCTTAGACTTAGTTCATAATCTCTTCCCCTTCCCCTTTTTTGCAATGCAACACAACTCGTTGCTGCTGCCAACCGCCATCATCCTCGATTATGAAGCATCTTTTGCTTGAAAACACACAACGTTCGCAATTACAAACACATGCCAGAGCCCTGATATTTTCGCTATATTATTGTTGGTTGTTGGTTAACAAACGATCAGGGGCATATAATTTAATAGAATTGTTTGTAAAATGTTTGCCCCATGCGGTTAACCAGCTGAGGTTTTGGGCCAAAGCAATGATAATGATAATAATAATAATAATAATAAAACATAAAGTTGTTAATAATATAAATAAGAGTCAGGTGTACTTTTGATGTAATTACGCATTGGTTTTCCGCTGGCAAAGAGAAAACAATTTGCATGTCTAACGGTTCGCTGACCAAATACGGCAATATACAAATGTTCAACAATGGTGAATGTTGAATGTTGTTTTCTGCCTACTATGCGATTATTTATTATTGCACTTGAGACAATAATTCAATAACTCATTCATTCATTCATTCGTTCATTCATTCGCTCGCTCGTTCGTTCGTTCGGTTTGTGCATGTGAAAGTGCAGCTTGGCGAAAGGTTTCATAGCCCAGCCAGCCACAAGGCTAATTAGCCAACTTGGGAACCTTATTAGAGTAAAAGTTAAAAAAAAAATACCAACTTCAAACGCCTGGCAGCCGCAACAAGCAGTGGGTGTTCCCCCCACCCAAAATGGGTCAGGGCTATGTTTCAACAATTGGAGTTTCAGTTTCTGTGGGGCAGACCAAACCACGCACTCATTATACCCGCCCTGACACACTTTTTTCGCTCAACAAACAAAAAGATCATGAACTCGGGGGGCGGGGTGGGGGGAGAGCACTGTCCGGCTAGATGATATTCAAATTGAGAGAAAAAACAAAGCAGACCCATAGATTCCAACTGAAAGCCTAGTTGAAAAGGAAAAAATGGTAAAAGAAAAAAAACACAAAACTGTGAACGATTGAATAAATGGAAAATTGAAAACAATTTTGATTTAGAAAATTAATGTGCGCTCTGTTGTTTGGTTTGGCAAGATAACCTAAATACAAAGCAAGTTAATGGATACAAATAAATACCAGAAATCTTAAATAAGTTTAAATAATTTGGTAGAAATTTGTACTTATTATTTTAGAACCAGGATCAACTTAGTGCCCGAATGCGGCTTTGTTATACCCTTGCAGAGGGTATATAGAACTTGTCCAGATGTTTGTAGCGCATAGAAGGAAGAATTTCCGACCACATAAAGTATGTATATATTCTTGATCAGCAGTACGAGCTAAGTCCGTCTGTTTTTATGCTATATCCTGCGTCAGTTTTAAAGCCATCGCAACTTAACTTTGCACGAAGTCTTCTAGTACCAAAACGCTGCATATTTGTTGGAACTGGCCCGATCAGATGACTATAACATATAGCTGCCATAGGAACGATCGGTCCAAAAACTAGTTCTAGTTAGAACAACTTTTTTGTTTTCAATGCAAACGCCTCCAAACTGTGTATTTCTTAGTTTGCTATGTTTTTCCCTGATTCCTTAAAGTTTGGTCGAAATCGGACATCTATATAGTATAGCTGCCATAGAAAAGTAATGTTAGAAAAATAGTCTTTATAAGAAAAACTTTTTTGTTTTCAATGTAAACCTCTTTAAAATTGGCATATATTTATTTTATAGGCTTTCACACAATTCTTTAAAGTTTTGTCAAAATCGTATGACTATGGGTTATAGCTGGCATATGAATGATCTGCCGAGAAACTAGTTTTAGTGAGAAAAACTTATTTGTTTTCAAAGAAAACGCCTCCAAACTTTGTGTTTCTTAGTTTGCTATGCTTTTCCCTGATTTCACGAATTTTTGTCAAAATCGGACCTCTTTATAGTATAGCTGTCATACAAAAAAAAGTCCGAAAAGTACACTCAGGGAAAGATACACTGATATTTTAATATTTACACTTTGACTTGAATATTTTCACCATAGATTTAGCGTTAAATATGGAATTCGTATATATAAAGAGTACACACTTCAAATTTAATATTGGCAATAGTAAAATTTAATATGGAAATAGTTAAAAACTTTTTTTTTTCTATTAACAATCTTGCCAGCCAATCCTACACTCAATTCCCTTTGTAATGGAATCCAGGAGTTGAATTCTTGTAGATTTGGTTCTGAAAAACTGCGATTTGTATTAATTTTATAAACGTTTCAACTTACTCTGTGGGGGACTCGAACTCGGGACTCTGTGGACTTGAACTTGAATGGAATTGCGTCTCAACCAGTTGTGACATCGCGTAGGCTGGCTGATGGACGGCTAAAATACTACTTATATTGAATAGTCTACAGTTTTTATACTCTGTACCGTAGGTACATAGAGTATTATAAGTTTGTGCAAAAGTATGTAACATCCAGAAGGAAGCATCTCCGACCCCATAAAGTATATATATTCTTGATCAGCATCGACAGCCGAGTCGATATAGCCATGTCCGTCTGTCAGACTGTCCGTCTGTCTGTCTGTCCGTCTGTCTGTCCGTATGAACGCACAGATCTCAGAGATGGTAAGAGATAGAGGTTTGACATGTATGGGACATATGCTTCTAATGTCTGCAGGCAGATCAAGTTTATTTTTAATTTTGGCCACGCCCCCTCCCGCCCCCGCAATTTAGAAAAAACGTCATATCTCCCACAGTTTTGAAGATAGATGGCTTGTTTCTTCTGGACATATTTAGTTATTAGGATAACTTATCGACCCGCCAAAGGAATGAAGAAGATCGGATGAACGGTTTTCGAGTTATGATCAAAAGAAGATTTTCTTGGTACAGAGTATGTTATAGTCGGGCTTGACCGACTTTCTTTCTTGTTCATAAATATCTTTCTGGCATTTTGGAAAAATACAACTGCTTGAAATTCTGCTTGATTATAAAAGGGGTAACTGAAATTCTCCGATTGAATATGTTTTTAGTCAATTCAAAGTGGTTTTTAGTTAATTTGAGTACAAAAGGGGCATAGTTAAAGCAAATATGTTTGTGTTAGTTTTTACTATGCAATATTTCCCTGAGTTGTAGTCTTATTGAGAAAAACTTGTTTGTTTTCAGTGGATATGTCCTTCAAATTAGTTAGAAAACGTGCTGCAAGGGTATACACACCACGGCCGGTGCCGAATGTTAGCTTTACTTCATTGTTTCCATCCATGGGCAGATACAATATTATGCAAATTATGTGCTCGATACATTACTAACTTAACACACCACACCATCGAGTGTCAAAGATCACTTATATCCTACCCTGCTAAATAATCACCCCATAATCTTTCCCTCACCACTGATTATACCACCACCACCAAAAAAAAACCTCTAAAAATGTTTCAACTCCCCTTCATTTGGTTTATCTGCAAAAGCTCATCGCGATTACACAATCCCCAATTGCAATTGTTCACAACAACAAAAAATCCATCTCAAAGGTGCATTTCGCAAATATTTGCTGCATGTGGGGCTTTCTTATTTATTAAGTTGATTTCTTGCTAAAGTAGCAGCAGCAGCAGCAGCCAGCCAGCCAGCCAGCCTGCTTAACTCCGGTAATTTTCAATGTGAAAAAAAGTCAAGTGAGGTCGAATCTGGGTACGAACATTTAGTCGTTGGGGGCTAATAACGAGCGCAACCTCCAAGAGTCTCGAGGTGGGTGAGAGATGTTTTTTTTTCTTCTTGTAATTGTTGTTATTATACAATTCAAAAACAATGTAAACGACCAGCAGCCAGACAAAAACAGCTACAATAAAATTTTACAAGCGTTTAACAGTGGCAAAGTTGTGCTTTTTGCATATTTGACATTTCACTTGTGCACTTTTTTTTTTTTGGTTTTTTTGGCCGTATTCAATGATATTTTTGTGCGATTTTTCATGGCGAAATATTTCAGATTTTGGCTGACAGATTAGAGACCAAAACGTTAAACGACGACGAGGCTTTTGTTCAAATTGTTGCGCGGCTCTGATTTATTGATTTTTCCCGGCAGATAATGTGTGAGTTTTCTCATAGACTTAATGTGAGAAACTTTTGGCCAGTGTGTCAAGAGCTTTGTTGGTTGCTATTGTATTGCATAAGCAACGTGATCTTATATCTATGAGGTGTACTCACACACACACAAACACACGCACACAGATACAGACATACATATATGTGAACTCCAGAGGCGGCTTCAGCAGGCCTCGAAAAGCCCAAACCGTTTTAAACAGGCTAATATGACAAAAATATCAGACAGCTTGTCTGCTAACTTGAATTGTAGTAAGGGGGCCCTTAAAACGAGGGTTGTGTGTATAGTTTTTGGACAATTAAACGTTAAAACAAAACAACATTAAAGGCTTTACGCTAGATTTTACAGGATTTTTGATTTTAGAAAAGGTTCACAGAATAGTTAATCATATACGCACTTCTGTTTGTTTTGGTGCCCACCGCTGCTTTAGAAAAAAGAAAGTACTGATCAGCAGTATTCTTTTATATATGCCAACCCTTTCATAGAATCTGACATATTGCATTCGTTTGTAAGTTAATGCCGATCCTTTTGGAGAGTCTCCTGATGCTGTCACATGAAGATATTGATCATTCTTTATTTGATCCTCGTTAGAAGTGCCATCAGTTTGAAAGCTATCTTCACCAAACTTTACACAAAGTCTTTTAGTACAAATTCGTTGCACATTTGTTGGAACTAGCCTTATCGAATGACTATAGCATATAGCTGTCATAGGAACTATCAGTCGAAAAACTAGTTCTAGTGGGAAAAATTTTTTTGTTTTCAGCGGAAACGCCTTCAAACTTTGTATAACTTAGTTTTCTATGCTTTTCCATGCTTTTACCAAGTTTGGTCGAAATCAGACATCTATATAGTATAGCTCGCATAGAAAAGTAGAGTATGAAAAGTAATCTCAGTGAGAAAAACTTGTATGTTTTCAATGGAAATGCCCTTAAAATTGGCATTTACATATTTAATATGTTTTCACACAATTCTACAAAGTTTGGTTAAAATCGGATGATTACAGCATATAGCTGCAGTACAAATGATCGGTCGAAAAAGAAGTTCTATTGAGAAAAACTTTTTTGTTTTAAATGGAATCGACTTCAAACTTCTTACATGTACTTTTCTTAGGCTTTTGTATGATTCGACCAAGTTTGGTCGAAATCGGACACCTATATGGTATAGCTCCCATAGAAAAGCAGGGTCCGAAAGAAGTCTTAGCTAGAAAAACGTGCTGCAGGGGTATACAAAGTTTGATTTAAGCAGTACGAAGTGCTAATAATTGTTTGTTGTCCTTATAACTCGATTATGCCTAATCCGATATTTACCAATCGCTTGAAGGATCGATAAATAATACCGATTGTAACAAATATATCTAAAATGTTTTAATATATGTACAAAACTTTGGCAAAATTGAAAATAAATTTGATCTGCCTGCAAGTATAAGATGCTTTTATTCCATAAAGGTTGGCCCTTTATCTCTTACCATCTTTTGGTTTTATAGATGCACAAACTAAATATACGCTGTAAGCTTTTGAAACAGATTAAACACAATTTTATTTATATCTTGCCTCATTTCTTCACCCTAAAAGTAACTTGAATATACATCGTAAGCTGCAATCAACTTCTCAACTTAATTTAAAGAGTATTGCTTCCTCGACTGTTCCATTTTTGTAGCTTCTTTAGCATTCCCTCCCTCCCTCCTTGGCCAGAAGGCAACCCGGCGGTTATGGCAAATATCTGCTGCACGAACTCCACAAATACATTTTTATTCAATTATCAAATTTATTTCTGGGTGGAGTTGACTTCAGGGCTTAAAATTGTTGGCCCCTGCGACAAATAAAAAAAAAACAGCTAAATTCTTTATGGTCAAACCATAAATCGCAGTTGGCAAATCATTTGCTCATTTATCTCCGCTGGCGCGCGCACTCCTCCTCACTTTATAGATAACGAGCGTACAATTTATGAATGACAATAATTATGCCGCCGTCACGTCGCATGCGAAAATCAATTAGGCGCTGCCTCCAAAAAAAAAACAAAAAGTATCTTATGAATCGTGGCTATCTGTGGGTTTATCTTTCCCCTTAGCCAGCCAACAGGTTCAACTTATCGCGATCGCTGTCGCTTACGGTAAATGTCCAAAGTTATGACTAAAAGCTGACAAATTGGCGACTTAAGAGTTGGACTCTCTCTCTCTCTCTATCTCTCTGTCATGATATCTTTTTCTCCTCGTGTTTTTTTCTTCTTTTTTTTGGGGGGGGGCCCGTCTTGTGCAACTAGCGTTTCTTTGCTGAATCTCGAAGCGTTGAATTAAAAATCACTAATCATATCAATGTCTACAGCCTAGCGGTTGCCTGTCAATTGGAAACTGGATCGGCATTGGTTTAAGTTTAAGGAGTTGGGGAGAAGCTGTTTAAGTTGTGCAATGGCCTTTGGGTAGACGAGATGACAGTGAGAAGCAGCACAGCTTACAAAGAGTCTTGTCTTGTCTTGGAACTGAATTGTCCGCTAAGTATTTTCAACACAATCAACACAAATAGTGTCAATTATTATTGTTAAATAGAATACTGTTAAAATGGATTGTGGTTTGTTCTGAAGTTTAGAACTTAAAAACGAAACAAACGTAGGTTAAGTTTAAGCTAAAGACTGAAAGTTCTTAACATTTGGCTTACACTTCGTTTTACAGTTCTTTAAGTGGCGCAGTAGGCGATCAGTCCATTTGACAGTTTAGCATATATTCTATTACAAATAATATGATTTTCCATTTGACAGCTTAGCATATACTCCATCAGTTATGATTTTCCTGTTTAAATGCTAAAATATAGAATTTTGCGAAGTTCGTGCTTGGCAAAGAGACGAATCAAGATTACAATGTGCGAATACAATGTCGCCCACAACGAAATCTTTTTAATTTCAAATCAAGCCCATCGCAAAACTTGGAATCGAATTCACATCTCTTACTTATCTCTCTCTAATCTATCTGACCCAAGAACTTACAAATAACAGAATAAAATCTAAGCTTATCTAACACATAGCAGCTATCCAGTAAAGGGGAAAATGGTCCCTAGTTTGTGCAAGATAGCTTAAGAAATCTTAAATTTTTGTGAATTCTATTAAAATAGCACAAAGAGAATTTATAAAGTGAATAAAAAACCCATTATTGATAGCTCAGAAAAACTCGAAAATAAAATTGAATTAGCTACATTTCAAAACACGAAAGATATCGTTAATTTAAATCATGTAATAAATAGTTTAAAGAAGACTTTAATTCCTTTTTTTTGAGTAAACTTTTGCCATAATTTTTTGAATAAATTGTAATTTTTTGAATTCCTAATAATTCAGTGCAAATGAAGACCAAAACTTGATCTAAAAATCGAAAACTTCTAAAGAAAACAAGAAAGAACATACTCTGTACCAAGAAAATTAAACGCTCAGCACAAATTTTGATGCTGCAGTAGCAGCTGAAAGCAGTGCTGCTACTGCGCCGCAGCAGCAAACAGTCTTTTGATCATAACTCGACAATCGTTAATCCGATCTTCTCCTTTCCTTTCGCGAATCGATAAGTTATCCTTATTACTAAATATGTCTAGAAGGTATGAACCATCTATCTTTAAAACTGTGGAAGATAAGACGTTTTTTCTAAATTTCGGGGGCGGGAGGGGGCGTGGCCAAAGTTGAAAATAAACTTGATCTGCCTGCAGTCATGAGAAGCATATGTACCATACATGTCAAACCTGTATCTCTTACCATCTATGAGATATTTGCGTTCATACGAACAGACAGACGGACAGATGGACATGACGCGGCTGTTGATGCTGATCAAGAATATATATACTTTATGGGGTCGGAGATGCTTCCTTCTGGCTGTTAAAATCCATTATTAATACCTAAGAAAAACTCGTTAATTAAGATGTGGAATCTGGCATCCATTTCGATCGTACCTACACTTTAAAACACGACAGAAATCGTTAATAAAAATCATTTAATAAATTTTTAAAAAAAAACTTTCAATCCTGTTTTTAAGTTCACTTTTCACATAATTTTTGTATATTTTTTTGACTTATTAATAATTCAGTTTGAAAAATCACAAAACTTCTAGAAAACTAATTCGAACAATGTTTTCGGTTCCGAAACAAAAGCACAATTTTACTTGGCAAAACAACGAAAATGTCTACATAAATAATTGCGAAATACCATTAAATTTCCGTTCATCCATCAAACTCTAAGACACACTACACACATTTTCATGAAGGGGAAGTAAAATGGCTGGAAAAATTCCAAAAAAAAATATGAAAATAGCAACTTACAGGAAAAATCATACACGCCAATGGAACTGAAAAATGAGGAAAATCGCTTGAATCACTTAGGAAGTAATATTTCAGGAATGGATTAAGCAGTGAAATGAAATGCATCGGTTTTAATTAGCATTTATGCATTTCGCTTACTCAAAACTGTGTCACAAAAAATGTTTGTCCAAAATTACATTGATGTTAATTATTTTGACAGTTGGCAGGCAGGCAGGCAGGCAGGCAGGCAGCTAAATGTTTATTTTTACAATTCTCCCTGCCTTTTTTGGTGAAATGAGCGCAAAGTGCATATTAAAATGTCAGTCCGAACAGATGATGAAGAGGACAGCACAGCTTAAAGAAAGGACGGAAAAGCAGAAAAATACTCGCTTGTTATTTGCTGTTGCTGCTGTGCTGCCAACTTCATTTATGCCAAATTGCCAAATTTGGCCACAAAAGCAAAAAGGCGTAAAATGAAACAGAAAATGGTCCAACAGAACAAATAAATAAACAAATGCAGTGTTGAGTGCAAAACAAGAAGAAAAACAAAATGAGAAGTGGGCTGACGTAGAAATATGGCGAAGTTTTTATACACTTTGAAAAGTAGGAAAAGGTAAACAAAGCTAGAATAAAATATTGATAATAAAGTTCTTAGACTTCTCAAAAAGCTTTAGTTAGGATTCAAAAGAGGCAAGCCTTTCTAGTGGGGCTTAGAAATGTTTCTTTTTCGATAAAGGCGAACTGCCATATCAAACTTCCTTTATGGTGGAGCTGTCACTCCTAAAAAAAATATATGTAAAATGATGGTCACACTGAACGAGTACTCTTTTGAGGAAAATACTTGTAAAGCGAGGTTGGTCACACTGCAAATGGAAAGAAGGACCCCGAGATTGACCGTTAGCTTCCCGTGAAAGAGGCTTTGTCATACATTTGGTTAATAGTTTCATTATTAAGTGAAGAACATGTCAACCCATATGCTCTGTTGTCTGTCTGAGTAACAAAACGAGCGTGGAAAAACAGATTCTAGTAATTCGATTCCTTCATTAGTTCATAATAAACATCTTTATTACAGTTTCAACTCATAGTTCAGGGATTTCTTGGAGGGCCGACTCATTTCATTTTAAATTGCCTTCCAAATTAATGTGCTCATTTAGCAAGGGTATCTCTAAAAAAAAAACCAAACTGTCCAAGCAGCAAACATACAAATAATAACAAAATATAACCAAAACCTTTTTTTTTTTTTTTTTTGATGCAAGATATCAAGTTGTGTCTTGAGTTCAACTCCTTCGCCTTTGTTGGCTGCCGGAGCTGACAATGGCCGGGCAGTGGCGCAAAGTAGAGCCATTGTCCACTTGGCTGTCGGACTGTCTGTCTGTCTGCATTGTTGTTAAGTTAACCAATTAACCCTGATGGCACCCAAGTCCTGTTGACTTTATTGAAAATTATGACCTGTTTTGGCCATAAGTTTGATTTTTCAAATTGGATTTGTTTGGCCAAGCTTAAATTCAATTTCTTGCTGATTATCCATTTAAGAATTGCTTATTGAAAATTATTAAAATGTCTGCCTAGGGCTTGATTTACTCGACCTGATCGCTCAGTTGAGGTTCGTTAGACCAGAGTCTCAGAAAAGTCAGCTCAGCAACAAAGTTCAGCTTTTACAGCAAGCCTGAGAAGCTCAGTGAAGTCAGTGATACAAAATAAATGGTTTATTGAGCGGTCAGTTCAATCTGAGCCGATTCTATTTTACCTGATCGCTTAGCGGACTACGTCCTGACAGAAATTCAAACGAAAACTCAGCTGCGAGTTCAGGTATTGTAAATTGGAGTGATACTAAAAACATTTCACTTCTTGACTTTAAACAGGTACTTGGCCAGATGTGGTGCATCGGGTAGTGTGTGTGTGCCTGCAGTGCAAGTGGTCATGGGCTCTACTACGCCTCGGAATTTCTAACGATAAAGTTATTGCTTTAAAAACTTACACAACCGTCCACCTTCTCTAGCTATTGGCGCCAGCTATGGTGCAACTAGCCTTGAAAATGCTTCTTACTCTGTAGGTCCCTTTCTCTTGTGCCAAGAGATTGAGCCAGGTTCTGTTTGCCCGTTAATTAACTAAAATGCTACTATGACTGCTTTACTTATTTCTAAAATTTAAAACCAAATTAATTAATTTATATATCTTCTCTTTTATTTCAGGTATGTAAAATTCCACCTAATTCTTCTTTCACTTGTAAATTTGTAAGTATCCAGCGATTCTTGGCTTTAATCTTTTTAATGGAAATCAAGTGAAAAAAATTACTAAGAACTCAGATTAAGAAACAATGGAATAAATAAAATAGAAACTATATATTATATATAAATAGAATTATAGAATTTTTGTACAGGAAAATAGTAAAATTATTGTAAATATAAAGAGAATGGAGGAAATTGAATAAAACTTAAGACAAAACAAAAGCAGAATGTGAATATGCAGTAAAAGTATATGAATTAGGAATGTGATAAATAGTAGACGGGACTTTAAGAAGAGCCTTATCAAAGGTTTTCGAAATCTCCTCCGTTGAAGTGTGACCATCCTCGCTTAACTGGTAATTTCCTCAAATATCAACTGGTGTAAGGTGACCTTAACTTTCCATGATTTTTATTCAGTGAGAAAAGGTAAACTTCATTGAAAATTCATCGAGAAAGGTGGCAACTGTAGAGTGGTGGAAAATCTGGGATGTCCATTGGTTCCTTAGGTCCAATAAAAGTGAACAAAATATTTTGATAAACAGTTTTCTCATACTAAATTTGGGTCAGACATCAAATTAATCTTCACAGAAAAAAAAAGATCCAAGAACGATCAATTTGGGCTGGATATGTCTTTAATGTTCTTGGTGCTGAAAATCATCCAAAAGAGAGCTCAAATTTTGAATCTTGTGCATGATTTTCAGCTCAGATGGATGGTTAAGGGGATAGTTCTGAAATATCCAAGCCGAATAAAAATGGGAAATCATCCAATGATAATATTTTAATATCCATTTTGTTTTCCGTGTGCGTATAATTTCACTGTTTCAATGATTCGTTGTATGAGAATCGTTCCATAAGTGTTTTAGAATATTTCCCCTTCGGAGTTCTTCTAAAATCTTAAAACAAATCCTTCAAAAATCTATAAATTACAGCTAAAATATACAGTAATGGAACAAAATTCTTGTATCAAGAAGTAAATATAATAAATGAAGATCGCTGTGTTCTAAAATACTTTCTCTAAGAGCAACACTACTTAGTTATAGTAAAAAAAAGGGCTTGGATTATCTTTTTTTTTATTTTCGGAACACTAAGATTTTAGTTTAAATTTTGATTTATATTATCTTTATCGAAGCTTAAATACTTCGAACTAAATATTTCTACTGCCATAATTGTCATTAAAGAGCACTTTAAGTTCTTAAATTTAAGATGAAACATGCTAAACAAATCCAAACCAGTTTTAAAATGAGAAAAGTTTAGGGTTATAAGTGATCTTGAATCAAAAACTTGGTTTGAAATTCTAGAATGTACAGGACTATTGAAATTATGACTTGAGAAATGATTGATTTAGGTTAGAAGTTTCTTGATTTTTGTTTAAGTAAGGAAGTGTTGTTTGGTAACTAATAAAAAGAATCCTGGAATTGGTTGTATGTCTCGCATCTGTAAGTGCCGATTGCTGTATTTGAATAATTGTATTCCCATGTCCAAAAAAGTGTACTCTGGGTTAGAAAGTTGTATGCCAAGGGAGGACAGAGAAGCTTGGCTTGATCCTAGGAGCCATTAAGCACTTACTTAAATAAGAAGAGTATCTTTTAAGAAGACCACAAACTAAAAGTTCATAAGCTCTCTGGAGAAGTGTATAACATTAACAAACAATAACCCTTAATCAAATATGTTATATAAATTAATGATCTTTTTGGGTTATCCCATTATTCCAAATCCTTTCACCTCCACACCCCCAAACCCAACACACACACACACAGAGACATAGTCAATACATAAATTCCCTGCAAGCAAATAAGCCCCAGAATAAATATTACAAGTCAAGTCAAAGACCAATAAAAATGCATTTAATCCCCCGTGCCATATAATTTATAACATTCGCAAAAAGCAAACAAAAGTAAAAGTACGCGGCGGAGGTCCCTCGAACCTCGAAGACAGATTGAGATACCTCCATATACTATAACCACCATGTGCACATATCGAGGGAGAGACCCCCAGACCCAGACCCAGCCACGCATGCGGCGGGCCACATTTGAACTTTAACACACGACCAGCGACAGCCCAGCCAGAGAGCACAATAAAAATTTCAAGTTTGCCAAAAGACATATGGCCATTTTTTGTGTGTGTGTGTGTGTGTGTGTGTGTGTGTGTTGTTTTCTGCTGAACCGCGGGGTCAACATTATAAAATCGCAAGCAACAGCAGCAGCAGCAGCAACACCACCACAGACAGAGGGGACAATAATAATAATAATGCACATAACCCAAGAAAAAAGGCAGCAACAAGCAAATAATTTATGATCAACTTGATGCATGGCCTGGTCTTGGTCTGGGGGTCTACTCCGGAGTGTGAACTGAACGATCAGCAATTGCTGCAGCAAAAAAAAATGAAAAAAAAAACCGATGACGCATCGTCTGCGTCTGCATTTAATGCACTTTTTCTTTGCTTTTGTTGTTGTAGTTGTTGGTGTTTGTTGTTTTGGTTTCTGACTTTGTCTATGCAATGCAGACGAACTGTCTTGACGCTGGGAAGGGAGGAGGAGGAGGCCTCTTTTTCGGTTAGTTGTCAAAATGTTGGAGAAGAAACAAAGCAAAAAAAAGTGAACTGACAGACGAAAGTGGGCGTGTGCCAGACTTTGCTTAGACGCTAAACCAAAAGGAAATTTCATAAGACCAACAATAGAAGAGAGAAAAGATGTATTTGAAGATGGGGCCAAAAAATGTGAAAATGTCTGGGGATTGGGTTTCTGGAAGATTGTGTGGTAGAGGAATCTTCATCATCATCATTTATAACACTTTAACCTGATCTAGAGTTCGAAACAAACCTACCTTCTAAGCCTAATCCACTAAGCTTTAACAGAAAATCTTCCAAATTTGACTAGATTTATTCCTGACTTGACTTTTCTAACTAGCTTGTTAGAAGATTTCAAATTGCCACATTTCTCAAGGTTAACAACTTTCATTTTTCAATCAAAAGCTGATTACCATTCTAATCTAATCTCAGCTAATCTAATTTATTTTCATTTTCCATTTCAACTTCTCATTTCCAATTGGAATTTTCTAATCTCTTTATCGTGATCGTAAATCATTTCACTCTGATTGTTGTGTTTGGGCGGAGGAGGAGGAGCTGGCCAAACCGCAGCAGCAGCAGCATCAATTTCGCTCAGCCCTAGACCAAGTCACAGTGGAAATACCAAAAATAGTTCACTCTGAACAAGACACGAACTCTTCTCCCGCATTCTGGCATTTGGCATTGGCATCGTCATTTAAAGTCCTCGACGTCGTCGTCCTCCTCGGGTACAATATGGTGTGCGGAATTTCCATTTAAACCAAATTAGGCAAAGGAATAATTTTTTCGCTTAAGGCCAAAGGAAAAATGCCACAACTACGCTGCCTGCTGCACTGTTTGTTAGTTGGTCTTGGACTTGGACTTAGATAGCATCGAGATTGTCTGCGGATTTTGTGCAAAAGTCAATCGCTTGATTGACAAGTCAGTCGGCTGTGCCTCCTTCTCGTGTGCAGCAGCAGCAGCAACCCAAGCCAAGCCAAGCCAAGCAATTCTGATTTTGAGAAGTGATCTGTTGTTTTACTTCCTGCTCTGGAGAGCAGGCGGCAGGGCCATTCCACATCCAGAGTATTGAAACGCTCGAGAAAGTTTTTTCCATTTGTTGTACGCTTTTGACCCACAAAATACAACACACACATTTGTCCACACGACAACGCCCCCGAAAAATTCCCACTTTATGAGTTTTTTACTCGTCGTAAACAGTTCAAAGCATTGTTTCCATTGAACAAAGAATTCTGGTGAAAACCGCGAGCCATGAGCCCCGAGGTGTGGAAAAGTGGATGGGGTAGTTACATACATAACTAACTATGCAGTGCAGTGATGATCTGTGGTGTTCCAATGAAGCTAAAGCATTTCCAGCTGAAGCGCCATAATTGTTGTACGTTGACAAAGCAACAAAGTGGAGCAGCAAATTTTGGTTGAAAATTTTTGTGAAATTAAATGAAAACAGCCAACTGACTGCTGGGTAAGGGATTGGGTTCGCTTTCATTTTGCCAAAGGACTGAAAGAGGAATTAAAGCCGTCCAGATTTTGGTACAAATTTCTTTTGGTCTTTCTTTCTTGTTACTTTTCTCAGATTTCGAGTTGAAGATAATTCTAAATTATAATTTATCGATAACAGAAAATCTACAAAATAGAAATGACCATCGATATCCGCTATTTTCGTGCTGGAAATTAAAGATCTAACTAATCAGAATGCCAGTAAGGAGATTTGTATTTATGTTTCTAAATCGATATTTCATTATACGAATATATCTCGGATACGATATGTCGGATAGGGAGTATGAGAGATATATTTTTTTTGATATCTTAACACTAGCTTTTCAAGTTCTTTGTGTTGAGAGATGCTTTGTTACAAAAGCGCTGAAACTTTACATGATCATTAGATATAAACCGTTTTTTCTAAAAATTTTCGAAATTTTGAGGTGGCTTTACATTTATTTTGAGAGTCATGTCGGTCTGTACGTTTGATACTATGCTATCGCCTTCGTCAGTTTTAAAGCTATCGCAACCAAATTTTGCACAAAGTCTTCTAGTACAAATACGCTGCACATTTGTCGGAACCAACCCGATCGAATGACTATAACATATAGCTGCCATAGGAACGATCGGTCGGAAAACTAGTTCTAGAGAGAAAAACTTTTTTGTTTCTAATGCAAACGCCTCCAAAATCCGTATCTGCTAGTTTTTAATGCTTCTTCGTGATTCTGCCAATTTTGGTCGAAATCGGACATCTATATGGTATAGCTGCCATAGAAAAGTAAGGTTAGAAAACTAGTCTTAGTGAGAAAAACTTTTTTGATTTCCATGTAAACCTTTTTAAAATTGGCTTACAATTTTTGTATAAGCTTTCACACAATTCTTCAAAATTTTGTCAAAATCGGATGACTATAGGTTATAGCTGCCATAGGAATGATCGGTTGAAAAACGAATTATAGTGAGAAAATCTATTTTGTTTTTAAAGAAAACGCCTCCAAAGCTTGTATTTCTTAGTTTGCTATGCTTTCCCATGATTTCACCAAGTTTGGTAGAAATCGGACATCTATATAGTATAGCCATCATACAAAAGTAGAGTCAGAAAAGTAGTCTTAGTGAGAAAAACTTGTTTGTTTTCAGTGGATATGTATTTCAAATAAGTTAGAAAAACGTGCTGGAAGGATATTAAAACTTCTGCCGAGCCGAAGTTCGGCTTTCCTCCATTTTTATACTCTGTACCGTAGGTACATAGAGTATTATAAGTTTGTGCAAAAGTATGTAACATCCAGAAGGAAGCATCTCCGACCCTATAAAGTATATATATTCTTGATCAGCATCAACAGCCGAGTCGATATAGCCATGTCCGTCTGTCCGTCTGTCTGTCCGTATGAACGCACAGATCTCAGAGATGGTAAGAGATAGAGGTTTGACATGTATGAGACATATGCTTCTTATGTCTGCAGGCAGATCAAGTTTATTTTCAATTTTGGGCCACGCCCCCTCCCGCCCCCGCAATTTAGAAAAAACGTCATATCTCCCACAGTTTTGAAGATAGATGGCTTGTTCCTTCTGGACATATTTAGTTATTAGGATAACTTATCGATCCGCCAAAGGAATGAAGAAGATCGGATGAACGGTTTTCGAGTTATGATCAAAAGAAGAAATTTTCTTGGTACAGAGTATGTTATAGTCGGGCTTGACCGACTTTCTTTCTTGTTTTCAAATAGTTAAGATCTGAAAGTGGTTTGTCAAGCGAATAGATCGCCAAAGGAAAATTTAATCTCTATTTAACTTGTGTAGACGAGCTAAAACCATAGAATCAGGCACTAAAGAGAGCATCTAAATTATGGGAGAAAATAACATACAAATATAGTTCAATAGGCGGCTTCAACAGACACACTTGATTACTGATCAGCTATCAGGATCAACATTGATTTCTGTGCTTAATCAAAGGGTGGTAAATTGTTGAAAATCTAAATATATGTTCCTAAACTAATGTTTATCAATGAACTTAAATCAAGTTGCTCTGCTGAATGCAGCCATTGTTCAGTTAAGGATTTCAAGAGCAGCATTTTTCGAACCAAGACATCTGTCTTAACTAAAACTAAGGGGTTTGTTGTTGTAGCTTACTTATAATTCAACTGTTTCCTACTTGAACTGTCAAATGAGAGGTTTTGGTAAACAAAATCATTTTAAATTTGAGGAATATGTTCAACAAACACATAATGCTTAATGCCTGCAATTTCACCTTTTTCATAGCTGATATCAAATATATGATTCCATCATATCAAATGCACAATTTGTGGCCTTCACACACACATACAGGGACCGCATACAGTGAAAACACTTGCAAGCCCAAAAATATTACCCATGTTGTTGTAGTTGTTGTTGTTGTTTGTTGTTGGTTGTTCTAGCTACTGCGTGCTACTTATCGAAGAAAATTTCAAGTATAAATTACCAAACCAAGCAAAGAACCTGCTACCCAGACTTATGACCGTATTTGATATTGCCTAATGGTTTGTTGGTTGGCTTGTTGCTGCCGTTGTTGTTGTTGGTGTTGTTGTTGTTGCTATTGGTGCTGTTTGCCCGGTTGGTTGGTTGGTTGGTTGATTTTTTTTCTATTAAATGTTTTTCTCTTTAGACTGTAAAAACAACTTGGCTACTTTTCAACTAGAAGTAGGAGTTGTTGACTGGAATTGCTCAATTTGTGTGTGCAGCGACGACGACGACGACGATAGGAGGCAGAAGAAGGCAGCCTCAGCCCCCGACTAAATAACAAGCCAACTCTGATGACGACGACGACGACGACGATGCTGCTGACGTTTGGTCTCTAGGTTTTGTTTGGTGACGGCATTGCCAGCCAACGACAACAAACACCAACGTAGCGCGTAAAACAACAACAAAATCCTACCGCAACTTGGCAATTGCAAGTTGTATAATTTTTTTTTATTTCTATTTTTTCTTCTATTGTACGTAAATATACACTTTGTGGAAAATGGGGTATGACACATTTGAGGGTGCACATAGTGTGTCAGTTGTTTTTACATTGCAAGAGTTCTTGGGAGATACTTAACAAGTCTCGTTTTCAATGGCAGAATCGTTTGAAAACTTTACATACATATATCGTGTGTACCAAATCTTTTTCAAGGAAGACGATTTTCTAATCTAAACTTTGTATAATTCGCTTTTTGGAAAGAATCAAAGGATAAATTTGTGACCAAAACATATTTTTCGGTACTTATTTCAGTATTTGGAATTTAATACCAGATTTAAATAACCGTTTAGAACTCAGAACCAGAAACGTAACAGGGACCGATAACTTTTTTCTGCAACCGAGAAGACGAAACTGAACCTAATCATTGTACCGGTGTCATTCTGATGCTAAGTGCAACAGTAAAAACTGCAAAGCTAATACTTAATTGTCCAAAACTTTTAAACATTTTGAATGAATTGAAAGCTTCAAAGAAGATTCTGGCTTAGAGATAAAGATGGCATAGCCAAAGACTCTATTAAGAGACCATGCTTAAACCTGAACTAGCTTAATTGAAATTGCAGTCGATGTCGATTCATCTGTGTATTTGTTTGAAAAACACAATACAATTGTGTAATATTCTCACAAAACTGTTGAATAGCATTAATCAAAGTTTTCGGAACTTAAGAAGACTGCATAATTAAGGTGTACTAAAATGGTGGTCAGATATTCGGAAAAGATTCTTGAATTGTATGAAAAGTTACTCTTGCTGTTTGATCTAGTCGAGTAAGCGAAGAATGTTTCCTTTAAAGAACGAAATTTGTTATTTCTTCGCCAAGTTACCAAAACTGATAGATAGCACAGATAGATAGATACTGATAGAAATATGCTGGTACCAATATGAAAATGATTACCGAAACAAATACGAACCAAGACAGAAACTTAAACCGGCTTAAGAGTTTTTTGTACGTACCAGAACCGGTTTGATTTCATATTTTAAAATATTAAGTATTATTTTGACGATTATCGGGTGCCAAACCGTATTATTAATGTCCTAGGGAGGGATCGCTGCTCACCTTAGCCAGCAGCTTTGCAGAATTATGGCCTTGTTAGCGGAGTGAATACGTGAAGGTGTGAGTCGACTTGATCAGAACCCACTTGGACTTTGCAGAATGTGGTTCTCAACAGAATGCCATGTTTCATACTTCATTTTACGGGGTAAAAGTTGCTCCTTATTTTTATAACCTTGCAAAGGGTATTATAATTTTGCCCAGAAATTTGCAACGCATAGAAATATTCATTTCCGACCCCAAAAACCATATATATTCTTGATCAGGGTGACGAGCTGAGTCAATTGAGCTTTGTCCGTCCGTCTTCCTGTCTGTTTCTACGCGAACTAGTCTCTCAGTTTTAAAGCTATCGAGCTGAAATTTGGCACAGAGTCTTATTTTTGCTGCACACCACTAATATGTTGGAACCGACCGGATCATGTGACTATATCTCATAGCTCCCATAGGAACAATCGTTCGGAATACTAGTTGTAGTATGAAAAACTTTTTTGTTTTCAATGGAAACGTCTTCAAACTTTGTAATCGTAAGTTTTCTATGTTGATTTATAATTCTCCCAAGTTTTATTAAAATCGGACAAATATAGGGTATAGCTGCCATACAAAAGATAGGTCTGAAAAACAGTCTTAGTTAGAAAAACTTTTCTGTTTTAAATGCTAGCATCCTGCAATTTTGTGTTTGTTTGTTTTACATGCATTCACATGATTGTAGGGATTTTTGGCCAAATCGGATGACTATATCATATAGCTCGCATACGAACGATCGGTCGAAAAATGGGAAAAAGAGCATTTTTTGAAAATATTTCGGCACAGACGAAGGTAGCTTAGCATTCTCGTTTTTGAATATAATAGAAGATGAAAAATCTGTATGAAATAGTCACTACATTCAATTTACATGTGTTTAGAAGGCAAAAAGCCACTGTATGATGAAACCGTCCCTTCTCTAGGTTGTGCTTTTGGTATGTGTAACCAACAACAAGGATCGTTAAAAGCAACAACAAAAATCCATGCTCAAAGAGGCATTTTTTGAAGGTTTCACGCCTTAATAAAAGCGAATGGAACTTATCACCTTTTGGGAACTACTTCTTTAGTGAAAAAGAAATATGAAAGATGCACCTTTTTGATGGTATCAGGTCCGATTGGGAGTGTTCCTACCTTCCCAAGAAGCCCGTTGACTGTTCAGCTGTCATTTGCTACGCTTCTGTATGTTCTTGATATATGGTCACACTGTTTTAAGCACTGTTCTTATTATAAATGGTTAAGAGTAGAAGCACAACCCTTGAAGAGGTGTCTTACAAATGGGCAACATGTAATAGTTAAAGCAGCAACGAATGATCGTTAATCGTCAACATGCCCTAAGGAACGACGTCCAGAAAGTGAGCAACTGAGTAAATGAACTACTTAAGAATTGAGCAATATGATTAGCATCAACTTCTAATTTTCATTAATATTTTATTAAAATTTTTCAAAATTTTTCTATTGAACTTCTTGAAATCGGAGCGAATGCTATTGCTAATCGTGAGAACCTGACGGGAATTCTGTGAGAAAAACTTCAAAAGGAAGCGGCGAAAAATATAAAACTAAGAATAAATATACAACAATTATTTTTTGCAGAGCTATAAAAAAATTGATGGCCCATCAAGCACCCCTGGGTTTTGTCTTAGAACTCTGAAGTCAAAAATCATGTTAATTGTGTTTGGTAATAACATTTAAATTTAATTGCAAAGGTAGTTTAACTGCTTCAGGAAACCAACAGAAAATAGTAAAAAAAAACTTATTTTTCCTCAATATATTATTAAAAATGAATGAACAGGGTATATAAAATTCGTGTTAGGTCTTCCAATTGGGTCTGTCTAGTATCTGTTTTTCCAACGTTTTTCAAGTCTTTTTCAATTTTAAATTGTATAAAAAAAAAATGCTAGTGCAGCCTTTTGCTGCCGTAGATCGATTCAATGAATTTAAAATGCATTTAAGTTGAAATTTAGGTCAAAAGTTGTTGTAGCTGCTGCTGCTGTTGCTGCTGCTGCTGCTGCTGCTGCTGCTGCTGCTGCTGTCGGTGTTGGTGTTGCCAGTAACCAACCAGTAAAGCTGCTTGCTGCCTGTTCATCAAGTCTGAAATATTCTTTGCGTGGCATTTGGAAAACAACTTGCACGTTAGAATTGCTGGCTTGGGTTGGAGCCGCCGACTGGTTTCTGACTGTTAAGTGCGGCAGCTGCCCTACGCCCCCTCCCTCTAACGCTCTTTCTCTCTCTCGCTTGATTCTAATTGCACTTTTAGTCTGTTTGGCTCAAAGAAAGAAAACAAGTTTACACCTGACTTGAAGTATTTATGACTTCGTTTCAAGTTTTTTTTTTTTTCTTTTTTGGTGGCATTATAAATCAACTAATAATTCGCTGATTTTCAGCTTCAGGTGAAAATCTGTTAATTAGATGAATTTCAAGTTCTTAAAAACGAAAGAAAAGAAGAAAGAAAAAAATAAATAAAAACAAATCAAATATATCAAAGCTAATTAGTCGACAAGCAACTTTCACACTTTCCATTTTCACACATTCGGAAATTAATCAAAAGAAAAATTAGGCTCGGAGACCGACAGAAGCAAACAGCAGCCGCTTTTGTGGAATGCATTTGAAAAGTATAACAAATATTTTGGAAAATTGTTTCAGGCCCCATAAATGGGGCAAAAAACAAACAAAATAGTAACAATGTGCGAGGTTACACAATGGAATAGGTGGAACAAGAGTAGGGGGGGGGGGGGGCCGTACCATATACAATTTGGTTTGATGTGTTTGATTTATAAAAAAAAAATTGATAAAAACATAAAAGTAATTGCACTTTCTGTAGTAGGATGGATGAGTTGGCACCCATGGCATTTTCATCGATTAAAAGAGGTTTTAAATTTAATATGAAATCTCGAAAATCCAAAATTGAATTTCCTGAATGAATATATAGATCAGACTAGGCAAAATTGTACTTAAGCAGGAGGATATATTAATAACTGGCAATAAAGTTTCACTCAAAAGAACAAGTTTTACCAACCATCTTTCCTTGAGCATTTACAGTGTTGGTCATATCTGGCAACACTATAACTTTTGACAGCGTTGCCAGTTTGACTTCTTACATAGCGCCTAAATAGCGGTAGTCCAAGTAGACTTCCACACTGGAACAGTACATGCCTCGATTGGAATGAGCCCAAGTGAACATCGAAATGGCAAAAGATGACCTGCATTTTGGGCTCAAAATCGATTTGACTGTTCGCCGAATTCAACAGATTTGACGACTTTGGACTTATTTTTGATTATATTCTTTTGTCTTTAAAAGATTCACCTGGGTACGTTGCATATGATTAACCCTGAATATGCTTAAGTCATATGTAACCCAATCCCCCGGAGACATTACATACCGTAACGTGGACACATCTGGTGTCAGCCGGTACTACCTACTCTCCCTACAAATCTTTGTAGAATTGAGTAAAGTTATAAAAAATATATAACATTCAAGTTGGAAAACAGTTCTTTTGAAAAAATGTAGTTTTTCTTACTAATTCGACTTTTTAGACTTACCTTTTCTATGGCAGCTATGAATCATAGAAAACTAACAGATAAGAAGGAGACGTTTCAGTTACAAACAAGAAGATTAGGCGTCTTGGAACACGTGGTACGACCGAAGCGCTTTAAGAGGGATAATTTGATTACTCCCTTACTTTATCTTACGATCTTTTGAGGACCCATGCTCATCTCACATTGTGTTCTGAACGATACCATTTGACCAGAATTTGTCCCTTTTATTATTCAGGCACAATATATTCGCAGTTTTGGTCACTGTAGTGGTCACTAGTTTGTTTCCTTTTTCGTCACTGTTTCGGTGATTTTTTAGTCACTGTTTTGTTCATTGTTTCCATCTGTTTTAGTCACTGTTTGGTTACTGTTTTGGTGACCCTAAGGGCACTCATTTGCTTACTGTGCAGCTTGTTTGACTTTAAAGACTTGCTCTAGATAGCTTGAAAACTGACGAAGGAGCATATAGACCGACTTGGCTATATCAAAACAGGAATATATATATACTCTCTGCTTTCCTTTAAACATTAGAAACTTGTACTAAAACCTCTGACAGGCTACAAAAAGAGATCAAGTAAGGGCAGTTCAGTATATGACACATTTAGATTGAACAAGTACGAAAATTGGCTAAGCCCGGCTGTAATATGTTCTATACCAACGAAAGTGTATGCACATTAGAAATTTTCAAAGTTGGTTAAGCTCGACAGTAATATACCAACGAAAGTGTATGCACATTAGAAATTTTCCAAATTGGTTAAGCCCGACTGTAGTATATTGTATACTAACGAAAGTGTATGCACATTAGAAATTTTGATAGCACATTCTGTTGCTCCTAAGTTGACTACCATGCATACGATCTTTTGCAAATACTTTGGCGGATCAATAAACAAGCCTGATTACTATATATGTCTAAAACGTACGAAACTTCAATCTTTACAACTGTGGAAGATATGACTTTATTCTAAATTTGGGAGCAGGTGGAGGCGTTGCAAAAATTGACAATAAATTTGATCTAACTGCAGTTAAATGAATCATATGTCCCTTACATGGCAACATCTCTGAGATCTGCTTGTTTATACACAGTCAAAAATAAATCTGAAATCAATCCGAAACGGGATTGAAAACAGGGTAATCCCGGAACAGGATTAAAGTGATCCTGTTTTTTGGGATTAAAAGAAAAAAGTGTGAGGCAAATCAATCTTTTCTCGGATCGGCTCAAGAGTATCCGGAATTACACTGTTTTCGATCCCGTTTCCGATTGATTTCTTTTTTCAGTGTATGGACGAACGGGCATGGCTATATCGACTCAGCTTTTAAAGCTGATCGAGCATATATATATATACTTTAAATTCTCGAAAATGCTACTTTCTGGCTCTTACATACTTTTGCACAAGCTTAATATACTCTGTGAACCTTTGGTAGAGAGTATAAAAACTATGTAGAGGGAAAAATCAAACCACCAATTGATTCGTGACTAAAATGGGTGAAGAGTCTTCTTTATATATATTTTTTTTTACATGATTATCTTTAACTTTGATGATGAATTTGCGTTGCTGTGACATTTGGCCAAGTGGCATTGGGGAACTCAGTTTGAGTTTGTGCAGCAGTGCACCAACCGGTTCGACATCGAAATGATCATCATCATCATCAGCATAAAAATAAATTTCAATATTGTACCATTTAACGGTTCTCCACAAGAAGAGTTCCCCCGGGTTGCCAAGAAGAAGCCGACTGACTGCCTGCCTGGCTGCCTGGATGCTTGGCTGCCTGGCTGGCTCCTCCTGTCTTACGGCCTGGCACTCATCACACATTTTTGGAGTTTGGCATTCCCCTGCACTGCACACACACACACACACACACACGTGACAGTGGTAAATTCGCTGGCCTATCAAATACAGAAATCAACTGTCATGTTGTATGTCAATGACGGAAGTCAGGCGAATTTGTTGGCTCCTTTGGTTCTTGTGCAGTTCTTGTCCCGTTGTCTGAAATTGTTTTGGCGCGCGCAAACTTCATTCTAGCGGTACTTCTCTCTGTCTCTAATCTTTATTGCCTAGAAGATTTGAGTATAAGTATGTGGTCGTAAATAACAGCGAAAGTATGTTTGCATGCCCACGTCCAAGTGTTGTGCATTTGACACCCAAATCTCCTGTTGGTTTTTATGTAACCAGCTAGCTAGCTATAGCTATAGCTGGCTGTCCGTTGGGTTTATTGCTCTGGCTTTAAAATGCCATTAAAAGAAGTCTTAAAATGCAGCCATTTCATTTCACTTGTCCCAGTGACACACTAACTGGCCGCCCTGTAGAAATGAGTAAACATCATACAACACAACAATGGCTTGGCATAAACACAAATGAGGCTTAACACACCTACCTAACCATCTATGCTCGAAAACGAAATGAATCCAGCCTTCAAGTGCCATAAAGAAACAGCAAAAAAAAAAAAAAAAACATTTAGAAAATTGGCCAGCAGCTGGCTGAAGGTAGTACTTAGAAATACACTATCTTTATGTGAATATGCAGATAGAACGATTAGATAGAAGTTAAGTAATAGATGGTATAGTTGATGTACAACGAACTGTGAAATAACATCATCAACTTAATGTGAAAAGAGGTGCACTTCGCGGAACGGTACTTGAATGCAGTGAACCCTGGCATGGGGTTCAAATCTTAGATGAAGACTTGGGTTTTTCAAATAAATAAATACGTGTGCCATTTATCATAATTTGTTATATTATTTTGTCTTATTTTTCTTAACAGAAAACTAGATTAATTGCAAAATGAAGTCATAAAAATATTATATTAAATTTCAAAAGAAATGTCTTATGTTTCCAGCCAAAACTTGCTAATAAAAGAACTATTTCGTTTCGCTACTGAGTGAACATTAAAGCTAAAGTTTAGTTTCACGATCCGGCTCGAAGGAACAGGCTTGAATGGTTTATTTCTAAGGCGGCTTTAAGACTAGCTGCAATGATAAAAAGTATTTTTACCAAATATTTAGCTGAGAAATCAGCGTCCTAGCTTCGTTTATAATCTCCTTTGTGTTTTTCTTTTAATTTTCATACGACCCGGTACCAACCCCTTGACTCAATCAATATACCCTCCCCATTTGACAATCCCAGCCAACCCATTTCCCCATTACCTAGTACTTACCTGCCATAACGTCTCTTTTGCGGCATGACCAAATTATGTTAAAGAGCATTAAAAGCGCATGTCGACCCCTTTTGGTCCATTGTGGCGTATGCGCAATTTAAATGTTTTACGTGCGCCGCGCACTTGTGAAATTATTTTTCATTTTCGCAATTATGTGACAGTGAAAATGGCAAAAAGGAAGTCAGTCTCTAACGCCGACGCCGCTGTCGCTGTCGCTGTTCCACTTTTTTTTTTTTCCCCCCTCCCCCGATTCTTGTTAATTGAGCCACAGCGAGCTCCGATTTTCCACTGAATGAAATGTGAAACCATCAATGTAAACCGATATAGTAATGCGCTTGGCCATAAATAGACAAACACTGAACCATCTGGTCTTTGTTTTCATTCATAAAAATCATCGGCTTTCAATGGGGCGAAGAGAAGAGACTCTCCAATTTTGTAATTACAGCAGCAGCGCAGGCAACAACAACAACAACAAAAGCAATAGACCCAAAACCATATTTGTGGGGCCGGACCGGACGAGACTTTTTGGTCGGATCGGGTGTGTGTGTGTGCTTGATTGTGTCCGTCTGTGTCTGTGCATTGCTTCATATAAAGTCATTTGTGCCAGTTTCTCAATGCACTCTCTTAATTTATCATAAATGAAGAAAATACAATAATAATAATAATAATATAATTTTTTCTCTATTTGTTATCTCTTTGCAGGTAAGCACACAACACATAACGCTAATCTACCCATATGTCGGTCAAAACAAAACAAGGAAAGACATTAAACAAAATGCGTAAGCATTAGATATTAAATATATATTTGCTAAAGATAACGCTCCGAGTGTGTATTGGTGGGTGGAAACTAAAAAAATGAAGAGTGGAAAGAGTTGAGTTTAGAAACTATTGAATTTTTCATAATTTCTCTTTGTATGTAATTGTCTTTTTTTTATCAGTTAGTTAAGATTTGCAAGTGTTTTAAGTGGGAAGATATCGATATTCATTAGATATTTCAAGTATATTTCATGCTTTGAACTACCCTCATCACAGAATGATATTAGTCGTGAGGATGAAGCATATTAAAAAATGTTTTTGAAAAGCTGTTGCATGTAGGAGCAAGAGCTACTAGCAAGAGCTATATGAAAATCCTAACGAAGCTCGCTTCATCGTGTAAGTCCCAACCTATTTTACTTGTTTTGTTAAACTTCTAGCACATAACAAAGCCTTAGCTCTCTGTATGTTTCCTGGTATCACGAAAATAATATCATTTTGTACCGAAATTTAATGTTAAAACAAGAAAGAAAGTCGGTCAAGCCCGTCTATAACATACTCTGTACCAAGAAAATTTGTCTTTTGATCATAACTCGAAAACCGTTCATCCGATCTTCTTCATTCCTTTGGCGGATCGATAAGTTATCCTAATAACTAAATATGTCCAGAAGGAAGAACCCACCAATCTTTAAAACTGTAGGAGATATGACGTTTTTTCTAAATTGCGGGGGCGGCAGGGGGCGTGGCCAAAATTGAAAATAAACTTGATCTGCCTGCAGACATAAGAAGCATATGTCCCATACATGTCAAGCCTCTATCTCTTACCATCTCTGATATCTGTGCTTTCATACGGACAGACAGACGGACAGACGGACATGGCTATATCGACTCGGCTGTTGATGCTGATCAAGAATATATATACTTTATGGGGTCGGAGATGCTTCCTTCTGGATGTTACATACTTTTGCACAAACTTATAATACTCTATGTACCTACGGTACAGAGTATAATAAAATGATCTTAAATCGATTGAACTTGAACAACACCACGTAAAAACATAAGTAGCATCCAAGAATATCATTCGTAATAGGGCACCCTGTTGAACCGGTTCGGTTCATTTAAATTGAAGCTCTCGATCCGAAAATTGAACCGAAACTACAAAACTTCTTACCACCATAAACTGAAGCATGACCAGACTCATCTGCTTGTGAAACAGTTTGCACCAAAAAGTCTTCAGTCTTTGTATAGTAACATCAATAATATCCCATACATTACCTGCAGTTTAACTCCTCAGCCCATCTAATTTATTAGCACTGTATAAAGTCCTAAGAAAAAGAAAAGAAAAATTGTTCCAAGTAATGACTAATTTAAGTAGTGTTTTCAGTACTACACAGAAAAAAATATCAATATCAATTTGGACTGGATAATATTAATCATCAAAATGAAACTTAAAATAATCCAAATGATGGTAATTTTCATATCCTTTGGATGATTTTCACCTCCGTTGGATAATTAAGCGAATATTTAAGACATATCCAGTCCAAATTAACACCGGAAATCATACAATGGACACTGTTTAATTTTCTTTTTGGTTCTCAGTGTACGCATGAAATTCACCCGTGAGTTAAATACTGAAATCCCTGTTTAAAAGAAGCAAAAGTCGTGAAGACCTGTGTTATATTCATTACAAAAATGAGTATTACGGTAACCATGATTTCATTACCAGCCCTTTTAAATCAGAGCTGTTACATCTCTGGGCCGTACTAAAGGGCTATTTAAGATCATAGCTTTATTTTTATCAGAGCTGCATAACGACTTTTAACCTAACTGATTCAAACCCAGGATTCATTTATATTTTGTTGGATTTTTCACAGCAGAACGAACCATAAGTGGAAGCAAGTTATACACAACTGAACCTTAACCTGTTCTGAATCCAAGATATCGGTTAAGCTCCACAAAAACTACAACTAATCAAATCTAAGCCGTCAAAACCGTAGAGCAAAAAGGGTCAACTCATGTCCAGCAAATTTTTGTGACAGGCATAAGAAGTATGACGTAAATATGCGTAGTATATGTCCAAAAGTTTTGCCAAAATACAATATGTTCCCACAATAATAAACATTTCTGTTAATAAAATAGCTGCATACTTTTCGTCAAAAATGATTAAGGTTTACAGTCCCGATTTTGATACATTAAAGGCCGATTTTACATTTTCTAGATAGCTGCTAGATAAATCCAGAATTTACTCTTATATTTGTAAGTGTATGTGACAGATAGGGCTTTCTAGAAGATTTAGTGATGACAAACAAGCCCACAAAGTTTGATTTAAGGTGTGTGCAGTGCTGCCCATCATCGTTGCGACCGTTGCTGTCCAATAAGACCATTAGTTTTCCTTATAACTCGACTTTCGTTGTCCCATCCCTACCATTCCTTTGGCGGATCGATATATAATGTTGATAACTAAATATGTGTAGCAGGTGCGAACTAGCTATCTTCAAAAAACCTTTGGAGAAATAATGTTTTAACGTTATATTGATAAACACATGAAAGAAATCCATTGCAATTTGTACTTTATTAAGTTTAAAAATCAATCTTAAAATTGTCAAGTTAAGAGTAAAGTTATTCAAAGCATCGACTATACCTGGTATCGTGCTAATTGGAGAGGAAATGGTATACATTCTACGTATATGCATAGCTATGACTATTTGCTTTACGAAACAGGCCTTGGCTAAGTTGATAGGCTTGTCGACTTGAAGGTGGTTGTGTATTATATAATATACAAATTCCAAAACCTATAGCTGAGATCAGATTAGATGTCAAAAAGTCGTCAGTTGCACTTAAATAACAATAAACCTGGTCAGTTTTAGGCTTTAAACACATTACATATGCCTTAAGAGTTATGCATCCAGATAAAAAGTAAGTGTCGTTAATAAAACTGTGAAAATTTAACAATATTTGTCAGCTCCAGGGGTCGAACACACGACGAAAAGTTATATAAACAGCGCTCTAGACAGATCGAGTATAAAAACGTTACAAAATAAACTCCATTGAGTACAAAATGTACTTGAAGTGAGTATATGAAACTCCAAATAACAAAAACCATTCATACACTATTTTTGACATAGTTCTTCATCTCTTTTTTTTTGGGAATCTTAGGATTTTCTCCACATAAATTAAAGTCTGGCCCGATCTACACATTTTGAGACACTGTGATTCCTGTAATTCACAAACGAAAGCAAATAAAAAAGTGAATTTGACCCAACATAAACCCTTGTTTAAACCAAAAGTGCTCACTTTAATAGCCATTCCACTGCCCACACCTAAAAAAAAAAAAAAAAAATGGTTAAATTATTAATGGGTATTTAAATTTAATGATTTTCTTTCGAAATAGCTTTCCCTGTAAATTCTCGTTTTTCTCCCAAATGCAAAAGAAATATAAGAAAAAACCCGCAGCCAAACCGACTTTACGATCACATAACTTAACATTTGCTTATCTAATCTGCCCAAGTGCAATCAAAACCGAACAGCAAAGCAAGCAATTTACGGGAGAGACCCGAAATCGACTTGCAAGCAGCTGCCTTTATGCCATATTTCACTTTTCACCTTTTTCCATGAAAATGCGCCAAAATCGAACGCAAATTGTGGCCCCAGCCACACAAACACATGATGAAGTCGCAAAATTCCATTCAAATTGTGTGGAGATTTTCTTTTTACGGTTGTCGTCTCGTTTTTCGGTTTTGGGGTTTTTATCTTAGCCGCCCCGGAACTATGTTAAATGTCAAACATTTCTAATTGGATGTTAAAGTCAGAAAACAAGCAGCCTTAAGGAAACTACAGATCTACACCAACTTGATCATGACGTGGCCCCATCAAGTTCACTTTCACTTAGTGTCAGCAGCCGATGACAATCATCGATCTTCATCGGGAATCGGTTGCAGGCAACCCAAGCCAGTAACCCTTCCTCACTCGATCCTCGGATCGATCGCCACGAAAATTTATGTGCAAAAGCAAAACTTGACTTGGCCTGTCGAAGGTTCGTTGCCATTTGACGGCGGCGGCGATCGACGATCAGCGACAACCGCAAAGCGCTTTTCCTCCTTCGGTGTGTATAAATTTTTTTTATTTTTTTTATTTTTAAATTAAAAACGAAAGTAGCTGTGAGTCTGTCCGCAGAGGCTCCCCCTCTGCCCGCCAACCTCCCGCCAACAGCTGCCGCTTGCTGACTGCGAAAATTTATGCAGTCGCGCAATTATTTTTGTTTTTTATTTTCAAGTTTTCTCGGTCTAAGAGACACCTTTTGGATGGATGGATGGATGGAGGAGAGATGAAATGAGGGGTGGGTATAATCGCCAGAGAATTGTTTCTGCTTTTCTAAAGAGCATTCCCCCATTCGACTTATGCCCACTTATCTTATGTCATGTTTTCCTCGATTTTGTGGTCGCCGTGCTTCATCTTGTTAAGTTACTCAATTGGCATCGAGTTGTTAACCTTTTTGCTGCACCTTCACCGCTTTCCCCACCCACCCTGTCTCCGTCTCTCTCCCTCTCTCTGTTTGTCTCGCTGGCGCAGACTTTCGCATAAGGTCCCCCGAAGCGTTGACATTTAATGATGAATTTGACACACAAGGGCACGACAACGAATCATTCGTCGTCTCCCTCGCAGTCTGCCTTGAATTTTTCGGACAGATGATTAATTTGGGATACCGTAAAAACAATCATCCGGGTGGTCCTGGGGGTACCTTTACATTGTGTTGTGCAACTCTCTCATAAATAATGATGATTGCTGTTGATTGTTAAGGTGACCGGCTCAAAAAGGGCTTAGCGTTTACTACACGAGAGGGTCATACTAATTGGTGGAGCGAAAAAACCACACTCATCTTTCGAGAGAAGAGAGAGGGGGGCGGGAAGTGATCAGCAAGATAAGTTGAATTGAAGATTTCCGTGTTTTTAAAAGCTTAAAATTATTACAATTGAAATATTATTCTGTTAAGGAAGAAATTTAGTAATTACAGTAGGAAGTTTACTCTGAAAAGAACGCAGTCGTTCGGAGTCTTAAGTGGCGGTGTACTTTTTGAATATTTAGAATTACATTCAAGATCGTAAGAGATGGTTGGGTTGGGATCTATGAGAGCAAAAAGATAGGGTGCACCCCAAATCAAAAATTGTGCATTAAATGCACACTTTTCACTAACAAAAAGGACACAAAGGTCTGTCTATGGTCAATAAAAACAAGTTCCATGTTTTGCCCACTCGAGAACATGCCACATACAGTGTTAAAAACTTGTTATGCCCAAATCTAAGCAGCAAATAGACATCGTTTAGTCTTGCAACTTATTGATTGTCATAGCGAATGCCAATCTAATGGGAAATTGGATGATTTTGAATGCCATTGGAACATCTTTACATGTTCGGAGCGTAGTTTGCACTTGAATATGCTGACTTCGATTCAAGATACAACCTTTTAAACTGCTTTTGCATAGTGTTATATTGTTGGATTTGTTGGTAAGTCAGTTCCTTTTTTGGTCTGTGTGTTGCTTTACCCTGTGATATGCTGGGACGATTCTTTGTAATAGACACAAATAGACCAAATTGTTGTACTTTATTTATTATAATAGGCAGTAAACAGAAAAAGTATTGGTTCTTTTAGTATTATACCAACCTGCTCATCTTCTTATCTTATAATAGTGTGTCTTGGATATCTCTAGAGATGGTTGCATAAATATGAGAAATTTGATTGGTAACTGGACTAGACGACTTAGGTGAAGCATTCTGAAACTGACTGTTTAAGGTCAAGCCGATTTAGTTCGAATTGTTTTTCTTTCATGGGATTTAGCAACCAAACCTTTAATTATACCCTTGCAAAGGGTATTATAATTTTGCCCAGAAGTTTGCAACGCATAGAAATATTCATTTCCGACCCCATAAACTATATATATTCTTGATCAGGGTGACGAGCTGAGTCGATTGAGCTTTGTCCGTCCGTCTGTCTGCCTGTCTGTCTGTTTCTACGCGAACTAGTCTCTCAGTTTTGAAGCTATCGAGCTGAAATTTTGCACAGAGTCTTTATTTTGCTGCACACTACTAATATGTCGTAACCGACCGGATTGGATGACTATATCTCATAGCTCCCATAGGAACAATCGGTCGGAAAACTAGTTTTAGTTAGAAAAACTTTTTTCTTTTCATTGGAAACGTCTCCAAACTTTGTAATCGTAAGTTTTCTATGTTTTTTTATAATTCTACCAAGTTTTATCTAAATCGGACTACCATATGGTATAGCTGCCATACAAAAGATAGGTCTGAAAAACAGTCTTTGTTAGAAAAACCTTTTTTTGTTTTTAATGGTAGCATTCTGCAATTTTGTATTTGTTTATTATACATGCTTTCACATAATTTTACATTTTTTTAATGACTATATCGTATAGCTCCCATACAAACGATCGGTCAGATGGGAAAAAGAGTATTTTTTGAAAATATTTAAGCGAGCACTTGCAAGGGTATAAAAACTTCGGCACAGACGAAGTTAGCTTAGCTGTCTCGTTTTTCTGGTAATTTTACAAGTCAAGTCAAGTGCTCCGTAAAAAAACCCCCGGACCGAACCTTTTGCAGAATCTTTTAATGCTAAAGTTAATAGCTTCATAAAGCCCCCGGCATTAAAAACAAAGTCGTTTTCAGTTATTATGGGAAAAGTTCTAGTTTCAAAAGTGAGAGAACTGGGAAATTGATGCGTAGTTCTTCAAATAAGAATCTAAGTCGAGTTTTGAGTTCTTCTGTTCCAATTTTCCCCTCTCGAGTAAACAATTCCACAACTGTAGTGTGACCAGAGTTTCAAATCACTCAACTTGTTAGCTGTTTGCCAAAAAAAAACAAGACTCTTTAAACAAACTTTAACTTCTCAACCCCCTTTGTTTATTGCCACCAATTCGAGCTTATTTAACACTTTTGCATTACCATGGCTTTTTGCACACTTGCCAACTTTCCATTTCATTTTCGCATTCTTTTCGCTTTCATTTTCCATCGTTTCCATTACCCGTTTGTGCTCTCTGTGGCCCGCTTCACTTCACTCCAAGTATTTTATGTATTTTTAAATGCATTTCTAAATGAATTGTAATACCGATGGGCTGTCGGATGGAGTCGCCGCATTGCACGACCTGTGTGTGCGATGTCTATCGCAAAAACCAAACAAAACAAAACCCAAAAAACAACCACTCGAAGTTGCAAGCTCATGTGCGGCAATAAAAATAAAATGCAAACATATGCGGCGACGCTCTGCGAGAGGTGATTTTAACTTTTACTTACCAGAAATTCATGTGCACGATTTTCCACCATCATCGACTACTGCCATACGTCGATTTCAAATGCCGACTTTCAAATGAAGAGGAGGCCGCAGCAACGGCGAACGGCGAGCGGCAAACGGCAACAATTGTTCAAAACTCCACAAAATGCGAAAGAGATGATGAAGCTACCAATAAAAGTTCCCTCAGGCTTCGGCGGCGGCGGCGGCTGCTGCGAACCCGCCTCAAGCTCATTGAAAGTGAAATGTTGGCTTTAAAGCATTGTTTTTGTGGCTCGTATCATTGTCTGGCAGTGCGTTTTTCATTTGAAAATCAATTTCTGACAGTTTTTCTATTGTAAGCGATTGCAAACGCATTTTCATGGCCTTTGTGTGTGGCCGCCACAACAGATGACTCGGAATTTTTTGTTATTTTAATTAGTTTTTGGCCGGGATGTGGGCAAAAGTCTTCGTTCGTTATTATTTTGGTTGTTTCTTGCTTGAGGTTTTGATATTTTCGACAATAAACAGAGAAAAATGCTGCGTTAATTGTAGCATTTTGAGTTGTAATTTGATTTTGCGGTTGCTTTTGTGTTCATTTGGAATGAAGGTGGGGTGGGGGTGGGGGTAAAAGCTTACGAAAATATTCAAGAAGAAAAGACCAAAATGTGTAAGTTTCGATGTTAAATAATCTTAAAATTGAATCATTAAACAAATTATTTTTTCTTTTGTTTACAATGAGTTAGTGAAAACGAATGGTCACACTGAAAAACTTTAGGGTGGAGGTAAAAACATACAAAAAAGTTTGTTGTAAGGGAAAAAGGGAAATAAATTCAATTAAAAATTGATTTTCCTTTGTTTGTAGCGAGTTAATGAAAACGACTGGGCACACTGACCAAAATGTCTAATTTTTGATGTTAAATAATCTTAAAATTGAATCATTAAACAAATTATTTTTTCTTTTGTTTACAATGGGTTAGTGAAAACGAATGGTCACACTGAACAAATTTAGGGTGGAGGTAAACACATACAAAAAAGTTTGTTGTGGGAGAAAAGGGACATAAATTCAATTAAAAATTGATTTTCCTTTGTTTTTAGCGAGTTAATGAAAACGACTGGGCACACTGAAAATATTATAGGATGGGGGTAAAAACTTACAAAAACTGTCAGGAAAAAAATGTCTCGACATGTGAGATGTGAAGCTCAATAATCTTTAAATTGAACCAATAAAGAAACATTTATCTTTTTTTTAACGAGTTAATGAAAAAGAAAGGTCTCACTGAAAAAAAAATGTAGTGTGGGGATAAAAACTTACAAAAAAACTCAGAAACCGTTGTTGTGTGGTAAAAAGAGACCAAAATGTGTGAGTTTCAAAGCTAAATAATCTTCAAATTGCATAAATAAACAAATATTGTTCTGTTGTTTTTAATTAATTAATGAAAACGAACGGTCACACTAGAAAAACATGTAATTAAAAAATTTGTTTGAAAAAAAAAGAGACCAAAATGTGTGAGTTTTAAAGCTTAATATGCTTACTTTAAGAGATATTTATATGCTATTTTTAGCAAGTTAATGAATACTACAGGTCACACTAAAAAAAAGTATGCGGGGTGGGGTAAAACTTCAAAAAAAAATTCAGAAATTTTTGTAGTGGTAGTGTAAAAATACCACGAAGAATTAGCTAAATAATCCTAAAATTGTCTGAATAAAAAAATATTTATCTTTTAATTCTAATGAGTTAATGAAAAAGACTGGCCACACTGAAAAATATGTAAATCAATGCTTCCTTATGCTTATCCTTAACAAACAGCTAAACAAATATCAACTTCCACCCCTCAGTACCTTCAACTAGCGCATTCTCTAAGGAACAGTCGTAAACTCTATCACCAGTGCACTCATTTTGAATGAAAAGTCATTTCGAATTAGTCAAATACTTAATAAAACTTGATAAAAAGTCTCCTCCACCACTCTCACCAACTCATATCAAGCCCCCATAATGATGACTAATTACCCCATCTGAAATGCAGGTGAATTCCATCATGATCCGTTCCCATGCCACACACACATGCGCCCAACGAAAGTGAAAATGAAAACCATTTCTTTACATATTCCAAATATTACACAATGGGCACGGCCCATCAAAGTCAAACATTATGTTATGTTAATAACTCCTGCAGCTCTCTCGATGATGACAACACAAGCCCAAAACTTTCGTTCGACAAAATTCTTGGCATGCAACAGAACTGGTCGATACGATTGGAACGATCGCTTAAGGCGTCCCGGACCGGCAGACGGACGGACAGTCTCTCAGTCCCAGTGTCTCTCATCATTGGACCCGCTCCGTTTTTGTGTTTTTTCTTCTTCTTCTTCTGTTTTTCGTAAATGGAGCTTGAAGCGCGACCGCACCGCGGGCGACGAACCACCACCACCACTACTACGACGACATTCGCTTTCATTTCCAACTGCAGTCGCAATCTCGCGCAGTTCGCCTCTTGCTGGTCAGTCACACTTGCTACCCAGGGTCTCCCCTAACCCCTTACACCAACTGCCACCGCTCACCCCAACAAGTGCCATGCCGTGCCATTGCCTTTGCCGCGTGCACTTGCCTTCCCGCTTTATATGCACTCTTTGGTTTGGTTTGTTGCACTTGATGTTCGGTTTGTGCAGTTCGCTTTCGATTTCTTTTGTACTTTCGATTTTGTTTTTTTGTATACCCTTGAAAGCAAGCTGGGCTGCATCCATCAACTGGCAGACGGTTTTTGATGGCAGAAACTATCAGCTTTGGTGGTTCCAGTATTTGGATGTTGCATAGTAAGATGCAAAGTATATTACAAAATATATATTGGATGATTTCGGTAATCATTTGGCTATTCAAATTTCCATTTAATGTCAAATGGACTTTAAATGTTCATCCAAAGGAGCTACAGAATAAAATGCTCGCTTAAATATTATCAAAAAATACCCATTTTCACATTTTCCGACCGATCGTTCGTATGGGAGCTATATGATATAGTCATCCGATTTGCCCAAAAATTTGTAAAATTATGTAAAAGCATGTTAAACAAACAAATACAAAATTGCAGGATGCTACCATTAAAAACAAAAAAGTTTTTCTAACTAAAACTGTTTTTCAGACCTATCTTTTGTATGGCAGCTATACCATATAGTTGTCCGATTTTAATACAACTTGGTAGAATTATAAAAAAACATAGAAAACCTACGATTACAAAGTTTGACGACGTTTCCATTGAAAAGAAAACAGTTTTTCTCACTAAAACTAGTTTTCCGACCGATTGTTCCAATGGGAGCTATGAGAAAAGGTTATCCGATCCGGTCGGTTCCGACATATTAGTAGTGTGCAGCAAAAAGAAGACTCTGTGTAAAATTTCAGCTCGATAGCTTTTAAACTGAGAGACTGGTTCGCGTAGAAACAGACAGACAGACGGGTGGACAAAGCTCAAACGACTCAGCTTTTCACCCTGATCAAGAATATATATAGTTTATGGGGTCGGAAATGAATATTTCAATGCTTTGCAAACTTCTGTGCAAAGTTATAATGCCCTTTGGATGATATCGGTATGCATTTGAAATAGATATTTCTTAAAAATTCATTTTAGGATACTAAAATATCCATTTCATGTCAAATGGAACTTAAATTTTTATCCAAAAAAGCTGGAAATCAAGCAAATCCACACGAAAAAATTCAATTTTAATACCAAAAAAAAGGATATTAAAAACTTTTCATACCAAGTGTATATTTATTTCCTTGTGGGCGAAGTCTACTGATGATTGAACTGGGATTCATCATCCTTATGTGTGTTTGTTAAAGACAGTCTCACTTAATGTTTGCTTCAAATCCCTCAGCAAAATTTGATTTCCAAAAGTAAGTGCATTCATGATTCCATTTAAATATCTTTCTGTTTATTTATAAACCCCTCCGCCGCCTACCTTCACTCTCTTTACACCACGCAGACACAGTTATAAATTACCCGAGGCATATCGGCACAGCCTTTACCCTTTCTGCCTGTCTCTCCGCTCTATTGAGGACGACCTCGCCAAAAATGAGAAGCCACAGCGAAGATGCCGCGACATGGCAGTCACTCAACCTGTCTGTTTGCGTTGACGCTCAACCGCTTTCATCTCCCTCGCTCCCCTCGCTTGGCGGGGCAAACCTTTAATAAGCGTGCGAAACTTATTAATCATATTTCATGTTACCAAAGTTGCCCTGTGTGGTGGTATTTATGAATGAGCCAAGATTAGCCTTCATGGGCTTAATCGCGCCTAAGATCACAACAAAAAAAAAATATGGCCACTTTCATTTTTATTTTCGATCGAGTCATGGTCAGCGAAGAAAGCTGTTCTCACACATTAATTACATATATGATTTTTGTTTTGTTGTTGCTGCCACACAAGCAGGAACCGCCCAGAGTTGTTTTGCCGGCCGATCGATCAGTGGCAGACTCATTTCCAAAAACGGTTTTCAAAAAATTTTCAATTGTGGCACTCAATCTTCCTTTTCCTTTTTCGTTTTTTTTTTGGTTTTTTTTTTGTTTTGTTATTATTGGTGGCTGCCCCACTTATGACAAAAGCTAAGTATGCATGTGGGTATGCGCGTACAACGGTTCACTTCACTCACAATTTGATGGTTCAATTACAGGAATTGATAGCCTGTAATTTACATGAATGCGCGGCGAAAGAGTTATGCAAACGGTATTTTTAAAGGGAGACAACATCCTTGAAGTTGAAGCGGCGAAAGAATGTGAAAATTTTTGGGCGCTGAAACTGGATTTTTGAGAAGAATTCCTTGAATGAAATTCGCGGAAATGTTTAACTTAAAAATTTACACATCCTGTTTCACTTATACTAGGGCCGATTTAGTGGACAGAGGTTTGTCTGTCGTTTTCGTAGTTTCAAACCTATAAAAGTGTGCATAATTATCAAACCGGTTCGATTCATTGCATAAAAACTGTTAGATTAGTTGTAGTAAACGGTATTCCATTAGGACTATGCAATGAAAGTAGATGGAGTTTTGAAGCTACATTCCTAATTTCAGCATCGAGTTGTGAAACAAATTCCCATAAGTTGGTCGAACTCGAAAATGGTAACTGGCCTGTATATCTAAGGCACAATTTTCAAAAGTTCGAATGGCATCTTGGGCTGATATGATAAATACCTGCAAATTCCGAGTCTCTGTAGCGCCATATAGACCAGATATTACAAAATATTTAGACAATATGTCTGATCTTAGAATGTCTGTAATTTGAATCCAACGAAACCATAACTTACAGTTCGAAACTGGCTCAGATTCAGCTGTTTTGGCACGTATCAAGGTTTGGTTCACAGTTCGAAAAGTCGGAATAATGGGATTCAGAGAAGCATACCTTATGTTTAAAAACCCACAGCTACGGAAATGGCTTTTTAATGAAAATATTATAAAATTACTCTTATGCGATTCATGGCAGACTCCTGTACTTTCAAGCAAATATAGTAGTCCTGCTGCCATGGTCCTGGTCATTTTACTAGTTTGGGTCCTCTTTGGTACGGTTTTGCCAATTATAGATTCGTCAGTCACGGTAAGGGGGCCTTATAATTCAGGCTTATACCTTAAATATGCAAAGTGTTTCGACTAAATTTACACTAAAGCTTGATGCAATACTGATATTTATCCGTTTTGGTATCTTGCGCATTTTAATGATCCCTCAATGACGGCTAAATGTTTGAAAATATCATGGACTCTTCGACCTCTTTTCCCCATTATCTTATCTAAATCGTTTCCTGCTATTTTATGGTCCTTGCAAGCAACATTGTATTGTCTTTCGTGATCTTTTCGATACTTTCAATATGAGTATTAAATACATGGCACAGTTATATATGAAGGCGCCTTCTTGGGAGCATTTAATTACTCTCTGAATTTGTAAAAGCAAATGACATATTCCAAAAAAAGGCCATAAAAGGGTGATATATGTTTGCATATTCTCAAATATGTACTTAGGTTGAAGATTGGTAAATATGCTAACTTGGCCAGCCTCAAAAGAATTTATAATAGTCTACTTTCCATGAAGTAACTTTGTAGGATATCTAAAATGTTTATTGACCAATCAAATTGGGATTTTTCCTAATATCTGATATATATTCATTACTTCTTAAACTGTGTTGTTTTGTGTGAACTATTTTTAGTAAAGTTCCGATTGGCTGGAGTAATGGTGATTGATTGCGCGATTTGGATTACTAAAAACCAAACCATAAACTTTAGTTTGTAATATACATACCTGAACCTGTTTTCATCTTTAATTTCTCAATACGGTTCCACTAAAAATATAGGCAAAAAATTTTCAATATATTTTCAAACCTACAAATAAAACTGGTTCCGATATTTCCTTGGTCTATATGGCTATAAGAATGTAGATGTAAGGATGTAGACCTAGGAAAACCGGCTGCCGAAATATGTGTCAAACCTTATTCTTTCACCAAAGTTATTGAAAATCGATTTAATGAACATGTACCACTGCTTAATTTAGGCATTAACCCTATTAGGGATGATTGGGACTGCATCCCTTATCCTATTTCTCGTTGATCTTTGTATAACACTGTTTTGTCTTTGATTATGGTTCTTGTGTTACCAAATCAAAGATTGTTTGAGCATTTCAAGCCTTTATTGACTAAAGAGTATTCACGTTTGCGTCGAAACAGCAGTTTTATGTTGTAATTCACAAATATTTAAGAATTTTGAAGATTATTAAAGCAGCGGTGGGTATCAATTTCTAACGAAATTGCGGAACCATAACATTAATGCTTGTAATTTGATGTTCAGCGATATATTGTGCTGAGTTCCAAGTGTGCAATGGACTATATAAGTTCATTTCGTAACCCAAAATGTAGAGTTCCTACTCAAATCCATGTTAAAACAAGAAAGAAAGTCGGTCAAGCCCGACTATAACATACTCTGTACCAAGAACTTTTGATCATAACTCGAAAACCGTTCATCCAATCTTCTTCATTCCTTTGGCGGATCGATAAGTTATCCTAATAACTAAATATGTCCAGAAGGAACAAGCCATCTATCTTCAAAACTGTGGGAGATATGACGTTTTTTCTAAATTGCGGGGGCGGGAGGGGGCGTGGCCAAAATTGAAAATAAACTTGATCTGCCTGCAGACATTAGAAGCATATGTCCCATACATGTCAAACCTCTATCTCTTACCATCTCTGAGATCTGTGCGTTCATACGGACAGACAGACGGACAGACAGACAGACGGACAGACGGACATGGCTATATCGACTCGGCTGTTGATGCTGATCAAGAATATATATACTTTATGGGGTCGGAAATGCTTCCTTCTGGATGTTACATACTTTTGCACAAACTTATAATACTCTATGTACCTACGGTACAGAGTATAAACATGGACTCCTAGGTTTTTGTACATTCCTAATGAACATCCGAATTTGTTTCATTCGACCAGCCGTAATTTCTGTTATATTTTCAATGCATTACAACTTGGCTATCACAACACAGAGTTGGCTTTTTCTCTAATTGAGGATGCTGGTTTCTTGGATAGCTTATTAAGCCGCAAAACTTGAAGATTGAAACTACACACACTCACGCACATGTGTGTGTGTACAAATAAACAAAACAAACAGCAAATACACACACACACACACACACACACACACTTATAAACGCTCGCAAGCACACACTAGACAGAAATTGAGTTAAAAGCCCAAGAGATTCGAGATTCAAGACTCTCAAACAACTTTCCACTCCAAAGCGACAACGACGACTTTGACTTGGACATGGTCCACGTGTGCGTGAGTCGTAGCAGTCGGAGGCTTGTTTATTTGTCAATCGGTTTTTAGCTTATTAGCCTCGGCTAAGATAAAAAAAAAAAAGTGAAATTTTCCCCCAGCTCGATTTATGGCCCGAGCTCTCTCACAAAAGTCTTCCTCTTAATAATAAATCGCAGCGCGAGTGAAAAACGTGACTTTTTGATTTGACATTTCACAGTCATAAGTATGCGACGCGAAGTCGTCGTTATCAAATTAAATCGAAAACAAGTTGGCGGCAATTTAAATTCATTTGGCAAGGAAGGCAAGGCTCGGCGGCCTCATCTCCCCGTCTTGAATGTCATCTCGAATGTGGCTAAATGTCAAAATGCATCATCATCATCAACTACCCATTAATTGAGTCATTTTGGCCTGTCCCCGTTCCCGTCCCCCTCCTCTCTTACTCTCACCATTTATCCAATACAATCTCTGTATAATTCTATTTACTAACCGAATGCAATTCTCTATTCGTATCTTGCACGCTTGCGCAATAGACCTGGTCTATGGCAGAACCTGTAAGTATAAAAAAGAGTTTATATGGAGGATAAGTATGAGTATGAGTTATAAGTCGCTACGATTCTTCTGTCTGTCACACCTAATTGCCTTTGCATGACTTCATTTTGTGTGTGTGTTGTTTTTGTGCAGCTTGTTTGTAAGTGAGTAGCTTGAAGTTGAAATGATTCTTTTGCAAAGACTTTTGTGAATTTTATTTTAGTGGTAAATTGTCATTTCTTTCATTTTAATGACATTAAAATATTATTTAATTCGAATAAAAACATCTTATCTTCTACATTGAGCAATCTGTCACATAAACTAACAACTAACTGAGAAAATATTAAGCTTATCTGACATGTAGCAGCTATTTAGAAGATGAGATATGAGCCCTTACTGCACACAGTTTATATAGTATGAATTCGGAAATTATCCGTTAATTAATATGTAGAATCTTCTAAGGTTTACTTAACTAACTTATAAGCAAATATTTGGATTTTCAGATAATTCTATAGAATTTTATCAATTTAAAGCAATTAAACATGTGTCCCTTATTGATGTTAATACAATTTTGTGGCTTGCAGTACTACATAAGCTATCTACAACTTTGAGCAAGGATATCATACATAATATATTATATATTCAAAATCAAAGCCGGACTTCTTCCATTCTCTTGTAGCCAGTAGCTGTGAAGGAGACGGCTGTGAAAAACGTAAAGCTTTCTCAATAAATTCTACGCAAAACTCATTTTGGTAATACTTGATTACATTGGGCTACAGTTTTGTTCCTAAGCAAGAAAGGTTCATTTATTTCCTTACTTATACACTTTATTCAATCATTTTTTAATATTATATACTCAGAAATGTACCTTAGTTTGTATATGTTCCTCTCTATCAAAATTTAAAAACTGTTTGACATCATTGATCGTGTAGTCTTACAATACTGCATCAGTAGCCAACCATCTGTGAAGATAGAAAGGACTTTACACAGTCTGTCTATACAGATCTAAGCTTCTTCCACGACTTATCGCTAACCCTTACAACATCTTTAATATTGGATTTCTTTTAAAACTCAGGCACTTTTAATAGCAATATTTTCTATTATTATCTGTGGCATATAAAAGAAAGCAAAACGAGAAAGCTAAGCTAACTTCGTCTGTGCCGAAGTTTGTATACCGTTGCAAGTGCTCGTTTAAATATTTTCAAAAAATACTCTTTTTCCCACTGTCCGACCGATCTTTCGTATGGGAGCTATACGATATAGTCATCCGATTTGGCCAAAAATTTGTAAAATTATGTGAAAGCGTGTGAAACAAACAAATACAAAATTGCAGGAGACTACCATTAAAAACAAAAAAGTTTTTTTAACAAAAACTGTTTTTCAGACCTATCTTTTGTATGACAGCTATTCCATATAGTTGTCCGATTTTAATAAAACTTGTTAGAATTATAAAAAATCCTAGAAAACTTAAGATTTCAAAGTTTGAAGACGTTTCCATTGAAAAGAAAAAAGTTTTTCATACTAAAACTAGTTTTCCGACCGAATGTTCCTATGGGAGCCATGAGATATAGTCTTCCGATCAGGCCGGTTCCGATTAGTAGTGTGCAGCAAAAAGTAGAGATCTGTGCAAAATTTCAGCTCGATAGCTTTAAAACTGAGAGACTAGTTCGCGTAGAAATAGACAGACAGACCAGACGGAAGGACGGACAAAGTTCAATCGACTCAGCTCGTCACCCTGATCAAGATTATATATAGTTTATGGGGTCGGAAATGAATATTTCAAATGTTTTCTGCAAGTAAACGTTGAGGTTGCTTCTGGATCTATTGGTTTTCCTGTCTTGAACTGTTTGCCAATAATGTTTCTTCCCATTTGCTTTGAAAACTCCATTATCGATGATCTTTTTTAATGTTTAATCGAAATTAGAGTTATTCAACAATTACACAAGCCAACAAAATAAGACTTTTTTCAGTATATTCAATGTTTGCTGGTAATTTGAAGTGACTTTTGTTAACCCTACACGAACAAGTTCTCACGTCTAGATTTGATAGATATTTCTGGTTTTAAAATGCTTAAAAAAAGGCTTTTTCTGGCCTTTTTAGCTATGTTTTGTAAGGAAACAAAGCTAATAGCTTAGCTCTTGTTGAAATTATTTTAATAAATTACTTCTTAGCTTTAAATTAAACAATGCCAAACATTTCTGCAATTTTTTGAATATATTTAATGGTCCACTGCCCAAAAATATGCCATGCAAAATCTTTTTAGTTTTCTAATCATTTATATTGAATGTTTATAAAAATTTTCAATAACATCCTTTGCATGTAATTTCGAACACATGTATTCAAAATGTTATATCTACTCTCAAAAAATCTTGGAAATATAAAAGATCGAATATTTTGAAGCTAAGATATAGCACTTTAATTTGGTGTCAAAGTGAACCAAAACAAGCCAAAATGTTACCCACAAAACTGTCATAAAAAGAGTCAAAATATGCATTTCATTTAAATTTAAGCTCGAATTACTAAATAACTAGAGGGGATGGACCATTTCCAAAAACAGATTCGAAATTTACCTATAATCATCACCAACCCTTAAATGTAGTGAACCTTGTTCCCTATTTATGTAATACTTTTGTATCTGTCTAATCGTAAACCCCAAAAGTTGCTGATAAACCTTGAAAGATATATTGATAAGCATGATATAAGGTCTATGCCAAATAAAAACGTTACAACATATCCAATTTGTAGTCAACTTCGTAAACCAACGGAAGATAATTGCATAAATCGGATATAATAAATTTGGAAAAGCTGTGAGGTGAATGATTCATGAATTAACCCCGTCAAACATAAGTGCCTTATCATATTACACAAAATGAGCCTAAGTAAGGAAAAATTGAAATAGAGCATCAATTTGGTATGTTGATAAGGCTGAGAACCTTGTGATAATAACACTTAATAAAACACTAGACAAGATAAGGGGACTTACAGTTAAATGCCGCACATTTTGAGAAGCTTTTTCATGGCTAGTTACTTGAAAGCTGTCGCCTGTAGTTGCTGAAGGTGACCGGCGGTGTAAGTTGTTAAAAGAAACAACTTTTTTCATTAGATGACCCAGAGAAGGGATTGCAGCCACGACCTCTTGCACAGCAGGCACACACACTACCCACTGCGCCACACTACACCACACCGGCTTGTACCTAACAGTTTTCAAGAAACGAGGCCTCGCATACAAAAGATGAATTTCAAATTTGAAAATTGTAATAAAAGTTAGTAGTATTTTGAGCTGATTTCTCTAGCTGTGACTTATTTTTTTTTGCCTAAAAACATTTGTCTAGTTTTCTGACAGCCACTCCCAGTGGACGTTTCTGATTTAGAAAATTGAAATAAAAATAACTTAAACCATTTTCCCCCGCAGACAATGGACCCCCAATTAAGCTCGCCCATTACAATTCTTGTCACTCTCTGACCAGGATCGACCCCGATCATGTCTTGTAAGCTGACACCATAAAACGCTCAAAATGCCAAAAACGAAATGGGTAACACGGTAGTTCCAAGCCAAGCCAAGTCATTCCAGGCCTCCTCCCTCGCCAAACTTCAGATCTAACCAGCTGCTGCTCTGTTTTGGTTTTTTTGGGGTCCGCGCTATGCTGTCTCGTTTGCAATTACGCTGGCTAATTTTATTTATCTCGGCGGTGTTTGGTTTGTTTTTTTGTTTTTTTTTTTGCATTTTATTATTGTTGCTGTGCTGTGTTTTTCGCAATGTTGGCGGTGGGTCGTTTAAAAGCGCCATTAACATTGATTTATGTGAAAAGTCGCACGTTTGTATTCAAATTGAGAGAGGGACAGATGAAATGGCAGTGAGGGAAGTGCAGTAGCCCAGCACGAGATTAAGAGACTTGGCGACGACTTGCAACAGTTAAAAGTTGCAGGTTGTAAACTGCGGTAGCTGCGCCTGTCAGACTTTCGTCAGGCTTTAGTCACTGGACACGTTTTCTACATAAATTTCAATGGGCAGTTGCTTTGTTTCAGTTTTTTTTTGTATTTTTGTTGTATTTTTTGATTTGGATTTGGTTTTGGTTTTGGTTGTATGTCAGCACCTTCTAAAGGCTGGAACATGACTGTCCATGAGCTCACACGATCACAAATCGCGATCTACTTTTGTCACATTTAAAACTAAACTGTGCGACGTGTGTGGACTTGGGTACCGAGAGTTGGAACCCGTGGGCTATTTGTGTTTTTTGCCCGCTGGCTACCGCTGCTCATAATACCCGGCCACGTAGCTTAAGCCTGACTATGGACACTTTGTTTTGCCACACACACATATGCACACAAATTATCAATGCCAGTCGGTTCAGCCAAACAATAACAACAACAAGAGCGAACAAAAAATTACAAACAAAAAAAAATCGTGACTAAATGAGTCACAATTGTCTTCCAAATTGTGCGAACTGTTTGCAAATAAGAGTTCTCCCCCCCTCAAGAATTGTTTTATATAAACAGAAGGCTACAGATAAAGGGAATTCGAAATACTCTTCTTAATATTTTGAGATTTTTATACTTTTGAATCTTCGACCACATAAAGGATATACATATTCTTGATCAGCACAAGGAACTGAGTTGATTTAGCCATGTCCATCTATTTCCATGATATCTCCTGCAACAGTTTGACAGCTTCCTTTCCCAAACCTTGCACAAAGTCTTTTAGTACAAATACGCTGCATGTTTACCGGATCGGATGACTATAGAACATACCTGTCGTAGGAACGATCGGACGAAAATCTAGTTTTAGTGAGAAAAACTTTCTAGTTTTGAATAGAAACGCCTCCAAACTTTGCATTTATTAGTTTTCTAAGCTTTCCCATGATTTCACAAAGCTTGGTCCAAGTCGGACATCTATATAGTATAGCTGTCATAGCAAAGTAAGGTCCCAAAAGTAGTCTTAGTGAGAAAAACTTTTTTGTTTTCAATGCAAACGCCCTCAAACTTTGTATTTCTTAGTTTGCTATGCTTTTTCATGATATCACTAAGCTTGGTCCAAGTCGGACATCTATATAGTATTAGCCGTCATAGGAAAGTAGAGTCGGAAAAGTAGTCTTACTGAAAAAAACTTTTTTGTTTTCGAAGGAAACGCCTCCAAACTTTGTATTTCTTAGTTTTCTGAGCTTTCTAGTGATTTTACTGAGTTTTGTTGAAATCGGACATCTATATAGTATAGCCTCCATAGAAAAGTAAGTTCCCAAAAGTAGTCTTAGTAAGTAAAACGTTTTCCAAGGGTATACATGTATTTAGCTTCACTTCAGTTCAGCTAATGAGTTAAGAGAAGTGGAAGATATAAATATCATCAGCTTATCGAACCGATTCGTTGACAAAATGTATCCAAAACTACGATTTGCTTGATACTTAACTTAAGTAACTTAAGTCATCTTCAAGAAATGAAGCTTACTGAACCGTTTTAGTTAGTGATTTTCGGGTTCTGTTCCTACAGCGTAAAAAGTTCGCCTTTCGGTTCGGTTCAGCAAACAGTTTGCATTCCTCTTTTCTCACGATTTCTGGGTATAACTTTGGAGTTTCTATGGCTCAGGTATCAGCAAAAAGCCCACTTTTGGTCAGAGTATGTATATCAAATCGTAAAATTAAGTCAAACAACAATAATGAACTGCCCAGCCGCATGCTGGAAATTTATGCATCGCGCATGTCGCTGCTGACACACAAATGAAGGAGCGAGGAGGCCGCCGCCGCCGCCGCGTGCAGAATTTTGAGTGAGGCGGCGGCAGTTGGGCGTGGCAAAGCTCTGGGAGGAGGGTTGGGGTTCCGCCCGCTGGCTAATGAAGCCAAGTACTCAGTGCCATAATGTGGGCAGACCTCAAGCATTCGGAATAAAAAAATATAAAAACTGATTGATCGTTGCAGATCAACGGAAAATGAGTAAGTGAAATAGTGCTGGCTGAATGCTAATGACAAAACATATGAGGTAAATGCTGTACGAACGATCAGGGGTAGAAGGGGGGGACCGGGGGAAGCTTAATGAGCTGCTGCTGCTGCTGCTGCTGCAGGTAGCTTTTCAGATTGAGACAGCAACAAATTAAATGCCAGTTCAGTTGGGTTCAATTGCCGCGCCGCCTCTCTGAGGGCCTCTCTCTCTCCACAGCCGCCCAATCTGACAGCAGCAGCTAATGGCGGGCGCGACTAACGACCAAATCCACTTTAATGCACCCAATTGTCGCGTATTGTTGTTGGTCTGCCAAAGGCCAACAAGACTCCCTCCGCGAGTGGCCTGGCTCTGTTTGCTGTACTTGTAATTTATTTTATTTGCTTTTACCCGAAAAAATAGCAAATACAGAAAAATACCGCGCAGACAGTTAAATTGGTGCACGTCATTAACATTAGTCATGGTCTTTTGACCAAATTTTGTGACACGTGCGCCGCACACCGCAAAAAAAGCCACACATTCTGCGATAAGTAAGAAAAGATAAAATGCAAACACAAAAGGCGGACTAAGAAATATTGGCGTTTTTAATTAAAAACAAATTTGAATTTATTTATACTTTGTTTTTTTTTTTTGTGTGCCCAGCGATAAGCAGAATGCGATAACATTTGTGTTGGGCCTTTCCTTTTTTGCATAATACGCTTGGTTTGAAAGAAATCTGCCTGAAATTATGCAATTTGTTAACATTTTTATCATCAATTAGCATAGAAATTTACTTTTTGCAATCATAAATATTAATTTTTCTTTTCTTCTTTTTTTTTAGGCATCGCGGAAGGTCTCGAAGTGCGGATATTTGTTTGTGGCGCCCGATTGGGATTTCAGCAATCCATTATATAGAACAAAGGTAAGTTCTTAGAGCTAACTGAATCACATAATAACCATGTCCATTTATAGAATTAGTCACTCAATTGTCACACTCATTAGTTTGCCAGGTTGCTGTTTGTCCGTTGGCTTAAGTGGCGCCATCTAGTAGACAAGCGCTGCACTAATAAGTGCGACTGAGTTCAATTGGTGGATAAGTGTGGAAACACTTTATATATGTTTAGCTAATGTTCGATAAATAATAACGCTAACTATTTCCTCTATAAAAGTGGGAATTGGAGTTGGGAAAACGAATTGAAAGGCCTGCACTTGGGAACACATCACATTCTACGGCTTAAAATATGCTCGTAAAATCTCCGTTTGACTCAAACCTTTCTATAGAGAGGCAACAACCAATTCTGCTTCCTCAAGACCAGCTCTTTGGGGTGTTGTAGACCCCACTGTGTATCTTTTAGTACTCCTCTTTTTTATCTGCTTCTGTAAAAGTGTAGAAATTTCTAGGTTAGAAAATTATAGGAAATACCCTCTTAAGCTTCACAGAGTCTCTTAGGCCCCCTAAGTACCCTTTGACAAGTAAAACGTAATCAAAATATCCAAAACCAAAGTTTTTATATTAGAGCTTGACCTTAAGCTCACGGAAAGGTTTGTAAAAGTAGCAGATAAATCAAATAAAAATCATTTTTCATGATGGGTCAAGTAGGTTTTTGAGACATAAACACAAGCGACTCGGATTTTCAGTATATCAGACAACTTTGAGCGTTTTTTTCATCTATATTAGACTTGCAAAAACAAAAAAGTAAAATTTAGAGTAGTAAAGTACAATTAATCACCATTACTTAAGTAATGGCACCTGTTCAGGAGGGACTATTAACTAATTAATTCACTAATAACTGCAAACGTAAATTTACCTTTAAAGGGGAAATTTTTGAGTCATTATTTGATTAATAATTACTTAAGTAATTGCACCTGTAGAGGAGAATTATTTAGTAATTGTGCTTGAATTATTGGGTAACTACTTCTATAATAACTACTTAACTAACTACTTTCACCTGTTAAAAGGGGAGTATTAAATAATAATTTGAATAATTACAAAAGTAATTGAACCCTTTAAGGATGATTATTGAATAATTGCTTATTTAATAATTACTTAAGTAACAGCAACTGATAAGAGGGACTTATTGATTAATTGTGCTTGAATTTTTGAGTAATTGTTTAATTAATAATTACTTAAGTAATTGCAGCTGTTAAGGGGGACTATTAAGTAATTACTTAACTAATAATTAACTAATTAATTGCACCTGTAAAAGGGGTATTATTGAGCAATTATGCTTAAATTATTGAGTAATTGCTTAATTAATAATTACTTAGGTAGTGGCAGCTGTTAAGGGGGGACTATTAAGTAATAATTTTAATAATTTCCAAAGTAATTGTACCTTTTTTGGATGATTATTGAGTTATTAGTTAATAAATAATTACTTATTTCACCTATAAAGAGAGATAATAGAGTAATTGTGCATGAATTATTAAGTAATTACTAAGGTAATTGTACTTGTAAAAAGGAATTGTTGAGTAATGGTGCTTGAAAAGTCGTACAGTTCAAGCTTGTAAAAAACAGAAAATTAAATTCAATTAATATAAATATCTGACTTGGTCAAAAACCGTAGAAATCTTCAAATTGCAAAATTAAAAGGCATCAAAGAATTTTGTTATGTCGATTTTATATAATAGAATTCATGTTTACGGACTCTAAGTTCTCTTAAGTTCATTGTTTACTTCACTAATTCGGCTATCCTAATTTTCAACCACAATTACATGATTAATTCAAGTTTTCAAGCATAATTACTAAATAATACCCCTTTACAGGTACGATTATTACAAAAATCTATACTTTTATCGCTTGTATCGCTCACTCTGTTCCTTTTTTGACAACTTACGAACAGAGTTCTAAGGCGATTGTCGTTATATTTCTATAAACAAAGAGAGCGAGAGCAACGATGTCGAAAACAACAATCGACACCGCAGTCAAACAAATTTGACACCCGCTCACACCAGACACTCACTCAGCCATAGCAATACTAACACGACAATGAGTGTGTGTGCATATTTGAGTTGTCTGTACCATAAAAGTCCATCTGGAAAGAAAATATCTAACCAAACTCAGAGGTATACTATTTTCCTAGTACGTGTTAAAGTCTTGAATAATGAGACTTTTTGTTAGCATACGTAAGTAGACACAATAACTTACGTACTAAGTAAGTAAGCTATGTCAAAGTTCAAAATATTGTACACAAAGTACGTGATGTGATCCCTAAAAGACAAACTTAGTTTGTAAGCTAAACTCTGGGTTTAGTTCTGGCATAAAAAATGTATTAGGCATCGGAAAGTCGCGTATCACAAGAAAGGTTTTGTGTTATTTGGGAAACTGAGAACTGTCTAGGCAAACCAAATGATTTTCCTGTCGTTTTCATATTGTGGTTTGCATCACAATATGATATTGTGGAATTGGATTACTAGATTTGTGGTATGTTCAACATATTCTAGTAATGCGAAACTAATTAGTAAATCAGGCGGTTCTCTAACATTTACGCAGTTATGGCAATTCAATTGAACAGAAAAATATAAGCCACATCCAAAAAATGCTTTAGATAAGAATTGTTGCACTTCAAACTGTAAAAGTTTATGTCTCAAAATCTCAAAATACAATGTATCCATTAAACGTAAGAAGTTCAACTATTTCTTGATTCTTTCTACGAAACGATCAAAAGTCTGACCAGAAAAAGAAAGTATCATCTATTTTGCCCACCTTTCTTCGCTTTGTGCCCCGCCCTCAATATGAGTTTTAAATGCTGGCACACCACATCCGGTTGGTGCTTAGTGGTAGTTACCTGCTTGCTGCTTCTCTGCATACAACTAATGTTAATTAAATACCTGTCCATCCATTAAAAAACATACGTAAATTTATGTTGTTAACAAGGAAGTGCGCTCTGCGCATGCGCACACTTTTATTATTATCATCGCCGTGGACGTCGCTCAAACATCAAGCGCTGCAAGCGGGCCATTTGGCCACTTGGCCAGCCAACTCTGTAACTGTTAGAGGCAACCATTTGCATATGTCGCCGAATGTTGGTGCCGCCGCTGCTGCTGCTGCTGCTGCTGCTGTTGTGGTTTTGCGGCTCTAACGATGCGCTGTCGCCACATGGCTACGTCATTCGCTAATTGGTTGAGATACAAATCGCCACGAGAGAGTGAAGGAAGAGGCGTTGCCTACCAAAAACAAAAACAAAAAACAGCAGAAAAATCATTACCCTGCAGTGGCACTTTCTTTGCCAGTCAAGCCACAAATCGGGTGCTGCTGTCAAATATTTGCTCAAGTGTGTTTCCCCTCCCCAACCCCATCCATCCCGGTGGGGACTAGGCGACCAATTTGCTTTATGGGATTTACTTGTACGATAGGCGGATTGGCATTTTTGCCATTTTTTTTTGCCATTTTTTTTTTGTATATTTTTTGTGCTTTTTTTTTGGGAAAGTGGTCATTGGCAGTTTGGTTAGCCTTAATGCAGGCAAGGTGTTAGTTTTTTGGTAAGATAACCAACTGGTTCGCTAGGGAAAACTAAATTTAGATAAACACTGGAGAATGGAATTTCAAATATATTGTTAGTTTAAGAGTTTTGTTGTAAAAGTAGAAGGAAGGAAGTAGAAGAAGGAAGAGTACGCTTGCTCTTGGAATATATATATTTATTCGCTCTAGAGTTTTAAAGAACTTTGAACTCATTTGTAGATTTAAAGGAAGTAAAGTGGTGTCAGCATAAGTACTAGAGCGATGAGAATAGGTCAAGTCATAGAATAAATCTTTTGGATCAAGAAACTCCATTATATTTAATGCATACAATCTGTTTAGAATATCGCACTTGTATTAAGAATATTCCCCTATACCTTAAATTCGATGGGGCATTTTCATTTTCTAATTTAGGTACGAAATTTCATATTTTAATCCATTAGAAAAAGGTATTAGATTATATTTTGCCTAGAATATATAATATATGCGAAGGCCAAGCCCGACTATAACATACTCTGTACTAACGAAAGAGTCTTTAAAAACTTTGTTCTTGCATAGAAGAAAGCATTTTTGACCTTTTAAAGTATATATATTCTTGATCAGCACGTCGAGCTGAGTTGATTTAGCCATGTCCGGCTGTTTCTATGCTATCTCCTCCATCAATTTGAAAACTATCTTCACCAAACTTGGCACAAAGTCTTCTGGTACAAATACGCTGCACATTTGTCGAAACCGGCCAGATCGGATGACTTTAACATATAGCTGCCATAGGAACGATCGGTCGAAAAACTAGTTTTAGTAAGAAAAACTTTTTTGTTTTCAATGCAAACTTCTCCAAACTCCGTATTTACTAGTTTTTAAAGCTTCTCCATGATTCTGTTAAGTTTAGTCGAAATCGAACATCTATTTTGTATAGCTGTCATTGAAAAGTGGGATCAGAAAAGAAGTCTTAGTGAGAAAAACTTTTTTGTTTTTAATGAAAATGTCCTCAAAACTTGTATATATAAATTTGACATGCTTTTACACAATTCTTCAAAGTTTTGTTAAAATCGGATGACTATAGGTTATAGCTGCCATAGGAATGATCGGTCGAAAAACTAGTTTTTGTATAAAAACTTTTTTGTTTTCATTGGAAACGCCTCCATTCTTGGCATTTCCATGTTTGCTATGCATTCCCATAATTTCACTAAGTTTGGTCGATATCGGACATCTATTTAGTAAAGCCGTCAAAGAAAAAGTAGACAGAAAAGTAGTCTTAGGGAGAAAAACTTGTTTGTTTTCAATGGAAATGTGGCTTTTATAAATTTGACATGCTTTCACACAATTCTTTTAAGTTTTGTCAAAATCGGATGACTGTAGCATATAGCTGCAGTACGAATGATTGGTCGAAAAGGCATTTCTATTAAGAAAAACTTTTTTGTTTAAAATAGAATCGACTGCAAATTTCTTACATGTTCATTTGTTAGGCTTTTGCATAATTCCTCTAAGTTTGGTCCAAATTGGAAATATATATAGTATAGCTCCCATAGAAAAGTAAGGTACGAAAAGTAGTCTTATGTAGAAAAATGAGGTGCAGGGGTATACAAACTTTCCTCTACTTTTGTTATGGAATGCTCATACTTGAGCATACACTTTTGTAGGTGCAGAGTATATTACAGTCGAGCTTGACCCATTTTTTTTATTGTTTTAGTGTGAGCAGGGGTGTTATTCACAATTTCGGACGTTCACAGAAAAAAAATAAAGAAATCGGGATTAAAAACAGGGTAATCCCGGAGGCAGGCTTGAAGTGATGCTGCTTTTAGGGATAAAAAAAAAACAAAGTGGAAGTGATATCAATCTTTTTCCGAGATCAGCTCAAGAATATCCGGTATTACACCGTTTTCAATTCCGTTTCGGATTGTTTTTTCTCCTCATTGACCCTTTTTACCTCCGGCAGGAACTCATGGTGCACCAAGCTTTTGCAGTCAAATATACATTTTGAATCAATTCACTTAAATATACTTATTTAAAGATAAGTGTCAAGTAATTTGGCATTAGGGAGGAACCACCCCTGGATTAAATAGGGAATGTATGTATGTATGTACTTTACCTAACCTTTACCCAATTTTGCATTGAAATAATCCTTCTTGAAATGACTAATCTGTACTTTGATGAATAGTTTTCTTAATTAACTAACACCGTTTTGCTTTTACTTTGAAATATTGGAACCCGTCTACAAATAATGTCAACTTTTGTTGGAATTTTTAACATAATAAAAATTGACCTTTAAATCATATTTTCTCCAACTTTGTCTCAAGTCCCCTGGCTTTGTCTGACTTTCTTCGAAAGTACTTAGTAGTCTCCATTTAAGACACTCACACACAATTCCCTTTTTTGTTGTTGAATCCTTCAGCCAAACGAGTGGTGGCCACTGCTTTGGGCTCTGGGTTACCCACTGTACAATTGCGCTTTGCTGCTGCTTTAATCCCTTTCCTGCCAACACAATTTTGTGCCCCACTTGGGCAATTATGTGCTGTGCCGACCGACAGCTGCAGGTGCAGTCAATTTGTTATTGTCTTTTGCCACTCGCTTTTAAGTTATTAGGATTTCATTTGTTTTGTGTGGCAAGCCGAGCACCTGAACTTGATTGGATGTGGGGGGGGGTTCCTCTCATGCCGTGCCGCAAGGTGTTTGTTGGCTCCACTTTATGTGTTATTATTTGGGTTAAGCTGAGAGCAAATCTTGCTGGGTGGTAGAAAAGTGATGGAGAAGTCAAGAAATGATTGTCAGTCCGTTAAATCGAACTGAGTTATCGAAACGAGGCCGTCTCAGAATGAATCAATCACAGCCACAAATTGGGGCGGCTTCAGAACGCATTAGCCTAAAGAAAAATTGACCGTTAAGCGAAAACCCTTTTTTTTTAGCATAATATCCGATAATTTCCTTTGACAACTTAAATGCTGCAATTTGGTGTCGATAATTTATCATATATAACTTAATATTGATTACGATTATGAAAGGGCACACTCACACACAAACACACACTCACACACACACACAAACTTGCACAAGAAAATGAGAAAAAGGGGAGGACGATTTTAAACGCGCTAGGAAACGGCAATAAACTTACGGCTGGAAATTATGCAGATTTTTATCGCCTCGCCAACTTTTCTGCATACAAAGTGCATAATTTTCAAAAGGAAAACCTGCTCCAAAGACGGCGAGACAGACACGTGGGCAACATAAGCGCTGGTTGAGCAGCAGCCGATAAGCCTGAAAGAGGCAGGTTTTTTTCCCCCTCCCCCCTACCCCCTGGTTTTTATTTTGGTTCGAGGGGGGGCATATTTTCATAATGATGGCAACGACGGCGACGACGACGACTTTTGCGTGAGTTTTGCCTTGAATGCCGGTTCAATGTACCTGCCCCAAAAACGGAAGTGTTTGTGCTAGGCACTCGCAGCATCTCAGCGCTTGCATTTGCCTCTGATAATGAAATTGATAATCACAATCATCGGCTTGTGGCCACCGTTCAGAAAATGTTGTTGATTGACAAGTTGCAAGCCCAGAGGCGGCTTTCTGCACTATGCTCTCAACGAGCTGCTGGGACAGTGGGCTGAAAGCAGCCATAAAATGTAAACAAAAATAAAGTGAAATGAAAAGTCAAAAAAACAGAATTTTCTTGATTAAGGATTAAGATTCCAGTTCAAGTAGAAGCGAATTTAGAGTAGGGCATTGCAAATCATTTGGAAATCGCACCACTGTTCCAGCCACTGCCTTATTAATTAAACCAGGAAGCATTTGTTGTGTGCCTCCACGGGCCGTCCTCCCCTCGTTTCACTCCCAGTCAGATTTAAGCCTGCAGCTGTGCTGCGATCTTGAAAAATATTTATTAAAAATTATGCACGCATTAGTTGGCGGCCCAACTGTGGCAGGGAGTTCTCTCCTTTTTTTTATTCCCTCCACCGGACTCTATTAAGGAAGTGTTTTCGCGGTGGGGGCATTACACGATATGTTGCATATTAATTTTCCACCTTCATTTCTCTAGCGGTAATAGCAATCATTTGCGGGATGGCTCAGTTTATGGCCTTTTGATAGCATTGAAAATCCGCCATAAAAACACATTTACGATCTCAGCTCATTTTGTAAGCACGCCCACGGTTTCTGTTTTTAATTTCCTCCACAAACAAATAAAACAAATTGCAATCGTTAGGGAAATTAGAATACGGTCTTAAGTAGCGCGTCCATACCCGAAACGAAAATAGCATCAACAAATTGATTAGTTGCAATTAACAGAGAGACGAGAAATGGAAACGGAAGAGAATCGTTGGAGAGGGAGGCGCGTGGGTGATGGAAGTGAAACGGAACCAAATGGTCGGTCTGTGGGTGGAAATGTATTAAATTAGATGGTGGAGGTGTTGGAATTCTTGATAATTAGTTTGATTGTATCACGATTTCATAAGAGAGATCGCACTCACAATTATTGAATAACACGTGAGCAAAATCAAAGAATTTCGTGCGTAAACATTCGTGATTCGTGTTCGTTTCGTGAGCGAATTAGGGTCAAACATATTTACAACAATTTTTAAAATTTATTTTCCGATCAAGAAGTATTTTCTTTAGAAAATGTGCATAATGGTTAGGTTAGATTTTTCGATGGTAACTGGCACAAGTTCAATAAATTGCAGAACATATGGTTTAAGTTTGTAAAAATTGTTGAATTCACAAAACAAATTGACTGATGAGTGGGAAAAATGCTCGGTTCCGAAAATGTATGGAGATTTTGAGTGTTACGTCATACTGCAAAGAAGTGTGGTGGTCTGTTTTCTCTAAGAGTGGCTCAGTTGGGTCATTGTGACATCGGTGCATTCAACAAAAGACATGAAAAATCGAAATTCACAGCGAAAACGTGGCCCGAAAATGATCAAGAAAATATATCCCCAAAGTGGCTGCAATTTGTTGTTGTTTGTAGATATGTGTATAGCTGCCCTGAATTTTATTAAATTCATTTTCAGGTAGATCAATTTTTATCGTGCGTGAGTATTTGTGACGCATCCTTAACTTGAAGGAGCTTTTTATTTCGTTAAACGTTCGTGACGAGAAAGAAAACACAACTCTCAATAAAACCTCTATTCATGGTATGAATTGATCTTAGGACATATGTTCACAATAATTATAACCAAGAACTTTTACCTCTGTCAAAAACGATAGAGAACACCAAAAGAACACTCAAATATATATGTTAAAGAATTAGAATGTTAGTCTCTGAGAGGCAGTTCTTTATTAATGCAATTTGCCACTTAAATGGCCTACCGCATAATCAAAAAAACATTAAAAGTACCCCGCAGTTTTATGCTCATCTTAAAATACACTTTCAGAATACAGATGAAAGTCTTAAGACTTAAATAGCTACTTAAATAAAATTATATAAATTAAACCCATAAATTAATAAAAATAAAATATTAAACCATCGTTAAATTGTTAACGTTAAGTTAAATTTCTTAAACCATACTTTAAAGTATCGAATTTTTTCTGTTTTCTGATTGTTACAGTGACTGAAAGTTCTAACTAGAAGATGATAAACCGAGCCTAAGTGATTCTAAATGTTTCGAAAGAAAGAAAGAAAGTATAAATTCTTTGATTAAATCACTTTAAGACAGCTAATTTTTGGTTTATAGACTGTAAAACCTTCTGTTTATAGACATTTTTGTGGTAATTTGTCTTCCGAGAGTTCATCCGGACTAATAAAGTAAATTTTCGAGAATAACTCGTAAGAAAGTCGGTCAAGACCGTCTTTAACACACTCTGTACCAGCGAAAGTGTATGCTCAATATAAGTATTGATGCTGCAGTAGCAGCCAAAAGCAGCGCAGCTACTGATCAACAGTAGCGAACATTCTTTTGCTCATAACTTGGCCATCGTTTATCCAATTATCACTAATCTTTTGAATCGATTAATGGTCCTAAATAATCTCTTAAATCTAAATACTGGAGAGAAACGACTTTTTACCGAAATGCGCTGGGGGGAGGGGGCGTGGCAAAAATTTAAATTATGCCTAATCTAACTGGAAAGTTTAAGAACTTTATGTCACATACATGTCGAACCTTTATCTCTTACTACCTCTGAGATCTGTGCATTCAGAAGGACAGACAGACAGACAAAAAAAAGTGCCACATCGACTCGACTGTTGATGCGTAATACACTGCTATACTTAATATACTTTGAGTACCCTTTATACAGAGTAAAAAAATCAGCTGCTGACCAAGCTTATTGATTGATAATGTTGAAAGTGCCTGTTTAATATTTAATTAGATGAAGTGCCGCCGTCTGGGTTATAAGTACAGTGTGATAACAGCGTTCACAAAACTGATTAGTTCAGCTTCTGTGTTTATGTATATAGCGCCAGGGTAGGTTGAGGTGCTTGGCCTTTAGTATGAGATTTGAAACTGAGAGGCTCACCTTTTCATAGGAAACATTAATAAAATTACTAGACTATTTCCCAAACCACCAAAAAACATTTTCTGAGAGATCATTCCTATGGCAGGTTTTGACGTATTATAAGCATGCAATAAAAGAAAAATATGGCTTAATAAGCTTCAAAAATGAGTTCAAATGTGACAGTTTCCGCTCTCTTAAAGCTTCCTGAGCGCTGCTTTTTCAAATCGAAGGATTCAATCCCAGATAATTTCGCGTACTTAAGCCTCTAAATTGAGTTTCAAGTCAACAGAATACAACAAATTCCAACATCGGACAGACTTTTATTAAATAATTTAGCTTATTATACTTTCAAATTGAGTTGTAAAGTTAGTTGAAAGAAAGATTGTATTTTTCGTATACAATTTTCCAGTTATATTCCCAACCTAATGGCGGCTTTTTCTCAAGGATAAACGTATTATGAAAAGTAGACTTTTCTTTCTGGACTTTTTCAACCATTCTTCAACTGAAAATCTGAAAAAATCGCTTAAATTTGGCTAATAATTTGAGTTTTACATCAAGCGGATGAAAAAAATGTTCCCAAAGAAAATTTTTTGTATATTTTCATCCATTTTAGAATGGAATTTTCCAAATTTTTTATCATAGTGCGCGCCTACAATACGTCTTCTACTTACTACCTCTTGGATAAGCGGTTTTTATACCCTGTTCCCATTGAAAATGGGAAAAGGGGGATCATGAAGTTGTGCGAATGTATGTAACAGGGAGAAGGAAAATTTTCCGACCCCATAAAGTATATATATTCTTGATCAGCATGAACAGCCGAGTCGATATAGCCATGTCCGTCCGTCTGTCCGTCTGTCTGTCTGTATGAACGCGTCGATCTCAGAGACTATAAGAGATAGAGCCACAAATTTTTGCACGAAGGTAGATTTATGCTGTACGCAGATCAAGTTTGTTTCAGATTTGAAAAATTCCACCCCGTCCCCCTTTTATCCCCAAAAAACCTAGACCTCCTCTAGAAATCCTAGACCTAAATAGCCGTCAGATCCACAATTTTCAAGTTAGAGCCTCGTGGTTTAGTATACATCAAGCTAGGCCCAATATCTATCTATTCTAAAAAGTACAATCAGATCGGACAAAAAACACCGGAGTTATAAGCGAAACAGTTGAGCTGATAAGAGCACCTCCCCAGTTTATGGTCAGGACTAGAAAAAAGTGTTGCCTAAATTTAGGTTGAAAATTTTGTTACAAAAACAAATAAATGAAAACAAATGAACAGGGTATTTTGTGGTCGTGAAACTCGACTGCAGCGCCTCACTTGTTTGTACTAAAATTTGGTCTCTAAATCACAAAAATATAGCGGAAGTGGAATTAAGAACAGAGCTGTAAGACTTAGGGCCTTTTTCTAATCTACTACATAGAGCTATCTGTCACATAAACCTATAAATAACAGGCCAAAGTCTGGGTTTAGTGTAACACATCAGCTCCTATGTAGAAGATGAGAAGACTTTTTTACGATCGCCTGGTTACTTTCAACTTTATATTTTGTGCTGTCACTTAAAAGCCAAACCAATAAGTAACAGCTACAAAAAAAATACTCCATTAAATAGCAATTTATTTTAAATTTCTAACTATTTACTTTAATCAACTAATTTCGTATCATTAAACATCTAGCAAAACCTCTAAAAACTTACTAGTTCAGTTCAGAACTTTTATTACATATCAGAACCGACAAACAAATTGCCTCACCCCGGCGGCCACAAATTGCTTTGAATTGGTAGAAATAATCAATTCACAAGAAACAAAAAAAAAAAACTAAATAAATTGCCAAACTAAAAACTAATCAATGTCATAATGATCAATTGAGATTGCCAGACCGCAGGAAGTTAATTATTGATTTAGTCATTACCAAACAGCTTGCAGCAGCTCTCATTTTCAATATTCGCATAAAAGTATTGGGTTTTTTTTTTTTTTAGTATTTTGTTGCTTGTTTGCTGTCTTGCTTAAAGTGAATGCAACTTCCTTTTGGCGCGCACTTGTTTGTTGCGTTTTGTTGTCGTCATAAAAAGTTAATAAAGTTGCCTATTAACTTGTCAGTGGGCTTTAGTGGGCAATTTTGCGAAACTTGGTAACCAACCAACCAGCAATCAGCCCAAGTCAAGTCGTCGTCAATCATTTTCATTTCGTTAAACGTGTCAAGCGGAAATCGCTCACTTTATATGGGTGAAAGGGGGAGGGGGCATATTAATTGCAACCAAAGCGTTATATTGTATATGTTAAACAATTGCCACATCGCCCCAGCAGTAGGCGTCTGTAATTAGTGTGAATTTGAACTGGCAAACAGATAAACAGCATAAACAAACAAACAAACTGGGCAAAAAAACACAGCCAGCAACAAAAGGTAATTACGCGGAAATCAAACATCAAATGTCTCCCTGGTGATTTTGCAAAAACCGTTACCGTTATGATGAAAACTCTGGTTTAGTGTGTGAGTTGGCACATTGCACATATTGCACATATTGCACATATTCGTATGAACAACAATGGGGCGAAACAGATGACAATAACAAAATGCAACAGCCAACAGAGACAAAAACAAAAAAAAAGCGATACCCCCCCCCCGCCTCCCCCCCTGGGGCGTGCATAAGACGCACAGAGACCATAAAGCAAAATGTTGAATAATAAGTATGATGAGGAAAACGGTGCTGGTAATTGTGATACCCTAGAAATACTCGCTGAAATAGGTAGAGTAAGAACAGAAGAGTTGATTTGATTACAAAAATAATGAAAAATTCCGAAAATTAAAAAATATGTGTAATTTTCTTCTCTTCAAAACATTACATAGCCGTCCATAAAGCTTTCATTCATTAGAAGCGATAAAAAATGTATGGATTACTGCTATATAATGATCTAGCTCAATAAAATTGATATATGTGCAAAACGTTGTTTTTGCTATATCAAATGGAATTAATGCGACGACCTCGTGTACAGTGGGTACACACACTACCCGCTGCACCACAAAGAATTATCTCCAAGCTACATTGAGTGTAAAATATAATACTCTTCAAAAATTGCACATATAACAAGTTTCTATAAAAGTAAACTTAAAATAATAAAGCAAAATATGTAAGCACTTTGAAGTGCACTTTCTGCATGTAAAATTTGTAAGGTTATGGTCTCACCATCTTTTTTATGCTTTTTGATATATAATAAGCATAAAATATAACAAAGGTGCAAAACAAATTTTGTTCTAAGTGGTGCGAGAAGGATCTTAAGTTTACCAGAATTACTCATACGCAGTGTGGCCTATTTTCATATACTTGTTTGATCTAAAAATTTGATTTTATCTAAAAAAAAATTACGATTGGAAAAGTAATAAGAGAATAACTATTATTTTTGGTAGGTTTTTTATTTATATATGCGATACCAACTATGTTAAACCTTTGAAAGATGGATTGAAGCATATAAAATTTATATTGAAAATGTCATATCTACCACAATTTTACAGATAGATGGTTCGCACCTTCTTTCATTTGCTTCTGCAGCATCAAAATTCAAACTGTGCATACACTTTTGATTTTCTTACTTGAATTTAAATGAACATTTTATTGGGATAGGTCAAAAATACGTAGACGTACATGGTTATACGTGTCGTATGAGTAATTTGAGTCGAACTTCTTTACTACGGAACTTCTGTACAACAAAGTTGACTTAGGATTCTGCAAATACCCCGATTCAAAAGGGAAAACCCAAGAACATTGAACTCAAGTTAAGTATAATCTTCATTAAAAACAAGTCATGAAGGAATATTATTACTTGTAAATAGTACTTTGATCTTACTTTAAGAATGCGTTTTGAAAAACCAAAAATCCTGATTTGATTGATTTGGTGCCAAGTTTTAAGAGATGAGGATCGGTTCGGTACGGTGTTTTGAGCAGCATTCAAACCTACGGCTCAGTTCATTACATTTTTTTTGCAGCTAACAGAACCGCGATTTCGGTTCGGTTTAGTGGTTCACTTCAAACTTCTTATATATTTTATAAAGGAATGTTTTCGATTTAGAATCTTATGTTTTCTTAAGCTCCTTGGGGCCTATTTCTTATCTTCTACATAGCTGATATGTGTCAGATAAACTAAGATTTTGCTCTGTTATTTGTAGGTTTATGTGAAAGATAGCTAGAAAACGGCCCTAAGTCCTTATACAATTGTTTACCATAGCTAAATGTCGTTGATGATTGAGTATATTGTCTCATAAAGAAAGGGAATACTCAGGAATGTTATCAGATGAAAGGAATATTAAGAGGTCTGTGAACAATTGCTGGAGCTGTAAAATGGTGAAATGGTGTCAAGTCATTCTTAGAAGCTACTTGAACTCGGTATCTCAAAGGCTCAATTCTAGCATAGAATATATAGAATGAAACTTGCTTAGGGCATCGCTCAATATGGGCAAATTTACAAGTATCATTGACTGCAGCTAAGCGGTTTACATTGTATCGAACCGAACCGTTTTGTTGGGTGATATTTGGCACGCTTCAGCGTTTTCTTAACAACTTCGGTTTGGTTTGTGATTCAGTTAATCATAGGTATTTAGGGTTCGGCTACTGTTTGGTTCGGTTCGGTTCGGAAGCAGAAACGGTTTGCATCCCTGTTCTAAACTTGACTGTGTAAAGAAATAGTTAGAGTTTGGTATAGGTTTATAAACGGATCTCACATTTCTTGGAGATTGAATTTAATTGGATCGAAAGACAATGTTATTTAAATTCCTTAGAGTCAAGGATAAGATTATAAGTACAACAGCTTCAGGGACCCTAACTGTCTTCATTTTATAACTAGTGCAAAATTGTTGTCTGAATAAGAATAAGAAGACCTTTTGAACTCAACATTGGCAATGCAATTAGCTTGTTGGACCATCGCTTGTATATGTATAGGCCTTTGAATGGCTTATTTTACTTTAAAGTGCGGTGGCTGCATTGAGCTGAATTGTGCTCATTTGAAGAATGTTTGGAACTTTGGTTCTCTGATTTGGTACTCTATTATTCTCTTATTTTGAGTTAAAGGCAATCCATTTTCGGAACAGATTGTGCCAAATCTGCGCACATTTTGATGTTTCTTTACAAATCTACAAATCTTTACAAATCTACACAACATTATTCAACTTAAACTATGTTAAAATTGGGTTTTCTCATCTTTTATTCAACTTAAACTATGTTAAAATTGGGTTTTCTCATCTTTCACATAGAGCTATCTGTCACATAAACCTACAAATAACAGAGCAAACTCTAAACTATGTTAAAATTGGGTTTTCTCATCTTCCACATAGAGCTATCTGTCACATAAACCTACAAATAACAGAGCAAACTCTGAGATTAGCTGACACTTAGCAGCTATTTCTAAGAGAATCAAACAAGGTTGAGTATATTGTAGGATACAAAACGGTATCTGTAAGATACAACCCAGTACTTTGAAGTTTGACAGCCTACCAACTGCCTGGGTAACTCAATCCCATCCTTTTCGTCCAGGGTATTTTAATATAACCTAAGTAGGTATTATAGAGTTCCTGGCCATACATACACACAGATAACCCCGGTCTGTGGTGACTTTCTGACAGTTCGTCAAAGCTACCCATTCGCCCCTCCTCCTGCCCTCTTCTTACACTGCGACTGCAATGACGGCGTGGAAACCCAATACGCGATCTCGAAGTCAACGTCATCTCCGTTAGACGCGGCTGGGGTCTACATTTCTCGTAAGTTTTATGCAATGGCAAGAAACAAAAACAAAAAACAGTTGCGGCTGCCATGTTCCCTGACGCGAGCTATGGACAATGCCAGAGACAAAAAAAAAAAGAAGACTGAACCGCGCATCGTTGTCATTTTGAAATATGACTATAAACAATGTGTATAGAAGGAGCCTTTTTTTTTCGTGTCCAACTGCTGACTGACAGGATGGAATTCTTGTGGCGTTGGTGGTCCACCGCTGCACCGTTAGAGCAATTAATTAACACACACACACACACACACCTCTCCTGGGGCTGGGCGTAGGCACTGGGCCGGCCCACTCGTTGACAGTTACAAATGCATCACTCACGAAAACTCTTTTTCCACCCAAAAGACGTGGGCTAATTTGCGGTTCAAGACAACAAAAAAAATTAACATATTAACTTGGAGGTGTTGTTGTGCATTTGGTGTTCGTTATTGTAGACTTATGAATGAAACCGAGTCGGAGGAGTAGTGGAGTGTTGTCCAAGGTCGCTTTCCGTTTGCTGTTTATGGCTGAGAGTTGTGGCTCTGGTTGAGATTTATTGGCATGTTATTCTAATTGCTATTTATTAGCGGCGGGGGCCTGTGCAGCTGCCTCACTCATTCATTCAATCGTTCAATGTGCAAATCAGTTGGTTTGCATGTGCTTAACCCACTTGCTTGGTATGTGCTAAACAATTGGAACTACAGCATATTCTTGTCAAGTTTTAGACCGGATTGTGGAAATCTTGATAATAATTTAAGATTTTTTTTTTGCATAAGCAGCTATTTGTGTGTGTTGACAAGCTCCGCCCCCACATCATCTGTCCATCTGCCCGAAAACAAGCTCAATTTTTGTGAGGCAAAGTTGTGCGCATTCATCATCCATGCGTCGCAACGTCTGTTAAAAGGGCGCTCGCCTGTCTCTCCGTCCGTCTGCCAGTCTTATCGACCCAAACCGAGCAGCTGTCTGTGTTATAAATGATGGGCTGCCTCTCTTCTCCAACTACAAGTCAAGATTCGACTCTCCAGATTTTTTTTTTTTCGCTTAGCGCCACATGCCACACGGCAAAAGATCTAAGACCGGAGAGAAGACTTAGCATATCTGTCTGTCTAAATGTCGACGGCCCACGCATACTCCAAAAGGTATCCCAAAACCTGCTGCATCATTTTTCACTCGAAGATTGCATAATGATTGACAATTCATTATGCCCGAAAGCAAAGGGAGGGGGGGTAGAAAGGCTCCGCTTGTTTTTAATGGCTTGTAAGATTAGTTAGGCAATGAGGAAGTGGTGTTCCCTAACGTGCCATGTTCTGGCATATAATAAGTTATTAATGGTTATTTAAATTCTTTTCTCGTCTTTCCAGGTAAGTGCTCCTATCCCTTGAGAATTGTGCTCTCCCAGCTGTAAGTAAGTAGAATCATTTGCAAGGTCACTAGCCAGCCGGAGGTGCCGAATCGTGAACTTTCGAAAACAATAGAGCCGGTCGATTTGAAAACATGGCACAACTTTGTCGGTCGTTGTTGTTTTTTTTGCACACCTGTTTGTCCGATTGCTGCCTCAGCATCGTCTAATTGAAGCAATTAGTGGGCCCATTATGGCATTATTTTTTGTGTTTTTTTGTATTTGTTTTTTTCTTATGCATTTTCGATTTGTTGTTTTTATTTTTTTTTTTCTCTTCAGTTTTTCAATTAGTTGGTTTTGTGTGCTTCGATGGGGGGCTCGTAATTAGCCCGAGTCGGCGACCAGCTGTCTCTGGGGGGCTATGACAACACACCATAAATTCGAAAACAGAAATACATAATACTTTACAAAAGTCAATTGACCTTCGTTAGCTAAAAGTTCATAAGGTTCAATTGATTGTTGCATATTATGAGAGACACTTTGGGCTAGCAGCAGATGCTCAGAGTTGCTTCATATTGACCGAGTTTTGATGCATATGAGGAGAATTATGGAGGTGTTTCAATACGTTTGAGTAAACTTTGCAGATGGGATTTACTGTGGGTTAAGTTCAAGGATAGGTTAGATTGGATTGAGAAGGTTTGGCAAGAGTAAGATTAGGTGATGTAAGGCTAGAATAAGTTACGGTTAGATCTAGGCTAAGCCTTAGAAAGGCTACACAGAAAAAAAATTCGAGATATTCGGGATTAAATCAATGCCAAACGTGGTCAAAAGTCGGTCAATTCAAGATTTTTTCATTGGAAGTACGAATAGGATTGCCTTGATCTCGGATATCTCGGATCTAGTACGACTTTTGCTTGAAATAAACTAAATTTGATTTGAGTTTGATTTTATCTCCCCTTTTTTAGTTGAGTTAGGTTAGGTACGGCTAGTTTTAGATAGACTAGGATGAGACTTGAACTAGGTTAGTTTAGATAAAGTAAAGTTGGATTGGGTAAGATATGTATGAGGTATATGTGAGGTATGTTGGGTTGGATAAGATATGGTACAGTTACGATAGGTTAGTTTGGTCAAGGAAGGATAAGGTTAGGTAAGGCTGAGTGAAGTAAGGTCAGATTAGTTGGTTTGGTCAAGGAAGGGCTAGGTTAGGTAAGGCTGAGTGAAGTAAGGTCAGGTTAGTTACCTTTCTGCTAGCTCATTTTAGCTTAGCTTGCGTAAGGTTTAGTTATACCTAGGTTTGTAGTTAAGTTTTACCTACTCCAGGGTTCCTCATAGAGTACATACAGCTGAAAAAAAAGATATTCAAAAATAGAGGAAAACTAATTTCGGTTCGGCCGAAGTTTGTTTACACGTGCAGCAGGTTTTCCCACTAAAACTACTTTTCGGACTTTACTTTTCTATCACAGCTATACTAAATAGATTTCCGATTTCGACCAAACTAGGTGGAATCATGAAAAAACATAGCAAACTAAGAAATTCAAAGTTTGGGAGCGTTTTCTGTAAAAACAAAAAAGTTTTTCTCACTCAAACTAGTATCTCAACCGATCATTCGTATGGCAGCTATAGCCTATAGTCATTCGTTTTTGACAAAACTTTAAAGAATTGTGTGAAAGTTTATAAAATAAATATATGAAAATTTTAAAGAGGTTTACATTGAAAACCAAAAAGTTTTTCTTACTAAGACTATTTTCTAACCTTACTTTTCTATGACAGCTATACCATATAGATGTCCGATTACGACCAAACTTAGTGGAATCATAGGAAAGCATAGGTAACTGAGAAATATAAAATTTGGAGTCGTTTTCTGTGAAAACAAAAAAGTTTTTCTCACTAAAACTAGTTTTTCGTCCGATTATTCCTATGGCAGCTATATGTTATAGTCATCCGATCCGGCCGGGTTTGACAAATATACACCGTATTAGTACTAAAAGACTTCGCGAAAAGTTTGGTGAAGATAGCCTTCAAACTGATGGAGGAGATAGCCTAGAAACAGGCGGACAGACAAGGCTTAATCAACTGAGCTCGTCATGCTGATCAAGAATATATTTATATACCTTCTGTGTTCGTAGATGCTTCCTTCTATGCGTTACAAACACTTTAAAGCTTAGGTATTAAAGGGTATTAAAAATTGAAAGATAATAAACCAACTGTTCAAGGTCATGTTTACTTGATGCTTACGGGTTTCCTTCTCTATAATCTAGTATTCTGCATTGTCCCTGTGATTACATCTCAAATTAACCTACTTTAGTTCAAAATTCAATAATTTATACAAAAATCTCAAGAGAAATGACTCAGAAATACATCCCATTTATATAACCGATGGGAAACCCGAAGTCGAAAAGACTTTGTGAGTGAATCGCAACCGGATCGAAACAACACAGATAACCGTAAGCGAAGCCGATACTTCTTTCGGTTTAAATCCCTGCTCTGGGCTTTATTTAGCTTCCCAAAGTTAAATACAAAATATGCTATAAATAAGTTGAAAAGATAATTGCTGAAATAAATAACTTAAGGGGGTCTTCTCATTTTTTTTATTTACTTTGAAACTTTTGTAATACAATAAATAAAAAAAGTTTTCAATTATTCTTTGCGTTTTCAAATAAGAATTTTTTTAAAAAGGGTCCAAAAAACGGGTTTTGAATGAGAAGGCCCCCTTAAGAGCTTCTGGAATCACTTTCCGAGATAATTTTTAAGGTATGCTACGATATACGAAATGTTTGAGTCAAGTATTTATTTTATATATGTCAACATTTTCTTGAATACCCATTACTTACCCAACAATCTGGTTGAATACTCATATAATGCCGCCATAACTGAATAGCAATGGATTTGTTATAATAGAAAATTACTTAAGGAAATAAAGTTTGCATACTTTGAAGGGTAATAATCACACATAATTTGGTATAAGCGTGGTAAAAAAGATTTACCAAACAAATATTTTAAACAAAATTAGACTCCCAAATACAAACCTTTAAAATTGAACAACTGAACCTGACAAAAAGAACAACAATCAAACCTTTAAACCTTTTGCGAAAGATCAGACGATTCCAGGGTCTTGTAACCAATTAAGTACTCATAAAAAAGATCTCCCAGTTGAATTTTGAAACACATACTGAACTCAATGTAGATGTGTTGTTTTTCCAATATACAAATATTGATATTATAGATATATAGATGTACATTATACAACTCCACTTCCAACATATTAATTAATCATATTTTATGTATGCAAACAAGTAAGGTCTCAATCTTCATAGTCATTTCTATTTTGCCATGAAAAATTCATCGTGTACACTCCTTAATTGGCATTTGCCATTAAATTGATGCTAAACAAGACACCGGGTAATTCTTCACATAAATCAAATGCTCGAGATGACCTTCAGCCAGATGCATAATGATTGACTCTATCTAAGCCCCATTATCGTGTGAACCTCTTCACAATAAAACCAACGCGCTTATGCAGATGACTTTATCATGAGCACAAGTGTGTTGGGCTGTATTTTTGACCCTGGCCACAAATCAATTATGTCGGGCCGCCTGTCAAAACCCTGACAAAATGTTTGGAACTGAACTGAAATTGCCCCACCAGCAACCCACCACCGTCAGCGCAAAAAGCAACTGACATATATTTCACGTTTAGTGCCCTGTCACTGCGGCTGCAAAAATTCAACAAGAAAAGTTTATGTGTAAATAAGTTCAATGAACGACAACAATCAACGTCAATCAAATGGGCAACTGATTTACAATGTCCAAGATATGCATTTTGTTGCTGTAAGCTTTCAGTTTGTTCACCCAAAAAGCAGGAATGAGGCGGAGGCGGGGGGGCGCCATTTCCAAATATTTTTTAACATATTTTTTTATATTCGGCTGCAACCTGCTTGGGTAATATCATATTTTAGCATTTTACGCCGCGGCACAAAACTTGTTGAAAATTCCACACAAAGACACACACACACACACACACACACACACACACGTGCGCACACACTGACCAAAGCTCTAATAACTAATGGCCCAGAGCCGAGTTGTCGGCTTTGGCGCAATTTGAGACTCGATTTCTTGCACCTAGATACAAGGCAAAAGCCAAAGACAGAGCCAGGCCAGAGCCCGGCGAACGCTAACAGCATTTTCAGAGACGACGACGACGAAACGACCTTAAAGCCTGTTGTTGTCCATGCTCCATTGTCTCTATCCCGCTCCCGCTCATCATCATCAGGAGCAGCAGCAGCAGCATCATCATCCATGCAAAAATACCACACGCCAAATATCCACCGCAAAAGTCTCTTAAGCTATTTGTTGTTGTTGTTACCCAGTGTGTGTGTGTGAGTGTGTGTGCCTGAGAGCTGGTGGGGCCTGGAGAAGCTCTAACAAAAGTTTTTTTTTTCGGGTTTATTTCTTAGGCTTTTTTTTTTTGTTATTTTATCTTGTAGCTGTTTGTTCTTATGTTGTGTGAGTGGTGAACCATGGTATGAATTAGAAATTATGAGAATTCTAGAATTATACTTGGAAAATATTTGAAATCCTGTGAAATTTTCATTTATGACGGGAGACTTACAACATTGGTTGCGGCTGCTGAAACAGAACTACCATTTGGGCATATCTGCACTTCGATGCTCTACTTTAAACACTCACATTAATCTTTGCTAACCAAATGCCCAAAATCTCCCATGCTGGCTCTCTCCAATCGGTCTATAATCCTTATTCTTTTCATCTATTCAAGCCAGAATTAGACTAAATTTCTTAATTCTTAAAAATAACCTTTGCTTTTTATTCTGATTTCTCTTCTGTTTCCATCACAATGTATTCAAATTCGACTATAATTGCTTTAAAGCAGCGGTGGGCAGCCGTTACACAGTGTAAAATTTTGCCAATCTGGGAAGACAAAAAAAAAAAAAAACAAGTGCTTCAAATGCAAAGGTTTTGAAAAATATCCATTTGTTATAGAAATAAACAAAAATCAAAATGAAATTATTATTCACAGCAATAAAACGGTCATTAAACAGGCCTTATTGCAACGTTCGCCAAGTTACATTTGACAACCGGCAGCCAGTCATACAATTAAAGTGATTAAATTTATGTCGTAAGTGTCTTGTTTCCCAAGAGTGTTAATTTTTTCTTAATCTTGAATAGTTTAACTGTCACATTTTCAAAACCGTGGCTTAATACCAATACTGCAATATTTTCCATCAACACCTAAAATGTAATACAATTTGCAAAACTCTTGTTACTTCAATGGCCTATAACTTCTATATTCCATCGTGCTCGATGGTTCTGCCACATGGGGAATAGGCGGAAGGACTTCCAGAACATTAAAATTTGCAAAACTCTTGTTGCTTCAATGGCCTATAACTTCTATATTCTATTGTGTTCGATGGTTCCGCCACATGGGGAACAAGCGGATAGACTTTCAGAACATGCTCCAAAAAGAAAAAAACTGCCTTTTGCCTTTGCCAATCCTGAGTTATTCATGTTTTTGTGGTCCAATCTATTTTCCTGTTGAACGTTCACACTAGAGTCTGTTTCTATGCAAGTTGGAGCTAAAGCTACAATTTGATCCTGGATATTCTTCACTTTCTTTATAATTAGATCGCGAGTTTCTTTGGTGCAAATAAATTTTACATTATCTGGTTGAGGATGGGGGTTGGGTTTTGCCAATAAATGCTTGTGTACCCTTTTATCGATGATTTAAGTTGAAGTTATACTAAGCTTTCGTCTGAGAAATGTCCAGCTGAAAATTTTTGAAGTCACAACATCGAAAACAAACTCTGCAGAATGAATTCTTAGTTTTACCCCACCACAATTATTAAACCAAAATGTTCGCTTATGTCGTTTACTTTTATTCCTTCACACTCGAAAATCATAGCCTAGTTTTCAAAAATTTCAAAAACAGCTTCGCGTGATATATGCCTCATTGTAAAAAATTCTGCACAAATCTAGGTGCTTACAACTTTTTTGTTTTCAGTGATAGAGACCCCAATCTTGGTGTGTATTAATTTTTGATACATCCACACAATTCTACTTAGTTTTATCAAAAACGGGTGACTATGTCGTATAGCTCCCATAAAAAAATCATGCTGAAAAATGAGTAGTTGTATGGGAGGGGGTAGTAGTTTTGGTCAAATGTTGCTCCATATGGGGAAAAAAAGGTTTCATTACAAATTTCTAGTTAATAGCTCTTAAACTAGGGCTGCAACTGATTTTTGTTGTCTTAGATTGGCAAAATCTTACACTGTGCGTTGGCGCGACTATCTCGCTGGATTCGTGACATTATTCTGCCTGAAGAGCATTCTTTTAAGTCTTTTAAATCTTTTTATCTTTAATCTTGGTGCCCACCACTGCTTTAAAAAGCTTCAATTTCCAATGAACCTGTAAAATACGTGCACCGATATCTGACGCGCCATTAAGGCTGACCTTTCTGTATGAACTTGGTGCCCACCGCTGCTTTAAAATGTTTTTTTTTTTAAATTAACTTATAAAACACGGTGATTTAAATCTGCCTCGGTATGAAGGCAGCCCGTTCGGTATGTTCTTGGTGCCCACCGCTGCTTTGAAATGTTTATTTTCAAATTAACTTTTAAAATACGGTGATTTAAATCTGCCTCGGAATGAAGGCAGCCCCTTCGATATGTTCCCACCGCTGATTTGAAATGTTTAATTTCCAAATTACTTATAAAATCAGTCTATTAAAATCAGCCGCTCTACTAAGGCTACCCTTCTAAATGATCCTGATGACCACCGCTGCTTTAAAAGGTTAAATTTAAATTCCCTTTTGTTTTTATTCGCCCCACATCCCCACTGACCCCACTGTGCGAGTCTGTGGCATTTCAGGCATGGAAGTGTACTCCACATATGTGAGAGCATCTCATCTACAATGTATGAACAGAAAATGCGTGGAGAAAGGCTTAAGTCTTGTCTTGTCTTGTCTTTGGGTTGTATTCTCTTTATTCTACCACTTTGGGCATTTTGGGTGTGTGTGGCAGTTTGGGAAGGTTGTACTGACATATCCTTGCCTGGCGCACCAAACGCAACAAATCTTGCAGTGCCACCGCCGCCCCTCCCTCCACTGCGCTTGCGCCGCCACTAAATGAGGCAAGGCAAGAGCAAAATGTTGCGAGAAATTGTTGCGGCAACTTCTTGGGGCCTGATGTTGCAGCAGCAGCAGCGGCAGCAAATAGCAATTCTAAATGTTACGTTATATTATTGGCTGTTGTTGTTGTTGTTGTTGCTGTTGTTGCTCTGCAGATGCGCATGCGCCTCGAATTAGGTCTCCTGGCTTTGGGCGCTGCAGTAGCTTTTGTTGTTGTGGTTGCTTTTATTGTGTAATCAGCAGATAACGGCATTTAATGGCTGAATGAGTTCCTCATAGGGTGGGGGGGGAGGGGGGAGTTAGGAAGCGAGAAGAAACGGTAGATGCATTTCACAGTAGACGCATTCCGCACGAGGCGCTTTTACGTTGATTTCGTTAAGCATTTTCGATAACTTCATTTTTATTTGGCTATTTTTTGTTTTTTTTTTTATTTGTGAAAGAGTCGAAGCTGACGGAGCGTGTCAATAATCGATTTCTATTGCGGCCATTAAAAGTTTGTTGCCAAATTATTTCACAATAAGACGTTAAGTTCCGAATTGTGTACTTTTTGCTTGAAACTGTGTTGGGCTTGAGTGATTTCGATTTCATTTTGGTATTTCAGTTTTCAGGCTTATCCTACATATTTGGAGCTTTCTACAGACTACAAGACCATACCTCAGTGATGCACTGACAAGAGAGAGCCATATTAAAGGGTTTTATAGGGTTTTATTTTAGTTTTGAGTAGTTAATATAGAATGCTACTCTCACTCGTGAGATGCTTAACAAAATATGCTAGAAACTGTAGTTCATTTCATTTGATATTCTTTCCTGTATGGAAAGATCTATGTCCCCGATAAACTTACCCATTGTTCTCATATAGAACAATATATGAAGAGTTTTTCTGGAAACGCCAACATAGAAAAGCAAATTTTGGGATTTTTAAAATAAAAATAGATAAATAACAAGAAAGAAAGTCGGTCAAGCCCGACTATAACATACTCTGTACCAAGAAAATTTCTTTCTTTTGATCATAACTCGAAAACCGTTCATCCGATCTTCTTCATTCCTTTGGCGAATCGATAAGTTATCCTAATAACTAAATATGTCCAGAAGGAACAAGCCATCTATCTTCAAAACTGTGGGAGATATGACGTTTTTTCTAAATTGCGGGGGCGGGAGGGGGCGTGGCCAAAATTGAAAATAAACTTGATCTGCCTGCAGACATAAGAAGCATATGTCCCATACATGTCAAACCTCTATCTCTTACCATCTCTGAGATCTGTGCGTTCATACGGACAGACAGACGGACAGACGGACATGGCTATATCGAGTCGGCTGTTGATGCTGATCAAGAATATATATACTTTATGGGGTCGGAGATGCTTCCTTCTGGATGTTACATACTTTTGCACAAACTTATAATACTCTATGTACCTATGGTACAGAGTATAAAAATATAGGAAAGATACCTTTGTTAATATTTATTAACTTTAACCGAAGTTTGTAAGCCCTTGAAGCACGTTCTTCTAACTAAAACTACTTTTGGAACCTTACTTTGCTATGACAGCTATACCATATAGATGTCCGATTTATACAAAACTTATTGGAATCATAAAAAAGCCTAATAAAAACACATGTAAAAAGTTTGAAGTCGATTTCAATTAAAACGAAAAAGTTTTTCTCAATGGAACTTCTTTTTCGACCGATCATTCATACTGCAGCTATAGCATATAGTCATACGATTTGGACAAAACTTTGTAGAATTGTGGGAAAGCATATTTAATAAATAAATGCCAATTTTAAAGACATTTCCATTGAAAACTGAAAAGTTTTTCTCATTGAAAGTAGTTTTTAGACCTATCATTCCTATGACAGCTATATGCTAGAGTCATCCGATTTTGGCAAACCTTTGTAGAATTGTGTGAAAGCTTACGAAAAGAATAAATACCAATTTTAAGAACAATTTCATTGAAAACAAAAAAGTTTTTCTCACTAAAACTAATTTTCAGACTCTACTTTTCTATGACAGCTATATTATGTAGATGTTCGATTTCGACCAAACTTGATGGAATCATGAAAAAGCATAGGAAACTAACAAATAAAAAGTTTGGAGGCGTTTCCATTGAAAACAAAAAAGTTTTTCTCATTAAAACGAGTTTTTTGTATGATAATTCCTAAGACAGCTATATGCTATAGTCATTGGAACCGGCTGGTTCCGAGAAATGTACCGCGTATGTGTTCTAAAAGACTTCGTGTAAAGTTTGGTGAAGATAGCTTTCAAACTGACGTAGGAGATAGCATAGAAACAGACGGACGTGGCTATATCGACTCAGCGCGACATACTGATCAAGAATATATTATATATAAACTTTAAGTGGTCGGAGATGTTAACTTCTATGCGTTATATAATGCATGTCCGTCTGTCTGTCCGTATAAACTCACAGATCTCTGAGATGATAAGAGATAGAGGTTTGACATGTATGGGACATATGCTTCTTAAGTCTGCAGGCAGATAAAGTTTATTTTCGATTTTGGACACGCCCCCTCCCGCCCCCCCGATTCGGAAAAAACGTCATATCTTTCACAGTTTTAAAGATAGATGGTTCGTTCCTTCTAGGCATATTTAGTTATGAGGATAACTTATCGATTAGCCAAAGGAATGGTGAAAATTGGATGAACGGTTTACGAGTTATGATCAAAAGACTGTTCGCTGTTGCAGCGCTGCTTTCAGCTGCTACTGTAGCATGAAAATTGAGCTGAGCGTATAATTTCGTTGGTACAGAGTATGTTATAGTCGTGCTTGATCGACTTTCTTTCTTGTTTTTAGTTATATTACAAATCTGCAAGAAAATATTCAAGAAACATAAAAGTATCAATGCCAAGACTAAGAGGTATCCTTTACAGTTAGGATTCAAAGTCGTCTACGACGGTTTCCCATCACCTGATGCAACCCTAATGCAAGGTGTAGCCAACCCCAATTGCTTAACATTGAGAAAACCTAATGCTGATCACTTCTGACATTTTGACATTCAAAAACCATACAAAAACCATCAAATAACTGAATTTACATTTACATATCGTCGTCGTCTTCCAAACACTTGCAATCCAGCAAATCAAACAATCCGAAATACAAAATTAAGCCCCCCCCCATTTGTATGGCCGTCGTCGTCGTGTAAGTCGGGTTGCTCTGAAACAACACATAAAGATTATCTACCAGACCAGACATTTCGCACACACATGGCACCAGGCGGTCAAACAAGATTATGCGGTCCGAACCAAAAAAAAAAATAACAAGTGTTACTCAAGGCAGCAAATTAATAGCCAACATTTTTCTAAACTAATCACGACAAGTGCTCCGGGGTTGCGGGCCTGACACAGAAAACAGAAAACAGAAACCGAAGTCGGCGTAAATGCCAAAATGCTGCAGTAAGTAAACTAAACATGTAAAGGCAAAACATTTTTATGGCCGCGGGGCTCGATTTGAAACAAGAGCAAGAATTTCTGAATTTTTTTTTTTAGTTGCTTAATAAGGTTCACCCTGTTTAAAAAAAAAGGGGGCCACCTAGCTGGGAGAGTGGAGCCCACGCAACGCTTCGTCCCGTCCCGGGCAGCAGCCAGCGGCAACCACTTTGTATGTACACAACAACACACACACACACACACACCAAACAACAACAACAACAACAACAACAAAAAACAGCAAAGAACCCAAAGAAGCACAATCCCAGGCCAGAGAGGAGTCGGATAGACCGGTCCTGGGTGCATGTAACACAATCAGGAAGTAATTTTTATTCTATGTATGTGTCGCCGTCATCGTCGTCGATCTGGCCAAGTCAGCTGAGACAGTCACTCAGTGGAGCGACAGAACGGACAGTTCTTAAAGCAGTTGCCGTAGGTTCCTTCCACTCTGCGTGCTGCCGAGGGAATTGCATTTGGATTTGGACTTCTCCGGCTGCCATTGTACGATAAAGGCCCGGTGTGGGGATGGGTAAGGGGGTTGGGTGCGGCGAAATGGAAACTTGTATTGATTGCAAAAGATGATGAGGATGCTGACGGTGATGATGATGATGATGATGTGAGGCAATCGTTAAATCAATCTTGGCCAGTAGTTCAACGTTTACTGTTATTAGTTGCTGCTGAACATGGCTCTGAATGCGTCTTTTGTTCTTTTGCCATACGTTTTGGGGTGAAAGAAGAAGCTCAAGAGAGTGGGAATCATCCTTGCTACCGATTTGAACGGCCTTTTCTTATGTCTAGGCTCCATAGCTGGCCCAAGGCAGACATAAAAGTTATGTTTTCCCAGAACTGTAAAGAACTAGATATATACACAAATGATCTACAGAATCACCTTCAGGTTCCATTCTCGTTTACCATTAGAAAGGTCATTAACAACAGTTACACGAATATCGTAAGATGCTAAATGGAATGGCCTTGGGGGTTTGGGAATTGAGCAGAAAAAAAAGGCACAGTTAAATGCCAGAAAGACACACAAATTGGATTTGGCCCAAGGTCGATAGCTATATCTATTGATAATAAAATGGGAAAGTACCGACAACAGCTGTGGGGACAAAATGTGCACAGGAATGAAGGACCAGTCGTGGTAAAGCCAGAGAAAAGCAAATATTTAACATATATTTATCGAAGGGGAGGAGGGTGATGGTAGGAAAGGGAATGTAGAAAGGGGGGTGGGAGGGAAACTCCACCCAAGGCCAAGGTATCTTTATGATTTTTAAGTCTGATGTACTTAGGCTAGCCCAGGGCAGAGGCTTTTCCTTTTTCACACCCGGTCACCTTCACCTTCACATATGTGAACCCTAAAAAAAACCTTTCCCAATAAGCCAAAAAAAAGGCCCACAAAGTTAGAAAATAACAACTAAATAAGGCCCCATGGCCATTATCAGAAATCCTTATTTTCCCATTTTCCGACCGATCGTTCGTATGGGAGCTATACGATATAGTCATCCGATTTGGCCAAAAATGTAAAATAATGTGAAAGCATGTGAAACAATCAAATACTAAATTGCAGGATGCTACCATTAACAAGAAAGAAAGTCGGTCAAGCCCGACTATAACATACTCTGTACCAAGAAAATCTGTCTTTTGATCATAACTCGAAAACCGTTCATCCGATCTTCTTCATTCCTTTGGCGGATCGATAAGTTATCCTAATAACTAAATATGTTCAGAAGGAACAAGCCATCTATCTTCAAAACTGTGGGAGATATGACGTTTTTTCTAAATTGCGGGGGCGGCAGGGGGCGTGGCCAAAATTGAAAATAAACTTGATCTGCCTGCAGACATAAGAAGCATATGTCCCATACATGTCAAGCCTCTATCTCTTACCATCTCTGAGATCTGTGCGTTCATACGGACAGACAGACGGACATGGCTATATCGACTCGGCTGTTGATGCTGATCAAGAATATATATACTTTATGGGGTCGGAGATGCTTCCTTCTGGATGTTACATACTTTTGCACAAACTTATAATACTCTATGTACCTACGGTACAGAGTATAAAAACAAAAAAGTTTTTCGAACTAAGACTGTTTTTCAGACCTATCTTTTGTATTGCAGCTATACCATATAGTTGTCCGATTTTAATAAAACATGATAGAATTATAAAAAAAAAACATAGAAAATCTACGATTACAAAGTTTGGAGACGTTTCCATTGAAAAGAAAAAAGTTTTTCATGCTAAAACTAGTTTTCTGACCGATTGTTCCTATGGGAGCTATAAGATATAGTCATCCAAGCCGGTCGGTTCCGACGTATTAGTAGTGTGCAGCAAAAAGTAAAGTTCTGTGCAAAATTTCAGCTCGATAGCTTCAAAACTGAGAGACTAGTTTGCGTAGAAACAGACAGACAGACGGACGGACAAAGCTCAATCGACTCAGCTTGTCACCCAGATCATGAATATATATAGTTTATGGGGTGGGAAATGAATATTTCTATGCGTTGCACACTTCTGGTCAAAATTATAATACCCTTTGCAAGGGTATAAAAAGAGATCACATATCCAATTGAATTCTTGTTGTTCCCTTCTATATGTGCATTACAAAATTGGGGTCCTACACTCAGAAAAAAAAGGCTACCGGCGTTCTAGACCAAACGGGATAGATTTTAACCCGTTTTGTACTTGAAATTTCAAGTATGATTCGTTCTTGGGTGTACTTAAATTAAGTACGAAACGTTCTTAACTTGAAATATGACTAGTAATATTATTGAAATGAGAACAAACCTTCTTGACTCAAGAACATTTTGTACTCACAGTAAGATGAAAGATTCTAGAAAAGCGAGTTCTTAATTTAAGTACAATATATATATGAGTTGGAGTACAAAGTGGACTTATTATCAAAATGCGCAACAGAAGATACAAATTATTTTCAAGCGAGTCTGTTCTTAAAGTTCCCAACTGGCTCTAGAACTTTTGTAATGGAGTGATGGTAAATTTCTCAGCTACAGTAGCTCGAACTTGCTCTTTATTTCTTTGGTTTAATACAGAGACCTCATTCAAGAACAAAGTGGGAATAGCTTCTGTACGGGCTCAAACCAAGAACATTCTGTTCTTTTTTGAAATAATCTTATATTCTTCCTAGATTGTTTTTAGGCTATCAATAGAAATTACTCACTTTGAGAACGAATGTTTTGTACTTATTTTGAGACATAATCGGGCTTGACTTAAGACCATTATAAGTATGATTTAAAATATTTTAATAATTCAAAATATACTTAATATATCCCAAAACAGTCTAAAATCAAGTATTTCGGGATTGAAAAAATCGAACTTGATATAAGAATTTTGTACTTAAATCATAGATTTTCGTACTTACCGTACTATTGACACCGTTTGTACTTAATTCAAGTACAAAGTTCTTGGTTTTTTTGCAACAAATAACTGTGCAAAGATCATCTATATATCTTTGTAAATAATTTACCAATAAACTGTTATTTTAATAGTTGACAACTCATGCTGACCTTATTTCCTGCCAAAGTTCATAAACTTATTCTGAAAACTCCCAATATTATTCGTCTCTCACATTCCGCATACCATTCCGAATGTCATCTGTATGCATACACATATACATTTTCCTCTCTCATTTTGGTCAAGCAATAAAAAAAAGAAAAACAATTCTCAACTATGCGCGAATGGAAAATGGGAATTGTAGCAATGCCGTGCATTGAACTTTGGCACATTTCCAAACCCCCAAACCCATGCCAAGGCGGCAACGAAATGCGCAAACAAACAAATCTGCCGACACATCGCAGGAATTGTGCAGGGAGACCGGCCGCCGCCTTGGCATACTTCCAATTTCTGTGCGTTGTCGTCGTTGTCTTGGTGTTGGGGCTCCTCCGTTCAGATCGTAAAAAAAAAAAATCAATAGCCAATGGCCAACAGAAGACCCCAAACGTTGTTGATGGAGATGGAGGTGGTGGCGGCGGCGGCCAAGTGACCATTTTTCCGCATGCCGTTGCTTTCCTTTCGGCGCAACTTAATTCCAAAAATCGATTAGTCACTGTAAGCGAACCATGCAATTGTCCAGCATTTTTCATTTATAACTCCGTTTCGTAGTCAGTTTTTTTGGTTTGGCACATGCTTGATTAATTTAGGGGGACTGTGAGGAGTGACTGGCTGGCGGGAGTGGGGGTGGGGCATTTAAGCATCAAGGAAGCAAAATAATTTTTGGATATTAACCTGAACAAGTGGGCATAATGCCAAGGCAGGGAAGTTGGCATTTCGAAATGAAATATGTAAAATGTTAAAGTATAAGTATGTATTTATGTGTCATCTTCACCAGCTATGGGCGCCAGCTTAACATTTTCGTCATAGAGTAACCACACTTCGATCAACTTACCCACTCCGTTTGCACTTCTTCTATCTCATTTTTGAATTGTATTAAAACTCCAAAGCTTCTGCCTGCTCTCTGGACTAGTAGACACCGCCGACCGGTTGCCGGCAGTAGGTGGAGATTAATCTGTAAAAATACAAAAAAAAAAATGAGTAAAAAAATGCTGTTTAAATGGCAATACGTGCCTGGTCACCAGGTATTTTTACTAATTAACCTGACGGATGCACGCCACAACAGCTAAAGATTATGATTATTATTATGCAATTGCATGGACAACGTCGACGAACCGAGATCGCTGGATAAAGCTCAATTTGATGGGGAAGTTGTGCAAGTGCTGCTTGATCATTTATCCTCAAATTAAGTTATAATAAAAGGTTATTTAATCAGTTGGAGGTCATAGGAAACATTATTTTTTTAGTTTTTTAATTACATTACAGGTGGATTAGTCTGCAAGGTCTTGTCTTGCAAGCTTGTCTATCGACTGCAAGTTGCTGGTTTTTGTTTCATAAAGTTCTTAGCAACTTGATGGCATCACAATTTTGAGGCTTCTGAAACAAAATTGCATACGACAGCTGGCTTGAATGCATGAATATTGAGAAGAGTTGTTATATTTTCAACAAAGTACAGAAGCAGACAAACAAATGTTGGTTTCAAAGCTATATTTTGAGGTGCTATTAGAAAAGTTCTTTTTATATTTCGAAAAACACTTTTAATATACCGAAAACCTAGAAAATGTTAACAGCTAATAAGTATCTCGAAACCTGAAGTGGATGAATCCCCTGAAATAACTGCTTTCCCACTAAAACAGTCAAGGGTAAAGGGTCAAGGGTACAAACTAAATGGTCTCTACTTAAGTCAATCCAGTCCAGTCCAGATTTAATTCCCTAACTCGTAGTTCAATTTGCCCAAAGAATTGGCAAAGATCGAATGAAAGATAGTCGAGTTATAAAGGAAACAAACTTTTATGCTGGGCAGCACCGACTGAAAAAGCTAGGGTCAGCACTTCTTAACACCTTGGAAGGTAAACCAGAGTATGTCATAGTGGGGTCTGACCAATTTTTTGACTTGTTCAAGCAGATTATAATGTCTAATGATGCATTGTAGAGCCTTCGATATACAGTTTTGCTTATAGTAAGTATACAAACCGGTTCTGAACCGAACCACAAACCAAATCGGCGTTGTTTTGAAAACGATTCGGTTGGGTTTAGCTCATAACGCTTACCTACAAACATTGGACTTGTTCCCTAGCATAAAACAATGACAGCAAATCGATGGATCTAGTTCGATTATTCAATTTTTCAATCGGATTATACATTTTGAAATAAGGATGGATATAAGGATGAAAATCAGCACGATGACTTCCCCGCAACTATTTTTATACCCTTTTAGATAGTATATTGAAATTGTCCAGATGTTTTGTAACGCATAGAAGGAAGCATTTTCGACCATATAAAGTATGTATATTCTTGATCAGCATGACGAGCTGAGTCGATATAGCCATGTCCATCTGTTTCTATGCTATCTTCTTCGCCAGTTTTAAAGCTATCGCCATCAAACTTTGCACGCGGTCTTCTGGTACAAATACGCTGCACATTTGTCGAAACCTGCCGGATCGGATGACTATAACATATAGCTGCCATAGCAACGATCGGTCGAAAAACTAGTTCTAATGAGAAAAACTTTTTCGTTTTTAATGCAAATGTCCCCAAACTCTGTATTTACTAGTTTTCAATGCTTCTCCATAATTTTGCCGAATTTGGTTAAAATCGGACATCTATATAGTATAGCTGCCATAGAAAAGTAAGGTTAGAAAAATGGTCTTAGCAAGAAAAACTTTTTTGTTTTCAATGGAAACCTCTTTAAAATTTTTATATATATTCCTTATAAGTTTTCATACCATTCTTCATAGTTTTGTCAAAATCATATAACCAAAGGCTATAGCTGCCAAATGAATGATCGGTCGAGAAACTAGTTTTAGTGAGAAAAACTTTTTTGTTGTCAAAGAAAGCGCCACCAAACTTTGTATTTCTTAGTTTGCTTTGCTTTCCCATGATTCCACTAAGTTTGGTCGAAATCGGACATCTATATAGCATAGCTGTCATACAAAAGTAGAGTCAGAAAAGTAGTCTTGGCAGGAAAAACTTGTTTGTTTTCAGTGGATATGTGCTCCAGATTAGTTAATAAACGTAAGTAGGTTAACTTTCCTCTATTTTTTACTTATAATTCCTGGTGGATAATTTTTGATGTTCAATGAGAGACATCCATTAGAAGACTTAACCCACAAAAGTAGAATTCAAGAAATGACCTTTTGTTTTCTATATTAAACAATCAATCAGCTGGCCCTGCTCGACGACGACCACCCCATCTGCATGTACAAATACAAAACACATCAACTTCAGTGCATACTTTTAGGCACCCGCATTTTTTGTCACCATTTATTCACACACTTGGCTCGCTCGCTCATTTCATTAATAATTTGTTTTTCAAATCAGTTGCCTACTTTTCTCAATTCTCCTCCTCCTCCTCCTCCTCTTCATCGGCACTTTGCATATAATTCACAAACTGATCACCCATATGCCAATACCAATGCAGCTTAACCAACTCCAGGCCACCCTTGTCGGCCATCCATATCTGTCCATTCTCACCCCTTTCCATGGCATTGACAATATTCTGGCCACAAATGCCAGTCGATTGGCAGGGAGCGCGTCGCAAACGATCCGCAAACGTTTGACCATAACTCAGAAAGGCGCTCAGTTCGCGATCAACAAACATTTTGGTGGGGCCACAGCAAACAGCCATTACAGCAACACCATTTTGGCTATAATATAAAGGATCCTACAAACAATATATGAATTATGTGCATTAAGTGAAAGTGTGTATTTAAATTCACTTACGGCCAAACTTCTGGTGAATCCTATGACACCAAATTTCGAGGCGCTGTATGCACAAAAAACGGGTGAAGGATCCAAACCTATAACCGAGGTTACATTAACTATCAACCCTCCACGGCCATTCTGCTGTCGATCCATATAGGGTAAGACGGTGGCACAGGTGTTCATCATGCCCGTCAGATTTGTATTGATAGTGGCATCAATATTCCGCTCATCACACAGTGTGGCACCATTGATGAGCACATCAATGGAATCCATTTGTACGATGACTTCGTCAAAGTATTTCTTCATCTCCTCACGTGCCATGGTCACATCGTAGGTCCAGAAAAAGATTTGTGTGCTGGGTTTTATGGACTGCAATTGGGCAATGGCCTGTGGATTCTCCACACTGTGTAGGATGGCAAGTTTCTGTTTAAGCAGAACGGGTTGAAAGATCATTTAAGAGAACTGCTTTGCCTTTCAAACACTCACCGCTATGTTTTTGGTCATGAGCACTTTACACGTCTCCAGCGCAATGCCGCCACAATCTGCCACATAGCACACATGCTTCCCCGTCAAATCAAACATTTTGTCTTCTCCTCAAATGCCAAAGGCAGACTAAAGTGGGCCAACTAAATTTCAACCTCTAAATTGGTTTATCTTTCTTTTCATTTTTTCCATTTTAATTAAAATTATGAGTTTATCTTTATGGTATTTATATTTTGTTAGTTAAAAAACCAGTAAATGAATTCATAGAAATTGATAAAAAAAAAACAGTATGTGTACGCGTTCGTGTTCAGCCTTCATTCAGTTCATTTAGATGCCCGAATCCCAGTGCTTGGTCCACTGTACGGGATCCAATTTACCCAAATCCAATTTCCAGATGCCACCATTCTGATTCAATTCAATGGCCTTGACAAAGTTCTGGGCACAAGCCAGGGTCGTTTGAGTGGGATGCTCTAGCAGGAGTTCAGCCACACGCGGCTCCACATCCAGCCAGGAGTTGAATTTGTGCACCAGAGTTGTTTTGGTAATGCCCGGATTGACAGTGAAGGCGGTAACACCTGTGATGTGGGCCAATTTCTGAAAGAGAGTACGAGATATTTATAGGAAAATGGAAGGATGGGGAGGCAGCGTGAGTCTTAAAGGGATTCGAGCTTATTAGATCTTAAGCGGAAATGTGGATTTTGGAAGGAAGTTTCGATATATTCATCAAGTTCAAGGTTAAGTTCGTTGTTCGGTTTTAAAAAGTATCGAACCTTGGTTCATAGTTACTGAGAATAATTTATGAATTTTGTATATATTGAAAAACCTTTTAGTTAATAGCAAAAAAAAGCACAAATTTAAGTACGAATGCTCTTGAAACCAAATCTATTCGCTAATTTTTTCAATCTATCAAGACTTATGATCTTCAATTCGAGCTACAATCGTTCTCAGCATGATACAACAATTCAGGTAAGCCGGGTTCAGTGTGAGTTGTCTGCAAAGTACCTTCACGTTCAGCTCTTGAAGCATAAACTTTGAGCAAAAGTACTTATCAAACTGACGCCGCCTTACCTAAATGGTTGTATCATGGTGTCAGTGTTAGGCTAAGAGAGGGGGGTTAAGAAAATGAGAGAAGAAAGCCAGCACATAAGATAGAATAAGTTACAGTATGCTCTTACAGTTTCGTTTCTAATGGTTAAGGGGGTGTATGGGTCAACTATATCGATTTTTGATCTATTGTGGCTTGAAATTCCCAAGCAGTTCTAGCATTGACATGACCTAGAGAAGCGCCAGTTAAACAGTTGACCTGGGAAAAAGTGCTGCTGCTTTGTGAAGTTGGGTGTTCCTATTGCTAAAATTAATCAAGAATTTATTTTCTTTTAATGAAACTTGAACAAAGATGGAAAAAAAACACTAAATTTTCATTTGTTGTATGGGAAGCTTTTCATTTAAAAGTAACATAAGCTATTCCTACAAAAAAAAAAAGAATAATCTCGGTATTCTTGATTCAAGAATGAGGAATCTTGAATTTGTGTAAATATTTCTACTTGTTTTGAGTATGTTTCATTCTTAATTTAAGTATTGAAGCTACTTGGATGAAGAAAAATGGGATAAAAAACTCCTACATGGAACAAGAATTTCACTCTTGGTTCAAGAATTTACAATTTTATCGAAATTCGGACATCAAACTTGCTTGATCCAAATATGAAATTCTCAATTTTTTTCCTCCAAGTTTTGGAAACATTCTTTGTGTCCACATTTTACACTTTGACTTTTGTTTATGCACTTCAACTAATCACGAAGTCGTGCCATTTTCTTACTTGTCTTTACATAATGTTGCTCAGTTTCAGTACAACAATTTTTTGGAAAGTTTCCAACTTCTTAAAGAAGTTTCCAAGCCATTTTTCTCAAAGTAAAGCAGCGTTTCAAGTTCAGGATCTGTTAAATGTTCCTTCTAAGATTAACTATATAACTGATTCCAGCCGTATTCGATTCAAAGACAATTTCTCCACTAAGCTCAAAAGTTGAACCACACTTTTCACCTTTCCTCTAGTTTTACAAACATTTTCCAACTCACCGCAATGGACTGTGTGAAGCTCACCACCGCCGCCTTGGATGCCGAATACACTGGCACCTGGTAGATGGCATTGAATCCCGTCACTGAACCAATATTACAAACCACACCACCCGGTCCGCCCTTACGCTTATCCCAAAAGTCCATGATGGCGGTGGTGGTATTCACCAAACCCGTAAAGTTCACCGCAATTGTACGCTCAATCTGATGATCATCCAAAATGCCAGCGCCATTAATCAAAATATCCACAGTCTTGAGTTTATCGAAGATGATCTTCAATAGTTTCTTGGTTTCTGTCACCGAGGTGGTCACATCATAGGGATAAAAGCTAACGGTCACCTTGGGATTGATTGTCTTCAGTTCAGCAATGGCTGCCGGGTTGTCAATGCGATCCAGAATGACCAGATTCTACGAGTGCAGCATTCAATTGAATTTAGGTTTCAAAAATCATGGTTTACAGTCAAGACATACCTTGAGATTCCTCTTGACCAGCTCTCGACTGGTATCCAATCCAATGCCACCCAAACCGGCCACAAAGATGATGTTCTTGTTGGTGAGAGCCATGGTTTAATAACTGTAGGTTTGTGAAGAGGGAACCAACGATTTATAGTTTCTGCTCACGCGGTGTTTGTTTTTATATAGAAATTTCTTATCTCACGAAATGAAGAAATGATTTTTGATTGTATTCGGGTAGAATTTACTTATATATGGGAATTTATTTACGCCACATTTGGCCCAGCTTAGCTATTAGCTTTTCTCTATAACATTTAGAATGTTTATGATGAAGCCAGAAGGTGTCATCTCCGACCCCATAAAGTATATATATTCTTGATCAGCATCAACAGCCGAGTCATATTCGTCTGACTGTCCGTATGAACCCACAGATCTCAGAAATGTTAAGAGATAGAGCTTTGACCAGCAAAAAACATATGCTTCTTATGTCTGCAGGCAGATCAAGTTTATTTTCAATTTTGGCCACGCCCCCTCCCGCCCCCTTAATTTTGAAAAAACGTCATATCTTCCACAGTTTAAATGATAGATAGTTCGTTTCTTCTATACATATTTAGTTATGAGGATAACTTATCAATCCGCTAAAGGATTGATGAAGATCGGCTCAACGGTTGTCGAGTTATGATCAAAAAACTGTTCGCTGCTGCAGCTCAGTAGCAGAGCTGCGCTTCAGATGCTACTGCAGCATCAATATTTATGCTGAGCGTATAATTTCGTTAGTACAGAGTATGTTTTAGTCGGGCTTAACCGACTTTCATTCTTGTTTATTTTTAATTAGCAAATAGTTCCTTATTTTTAGCTCTTTCCATTTTAGAAACCCTTCCTTTTCTTTTCTTTCAGAACAGTTTGTCGAACTCCACTAAACTATATCAATTTCTACATCTGTTAATTTGATCAATATACACTTGAAAATATCAACCTAAACTACAGTTTAGTCACAAGTTTACCTAGGTAATATAAAACCTCAGTATGAGGAGGAGTACCGAAGCCAGCTGCGCTCAAAAGAAGTCGGCTCTAAAATATAATGAACACTTCTGTTTTAGCTCTAAACTCGCTTGGCTTACAACAAGATGGATATTACATCCAAATACGGGCAGTGTCTGGTTCTAAGCCAAGCTAAGAGGGGTCGTTGTTGCTGTTAAACTAAAGTTTGTGCCCACCGCTGGCTTAGTTCTTTGCGAACTTTTTGCACTTTGCACTAATTTTTATGATTTTGAGAAATCAAATCTGAGAGCAAGGCTGATTATATGAGTACATTGCGACTTTGTCGTTGTTGCTGTTAAACTAAAGTTTGTGCCCACCGCTGGCTTAGTTCTTTGCGAACTTTTTGCACTTTGCACTAATTTTTATGATTTTGAGAAATCAAATCTGAGAGCAAGGCTGATTATATGAGTACATTGCGACTTGGTCTGCAAATTGTGTTGAGAATTATGTGTAGAACACTTTGATGGATGCTTTGAAAAACTTCTGGGAAAAATATTATGCACTTTTCTTAAATTGATTTTAATTTAAATTTAAATTTTTTGCCAACATTTGTTTCCAGTTTTCTAATATCAAAGTTTCACTCCTTGACGACTTACCTACTCTTTTTAATTTGAAAAATACTATATATATATATATATAAAACTTGCTGAAGATGTGAATTGTTTATGCGCCGGTCTAACTTTCGTCGATGGCAACTCTGACAACTGCACTGAGACAATAATCGCTGATCCACGGCAGGCGCCGCGCTTTAAATACGTGCCGATTTGCCCCATTCCATTCTCTATCGCTTTGAGGGGGCGGCCAGCAGCGTCGTCGCGACGCCGGCAATAATTTGAAATAATGTAAAATGTTGACAAACAAACGATCTGCAAAACTTTGTAAGGAAAACACATATGTATTTACTTAGCGATGAATGCCCAGAGAGAGTGAGCAAGAGCGAGCTTTAACCTTCAATGAAAGTCAAAGCAATACGAGCTGCACTCATTGAACTTCGGCTTAATTTCCATATACACATGGGCTTAAGCCGGGAGACAGGAGGTCTTAAGGGGAAAGCGTGTATAAGCGTGTGTTATTCTCTATTAGCTATTTAACACGTTTCAGTGCAGAGAGATCACAAACAACTGTGCCTACATTCCAACAGAACAAGACTGCTGACACGCCCCTAAAGCGTATTAACTCATTAGTAGGCTTATTTTACAAGTTTATTGAAAGACCAAGTACATTTCGGGAGATGACAGCTTAATGGGACATTAAAATTATAAAAAAAATTAAATAATAATGTGAGCTGTCAACACCTTTCAAATGGAATTTATAAACAAGACTAAGTTTGGGAGCACTTAACTAATTTATGGTAATACCAATAGATATCAGAACCAGAGCTGAAAACCAAACAAAATAATTCGGATCTCCGGTACACTGGTTCGAACCCAAATTATCGAATGGTTAAGGTTCGGAAATTTAAGGTTCGAGGTTTTTGGAAGAAGGTTCTGGTTCGAACCTTGGTTCAGTCCATGCTTTATACAACATTACTAGTTTTTGTCTTCTATGTGTTTTAAAACAGCATTCGATCTGAAAATTGCCCAAATTGTATGGGAACCGAGTGGTTTTTGGGTCGGAATTGGTTGATAGAAAACGTGGAAATATTCAATATATAATTTACAGTTTAGTGAAAATCTATTTCGTGTTTTTCTTGGAAAAATTTTACCAAAATAATGTTAGACTCTTGCTTTTGAGTATTATTCAAGGAGCTTTAGAGTTTAAGAGGAGCTTTAAAAACAGAGACTGTTGTGGGTAGGGATTTTATAAGGAAATCTAGTCATTTTGCCAGATTTTTTTTCCACTCTTCGTCCATTTTAGGAGTTAGTCGCACTTATTATAGGATGAAGTCGGTAAACAGGTCAAATATGTGTGTCAGTTATGTTGAACCGAACCGAAATTTTGGGTTCGGAACAGGTTCGGGGTCAGCTTTAATTTCTAAAGAGGTTCGGTTCAAGGTTCGGTTCATAGTAAAATAAAAGTCGGAATTCCGGGTTCGAACCGGTTCGGTTCAAAACCGGTTTGCAGCCCTGATTCAGAACTTAATTTGAACTGATAAAAAAGCATTCATAGCTAACTCTGAAGTGAAGACAATTTACAAAAATTATAAGATAGACTTAAAAGTTTAAAATATATCAAAATTCTTACTTATAATCACAATGCAACTATTTTTTTAGGTAATAAATCAACCAATTTTATTAAAATCTGAAGAATATTTTAAAAAATATAACATAAATATACAAAATTTTAAACAAATAAAAATGTAATCTTATTTTAAACACTTTCTCAATGCATTGCTTGGTGTCTTTGATGTCTTTGGTATATTATAAGTAAATCATCGATGACTATCAACTATTATACCTAGACTATTCTCTGATCTTAAGATCAAACATTACTTCTGCAAATGATTAAAGAACATTTAATGCTTCACAATCTTAGGGCTTAAGGAGCAGCATTATTAGCAACATATTTATTAAGGGGAATGCTTCTTATTGTTGCAACTCTTGACTCTGACCGGGTTTTGTATGCTGCAAACCTTTCTGACATTTTATTGGGACTTGACTAGTGACTTGCTTGCCGATATTTTCAAAACGGCATCGTAAAAATTGAAGTAGTTTTGGACGTTTCATTAAATTTTTGGGGTTTGTCTTGAACTTTTCTTAAAACCATTATATATCATCGGCGTTGGAGGGTGGAGGGGCATAGTGGATAAATAAATTAACCAAGTTGAACAGAAGAAAAATATGATTTTCTTTAAACTCTTATTTCCAAAAAAAAATCAAACATTTTGCTGTCGTATTCGAATGGTAGGACCACAATATCCTAGAATCACATTAAAAATCCCAAAAATGGCAGCCAAATGGTAGGGTCACACTGGTATTCAGAATTGTTATTAATAAATTCATGTTTGACCAATTAAAACATCAGCTCTCACAGCTTTCCAAGTCTCATGAGATGCTACCACAATTAATGGCGACTTTGGGTAACTGCAGCTGAAACTGATTCTTGACAGATACTCAAAATCAGAAACGAGATCGTAAGTTAAACGTTGGCGCAGCCCGACTTCGAAATACCCGTTAACTGCAGGGCAATGTAGTGTGTGTAATAACCTTATGAGCTGATCAGATAAGTATGCAACGGTTTTTTAACTCTGCCAATTATTATCCGATCTTAATGAAATTTTGTGAGATTCTAGATATTGGCCAGATACACTACACTTCTAAATGCTGATATCTCGATTTCTGAAAAAATCGCACATTAGATATTCAACACTTGGCTTTATTGAGGGGTTGGGAAAAATTCATCTGCGTGCAGACAATACTAGTCTAAAATATTTGGTGGCTCTAGCTCCTTTAGTCTCTGAGATCTCTGTTCATACAGACAGATGGACATGGCTATATCGACTCGACTATTGATGTTGATCAAGAATATTCTATATTACAGCTATACTTAATGGGGTCGAAAATGCTTCCTTCTGCCTGCTAACAGATATTTGCACAGACTTTAATAGTATCTTAATTTATATCTTCAAGTAACGCGTATAATTAAATTTCAGAGACGTTCGAGGGTTAATGGGTTAATGAATATTCGATTTGAGAGTAAAACAGTGGACATGTAGTCGAACAGTAGATAAATTCATTAGCTCAGCATGATTTTTGATAATAAAATACCATCTTCTGCGAGAGTTGTTCGTTTGTCAGTCAATTCATGGTTTAATTATAGACCCCGTAGAACTATAGAAAAATGATGAGATGCTGAAAAAGAAAGTTGTTAAAAAACCAACCTTAAGAAGTTGTTTTTATTTTGTAGACATATATAGTAAACAGTACTTTTTATCGATCTGCCGAAGGAATGGTGAAGATAGGATGAACGACAATCGAGCTATAAGAAAAACCAACATTTATGCTGGGCAGCACCGGCTGGAACAACGTTGGGCAGCACTTTAACTAATATCTAATGTGGTGCATGCCAACTTTAGGAGGTACAGAGTAGGTTATGGTCGGGTTTGACCGACTTTTTTTGGTGGCTTCAGGTGACATATTTCGTTTCGATTGGATCAGAATAGATTGGTCTCGATTTGGCTGTAGCATTATGTTAACAAACATTTCTTCTGCCAGTCTTGTTAAAATTTTTCAACGTACAGTACTTTCCGAAAAGTTTTCACTGTACGAGGGTTAAACCACTATAACAACTGTAGGCTGCGAGAGAAAAAGCGTGTGGGGAAAAGGTGAGCTTTTCAATTTGCATATCAAATGCATACACGAAATTTGTTTTTATAGATAAAATAGAATGTGGGCCTTATACAAATTATAAGTGTGTTGACTTAAATGATCTTAATTCATTCATTCATTAAGATATTCGTGCAGTGTACGCTGTGCCTAGACCAATCAGTTTGTTATACTCTGTACCGAAGGTACATAGAGTATTATAAGTTTGTGCAAAACTATGTAACATCCAGATGGAAGCATCTCCGACCCCATAAAGTATATATATTCTTGATCAGCATCAACAGCCGAGTCGATATAGCCATGTCCGTCTCTCCGTCCGTCCGTCTGTCTGTCCGTATGAACGCACAGATCTCAGAGATGGTAAGAGATAGAGGTTTGACATGTATGGGACATATGCTTCTTATGTCTGCAGTCAGATCAAGTTTATTTTCAATTTTGGCCACGCCCCCTCTCGCCCCCGCAATTTCGAAAAAACGTCATATCTCCCACAGTTTTGAAGATAGATGGCTTGTTCCTTCTGGACATATTTAGTTATTAGGATAACTTATCGATCCGCCAAAGGAATGAAGAAGATCGGATGAACGGTTTTCGAATTATGATCAAAAGACAAATTTTCTTGGTACAGAGTATGTTATAGTCGGGCTTGACCGACTTTCTTTCTTGTTTATATACATAAGAAAACAATAAGTAAATATATAACAAATGACTTCAGGGGTGTGTGTCTAATCAGCAGTCCCAGGCTAAGAAACACCACACACAAGTACAGTGCTTTATCAGCAAGTAGTACGGAATCAACTGTTTGACTGGTCACTGGGGGCACGCTGATTCTGATGACATTCAACCCCCCTCCCCACCTGCAGGCGAATGACGCCAAATGATGCACCTGTCCAAACTGATTTCCCCCCGCCCCGCCCACACAAATACATTGGCATTGTCTGTCTGTCTAATGTGTCTATTGAGTCGAAACTGGGGCTTCTAAACGACAACGCTGCGTAAGCGGCTTACGATATACTGTGAATACATAGGGAAATAGATAATGAGAGCGCGTCTGGGGGTACGCATATTTAGGCCATTTTATACATAATCTAATTTGTTTGGCTTGGCTTTTTGTAGCTCGCGGTGTGACCTATTTGACTTTTGATCTGTATCGAGAAAGGGAAAGAAACATTCAAAAAGTGTAATTGACGTAGGAGGCCCATTTGTTGTGTTTAATATCCAATTTCATTTGTGGTTTTATTAGTTTATTAACGCTTGAGTTTGCTAACCGCATAGAAATTAGGTAACAAATATAAGAAAAACTCTAGGATTTGTCATCAAATGTTTTTGAGAATTAATTTACATGTATGAAATGAGTTATCGTCACGTCACGCGTAACTAAGAGAGGCAAATTGTGTTGTTAGAACTTGCAACAAGAAGAAAAGTTAGGAATTAAGTATAGGTATGGCTTATAAAAAGAACAGAAAGAAAGGATTTGGCGGTACACCAACAATATCGACACACTGTATGCGCTTCCGCCTAATTTATTGATACCTTTTCCGCATAAACTTGCACCACATGCTCTTCTAGAGAAAGCTGTGGCAATTAACACCAACTATTGAGGCATATTCCTGCAGTTAAAAGGCCTTTTGCCACACAACACACAGATCAAATTTGTATTTATGAAAGAAGAAATCAGAACTGGAGCATTAAGTGAAAAATATTTTTAGACCCGACTTTGAATTATTATGCGCCACACCTCGCACTAACAATTCCCACATCTCTCCCTACTTCTCTCCCCCCTCGCTTTCCCAGCAACAGCGAAATCAACTTTAGGGACTCTGCCAACACATTGGAATGGGTGCAACATTTCAACGTCATCTTCTTCTTTCGTTGCTTGAAGCTTGAGCTTAATTTGCTTTGACTTTTAGCAATTTGCATAAATATCCCGTAGATCGCGCAGACAGACTCTACGATGTTATGATTTTATGCAACAACAATAACAATCAGAATCAGAATCAGATTCGGATTCAGTGCGAAGGCGTTGCCATTTCCATGGAGAATGACAACGGCAAAAGAATTATGATTTCTGTGCCGCAGAGAGGGGGCGTAAATAATTTCATACACATTCGCAAATTGCAAATATCTCGAAGCGAGAATCTATACTAGGCACCTTAGCAACTAGGCCCTACTTTCTTGAACCGCACAAATGGGGTGTTAGGAGGGCTTTGTTTGCCTTTGCCGATGTGATCGGATCATTTCTGGGTGTGTTAAACTGTTAATGGGAGTGCAAACAACAACAAATATTAATCAATTGAAACACAACACAAGTGACAATAATTGAAAATCTTATAATTTATTATTGAATGGTTTTTGTTTTTTTCTACTTTCAGCGCTGGCAAAGACGTTGGTTTGTGCTCTATGACGATGGTGAGCTGACATATTCTGTGGATGATTATGTGAGTATTTTTTTTTTTGATATGATTTGAGTTAATGAATTGTGGAAAATTTATCATATTAGAGTACCAAATGTAGGTTTTCTGTAATGCTGAATTTTCACTTGTTGGGATCTTAGATGAGGGAGGGCGAAAAAATACCTCAACTTACTGTAATAAGAGAACTCAAATACTTCTATTGCAACTTTTAATATTGAGAGAATTATAAGTTAATTATTCTAATTCCTAAGCTGTATTTTCACTTGTCGAGATCTTATATGAGATGGGTGAAAAATACCTTAGTTAGCCTACTTTTCATTCACCTTTTCATATATGTTTGTGCTTCTCAGATTGAAAATTATGAATATATCTTTTCTGATATGTCATTTGATAATCATTTTTTATTGTGATTCATAAAAGAATACAAAAAATATCAGAATTTATTTCTTACTCGCCGATCGAACTCTCATTAATTGACGACTCTTCCAAACTCAGCTATGTCAGGTCATAGCTGACCTACTACATTCTTTTACCTATATTGCCCTTTTATGGTCAAATACCGTATACCATAAATAAGTGATTCAAAAACTTGTGAAGTCATTAAATATCAAGACAGCTCATTCGTTGTTCGGTGTAGTCCCCCAGGCTATAGAAATTGTTTTGGAATAATTAATCACAACGAAGAAAATGCTCTAAAATAGATTTATTTTAATATAATCGGATGAAATTATAATGCCTGAATGTCGCTATTATATGCAATTCTATCTAGACCAGATATCAATATCTTGGTTCTCCAATCCCAGATTAAGCGAAATTAGTTGAGAAAATAAGAGGAAAGTTAACTTCGGCTAGGCCAAAGTCTATATATCCTTGCAGCACGTTTTTCTAACTAATTTTAAGTACATTTCCCAAACAAACAAGTTTTTCTCACTAAAACTACTTTTCTGACTACATTTCTATGCCAGGTATACTATATAGATGTCCGATTTAATGGAATCATGGGAAAGCATAGCAAACTAAGAAATACAAAGTTTGAAAGCGATTTCTTTGAAAACAAGAAAGTTTTTCTCACTAAAACTAGTTTCTCGAACGATCATTTCTATGGCAGCTATAACCTATAGTCATCCGATTAGGACAAAACTTTAAGGAATTGTGTGAAAGCTTATAAAATAAATATTTGCCAATTTTAAAGAGGTTTACATTGAAAACAAAAAAATTTTTCTTGCTAAGACTACTTTTCTAACCAACTTTTCTATGGCAGCTTTACTATATAGGTGTCCGATTTCGACCAAACTTGGCAGAATCATGAAGCAGCATAGAAAACTAGTAAATACGGAGTTTGAAAACGTTTACATTGACAACAAAAAAGTTTTTTTCACTAGAACGCTTTTTTTGATCGATTGTTTCTATGGCAGCCATATGCTATAGTCATCCGATACGGTCCGTTCCGACAAATGTGCAGCGTAGTTGTAATGGAAGACTTTGTGCAACGTTTGGCCCATCTGTGATCTTTATAACTAGAGCAGCTACGTATTCTTCCCTCTAAAAACTTCAAAAATGAGGATTGTTCAATTTATCCACAGAGCTTAGAACATCTTTCCAGTTGATAGTGAGAGGAGTCCATATCTGGTCCAGCTCTTAAGCCCAAAAAAGTTGTTTTTTTTCTAACAAATTTGGATGTAAGAAAAGTATAAATCATACAAGCAAGGCTTCAAGGCCTGGGCGTACCCAGACTAGACTATCCACCACCTCAAAATATCTGTAACCCCTTAAAGGTGCGGCATATGTCTGTATGTAGAGCTGTTCAGACATATGCCGCACCTTTAGCTCCCATTTAGCTCTGATGCTTACACTGGGTTATGCCAAAAAGAATGTTCATCTGTATTTAAAGCTAGCTTTTGCTTCTGCGATTCTTCTAGAAACGTGTTCGTTGGTGTGAAGCGTACTCAAAGATACTTATTCGGTGGCAATTTTGAAAGCATCTACATTATAGGTCCATTCTTCTATTGCGGCCCCGGGAAAACTATTTTGGAGGTCACTAACACAAATAAAACAAATTATTTTTAATAAAAAACATTCACAAATAAGAAAAGAAAGGGAAATCCGGTTATTGCCTAATACAACAACAAAATCAACTCTGCAAACAGCACGCAAACGAATTGTTGTTGCCTTCAGCTTCGCAAGACTCATAGGAGAGAAAGAGAAGAGAGCCTAACAGGAAGTTGTTGCTGCAATTTCATTATGCTTTCGCTAAGCGCAAAACAACAACACATGCGCCTGAAGCGTATAGAGCGGAGGCACCCCTGTTTTAGACCGATGGTAGGAAAATTTCAAAGCATGAGAGATGCTGCGTTTTACTATTCTACATAATCCTGTTAACAATTCATTGTCTGTTCATACTTTGTTAGGTTTTGGAGTCTATATACTTATGTTTCTGAGATTAATAGTCTAACTCCTCTTCCCTTTACTCTAATTTTTATCAGCCGGAAACCGTGCCGCAGGCCTGTATTGATATGACCAAAGTCCTGGAGGTAACCAGCGCTGTTGATGTTACCGGTCATCTCAATTCGATTGCCATAACAGCACCGGAACGTGTGACCTTTGTCAAGGGCACCAGCTCAGAGGAATCACAATGGTGGCTAAACATTTTGGCCGCATTCCCCAAATCCAAAGGACGTCACAAGCGTTGTGCCACCCTACCCGGCGGCCAAGTTGTTACCAGCCTCAGACAGTCGAGCAATTCAGATATTTCCACAAAACTGGGCAATCGTCATAGTTCGTATCACAAGGACACACTGACGTCTTCGCAGTCGGCTGTTAATTTGTTAAGCAATTTGGATGGTCCTACGGGAAGTGCAACTACCACAGTCACAACCAATCAAGCGGATGATGATGAGGAGGATGATGGTGTGGAGACGGGTGAGGATGTGGACGATGATGAGGATGCCGATGAAGAGGAGGAGAAGCCGTCGAGAAAGGCAAAGGCCACAACGGCAACGAACTGTATGGGTGGACAGGATGAGAACAATCGAAATGCGGGCAATGAGATCAAAAATCGAGGTGAGTAGTGCTAGTTTTGAGATCAAAGACAATTAGACTTAGACTTTGTCCTTTGTCAAGCCTGAAACTGGTTCAATTGCTCAACTGGCGATTTATCAACTAAATAATGCCATTTGTTGTATAGGCTGAGCCTTAAATTTACAAACCCAGCAGAGAACGACCCCACTTCTGGCCAACACAATGTGTGTACTATGTGTGTGTGTGTGTGTGTGTGTCTCGTTTGCTCTTCCCGCCGCCCTCTGAATCTGAATCTGAGGGCAGACACACTATAATTTAAGCGTGAATATCATTTTTCCATGAACAAGTATCCTGCAGCAATGTATGTGAGAACATTCACAGTAACTGCAATTACCAAAGAGCAGAGAGTAGAGCAGAGGGAAGCGCTCTCGCCCTCCACTCCAGCTGAGCCATTGTGTGTGTCTGCTGTTCTCGGGGAGCTAAAGAAAATTTATGAAGCCTACCATTATAAGATGTTAAGAAGCACGTCTCTCTCTATGTGTGTGTGTGTGTGTGCGTGAATTCAAGGTTAATTTCGTGGCTGGGACTTTAACTAGCTGCACGCACTCCTCGCCCTTGCAATCCTTCAACTCCGTCCGCCCGCCCCGACCGTCCACCCGTCCGTCTGTCGGCCTGTCTGGGCCGAGGTTGATAATTTTGATTGCTGCAAGCCATAAATGATCATAAAAATTATAGCAGCCGATACAACAAGAGCAAAAGGAACAAACAACCACAACTAAAATATGGCTGTCAAGCGGACAAAAATACAGAGCAAGGGAAGATACGACGAGATTGTTTAAATAAATGCCAAAGGGGGGGCGCGAAAAGTAAAAGTCACTTTATCAAAATGGCAAAACATTACAGAAAAAGCAGAAGCTGGCTAAATATAATGCAATATTTAGGCCACATCTTCGGTTAGAACACATACAGAATGCTCAAGATCTGCTTAACTTTGCTTTAAGGAAACATTAAAATTAACATTTGAGAATGATTTGTACCCAAAATATGGTTCTAATTGTGGGCTTGTTAGCAAACCGACTTCGATGTGCTTGCCTTGACGCGCGTATAGCAACTGAGGGTTCTTCGACTTCGGCATAAACCCATAGCATTCATTTAGACGATGAGAAATCGACCCTTTAGAGTCTTTCTAGACCTGATCTACCCATTCTTAGTTTAAACAAAACTTTCGCACACTTTTGATTTTGATTCTACGACGCTGAGGATATTTAAAAAAAGAGGAAAAGGATAAATCAGTATCCATTTGGAATGAATACTTTTAGTAATATTCCTTTTTGGATATTAAAATATATGTTTTAAGTCAAATATATCTTGAAATTCATTCGACGGAGCTGAAAAACATTCAAAGGATATGCAAAATGAACATCAATAATATCACAAAAAATAGAGGAATGTTAACTTTGTCTCGGCCGGAGTTTTGTATACACTTTCAAACAAAAACTACTTTTCGGACCTTACTTTTCTATGGAAGCTATATCAAATAGATGTCCGATTTCGACCAAACTTATTGAAATCAAGCTAAAACCTAAAAAACGAACATGTAAGAAATTTGGAATCGATTCCATTTAAAACAAACAAGTTTTTCTCATTAGAACTTATTTTTGGACCGATTATTCGTACTGCAGTTATTGCTACAGTCTTCCGATTTGGACAAAACTATCTAAAATTGTGTTAAAACATTTAAAATATATAAATGCCAATTTTAAGGCCATTTCCATTAAAAACAAAAAAGTTTTTCCCACTAAAAGTACTTTTCAGACTCTACTTTTCTAAGACAGCTATACTATATAGATGTACGATTTCGATCAAACTTCGTAAAATCATGGGAAACCAAAGCAAACTAAGAAATACAAAGTTTGAAGGCGTTTTCTTTGAAAACAAAAAAGTTTTTCTCACTAAAACTAGTTTCTCGAGCAATCATTCCTATGGCAGCTATATGCTATAGTCATACGAGTGTATCAAAACTTTTAAGAATTGTGTGAAAGCTTATAAAATAAATGTATGCCAAATTTAAAGAGGTTCACATTGAAAACAACAAAGTTTTTCCTACTAAAACTACTTTTCTAACCTTACTTTTCTATGATGGCTATACTATATAGATGTCCTATTTCGACCATACTTGACAGAATCAGCGAGAAGCATAGAAAACTAGTAAATAGGGAATTTGGAGAAGTTTGCATTGAAAACAAAAACGTTTTTCTCACTAAAACTAGTTTTTCGACCGATTGTTTCTATGGCAGCTATATGCTATAGTCATCCGATCCGTTCGGTTTCGACAAATGTGCATCGTATTTGTACTTAAAGACTTTGTGCAAAATTTGTTAAAGTTAGCTTTCAAACTGACGAAGGAGATAGCATAGAAAAGGACAGCAGCTCGTCATGCTGATCAAGAATATATATACTTAGTGTGGTCTGAGTTGCTTCCTTTAATGCATTACAAACATCCGTACAATTTTATAATACCCTCTGCATGGCTATATAAAGCTTATAATAAGGATATTTAAAACTATTCATACCAATTGTATATTTTTGGATCTTTGTGTTTCTGTGGAACCTTTTGAGAATAGTGTTAAAAGTTCGTCTCCTAAGAAAACAACTCAAGCTGCTGAAAACTGCGTCAAATATGTGTTTTTCTAAAACTAAAAGTGAATTATCTAAAACTTTTCCTCATCTTTAGAATTTTGGGTAACGTATTTTAAAAAAACCAACCAATCAATTCTCTTGCCATGTGGCTCAGTTTCACTTCATCGACTGCTCCAGTAAATTTCACTACATCTCAAAATTCTAGTTAAAACTTTTGCCTTGCCCTTATTGAAATCTACATCTTCTACACAACTTGTTAATCTACTATAATTTGTCTTTGTAACACAATCGTGTACTTAATTTTGCGTTTTCAACAAGCAATTTGTTGCCTCCCTTTGCACAACTTCTCGTTTCTCGTATGTAATGGCCCTCTGGCTGAAGTTTTGATTGTAGAGTGCTTGATGCTTCTCAAAGTGAGATTCATTCTGCTGGTAGTATTTATTTTGTTTTGTTTTTTTTTTCCAGTATTTTTAGTGTTTTTTTTGTAGTTTTTTTGGGTAATGCAGTTTCGTCACCTTTTTTTTTTTGTTGCTGAAATTTCTAAGACAAACCACAGCAAGCCAAAGATTTATTTGCACTGTAATTATTCACTTTGCTGTGAAACTATGCCCATTACACACTCACACACACACACACACACTCGAGTTGTCCCGGAGGGGGGACTATCTATGTAAAAAAACTAAAATAATATATATTTCAACTGGCACCGTCTGACATGGGCCAGTGCCCGTAGGCTATAAGGTGTAGACAGTTTATAATCTATGCCGTTGTGCATGTTTTTTTTTTTTTTTTTCTAAAAGGAGCTTTTCTCCAACTTCCATTCAGAAAGTGCACAGAGGCCAAATGAATTGCCTCATTTGGGTGCACACAATTTTGCTTATTGATGGAATGCGATTAGTTTGTGTCAGCACTAGGAGAAAAATGCCCTAGAGTCTTACACTTGGTAAGTGATCTTAGAGCCATGTGAAAGGTAAGCAAACTGGGATGGGGTTGTGTGCGCGAAGAGGAAAGGTTTTAGTTAAAACTCTTGTCATTTGGAATGTATTTATATTTGGCTGGATTTTGAGACAGTTTTTTCAAGTAATTGAAGTAATGAAGTATTGAATTATAATCAATCTGAACCTCGAGCCAGCCAACATCCACTTTGAATACAAATCAAACCGGGTCGCTAAAACCCATTATCGTAATTGTGTATATTGATTTGTATCTGTTACCTGAACTAACATATAACAAAATAAATTGTAGGTTTAACTGTCACTTGGCAGCTAACCAGAAGTTGTGAAAGCGGCCCTTAATCTTATTGCTTTGTTCCAAATAGGTTCCTTTACGCTCTGTACCAGTTTGCTTTTAAGATGTAGTCAATTTTAAGCATGGATTTCTCCCCACTTCCTCCACAAAATTCTAATAATTTCTTTCTAAAAGCCATGCACCTAGAAAAAAGCAGAACCTATAAGCTAACTACCAACGCTTTTGATAGAAAATCGAAGTAGTTCTTAAATTTAGAAGAATTTTGATCTTAAAATCGAGCTAAATTCGTTCTAAGTAAAGTGTTTTTAGGCATAGGGAGTGTGGTGAAGAAACTGAGAGAGGAGAGCAAGCGCATTTGACAGAATAGCGCTGTGTACGCTCTCACAGTTTCGTGTCTGGTGAAACTAAATCCATTTTTGCACTAATGTTGCTCTGAAATTCCTAAGCAGTTATGACATGGCTGACATGGAGAGCCGGCTGTTCGACTGACAGTTGATAGGCAAAAACTAATGCTAATTTGTGCTGATGTGTGTTCCTCAAGCCGCCTAGAACTTGTTACACCATTTTACAATGAATTTCATTCATATTTCATAAATAAAGTGAAAAAAAAATTGAAAAAAACCACTTGGTTTTCAAATTTTTATATGATTGGAGTCTGTTAAGCTCTTGATTCAAGACTAAAAGATCTTTCTTTAGAACCTGATGAGCTCTTGATACCAGAAAAAAAAACATTCTCGGTATTTGACAATGCAGTATGCTCTTAATTTAAGAATGATCAATTGTGAATTTGATTCAAGAATATGTATGCTTGATTTGAGAATGTTTTGTATTTTGTTTAAGTGCCTGAAGCTCTAGGATTAACAAAAACGGTCTCAAAAATTCATACTTGGATTAAGAATTTCGTTCTGGGAACAAGAATTTCGTTCTGGGAACAAGAATTTCCATGCTTATTGAACTGCTGATATCAAACAAACATGTAATGGTGTTTCTTATGGGATCTTTTTGCGGATTTGCTGCATAGTATTTGAAAATCGGACGACGATTTCTGTCTGAAAATCACACAAAAAAGACTTTTATGGCTTTTCTCCACATATTTTCAAAATCTGATACATATTTGATCTGCATTTTGGCCCCCTACCAGATGTAGCTCAATCATGGTAGTTGATCCTCTATTGCTTTTTCTTCCAGTGTAACACTAATACCACTCATTAACCAAACCCATTACAAATCCTTTGATACCTTCTTCTTTTTTTTTTTCTTCATCCGTTTGCAAAACTCAAATAACTTTAGTGCAAATATGAAATGACAGCTGGCTGCGATATGCAAGTGCAGATGAGTACAAGTGGAAGGCGTCTTCGGCAGCTAACGATGCAAGTTGTACAATTTACGAGACTTGGTCGCCCCTCCCCCACCCCCCGTCCCACTGTGCAACATAACCGCCACCTCTACCACCAATAACCAATCAATATTCATAAGTGTAACGACTTGCAGGCAAAAAATGTATGCAACATGGCCACGATTCCCCTCCCCTCCCCCCCACTCCCAGTTAGAAATTATTCAAAGTCATCGTGTGAGGGGGCCCTAGGGCAAGCAGCAGCAGGCAACGCGGGCAGGGACTTAAAGGCAATTTTCGCTTTCGTTGGCAATTTGATTATTTATTATGGCTGAGGCGGAGTTGTAAGGTTTTTCCCATTTTTTTGTTGTTTTTGTTTTTTGTTTTTGCAGGAAGCCAACCCATGATTGAGTGGGTTGTTCTGAGCGCGCTTAATTGTAGCAATAATTAATCAAATGTTGTTAATTAAAGAAATGAAAAATGCAGTACACGAAACCAAAAACTTTGTTTTTTTTTTTTGTTCGTTCGCCATTCAACTGACATTTAACTGCAGGGCCCTCCCCAGACATAATTATAGAGCTGGACGCGTCTATATATCAGAAAACACAGTTTTTATCAACTTAATTACACTTAGCACCTTATGCTGGTTGTTCTCTGCTTCACTCCTTTTTGTTGCCTTTTGTGAGAGGAGATTTGATCTGGAACTTGAAAGCGCGTAGTAAAAGCCACAATAAATATTAAATGGTGCAAAACACATCAAGGGCAGCGGCAGCAGCAGCAACAGCAACAGCAACAAAAGCGAAACAAAGAACAAGATAATAAAGGAGGACAAAAGTTGGTTCAACAAAAGGGGGGCGAATTGGCGATGACCTGTAAAGGGTCCCAAAAGGACCAAGAAGTGGGGTAACAAATGGGTTGGAAATGGTTTGAGCTAATCATTCTTCGTCTTGAGAAAGTAAGGATATGTCAAGTAGAGACAGGATTGACTTTTTTGAAACCCGCATGAGGCATGTTACTTCTTACATAATATCAAAGATTTATAGATCTGAAAGGAAACACGATTATTCCTGGTAGCTAAGATGTGCTTCTAATTTCTGATTATATCCTCATGCGTCATCTATAAATATCTACATATCTTTGATATAACTCTGTAAGTGTTTTACCAATGACTTATGGATATTATAGACGACGCATGTGAAAGAAAACACGAGTATTCCTGGTAGCTGACATTGGCTATCAATTTTCGATTTGTTCCACATGCTTCATCTATAACATCTACAAATTTTCCTACATTTTCCTCACTTTAGATCCCATAAGACCCCTCTCCTGACTGCGCCATAGGTTTTACGAAGCACATCGATTCTCAATTAATGAGTACAATTTTGATGCTCGGCTAATGAAAAGTACTTAAACAACTCTTCACAACCGTTCATCTTCAACAGCCATATGCTTCAGCTGTAACATAAGTAAACATCACAAAGCGTTTCAAAAACATTGCCATTCGGATTCTGTTGCGAACTGTTTTAATTGCAAGGAATTTTGGTTCGTGTTCGTGCCTCATTTGGGTAATAAACTCACGAGCTAGCACGTAGTTAGATGGTCCCAATATCTAAATCTTTAGAAGCGATCCTTTATCTATACAAATACAAACTTTTTAGCTCAAACCAAGGTTCTGTCGTTCCTAAAAGATAGAAAAGTATCTCTTTTGTAAGATAAAAATCAGATATTTGACAAGTTTCGCATTCAATACTTAAGTTTTACTAAAAGCTGCAAAGTAATGTCAAATATTTCTTCCAAAATTTGATGTCTGAAACGTACTCTGTACCAACGAAATTATGCGCTCGAAAAAAATGTTAATGCTCATGGACTCTCATTCGAGTCCTTATCGGGTTGTCGGTCTGATTAAATTAGTCGTTCATAAGCTTGTTTTCTGATCAGAAATGATACTTTTATCGGAAAGAAATGGTTCCGTGCCCCTTTTCTTGAGGAGTCTTTGTAAGTTTCCACTCCTTTTCAAGTCATTTCCGAGCCTTTGTTGAGTCGTATTTCAATAACAGACATTTAAGGAATATGCATTAGTCTTTTTTGACACACTTGATAGTCATTTTGTAATCAAGGAAAGAGACTTATCCAGATAATTTTAGTAAAAATATGTAACAAATGCAGACCTTAGAATACCAGTTTAAACAATCGGAATTGCTTTACATTTTACATTTAAGTAGATTTTGATCACATTAGAGTCTTTTTCAAGTCCTTTATCTGATTCATAAGTCATACATTCTGTCGCTTTCTAAGAACAAAGAAAAAAAAAGTATATTAAAACATGTCGATTGAATGATTTTCCGTATCCAGTTGGACAGGATATGTCATAAATAAAACGGAGCTTAAAATCACCCAAAGGTTATGAAAAATGAGTGCCCCTTGGGATGATTTTCAGCACTGTTGAATGCTAAAATGGATATTAAAGACATATCGAATCCAAATGGAACTTATTTGAATATTTCTTTTTTGTGTGCGTCGCGTCTTTAAGAGCTAATGCTTTTACCCCTTTATTTTGATTAATTTCGGAATATGGACATGAAGCTCCAATCTGATTTTCGGTTCAAATCAAGTACGAGCCTTTCTGATTGGATCCCACTGAGGAATCAAGTCGAGTTCGGTTAACAAGCTAAAATCAGACCCGTGTTTTAGCTCTCCCAAGCTAAAGTCGGGGCTAAACAAGAATCTGTGTTGAAGTCAATTCTTCGGGTACTTGGATAGAGAAAATGCGAGATTAATTGACTTCGAACATCGTTTGGGATGGATATTAGTAAGGATCGCTTATACTTTTGGCGTATTTCTCATAACTTTACAACTTCAACTAGGCCTTCATACATCGAATCAGCGGGTTATATGTATATATATTTTGAATTACCTCTCCTCCCTGTCATTAGTAGAGGCTCAAAATAAACTGAACTCACTTTTTATACCCTTGCAAAGGGCATTATAATTTTGCCCAGAAGTTTGCAACGCATAGAAATATTCATTCATTCATATAAACTATATATATTCTTGATCAGGGCGACGAGCTGAGTCGATTGAGCTTTGTCCGTCCGTCTGTCTGTTTCTACACGAACTAGTCTTTCAGTTTTAAAGCAATCGAGCTGAAATTTTGCACAGAGTCTTCTTTTTTGCTGCACACTACTAATATGTTGGAACCGACCGGATCGGATGACTATATCTCATAGCTCTCATAGAAACAATCGGTCGGAAAACTAGTTTTAGTGACAAAAACTTTTTTCTTTTCAATGGAAACTTCTTCAAACTTTGTAATTGTAGGTTAACTATGTTTTTTTTATAATTCTACCAAGTTTTATCAAAATTGGACAACTATATGGTATAGCTGCCATACAAAAGATAGGTCTGAAAAACAGTTTTAGTTAGAAAAACTTTTTGTTTTTAATGGTAGCATCCTGCAATTTTGTATTTGTTTGTTTCACATGCTTTCACATAATTTCACAAATTTTTGGCCAAATCGGATGACTGTATCATATAGCTCCCATACGAACAATCGGTCGGAAAATGGGAAAAAAGGGTATTTTTTGAAAATATTTAAGCGAGCAATTGCAAGGGTATAAAAACTTCGGCACAGACGAAGTTATCTTGGCTTTCTGAAATATTCTCAAAAATATCCTTTGCCACTTTGTATTCCCTTCCGATCTCTCTCAACTAATGTACCTTTTCTTTGGCATGAAAGTCATACACTAAACTCCTTTATGTTTCCCCTGATGATTTGCCGCCTATTCTCTCTCTCCCTCTCTCTGCTCTGATATATATTCATATATATATGAGTGTGTGTGTGCAATATCATAAGCATTATAAATTCCATTGCTGACATAGTCTCATAGGCCGCTTTCAAGCCGTAATCGACGAAGCGTCGCCGACAAGTCGACCAATTAAAGGCATATCCCCCCACCCCCCCCACCTCCCCCTCTCTTTGGCGAAGCGGCACAGTAACCTTGAACCTGCTTGGTGAGTCAGTCACTCGCATTGCTGTCAGAATCGGAGAGGGTTCACCAGACCAGGCCTCCTCTCCTTTCGCTTTTGCTGCAACAGCTCAATAATCAAGATAAACGCCGACCAAAAAGCTGGCCCCAACCTGTTCGACTGACCGAATTGATGCGCACCCAACAACAGCAACAACAGTCAGGGAGTCGTCTCCCGTCATAATCATAATGAACCTAAACTGAAGTCTAAATATATATTTTTTTTTGTAATCATATATTTTATGGGACAACTGGCAATGGACTGGACGAGTGGCGAGACTCTCGGTTGCTCTCGGTTTGGGTGTTAATAAAATTATGGCTCTCCCTAAGACTTGTTTTTGGTCCTTATCTTGAATCTACGTTCCCCGAAAGGATCCACTTACAAAATTTGTTCAACCGTTTTAATAATTTTATTATGTTTGCGCCGCACATAACTCGAAAATCTTTGCGCATTTTATGGTTTTATGACAGGCATAAATATTGTTAGGGGTGTGCGTTAGTTGCTAAGTTAATTTCAGGCAATGCCATTGAAATGGTACAACAACAACACTAACAACAACAACAACAACAACAGAAGATTATGTTCATTTCTTAATGCATTTAATGAAGACGTTTGGCAATTATATGAAGAGAAGAAAAAAAGGCAGAGAGATGTGGGTATGAAGGTGGGATAAGCAAGAGATATTTATGAGTTGGTCTTCAGTGAGGGATCTTGATTTGGGAGGCTGGAGTTTTAATGGTGGGAGAGAAAGAGCTGTGAGAATTGGTATTAAAAATACTTAAAATGTGCATTGAACTGTTCCATTTCCATGTTCTTTGGAATATCATTAGCAGTCTTACCAGAATCTGTCAAAATAAAATATTATAACTACTCTGAATGGTGTTAGGAACATTACTAAGGGTCGTTTTCTAATCTACTTTCACATAAACCTACAAATAATACAGCAAATTCTTCGATTATTTGACATATAGGATGAGAAATCGGTCCTAAGTCCCTTCAAAGTAATGCATATTGTCGCCTCTCTCAATTCAAAAGGTAAAATGAAGAAACTCTGTCGCGAAGGTGATTGGAAGAAGTCTCGTCCCGACATAATGGAGTCCCTTAATATCAATAATGTTACTATAATTCTGTTCTTAGCGAAAGAAAAGGAGCAAAGTAGGCAATTCGATTTGAATTATCATTGAAAACAAAAGCGATTGGGAAAATTTTCGCCAGAAGTATAAAAAAATATCGTAAGTTATGTTGTATGCGATATTCATCATTTATTAAGGGCCGATTTCTCATCTTCTACATAGATAAACTTACATTTTGCTCTATTATTTGTAGGTTTATATGGCAGATAGCTCTATGTAGAAGATTCGAATCAGATCACTGATAGTCTACCTTATCTACAAACAGTTCTTGTTCCTGTTCTTTGGCTAAACAATTGAAATAAAGGCACGATATGAGCTCTCTAATTTTATGAATATCGTAAATTTAAAACAAAAAATATCTCTCTATTTGCATAATCAATTAAGAAATAATATTTGCTATCGGTATACATTGAATATCGTAATCTAAAATTACTACAATATTTATTGGCAGCATTCCTAGAGTAAGACCAGATTAAACAGAGTGAAGCAAACTTCATGAAGTTCTCTTAGTTGGAAGAATATTCAAGGCAAAAGGAAGTTTGAAGAATGTTACCTGATTCTCTCGCCTACTAAAAGAACTGCATTAAGTTTTGCTTCACCGTGTAAATCCAGTTCAAGTTGGCAAATAACGTTTTTTCTATGGATTTATAATGGCAATTCGATATTCATGCATGTTATTGAATATCGTAAATTCATGGATTTTGTACATTTTATTAAATATCGTAACCGTGCATAACTTACGATATTCGTATTAATAGAATAATCGCAGCTCTTTGCATGGAACTCGTACATTTTATTGAATATCGTACATCGTACATAAGTTAAGATGTTCACATTAATAGAAGATCGTAAACAGTGCTCCAGGGTTCATACCCCCTAAACTATTAGGGCGCAGGTTCAGATACAAACCCCTGTTTCAGATTGATGATTTCTTATGATATATATTAAGAAACTTGGATTGTAAAGCTTGCTTTTACCTACACAAAACTCATATGAAATTGGAGAAATTACTTTAACAGATTCTTTCCTGATCAAATATTTCTTGATTTTATACTTATTTCCAACTTCTCAGAAAAAGATTTGTTCCTAATCAGCAAATATTTCTATTACTGGATGCTAGAAACAAATTTCCAAATCAATAAGAAAGAAACTCAGTCAAGCCCGACTTTAAAATACTCTGTACAAACCAATCAGTTTGAGTTTTGATGCTGCAGGCAGCAGCGTTGTTACTTTTGATTATTTTCTGCTCATCCGATCTTTACTAATCGCTTGGCAAATCGGTAAATCACTGTGATTACTTAACATGTTTAAAAGTTACGAACCTTCTTTCTTTTAGACTGTGGGAGATATGTAAATTTTTTCAAATTACGGGGCGTGGCAAAAATTGGTAAATTGAACATAGATTCGATCTGCCTGCAAGCTCATTTTAGGCATCTCAAAACTCTATCTGAAACCATCTCTGCGATCTCTGCTTTCATATTTAGAGACAGAGATGAACAGACATATACAAACTCGGCTGTTGAAACTATTCAGGAATAAAAATACTTTATAAGGTCGAAGATAAAGCATCTTCTGGCTGTTTCATACATTTGTACAAGCTAAATATACTCTGTGTACAACTAATGCAAGTGAATTGCTGTGCTATGATTGTTTTTGATATATATATATATATATAGGTACGATATCACATTGGGGATAAGAAACCCTTCTTAAAAGTTAGAAAGTAAAAATAAAATGTTTCACTTTTTCATAGTCATTTTGTAAACCGTTTCAGGTTCTGAACCGAATTCAAAAGCTCTGAGACTCCGAATTCGGCGCGTATCGAGTCCGAACTTAGAAAATTTCATACCCCATACAATGTCATTTCTTTGGAAAAGTCATAGGACCTAACTACAACTTACGATATTCGATATTTGTGAATATCGTAAATTCAAAATTCACTATATTCTTTGGCAGCATACAATAAATCGATATAAAGATATTACTTTGGATAAACCAACGCCAGGAACATACAATTTCTTACGGTCAATATTAATTGAATATCGTAAATATAAAAAGTTGCTATTTATATTCTCGAATGTCATAGAAATCTCTAGAGATTCATTGCAAGCTAAAACTGCTTACCTTTATATGTGTCAAATGTAGCCAAAATAACTGGGCTACTACTAGATTAGATGATAAAAAGTTGAGAGATTTGAAACCGACTGCAACGTTTCTGTTACAGTTCAGTACAAAACTCATTTGTTTAGACGAAAATCTATAGAGATATCTTGTAGTCTTCAAATTCAACTTATGTTCAAGTAAGCATCAAGAAGTCTAAGTCAAGTAAGTGAGAAGTACCTCAGTGTACTGTGAGTTGGCTCATCAAAAAACTCATATGAGAACTTAGTTAGCTTACTTCTCAGGCAGTTTTTCATATATTTTGGTGCTTCTCCAATTGATATCTCTTATGGGAAACTTATATTACGACACAACTTGAATGTTGTATAACTTACGATCTCCAGATCTTCTATATTTGTTACCCTATTTACAATTTGTAGAGGAATCTAGCATCGACTTAAGACCTTTGTTTAAATTAAATCAATATACGATATTCATGTGCCTTTCTCTTTCTTCCACTTACAGTCTCCCAGCCCAACACCTGTCTCCTCATCGAGGACATACGCCGGGATGAGAAGACCATCAAAGATATTGCCAACACCATTACGAACCTAAGTCAACAGCAGAACAAACGTTGGTCCACGGCTGTCAATAATGCTCTAAACAATCAGCATCATTTCCATTCACACGCTCAAACCTATCAGACATCGCGAGACGAGACCGATTTTCAAGTGTCGTCGTCAGGCAGCGAAAGACCAAAGTCCCTACCATTGGCCGCACAGTCCGCACCGGCCATAGTATCCGCCATAGTCAAGAAGATACCCACGGTGATGGTATCCCAGCAGCAGCAGCAGCAACCGCAGGTGGAGACCAAGAGTAAGTCCACACCCCGCCTGCAGCTACAACTGAAGCACTATCAACATGAACGTGGTGATCCCGATGGCGGTTGCACTCTCGACGAGCTGTGTGCCAACTATATGGCCAAAACCGATGAGCTGAGATCGGTGGGCAGTAAGGTGAAAGCAACGACTATTATGAAACCTGCTAGTAAATCCAATGCCGAAGATTCGCTGAATGCCAAAAAGGGTTGGCTAATGAAGCTGGACAATCGGACGGGTGAATGGTCCAAGCATTGGTTCACCCTGAGTGGAGCGGCGCTGTTCTACTATCGCGATCCACTGTGCGAGGAGAGGGGTGTGCTGGATGGCGTCCTGGATGTGAATAGCCTAACGAATGTGCTGGCCGATTCCAATGCCAGCAAGCAACATGCCTTCCAGTTGATTACGTGGGACAAACAGCGTCTACTGTTGGCCAGTTTATCGCCCAGCTCAAGAAACAGTTGGCTGGCCGTACTCCGAAGTGCAGCCGGACTGCCCCAACAAATGGAGACCAACACCAACACCAACACCACCACAGCAACAACAACAACGACAGCAGCAACAACAACGCCAGTGAAGCAGAGCACCGACATTGAACAGGACTTCATCAAGGCTCAAATGCAAACATCCAATGCGGTGACCACCAGTCCCGTAACACCCGGAACTCCGGTCACGGGACCGCACTTTTCCTCAGATGAAGAATACCGCACCGCATCCGAAGGTGGTCGTCGCGATAGCCTCGACTGGGGCTCACCGCTGTCTCCCTCACCGCCGGTGCTACGCAGTTGCCTGCGTAATCGCAGTCTGGCCAGTCTACACAAACGTTCGCGCAGCTCCCCGCCCAGTTCGCGTCGCAGCACCGTAGACAGTGTGACCAGCGATGAGCTACCCCTGCTGGTAGTGCCCGAGGAACTGCAGCCAGATCGTGAGCTGAAGCAACAATGCGAAACGCTGCGTGCCGAGGCCACTTTACGTGAGGCACGCATGTCCGAGCTCCTAACGACCCTGCAACGCACCGAGCAACAGTTGACCGCCCGTCTGCAGGAGCAGCAGCAACAGCTCAACGGTGAACTGGCCAATGCCAAGCAAAATGCCTCCGAACTGATGCACAGTCTGAGCCTCCAGCTGGCCGAGAGTCACAGCAAGATCAAGCAGCTGGAGGATCGCCTGGCCCAGGGCATTGAGGAGAACGAGAGTCTGTACAAGAAGTTGCGAGAATTGCAGGCGGATAGCAATCAGGTGTCCAGTCTCAGCAATCTACAGCGTCACAAAATGAAGCGCATGGACTCGTTGAGTGACCTAACCACCATCAGTGACATTGATCCCTATTGCCTGCAAAGGGACTCACTGGCCGAGGAGTACAATGAGCTGCGCTCGCGCTTTGAGAAGGCTGTGAATGAGATACGAGCCATGAAGCGAGAGCTGAAACAGAGCCAGAATCAATATGATGCCCTAGAGCTGGCTCAGGCGGCGCTACAGCAGAAGCTGGAACGTTGCCAGCTGGAGGATGGTGCCCAGCTGCAGTTGATGGCGGCACGCATACAGGATCTTACTCTAAAATATAGCAGCTCAGAGCGTCAGGTGAGAGCGTTGAAGCAAAAGCTGGCCAAATCGGAGCGACGTCGCTCGCTCTCACTCAAGGGTAAGGAGCAGCTGGAGCTGCGGCTGAGTGAACTGCAGCGTGAAACTGTCCTGGAGCGTAGCACACCCAGCACAGAGTCGTCCAGCACCAGCGATTCTCCCAGTCAGAGTCCCCTCAATGCACATCTCTTGCAACGTTTGCACAGTTTGGAGCATGTGCTGCTGGGCAGTAAGGAGCGTCTGGAGCAGAGTCTCAGTCAACTGCAACAGTTGCGTAGTCGTCGCTCCGTCTCACCCATGACCGAACGTAAGGATGGTCTGCGACAACTGGAGCGTGCTCTGGCCGACATTTGTGTCCTGGTCAGTGAGCAAATGGAATTAACCTGCCTACAAGATTCGTGCCACAAGTGTTGTGAGCTGAGACAACGTGTGGAGAAGCTATCCAGCTTGCAACAGCAAACCGAAACCGATTTGCAACGCAGCGAACAACTCTTGGAGCAACGCGAATCCGAACTGGCCAAGACCTTGGAGAAATGCTCTGGCCAGGAGCAGGAACAAGAGTTGCTGCTACAGCAACGACAGGAACTGGGCGATGAGTTGGGCAAACAGCAGGAGCGTTGCAAGCGACTGGAGAAACGTCTGGAATTGTTGGAGCGAGAGCATGGCAAGCAGCTGGAGTGTCTGAGGGAGGTGTACCACAACGATCATGCGACTGTGACGGATGAGCAGAGTTTCCGTAAGCGTTATCAACTGGAAATTGAACAGCTGAGGGTGAGTACTTCAAACTTAAAGTATGTAAAGAGAATTTAAAACCAGGGTTTGTCAACCTCCCCCGTAGACGCTTTGCGAGAAGGGTTTGAGTGCCATGGAGAGTTCACATCGTCGTATTACCTGCGATCTCGAGCAGAAGCATAAAATGGAAATTGAGCGTCTGCTGGCTGAAAAAGAAACCGCCCTAGCTGAAGAAACACAGGTGAGGGAGGGCAAAAGAGTTGAGGAGATTGCGAAGGATTACACATTAACTTGGTTTTTGGTATTTCGATTACTAGGCCACCCTTGCCGCCCTGGACGCCATGCGCAAGGCTCATCAGAGCGAAGTACAACGCGAGGTGGCACGCTTCAAGGCGGAGTTCTTGCGACAAGTTCAGCGAGGAGAACATATGCGCGGGGATGGACCCACGCTGAAGGAGTAAGTTGAAAGCTTTTCGTAAATTTTATATTGTATCAAAAGATTATATCTGTTGTCATTCTCATGATAGCGTAAAAAAAACAGAAAATGTTCCCACTTTTTACACATAAGCCCCTTTTCCAAATGTTTCAAAACCCCCTGAGATCTCCCATCAGCAGTCTTGTCTGTCGACTGTCATTTCAATAGCCATAACTGCTTGGGAATTTCAAAGCAGCTTGAGACTTCGATGAGAGACCTTGGTGAGACTTGAAGCAGCTGAAATCTTGGGGTGTTTGTTCCTGTGTAAAACTTTGCGAAAGCAAAAAAGTTTTCTCACTAAAACTAGTTTCTCGACCAATCATTCCTATGGCAACTATATGTTATAGTCATCCGATTTTGACAAAACTTTGAACAATTGTGTGAAATCTTATAAAATAAATATATGCCAATTTTAAAGAGGTTTACATTGAAAACAATAAAGTTGTTCTTACTAAGACTACTTTTCTAACCTTACTTTTCTATAACAGCTATACTATATAGAAGTCCGATATCGACCGAACTTTGCAGCATCATGGAGAAGCATTAAAAACTAGTAAATAAGGAGTTTGGGGACGTTTGCATTGAAAACAAAAAAGTTTTCTCACTAGAAGTAGTTTTTCCACCAATCGTTCCTAAGGCAACTATATGTTATAGTCATGCAATCCTACCGGTTCTGACAAATGTGCAGCGTATTTATACCAGAAGACTTTGTGTAAAGTTTGGTGAAGATAGCTTTAAGCTGACGGAGGAGATTGCATAGAAACAGACGGATGGACGGACATGGCTATATCGACTCAGCTCGCCATGCTGATCAAGATTATATATTTATATACTTCCTTCTATGCGTTACAAACATCTTTCAATATACCCGCTGCAAGGGTAGAAAAAGAACCAAAAAACAGATCCATTTGGGAAGGATATTTAAGACATTCTTATAATCATCAAGCGGAGCTGCAAAATAATCCAAATGATAATCATTTTTTATATCCCTTGGATGATTAAAAGGATATTTAAGACATATCCTTCCCAAAAGGATACCAGAAATCATCCATTGGATATTTTTATACCCTTGCAAAGGGTTTTTATAATGTTGCCCAAAAGTTAGCCACGCATAGAAATATTCATTTCCGACCCCATAAACTATATACATATTCTTGATCAGGGTGACGAGCTGAGTCGATTGAGCTTTGACTACGCAAACTAGTCTCTCAGTTTTGAAGCTATCGAGCTGAAATTTTGCACGGAGTCTTCTTTTTGCTGCACACTACTAATATGTCGGAACCGACCGGATCGAATGACTATATCTCATAGCTCTCATGGGTACAATCGGTCGGAAAACTAATATACGTACGAAAAACTTTTTTCTTTTCAATGGAAACGTCTCCAAACTTTGTATTCAAAGAGTTTCTATGCTTTTTGATAGCTTTGCTAAGTTTGATGAAAATGGGACAACTATTTCATATAGCTGTCGTACAAAAGAAAGATCTGAAAAACAGTTTTAGCTTGGAAAACTTTTTTGTTTTTAATGCTAGCAACCTGAAACTTTGTATTTGTATTTTTCACGTACTTTTATTTAATTCTGCAAATTTTTGTGCAAATCAGATTACTATATCTCATAGCTTCCATAGGAACAATCGTTCGTATAACTAGTTTTAGTATGAAAAACTTTTTTCTTTTCAATGGAAACGTCTCCAAACTTTATAATCGTAGATTTACTTTGATTTTTTATAATTCTACCAAGTTTTATTAAAATCGGACCACTATATGGTATAGCTGCCGTACAAAAGATAGGTCTGAAAAACAGTGTTAGTATGAAAACCTTTTTTGTTTTTAAGGGTAGCATACTGCAATTTTGTATTTATCTGTTTTACATGCTTTCACCCAATTCTACAAATTTTTGTCCAAATCGCATGACTATATCTTATAGCATTCAATTGGAGACTAATAAACAGACAGCAAATTTTGCATATTTTCAAACAGATCCCATCCTTTCGATACTTTTCAGCACTGTTGGATGATTAAGGGATGATTTCTCAACTCTTACATGGCTGCTGTGTGTCAGATAAACTCTGATTTTACACTGTTATTTGTGAGTTGATGTGACAGATAGCTTTATGTAGGAGATGAGAAACCGGCTCTATAAGGATGTTTGGTATAAAAACTTAAATAATTCTAATTGCCCATTACCATTTATCTTTCAGAGAGGAACTTGATGAGCTGCGTCTCGAAATACTTTCATTTTCGGAGAAATACTCGATCAAATGTGTGGAAAATGCAGCCCTGGAGGAGAAACTGCATTTGGCCAATGGCAAATTAAGGCATTTTCAGCAAATGCAACAGCTGGAGCTGAGGTAAGTGCAGAGAGAAACTCTGTTTAATGTACCCAAAATGCATTTCTCAAACCCTAAACCTCTTTCCCCCCCCCCCTTCCCACCGTACAGAAATAAGCAATTTCGTGCTCATTTAGCCTCTGAGGATCCCTCAAATGATATGCACTATGTGCAGGATCTAACCACCGATTCCAGGGAGGATGATAGCGAGGTAAGTTTGTACAGTACAGTGGTAGTATGCGCAATCAAATTGTACAAATATATGGAGTAACTAACACTAAATACCATTTTCCACTACCCAAAACAAAAACACAATACAAATACAAATACAAAATAAACACACAACACAACACAGCCTGTACCCCCTGGCGTACAGTCTGCACCAGATACAACGGCGCCAGCGAAAATGGAGCAAAGCCTTTTTGTGATTCCCTCCCAAATGCTAAATTGTACCAATCAGGCGCAACCTGCCGCAAACATTTCTGATCGGCTAGAAAATATCAAAGTGCTTGAGGATGGCTACGAGCCCTGCTACAGGACATTTGATATATTTGCCATCTATCAGAATCGTTTGAGTTTTCAAGGTAAACCAACGAAATGCATATCACATTTCACAACAACTTTTGGGGGGAGGGGCAAGCGCACCTTTAAAGGGGGGGGGGGGTTTATGGCAGACTCTTGGCCTCGCCCTCTCTCACTCACTCACTCTCTCTCTCTCTGTCTGTCTTTCTCTCACACTGTACAACACTGCCCTCGTTTTGTTTTCTTAACTGGTTATTTTAAGGCTTTTTGTAAACGTCTCTTAGCGGTGTTAGGGTTTAGGTATACGAAATTTTACCCCTTTTGGCAACAGCAACCCACCCAACTGGCCAACTGCGCTTAACCATTAAGGAATAGCACATTTCTGCTTACATCTTATGATACACAAAACTAATATACGATATATTTTTCAAAAACTAATTCGATTTTATTCACGCTCTGCTTTCTTTCTCTCTGTTTTTCTCTCTCTCTGTGTCTTGCCATTGCAGGTCTAAAGGAAAACTCCACATTTGGCAAAAGTTTGAGAAAATCCATGGCGCCAGCATCACCAGCATCATCAGCAATAACCACAACAATAACCAACAATCCAAATAAGCCCAGTCACAAGCAAATGTTTAAAACGGCTGCCGTCATTAACCTAGAATCAACGCAAATCCGAAATGAAAAAGCACAATGAACAAATAATAGACAAAACGAAAGCAAAAAAACAAAACAGAACCAGTGGAACAACCAAAGAATAATTAGTGCTAATAATATAATAAATTAATATAAATATTTAACATAACAAAAAACACAAAAAACCAAATGAGAAATTTCAACACGGATATTCTTGTAAATATGCGAATAACCACAATTCAAAAGGATGACGATGACGATGATGATGTTGGTGATGTGTCCGGCCTGCCTGGATTAACCACTAAACCAACACCGCCCCCCCCAAGACGACTGTTCACCCCCCTCCAGGGCTCATTTGGAGGGGACGTCGAGCAAGCTTAGACTACAAAACCCAAACCCAAACCCAAACCAACAGCAGCAGCAAATCAACACAATTTATGTATTTATATGCAGCCTATTCTTCTATCTATTTGTATGTGTATGTTGTGTTAATATGCTCGATTTGTATTATTGTTTCATTCAATTTTTCTATGTCCACAAAATGTGTCATTTATTTATGTTTATGTAGTTTTTTAGGTTCACTTTTGTTTCAAAGTAAGCGAAATTCGTTTCATCAAACATGTATAAATGCATTTTACTTATAGTACACACACACACACACACACACACATACATCTACCGGAATATTTGTTTTGTTAACCATTTTGGTATTAATCAAATATTTTATGCCTAATCTAACTAAATTAGAGGGGAACGCAAACAACAAATGTTAATATTATTTACCCTTAAGTCGTTATTTGTGCAACAAAAAATAAACCTATAAAACAAGGAGAGGCCTTTTTCTTCTCCCCAAAACCCCCCCTCCCCTCACCAACACTCATTACATACCATTTCCAGCCACTTTTGCCTTTTTGCAGAGCAAAAAAAAAAAACAAAAAGGTTCAACTGCATAAATATAAGTTGGCTGTGCGCGGTTCCATGCTGTCTGCTGTAGAAAAATACATTCGTAGAACTTCCATGCCATAAATGTCCAACTAACGTTCCCTGGAGAGTTGCGATTGAGTTGGAGTTGTGGCCGGAGTTGGAGTGGAGTACACGAAACCCTTTTTCCCTACTTTAAAATGCAGCAATGCATTTTGCTGTTATGGAGTTTTTCCTGAGAACTCTCATAGATCTGGTGGCCGGGGGTCCAGGTATGGAGCTTGATGCTGATTTCGATTTGATTGGCAGCTGTGACATCATTTTTTTTGTACAACAATTAAAAGTACGTTTGCATTATGTAATGCCAAATGCACAACAGTTGTGGAGCTGTTGGTGGGTCGTTTGGGTGAAAATGAGTTGAGCAAGCAGGCAGGCATAGATACTGTAAGTTTGGCAGCAATCCCACAAAAACCACAACAAAAATCAACACCTATTTTAGCTAGGCTCGATTCGAGAATCAAATTTGCATGGTTCCACACCACGTGAGACTCCAAAACCATATTGTAAGCTATAGCTATAGCCTAGTAGCTGGAAAGTAAGAATATCACAATTGTGTAAGAGTTTCACGGTTCAAAATAAGATTTCCCATTCACATTCCCAGCATGGCATATCTCAGCTTCCACAATATTTCGTTGTTACAGTTAAATCCGGATATAGATCCAATGTGTGGCCTCACTTTTAACAGAATATTCAATGCAGCAAAGCGGTAGAACACTCTGAAGCAGCTAAAATATGCAATTGTAATGGTGTGGTATTCTATGCCGGGCAGTTGCAGTTATTAGAAGAGTAAAGTGTCAACACAATATCATATTTAAGTTATCTCCAAACTACATTAAGAATTAAGTTTCTATTATTTCTGTTCTTAGTTCAATAGCTTTGTAAAACAAGAAAGAAAGTCGGTCAAGCCCGACTATAACATACTCTGTACCAAGAAAATTTGTCTTTTGATCATAACTCGAAAACCGTTCATCCGATCTTCTTCATTCCTTTGGCGGTTCGATAAGTTATCCTAATAACTAAATATGTCCAGAAGGAACAAGCCATTTATCTTCAAAACTGTGGGAGATATGACGTTTTTTCTAAATTGCGGGGCCGGGAGGGGGCGTGGCCAAAATCGAAAATAAACTTGATCTGCCTGCAGACATAAGAAGCATATGTCCCATACATGTCAAGCCTCTATCTCTTACCATCTCTGAGATCTGTGCGGACGGATATGACTCGGCTGTTGATGCTTTGATAACAAAGCAAAATATGTATGTATAAAGTGCTTTGCATATATATCAATTTAACTGAGGCATTTTAAAAGGTCGGTGGGCAATTACAGGAGATGTGCAGGATCAGATGGCTAACAAACTAAATCAATTCGGCTCCGCTAAAGTTCAATTAGAATCTAAAATTAACTGAAAATCTGATAAATCGTAGCTTAAGTTAAATATACGAAAACTACAAAGAAACAAATAAAATCCTAAGAATATACAAATTGGACTGGATATGTCTTCAATACTCTATTAATCATTCAACGGAGCTGATAATCATGCAATTGATGATCATTTTTTATATCCTTTGAATAATTTCAGCTCCAGTTCGACGAGATACGGGAAATCATCCAATGGATATGGTTAGATATCCTTTTCTTATCTGTGTTCAAGTATCATTGTCTAATGGAAAGCGTTTCATGTCTTAAAATTATTCGTTGCCATTTCAGGATAAGTATTTCCGAAAAGTCACCGGTTCGGTTTGTCAATCGGGTATTAGCTGGAATTTATAAGTTCTATTCATAAGTCTATTTATTGTACTTGCCGTTTGCTGAACTAAAATAAAATGAAAAATAAGCGGTTCGGTTTGGTTCTGAACCTGTTTGCATCCCTCAAGGCTTAATAAAGCTTCTGGAAGTAAGGGATACCAACAAATATGTGAAACAGATGAGTAGAGAGAACTTATAACACTCATTTTATAGGCAGATGTTTAATCCTGAAAATCAAGGTTCTTTCGAAACTCAGTTCTCACACAATATTATGTGGAAAAGAGGCAGCAAAATATCAGAATCTAATAGAAACATAAGCATAAGTCCAGAAAGAATGCCATTTAAGTTCAGCCTAAGTTCCAAGCATAAGTTCAGAAACTATTCCGAGCTCTTTCAACACACTCATAAAAAAACTTGCACTGAATATTCGAAATTCTCCTATAAAATCAGTACCAAAACGCGATTTACCCTAAAATTGAGAAAAATATTTTGTGGTTTATGCAAAAATTTCTGTTTTTCAGAAAAATATGCCATAAATAAGAAAATATTTTTCTCAATTTTAGGATGAATTGCGCTTTGGGACGGATTTTATAAGAGAACTTCCAATTGTCAGGGCGAATCATTTAGGCCCGTTTTCCAATCTACCACATAGAGCTATATTTGTCACATAAACCTACTAATAACTGATCAAAATCTTAGTTTATCTGACACATAGCAGCTGTTAAGGAGATGAGAAACCGGCCCTAGCGAGTGTACTACTAACTTGAACTAATATATGTACTTAATTCTCTGTCTTCCTGCACAAAATTTTGAGATTTTATTTGCTCAGCTGGTGGCTAGAAGGAAAGGAGGAGTTAGATTGTCTTAGCTGGACTTGAATGTTGGCTTAAGGCTAAGGTAATCAATGTGAAGCTTGGAGATTTCTTAGCCATGGCATTTGCCAATCGCTCCTCCTCTGCTTGAAGCAGTTGAACCATAAGGAAGTCTGCGTTTTATAATAGTCTATCTCTCTCTCTTTTCGCCCATTAACTTTAGTTTAACTAAAACCTTAATTTTCTGTTCAAATTCTTTGCTTCAAATTATCCGAATTCATCATTATTTTGTTTTATAATTAGATCTCTTCATCTTACGACCAATAGCAATCACGAACAGCGGCAATCCACTCGAATCAACAAACCAATTTGTGGCAGCTGCTGCTGCTGCTGCTGCCGCTTGCTTGCTCCGCCCCCCCCCTGCCTTGAGGTAAACTAATTAAACATTGGCTCGTAAATTGTTATGATAAACCATAAACGGGCGACGACGACCCAGTAAATCTCTTTAAACCAACTTCAAAGGGGGACGACTCTTCGCTCTTCTCTTCTCTTCTCTTTTTGTTCTTAACAAGCGCCAAAAACAAAATCACCGCAAATTAGAACAAACCCATCACGATCGATTACATTAAATAATGCCAGGCCAGGCCGGGCCGGGCCGGGCGAGGGCCATGTGCAGTTCTTGGAGCAGATTCTAACAAAAAGAGCGACAAGATCAAAGGCAGCAACTGGGAGCAGCAGAAGCACGACCCAGTTGGCTGCGGCTGCGGCTGCGGCTGCTCCTTCTCCTTGCCACTCTCTGGCTTCATTGGGGCATAACGTACGGGTTACGGGGCCTGTTATAACGGCCACGAAATCGCGCGCCCCAAAACAATGCCAATGTGGCTGAAACGGTAGCCTGCCGCCTTATGGACTGCTTTCTGGCAGCAGTTGAAAAGGGAAAATTGTTTCGTTTTCGCTTTGCTGCTGCTGCTGGACTCTCTCAGGGGGATATTATGTTTTGCTGGCTGTTAACATAAATTTATACGGCCTTTCAGCTAATTGACGATGACAACTTTGGTGCAACTGATGCAGTGGCATCCACAACTGGCATACATTTCTATTTCATACATTTCAGCCTTGTTGTATACCCTGTAGCCGCCTGAGCTGTATCATTCACTGGGTATGGCCTAGACTCATCAGTTCTTTTCATTTTATAAGAACAAAAAAAAAAGCAGCAATTTGCTTGCTAATTATTTTTTATGACTCTCCACGGAGATTGACTAATCAGAGCCAGAGTAATCTACATATGAGTTGCCTCTCTCCCTCCCTCTCTCTCTCTCTCTCTCCGGCCACGCAAATTGCATATTCTCGTCTTGGCTTGTAATTGCAGTTACGGCCACCTGGTAATGATGTCTGTCTTGGCCAGTGTAACCCACAATTCCACTGATCGCAATGCTTGGCAAGAAGAGGATGAGGATGCCAAAAAAGGCGTATTCTCCACCCGCCCCTGATTGCAGAGTTGTTTGCGTTGGGCCAAAACACGACCAGAAATTAGGCCACATTCTAATTCTAAGGATATTGATCCCTAACCGCCACTCCCCACCTGCCCCAACCATCAGCTTAACCCCATTTGATCCTCAAATTAAGCAATTTCAATTTTCCATCCTCAATCCTCACTTCTTCACACACACAACACACAAAATCAAAATAAAATGGCTTCTGCTGGTAATTTCCAAGTTGAAAGAAAAGCGCCTGCCTCCCACAAATATTTATCTAGGGTCAGGGACACCCGCCACAGACACAGAGAGAGAGAGAGAGAGACAGAGACCACAAAATTGTATCGATTGTTTGTTGCCAATGAAGTGGAAATCGTGATGGAAAAGTCAAACAGCGGCCTGTAATTTTCACTAATTTCGGCAACGTTTTTGGTTCGTCAACATTTTGTCGAATTTGCTTCCCAAGTAGCCAGACAACAAACAGCAAAACATTTTGGGCAAGCAATTTTCATTGCCTTTGTTGACTTGCAGTAAAAGTAAATTTGTACAATTTTCAGCTCAAACAGTTGGATATATTGATGTGGACTAGTTGGTTAAGTGTGGAGTAAGGGAGAGCAAGTTTCAATGCTCGCCAGGTGATAAAAGCGCGTTTTCTTGATGGTGTCATCATTCTGGTGAGACCTGAGTGTCAAAAGACTTAACTGAGCAACGCAACTTAGCCTTCACATTAGTCTCCGTCAGCGCTTTGCCTACTGCAACTGGACATTTGGATTCCAGGCGAGAGGCTTTGCCACTGTGAAAAGGCAGAGAACTTGAGCTACAGACCATATCTTCCCTACACTGTGAAAAAAGATTCATTTGGAAAGGATAGCGATGAAGATAGCGATAGCGATAACCATAACGATAACGATTAGGATAAGGGTATCGATATCGAAAACGATAACGATAGAGATTAGGATAAGGATAACGATATCGATAACGAAATCGATATCGATAACGAAATCGATATCGATAGCAATAGTGATAACGATTAGGATAGCGAGATCTACAGCGATGGCGATAACGATAAAGATTAGGACAATGATAACGTTTAGGATAAGAATAGAAATATCGATATCGATATCGATAGCGATAACGATAACGATTGGGATAACGATAGCGATTAGGATAAGGATATGGATAAGGATAACAATATCGATAGCAATAGCGATAACGATAACGATAAGGATAGCGATAACGAAATCGATATCGATAGCAATTGCGATGACGATTAGGATAACGATATCGATAGCGATAAAGATAACGATTAGGATAAGGATAACGATTAGTATAAGGATAGCTATATCAATATCTATAGCGATAACGATTAGGATAACGATAACGATTAGGATAAGGATATGGATAACAATATCGATAACGATAGGGATTGGGATAACGATAGCGATTAGGATAAGGATATGGATAAGGATAACAATATCGATAGCAATAACGATAACGATAAGGATAGCGATAACGAAATCGATATCGATAGCAATTGCGATAACGATTAGGATAACGATATCGATAGCGATAAAGATAACGATTAGGATAAGGATAACGATTAGGATAAGGATAGCTATATCAATATCTATAGGGATACGATTAGGATAACGATAACGATTAGGATAAGGATTTGGATAACAATATCGATAGCGATAGCGATAACGAATAGGATACGGATAAGGATAACGATAACCATAGCGATAACGAAAACGATAGCGATTGCATAAGCGATAGCATAAGCGATAGCATAAGCGATAGCGTAAGCAAAAGCGTAACCGATAGCGATATATGTATATATATACATACATATATGTCCTTCGGAATATTCATTGGATGATTTCCAGTATACATTTGGAAAGGATATGTCTTTAAGATCCTTTTGATCATCCCACGGAGCTAAAAAATCATCCAAACGATAATCCTTTTTCATATAATTTGGATGATTTTCAGCTCCGTTAGATGATTCAAAGGATATTAAAGACATATCCAGTCCAAATGGTTACGGGAAATCACCCAACGGATATTTTCCCATGTTCTTTTTGTTGTCTGTGTAGTTATAGATATCAGATACAACCATTACTTAAACTTTTCTTGTTAAAGATTAGATAAAACACTGTTAGGCTTAGCATAAGACCAGAGAGTGGATCAAAAATAGTCCAAATCGGACTAGTTTTGGGAGAAGTCGGTATGAAACTGTTTGGTGGGAAAGTGTTCGAAAAAGCTATCACCTCTGTTGGGTTACTTAAACGATAAAAAACGATACACCTTTTGATTTTTTAAGATTTTACCCTTCTCCCCTCTCTATTAGACGGGCTCCTTCTCCCAGATCGAAAAAATATTACCAGAAAAGAACTTGCAGTACCCGAAAACCTACATATCGATACCAAATTTGATTTTTTGTATAATTTAACCCCTCCATAAGTGAGCTCCCCCCCCCCGCCGATAGGAAAAATATTGTCAGGAATGAAATCGGAGCAACTAAAAACCTATTAAACAATATCCTATTTAATTTTTTTAGATTTTACCCACATTCTCCCTCCTTAAATCGAACCGCTGTATGAATTCGGAGTACCTTCAGACCTAAATATCGATACTTCTTTTGGTTATTGGTTTCCATTCTGTCCCGGTGACAATACATGCATATAATTCCAATATTTAGTTTAGACCTTATACATGTTTCAAGAGATGTATATGGTTTGGTCATTTTGGAGGTAGAAAGCTCCAGAAATTTTGGTCTGGGTTGGTTTGAATAACGCCCCAAAAATCAAGAAAACTCACAGATCTTCCAAAGATTGCGTTTTCATTTCATTTCAAACTAAACCTCTTCCCAAATTACGAAAGAGATTTCTGATCAGTTGAGAGGGACTTATGGATTTTGGTTTGGTTTCCTGATAAAGAAGTAAAATAGAAACACACAAAAGGGTAGAAAGAACCCCAAGGAAACATGTTAAAAAGAAATCCGATGATGCGACTTCGATTCGACATTATCGCTGATGGATTATGCACATTGACAACAAAACTTCACATCGCATCAGCCTCAACTGCAGCGCGTTCCACATTCAATTTCATTAGATTTTCCATTTTCATAAACGTGTACGATCATCAATTGTCATTAGAGGAAAAGTGCCGTCTGTCAAAGTGGGGAAGGAAAGTTGTGCCAGCACAGCAACACAGAGAAGATCAACCAAGCAGATCCCAAACAGATAACAAGCAATTGATGCATTCAGCTAGCGGAGCACTTGGATGGTGGTGGGGGTGGGTGAGGGGTCGACCACCAGGCAGCAAGTTGTAAGAACAAATAAACAATTGGCAATTGTGATTCGGCCTGGGCTGCCGCTGGAGCTGGAGAGTCACACCGAAGCAACAGAGACCCGGTGACACACATTTGGTGCCCCCTTACATGTGGAAACCGAAAGTCACACACAGAACCCCAAAGGAGATAATCATCTACTGGCTCAGTGGCGGTCGTGTGAAACATAAATGCTCCTAAATTGATTTTTAAATGCTCTTGGGGACCTCGAGCAAGGAGTTGACCCAAGCGCAACCCTCTGGGAATTCGAATGCGAAGATGCTGCCGTAATACGCAGCCCAAAAACAACAACAAAAAAAATCTGTATTTTTCTATTTAAGGCCATAACAATTTGTAAGCCTCACGTTTGTTTTGGTCTTTTTTTTTGGGACCATACACTTATTTGGCTAGGATGAGCCAACGCAGGAGCTGGGAGCTGGGAGAGAGCAGCAAGTCGCGACGCCCACAATGAAAGGCGAAGGCGAAGGCGTTGCCGCTACAAATTCCCAGCTGGGTTGATATGAAATCACAAAAACATTGCATAAACATGCGACGGCAACGACGGGACAATGGGCCACCTAAATGAACTGATCGTAAATTGTGCGGTAGTTGTGCACAATACAATCAAAAAGGTCCTCCCCGGGTTAGTGGGGTTGGGGGGGGAGGGGAGGGGTGTGGTGAGGGGAAGGGTGGTGACTGTGAAGTCATAAATATGTCCACTCTTTTTTCGTTTCTTTTATGCTAACGTACCGTAACGTTAACGTAAGAGAGCACGCCCCCAGGGAGTTGACATGGTCAAGATCATCTGGAGTTGGGCAGGGTCTTTTTCTTTTTTTCTTTCTTTTTTTTGGGTATATCTGTGCGTCACACGCTGGGGAATTTGGCCGGGGCTAAGAATGGCTGTGCAACGGACAAATGTTTTCTACAATTATTACTTAAGCTTTACTTCTCAAAGATGAGACAAGACATTCATAAGCTGGCGCTTGAACTAGAGTGTAGAGCACTCTTATCATTCTCTGCTTTGCAACAACAAACATCCGACCTGACCAGCCCCTAGTTCCAAGGAGGCGAAGTCATTGGCGCTTTTCACACTGAAGCAAGTAAATCGACTGAAATCATGAAAAGGATGTAAGAACTACACAAATATAAAGTTTTCCCATTCGCTCAACAGGGATTTTGCACCCATTACGTTTGTGTAGAAAGATTTAAGGGCCACCCTAAAAAAAAACAGCATTTTTTTTGAAGATTCAACTGTTTGCACCAAACAATTTGCACAAGAAAGTGTGAGGAGGAAGGGCTAGGCGGAGGAGGAAAGGAGGAAGAGACTTGGAAGAGAAAGGTCTTTCTTCTGAAAACTGAAAACTTTTGTTACCTAGTCTCTGCAATTTAAACACAAGTGCCGGCATCTCAGTCCATATGACTAACAAGCATTCGCGCGGCATTGCCGTAAATCATATTAATAAAGCGAAGCGACAAGCAACGATGAGCAAATGGATCAAAAGACGTTTCGTGTAAACTATCTTTACATAGTACAGCCTGCTAGAGCATTCCGCTCGATAGCACCGAAGATTTCCTTATCCTTGCCCGCAAGAAATGCAGATACTCCGCCACAGATGCCTTTCAGATGTGTCCTACAAATTGAAATTGACAGGGATATTGAAAAGGATCTTGAAGTTCCTATGCTTGGAGATGTCATTAACACTCAAACCGCCAGATATTTTGATGAGCTATCACACCATCCCAACAAACTGGCTAATTCCAATGGGAATTTGGCAATTTATAAGAACATGAAAGGTTGCCCCTCTCACACCTAACAAATGTGACCAATTGTTTATGAGACCTAAAAAGAAGAATAGAGCTGTTGTACGACGAAACTAAGCAGCTTTGGATTTAGAGATTTTTCCTAAAGATGGTATACACACTTCTCATGTATGGTCCTGTAAAAGTAGGCAATGCTTTTTGAACCACGAACTATATGAGTCCAATGGGGACACTGATCTTGTCAAATGCTTAGAACGACAGCGACTGCGCTGGATAGGATATATGTTGCTCGTTTGAACTCCGTATCCAGCTCCAGCAAAGCGAGTCTACAAACGGAAGAGAGAAAATCAAGAAAGGGACATCCGAAACTAAGAAAAAGCAACAAGATACTGGATGACATTTAGAAGCTTTAGAAAAACAGCAATGAACGCTCAGCGATTGTGATAAACTGAAGAAGAAGCTTAGGCTTTCTCGTATGCCACAAGCAAAAGCTTTGCGTAGACAGAAAAGCTTAGAGTTGACAGCAAAAGCGTTGCGTAGATATAAAAGCTTAGAGTTGTTAGCAAAAGCTTTGCGTAGACAAAAAAGCTCACAGTTGTCAGTTATCCCCAAAGCAGAAAATACCTTTAGGAAATCAATGAAAACTATGCAAGAGTTCTTTTTGAATTATAAACCTCAACCGTAAAGAACAGAACGGTGTAATCTACGTCTTGATGATCGATAATAATTATACTTCACAGTTGAGTGCTCGGCAACTGCTTCATTAAGTAGCTCTGCTTGAATAAACACAACATCCTCTGCCCTGAGCCCAGAATTGATCAGTAGCCAGATTAGTGGTAGTTTCCCAAATGTTCCACAGACCCTTGGGCATATCTTTTTTTTTTTGGGAACTTCTCGCCAGCAAATCAAATGCCATAAACAAAGTAAAGCTCAAGATTTTAATAAGCAGTAGCCGTTGCCATAACAATTTTAATTGAATTTTAGGCCAGTTGGGTGTGGTCGATTGGTTGGTCGGTTGGGGCGGCTTTAGAAATTCTTCAAGCCGAAGGAAAATGTCGAAACATAAATTAATATGCAGGCAGGTAACAGCAAACAGCAATAGGCGGAACAACAACTGCAAGGCAAGGCCAGTAGCCGGGCCAAGTTTATTGATGTTGCTGCTGCTGCTGTTGTTGCTGCTGTTGCTGTTGCTCATGTGGTTAGCCGGCAGCAACATGAGCAACATGTTTGCCCAAAGCTTCGCTTAGACAATTTTCTAATAGAAAATTTCTGACAAGTGTGTGTCCATGCAGGGGCCATAAATTGTTGATGGTTTCTTTAATACTCTAGGCTCGAGGTGGAGAAGGAGAAGGAATGTTTAGGCTAGTTCTAGGGTATACGAAACTTCAGTTTGCACTTTCTTTTTGCAGCCTTTGCGGTTGGTTGTATGTTTTGTGGAACATGCATCGGCAGCAACATGACCGGCAACAACAAATTCAATTCGATTTCCTTATTGATGCTGGCGAATTCTATTTAAATTGTTGCAAGGAGTATTCTTTGGAGTCGTCCACCTAATGGGCAGTTTGTTGCTTATTTGAAAACTTGTGCTTGTTGCTGCTGTTGCTGTTATTAGAGGTTGCTGCGGTGCTCGCTTGTTGCCTGGGCGTTTAACCATTATTATATATTGGCCTCATGCTAGTCATTCGTTTGATTTTTTGCCTTTTTTTCCCGTTTGTGAGTAGGCCGGCTCAGCCTCTGCCTCTGCAATTTATTCGGCTGGCTTCTCGTGGGCCGTGCTGTTGCCAAGACATTGATCTAATAAATGTTGCTGGTGGTATTTCGTTTTCTTCTGCCTTACATCTGCAACTCAAATTGCCTTTTGCGTAGTCGTACTCGGGGTTTTGATCCACTAAACCAATAATGCCAGAGCGAACTGACCCAGTTTCCCATTTTTTTTTGTTGCTGTTTGCCTCCCCGGTTGGCTTGTTATGCGAATTTTGTGGTAATTATAGGAATAGAGGTACAAAAAAAAAAAAAAAACACAAAAAACATAGTTGTCTCAAGCCTACACACACAAGCAATTTGCAGGCGAAATTCTACAAATTGAGCGAAAGAGGGTGGCGGGGGTAGAGAGAACGACGACCATAAAGTTTTAACAACTTTTGATAATTGGGCCGAGATATTAAATTGAGGAATGGGATTGATTGGTATGGGGGGGATATGTTGGTGTTGTCGATGTGCAGTTTACACTTGGATATCTGACTTAAAGCAGAGTAGGTATTGGTAAGAGTCCTTGTTGAAATATCCTTTGAAGCGTATAAAAAACTACTCTAGTTTCATAAGTTTTGGTACATAGAAAGCATCTTCGATCCCATAAAGTATATTCATATATTCTGGATCAGCATCAACACATGACACCGTTTGCGCTTTTACAGCAAGTGCACTCGAGGTCAAGAAAAGAGGCCTTTTTTTTGTGCTCACCAACTCAAGCAAATATGTCCGTCCTTCCCAACGTAGAAATTATGGACCTTTCAAAGTTTAGAATTAATTTTGCATTTTAAGTCCCTTGCGATGTGAAAATAAGAGCATGGAAGCTTGCCTGTGTCACAGCTTACCACATACAGAAATCAAAATGTGACCAGTTGTTTTTTAGATCTAAAAGGAAGAAGGGTAGCTCCCGTATCATATAATCGTTCACTCTCTGAGACGAAAATACGAAGCTTCTGACTTAGGGACTTTCCAAAAGGTACTCCTCATTTATGGACCTATAAAAGTTGGCAATGCATTTCGTATCCGAATCAACCACGAACTGTTTGGGTTCATTGGGTACACTGATCTTATCAACAACAGCGACTGTGCTGGGTAGGATATGTTACTTGTAGAAAGTATCCGTCATATCTCCTACAGTTTTAATTATAGGTTTGTTGTTTCTTCTAAATATATTTAGTAATAAGGATAACTTATCAGGATCAGCCAAAGGAATGGTGCAGATTGGATGAACAGTTTTCGAGTTATGATCAAAAGACTGTGCGCTGCTGCAGCGCAAAAGCAGCGCTGCTTTCAGCTGCTACTGCAGCATCAAAATTTATGCTGAGCGTATAATTTCGTTGGTACAGAGTATCCTTTCTTGTTTTTTTCTGTGTACGTTAGATTAAGGGAATTTATTGTTTGAATGGTTTTAGGACTCTCTTTAGGTTTCTCCTTTGAGGCGCTCCATGGATTCTACTTCTTCTGAGCAGTTTTTACGGCAGTTTTTTGTGGTGGTGTGAAAGCTTGTCAGGGTATCTAGCATAGGAACTTCAATATGCCTGGTTCACCTCCAGTAATGCGTCTAAAATTGTTCGCCTGGACCACTCTAATCTTTGACAGGTGAGACTTTGTGCGCTATACCATAAATTTGTAGGTCGTATGTCCATATCGGAGCCAGAATAGCACTGTATATATTTGTCAGGCAGACAGTGCCTGAGCTGCTGTTTTGGCATGGTGTCCAAACGTCAGTCTTCTTTCCAAGGTATTTGTGAACTGCCTTATGCTCCATAAGATGAACGCGCAAAACCCCATTTAGGCAGGTGTCCCGACGGGTGGAATAAGTTACTGAAGCACACTTGTCCGTATTAATGGCAATGTTCCATCTAGCGGCCCCAAAGCATCTGTGGTTTTCGATCTGAAATCTACAGGCTCTGTGCATATCGCGAGTAAAAAGGGAGTATAGCGTGGGACCTGCCCTAATGGTCCTTGTTTGGGATGTCACTTCGTTCTGTGCTACCGCAAAAGTACTGTCAGTCAGAGAGCTCTTCAATAGCAAATACAATTAGGGCGGAAGAAGTTTTGCTAATCTTAGAGAGGAGAGCTTCGTGCCACACACTCTATCGAAGGCCTGCTGTATGTCCTGGTAAGCTGCTATCGTATACTCTTCCCGTCATACCCCTCAAGAATGCAGTTGGCAGGCCAATTAGCCTTTTATACACCCTTGGAAAGATCTTCGAGCGGTGTATCTTTCGAAGAATGCTCAAAGTAATATACTCCGTGTACCTTTCGTACAGAGTATAAAAAACCGAGAAAGCTAAGCTAACTTCGTCTGTGCCGAAGTTTTTATACCCTTGCAAGTGCTCGCTTAAATATTTTCAAAAAAAAAAACAAGAAAGAAAGTCGGTCAAGCCCGACTATAACATACTCTGTACCAAGAAAATTTGTCTTTGGATCATAACTCGAAAACCGTTCATCCGATCTTCTTCATTCCTTTGGCGGATCGATAAGTTATCCTAATGACTAAATATGTCCAAAAGGAACAAGCCATCTATCTTCAAAACTGTGGGAGATATGACGTTTTTTCTAAATTGCGGGGGCGAGAGGGGGCGTGGCCAAAATTGAAAATAAACTTGATCTGCCTGCAGACATAAGAAGCATATGTCCCATACATGTCAAGCCTCTATATCTTACCATCTCTGAGATCTGTGCGTTCTTACGGACAGACAGACAGACAGACGGACGGACGGACAGACGGACATGGCTCTATCGACTCGGCTGTTGATGCTGATCAAGAATATATATACTTTATGGGGTCGGAGATGCTTTCTTCTGGATGTTACATACTTTTGCACAAACTTATAATACTCTATGTACCTTTGGTACACAGTATAAAAACTCTTTTCCCATTTTCCGACCGATCGTTCGTATGGGAGCTATATGATACAGTCATCCGATTTGGGCAAAAATTTGTGAAATTATGTGGAAGCATGTGAAACAAAGAAATACAAAATTGCAGGATGCTAACATTAAAAACAAAAAAGTTTTTCTAACTAAGACTGTTTTTCAGACCTATCTTTTGTATGGCAGCTATGCCATATAGTTGTCCGATTTTGATAAAACTTAATAGAATTATAAAAAAGCTTAGAAAACCTACTATTACAAAGTTTGGAGACGTTTCCATTGAAAAGAAAAAAGTTTTTCATGCTAAAACTAGTTTTCCGACCGATTGTTCCTATGGGAGCTATAAGATATAGTCATTTGATCCGGTTGGTTCCGACATATTAGTGGTGTGCAGCAAAAAGAAGACTCTGTGCAAAATTTCAGCTCGATAGCTTTAAAACTGAGAGACTAGTTCGCGTAGAAACAGACGGACAAAGCTCAATCGACTCAGCTCATCAGCCTGATCAAGAATATATAATGGAAATGAATATTTCTAAGCGTTGCCAACTTCTGGGCAAAAAAATGTGGGTATAAAAATCATTGAATAATTTTGTAGTCGTTGTTTGCAATGGCAGCAAGTTTTCGAGTTCCTTTTCCTTTCCCTTCCTTCCACTTTGTCCAATCGAGTGACTACGTATCGCTTACTCTTATGTAAAGTATGCAGGCAACTTTAAACTCAAACTTCTTCCCTTCACTGTTCTAAACTGGCTTTAAATTTTCCCAGCCACCTGAAGTGATAAAACCAAAAATGTACTTGGAATTTCCAGAACAGTTGCTTTCCCATTTTCCCCATTTTCTTAGTTTTCCCGTAATTCCACGGCCTACGCCCTTCTAATCAATGAATTATAAATGCCTGTCCGTTGGTCACCTTTCGCCTAATCCCAACTGCCGATTTATGGCTCAACTTAGCCTTTGGTAAGTAAAAGTACGTGAGTTAAGTATGCCAAGTTGGCGATCTGTTAGAAGATATGCTAAAAGCCTGGGCCAAAGTGAGTGGTGGGCCTCCCCCCTCCCCGCCGCTGCTGCCAGGCAAACAGTCGACACTTCAGCTAATGACTCTCTGCGTCTGGCTGGCTGCTCCTTGGTCAGTGTTAATTTGCGGTCATTAGCCAAGTTCGTTCTTCTTTTACCTTTTTTTTTCCCCCTCCCCTCTGTTTGTGGGACTCTCGACTTCTGCCGACGACTCCTTCGCTGCGTTCAATCAATTTGCGTCTTTGGCGTTGTTGCAAGTAAAAGCCTTTCCACACAATGCATTGTTAGCTCACAATGGACTTTTGTTAACGGTTAAATTACACTTGATGCTGGTCTTTTAGGCTAATGATGCGTATGAGAATAAATGCTAATTCATTTGCACTCTGCCCCCCGACTGATTTATATATGCAAACCATTAATAATGATGGTGTCAAAATGGGAATTGAGAGATGGGGGGGAATCAAATGCCGCCTCCGCCTCAGCCTCCGACTTGCTAACCCAAATCTGTTGGCAAAATGCGTGCGATTCGAATTTCCTTTTCCTTCAATGGCCAATGGCCAAAACACCTGCCGAGCGGGGCCAACAAATTTCACTTATTGCCAATTTGCTGCCAATGAAATAAAATACATTTTTTTTTTTCTGGCTTTTGCCCATAGCCAAAAACCTGACCGGCACACACACACACACACAGCTCTCAGCGAGCAGCGGCGGACAGCAGCCAATGTGGACTGTGCAATAAATAAATTGCAAAATTTATTTGGCGGCACTTACGCGTCGCTTTTTTTTTTCATCGACTGCATTTTCCATAGTGATTTATTTGCATCGATTGGCCAGGCAGCACGAGGAGCAGTCGAGATGGTGGAGGGGGGGGGGGGGGGGGGGGAGATGGACAGAAAATATCAATAAAAAAATAAATATTCTAGGTTATGGTTAGAGTTAGAGATGACTGTGGTGGGGAGAGTGCGTTACTTGCCATGGGAAAAAGTAACATGTTAATGGTAAAACTGCAGATTCACACACTTTTTCGTCGAATCATGGAAATATCTTAGAAGACCTTGATTATGAACAGCAAACGGATATCTTCCTTATTTAAGAAAACACAAAAAACAATGTATCTATCAGATCTGTTCTCGTTTCCGAATTCGATCGATCGGAATAGGCAAGAGAACTGATATCCAAGAATTGATAGGAGAAATCGGTTAAAGCTGTCAGCTATAAAAACTGTTCTTTGGAGAGGATTCGAAATTATAAAATAAAAGCCGAGTCAAACAATCGGGATGAGTTTCCAATTCCGATTTCACATAATTTAATCGAAATCGAAAACGGGAACAGGCCCGTATATGAAACATTAGACGGTTTTTGTTTTTTCTCCTAGTTTTTCTTAACTAACAAGAAAGAAAGTCGGTCAAGCCCGACTATAGCATACTCTGTACCAACGAAATTCTACGCTCAGCATAAATTTTGATGCTGCAGTAGTAGCTGAAAGCAGCTCTGCTTCTGCGCTGCTGCAGCGAACAGTCTTTTGATCATAACTCGAAAACCGTTCATCCAATCTTCACCATTCCTTTGGCTGATCGATAAGTTATTCTTATTACTAAATATATCAAGAAGGAACAAGCCATCTATCTTCAAAACTGTGGGAGATATGACGTTTTTTCTAAATTGCGGGGGCGGGAGGGGGCGTGGCCAAAATTGAAAATAAACTTGATCTGCCTGCAGACATTAGAAGCATATGTCCCATACATGTCAAGCCTCTATCTCTTACCATCTCTGAGATCTGTGCGTTCATACGGACGGACAGACAGACGGACAGACGGACATGGCTATATCGACTCGGCTGTTGATGCTGATCAAGAATATATATACTTTATGGGGTCGGAGATGCTTCCTTCTGGATGTTACATACTTTTGCACAAACTTATAATACTCTATGTACCTACGGTACAGAGTATAAAAATCACAATTACATTATACCTATACAACAAGTTCATAACAGACATATAACATATACCCGATGCTTAAACCTCAAATCAAATCCTTCATCTTGATGGATAATCCATACTCATTCTAAAGTTCCATTTTAACCATCCGAACCATTCCGTTCGGAACTAATCATAATACTATAAGCTTGGAGGAATATAAAGCAAATTTGTATATATTTTTTAATCATTCAATCTCCAACTCCTTTTCGACGTCAACCTCATTATTATAATTCGAATTTCGGGATTTTCCAGACCGTTCGACATACACCAATTGCCGATTAACATGATAATCAAAGCTGAAATATTTCATGTGCTAAAAAAAAAATTGCTAGCATCGATTGCTCGCCTGCTACAGATCTCAGATGGGCGGCGGAAAGATATTATGATCCCATTCCGGTCCAGAAACCAACTTTTATATATAAATCCGTTCCGATCCAAACCCGTACCGACCTTCAATATTTAGAGAGTATTTTTTTTATACAAAATTATAGAAAAATAGAGAAAAGTTAACTTGGGCTCATCCAAAGTTTGCATACCCTTGCAGCACACTTTTCTAACTAATTCCCTATATATTTCCCTTAAAAACAAACAAGTTTTTCTCACTAAAACTACTTTCCTGACTCTACTTATGTATGACAGCCATACTTTATAGATGTTCGATTTCGACCAAACTTAGTAGAATCATGGGAAAGTGTAGCAAACTTAGAATAACAAAGTATGGAGGCGTTTTCTTTGAAAACAAAAAAGTTTTTCTCACTAGAAATAGTTTTTCAACCGATCATTCCTATAGCAGCCATAACCTATAATCATCCGATCTCGTCAAAACTTTTAAGAATTGTGCGAAAGCTTAAAAAATAAATATCAGCCAATTTTAAAGAGGTTTACATTGAAAACAAAAAAGTTTTTCGTACTAAAAACTACATTTCTAACCTTACTTTTCTATGGCAGCTATACTATATAGATGTCCGATTTCGAACAAACTTGGCACAATCGTGAAGAAGCATACAAAACTAGTAAATACGGAGTTGGGGACGTTTCCATTAAAAACAAGTAAGTTTTTCTTACTAAAACTAGTTTTTCGACCGTTCGTTCCTATGGCAGCTATAACCTACAGTCATCCGATTTCGACAAAACTTTGAAGAATTGTGTGAAAGCTTATAAAATAAATATATGCCAATTTTAAAGAGGTTCACTTTGAAAACATAAAAGTTTTTCTCACTAAAACTACTTCTGTAACCTTACTTTTCTATGACAGCATAACTATATAAATGTCCGATTTCGACCTAACTTAGTGGAATCATGGGAAAGCATAGGAAACTAGTAAATACAAAGTTTGGAGACGTTTCCATTGAAAACAAAAAAGTTTTTCTCACTAGAACTAGTTTTTCGACCGTTGTTTCTATGGCAGCTATTTGTTATAATCATCCGATCCGGCCGGTTCCGACAAATGTGCAGCGTATATGTACCAGAAGACTTCGAGTAAAGTTTGGTGAAGATAGCTTTAAACTGACGGAGGAGATAGCATGGAAACAGACGGACAGACGGACGGACATGGCTATATCGACTCAGCTTGTCATGCTGATCAAGAATATATATTCTTGACAATAATTTCAATAAACCCTCTGCAAAAGTATACAAGGATTGAGACCGTTGCGCAGTCTCAGCAGCTCTCTGGGGTTGCAATGTGTTTAGCACAGTGCTGGCGTCGATTGATCGCCTGCTCTGGGGTTTCGAAAAGGACCTGTCACCAACTTGTTTTAATGCTTCGCTATGGCGATTGTTCTGAAGTTGTACTCAGCAAAATTGTTGCCGCCGATTGCTCGCCTGTTTTGATGTTAAGGCAGCTCTCCAATCTGCTTGACGGCTTACGTTATGCTTTTTGCTGAGTAGAAGATTCTTAGCCTTTCTTTACACTCATACGTATGGCCTTTGTTGAGGTTCGAGACGTGTTAGACTTTCATTTTTTTGGTTTAATTCTTTCTAAACTTTTACAGTTATCTAGTATGCTATTATGCTAACACAGAACACAAAAAAATCCAAAAAAAAATATAAATTTGGACTGGATAAGTCTTTAATATCCTATTAATCATCCAACGGAGCTGAAAATCATCCAAATGATTATCATTTTTCATATACTTTGGATGATTAAAAGCATATTTAAGTCATATCCAGTCCAAAAAGATATGGAAAATTATCCAATGGATACTTTTTAATATCTTTTTTCTTTATGTGTGCATTATAAATATTTTAAAATGTTCTACATATCGAAAAAGAAAGTCATTTCAGTATCATTTCATTTCATTTCCATATATAATATCAGAAAGATGCCCAAAGCTAATTCCGGAACTATTCTGATTGACTTAAGACTACCAGTTTCCCAATTTTCTATCATTTTACTGCCATGATCACTTGTATCACTTCACCACTCAGCTGTCATGTCACCTCACAAGTCACAACTATTTCCCACAGCATCTCCATTTGCTGCACTCAACAGCTTCCAGCTGCGTTTTCTGCGAATTTCTCTCTTTCTCTCGCAGCTCTCGCAACTCTCCCACCGCGACGCGTCGGCCTTTCGGGCATTTTCAATTGATTTTCGAATTTATCAAACAGGAAGCATCTTTTGGCAGACGCAGAGAACTTGTTGGGAAGTGCGCGTGTCCATTTAACGGCATTTTATGGCCAAGAAGCCGAAACGCATAACGTCCAGTCCGGGCGGCGCACCTGGCCAAATGGCAATAGGCAAAGTGATCGATGTGACGAGTTTCGCTTTAGTTTTACCAATTTCTTCTAACCAAAGTCTGCAGTCTGGTTGACAATTTGTCAATTGCTCGCCCCGTTTGACTAGGCTAATTTAACTGCTGGCTTTTAATTAGCCACCGCTAATTGGTGGGAATATTGATTAAGTGTAGGCCATTAAAAGGAGACGACTGACGGAAGAGGAATGCGTCGAGTTGGACATTTGGAAATGCAAAACGAATCGCGAATGGGGATTGATTTTTGGTTAATTGCACTGAATTGGATTGTAGTTTGAGTAAGTCTGTAGGACATTGGGAGTTCGATGAATGTGGAGGATATATTTACTAACATTAGCCAAGAACTTTGTACTTGAATTGAATTAAGTACGAAAATACTTGATTCAAGTACAAAATTCTTATTTATTTTAAATCAAAACTTGGTTGTAGACTATTTCGCCACATATAAACTACATTTTAAACTATTTTAAGAATTTTTTGGTCATACTTTCAGAGTGTAATAGTCTTAAGTCAAGCTCGATTAACACTCAAAACAGTTTTCAAATATTCCTTCTTAAAGTTCAGTTATTTCTGAGGGCAACCCCTAAGAGTTCTATAACCAAATGCGCTTTGTTTGAGCCCTAAAACTTTACAGCTATTAAACATTTGTTCTAAAACGAGGTCCCTGTATATCTGAAAATATCCAGGGGCCATGTATAAGCCAAAAAAATTTACCATCACTCTGTAACAAAAGTGCTAGAAACAGTTGGGAATTTGAAGAGCAGACTCGCTTAAAAATAATTGCCATTTTCCTTTAAACACTTTTAGGAGCTTTATGAATATATTTTGTACTCAATCTGACATATTTTGTACTTGAATTAAGGACTCGCTTTTGTACTTTAACTCAGAACTTGCACTTCTTGAATTTTTCTTTTAACTTTAAGTACAAAATGTTGTTGTGTCTAGCACTTTTTTCTATTTGAATAGTTTTAACAATCGTTTTTTTGGTCTTAGAATGTTTCGTACTCATTTTAAGTACAAACAAGAACGAATCATACGTGAAATTTTAAGTATAGAACGGTATAATTTTTATTATTTTTTCCTTTACTCTATTAAAGCATACTTTGAAGGGTATTTAACATGATTTTTTAAGCAAACATTTTATTATTGCTCATGAAAAGAAAGTGACTCTCTGAGTACTTCTCCCTTTAAGCCAGCAATATTTCATTTCCCTCTCATTCTTATGCATTTTTAGTAAGAATTTCAGCACTCTGCAGACCTCTGGGAGGTTAAAAAGCATTTGAAAAAGTCAGCTTATAAGCCTATAAGAAACCTCTGGATATTTGGATATACAACAACTTTCTTCAAAGGGTCAAGAAATAGTTAATTTTAGAGAGTGAAAGCTTCTCCTGTTGCGTTTAAGGCACAGTATTTTGTTTTGGTATAACTTCGTTTCTATTTATTTCATATTTTTTTCAAAATTGTTAATTAAGTTAAAAGTTAAATTTGTTCGGTAAAATCGAAGCTCCATATGGAAATTTCTCCCTGCCATTCATTTATATGGCCGTCATGTTTCATACAGGGTATCAAAACCAATACTACATTTATTATACCCTGTTCCCATTGAAAATGGGAAAAGGGGGATCATGAAGTTGTGCGAATGTATGTAACAGGGAGAAGGAAAATTTTCCGACCCCATAAAGTATATATATTCTTGATCAGCATGAACAGCCGAGTCGATATAGCCATGTCCGTCTGTCCGTCTGTCCGTCTGTCCGTCCGTCCGTCTGTCCGTCTGTCTGTCTGTATGAACGCGTCGATCTCAGAGACTATAAGAGATGGAGCCACAAATTTTTGCACGAAGGTAGATTTATGCTGTACGCAGATCAAGTTTGTTTCAGATTTGAAAAATTCCACCCCGTCCCCCTTTTATCCCCAAAAAACCTAGACCTCCTCTAGAAATCCTAGACCTAAATAGCCGTCAGATCCACAATTTTCAAGTTAGAGCCTCGTGGTTTAGTAAACATCAAGCTAGGCCCAATATCTATCTATTCTGAAAAGTACAATCAGATCGGACAAAAAACACCGGAGTTATAAGCGAAACAGTTGAGCTGAAAAGAGCACCCCCCCACTTGTTGGTCAGGACTAGAAAAAAGTGTTGCATACATTTGGGATAATGTTGTTAAATTCAAAAACAATTAAATGAAAACAAATGAACAGGGTATTTTGTGGTCGGGAAACTCGACTGCAGCGCCCTTACTTGTTAATTAAATAGAAATACCAAAATTTTTTAGCTTTTGTTAATTTACAATAATTTAAGCCAAACTCTTGGCCCTGTTATTGTTGTCAATTAATAGAGGCGCCACCTATTGCCTTAACTGAGAAGCTGTTGGCCAAGTGCTTTAAGCGCTCATCATAAGCAGTTGAGCAACTTACTTACACTTGCGCTTACCTTGCAACAGATGGAGCCCCACATAAAAAGTGACATACAGAGGGCGCTGCAGTGTCACTGTAAAGGCCATGTTAGTTAACATTTAACAGTTTCATGTAAGACACAAATGCAGAGAAAAAGACAGTTTGAATTGGACAAGTTTAGAAATATATAAAAAAAATCTCAAAAATATTTGACAGAGCCAATTTTAGTGCTAAGAAATATAACTTTTCGATAATATCAATGTAAGCCGAAATATATGAAAATTTTCTCATGAAACGAACCTAAAAAATAGAGGAATTGTAACATTGGTTCTTCTCACTGCGACTTCTTTACTGACTCTCCTTTTCTATGACAGCTATACTATATAGATGTCAGATTTCGACCAAACTTAGTGGAATTATGGGAAATCATAGCAAACTAAGGTGGCGTTTTCTTTGATAACAACAAAGTTTTGCTCACTAAATCTAGTTTTTCGACCGATCTGTCTTATGGTAGCTATACCCTTTAGTCATACGATTTTGACTAAACTTTTAAGAATTGTCTGAAAACTTATAAAATAAATAAATGCCAATTTTAAAGAGGTTTACATTAACAAAAAAATTGTTTTTCATACTAAGACTATTTTTTTTACCCTACTTTTCTATGGCAGCTATACTATATAGATGTCCGATTTCGACCAAACTGGGCAAAATCATGGGAACGCTTTGCAAACTAATATAAACGAAGTTTGGAGACATTTGTATAGAAAGCAAAAAAGTTTTTCTTTGAAAGACTATTTTTCTAAGCTTACTTTTCTATGGCAGCTATACTATATAGATGTCCGATTTTGACCAAACTTGGCAGCAACAGGAAGAAACATAGAAAACTGGTAAGTAAGGAGTTTGGAGACGCTTGCATTGAAAACAAAAAAGTTTTTCTCACTAGAACTAGTTTTCGACTGATCGTTCCTATGGCAGCTATATGTTATAGTTATTCGATGCGGCTGGATTCAATACTTGTGCAGCGCATTTGTACTACAAGACATCGTGCAAAGTTTCGTGAAGGTAGCTTCAAAACTAACGGTGGAGATAGCATAGAAACAAACGATCAGGGCTATATCGACTCAGCTCGTCATGCTGATCACGAATATATATACTTTATGTGGTCGGAAATGCTTCCTTATATGCGTTTCAATCATCTGGACAAAAGTGTCTGTTTAAGGTTCGGTTCACAGTAAAGTAAATGTCGGAATTCCGGGATCGAACTGGTTCGGCTCATTATACTCTGTACCGTAGGTACATAGAGTATTATAAGTTTGTGCAAAAGTATGTAACATCCAGAAGGAAGCATCTCCGACCCCATAAAGTATATATATTCTTGATCAGCATCAACAGCCGAGTCGATATAGCCATGTCCGTCTGTCTGTCCGTATGAACGCACAGATCTCAGAGATGGTAAGAGATAGAGGCTTGACATGTATGGGACATATGCTTCTTATGTCTGCCAGGCAGATCAAGTTTATTTTCAATTTTGGCCACGCCCCCTCCCGCCCTCGCAATATGGAAAAAACGTCATATCCCCCACAGTTTTGAAGATAGATGGCTTGTTTCTTCTGCACATATTTAGTTATTATGATAACTTATCGATCCGCCAAAGGAATGAAGAAGATCGGATGAACGGTTTTCGAGTTATGATCAAAAGAATTTTTCTTGGTACAGAGTATGTTATAGTCGGGCTTGACCGACTTTCTTTCTTGTTTTAAGAAGAATCTTTGAAAATTGGACTAAGAGCCGATTTCTTATCGACTACATAGCTGCTATGTATTAGTTAAACTAAGATTTTGCTCTCTTATTTGTAGGTTTACGTGACAGATTGCTCTATATAGTAGATTAGAAAATAGGCCCCAAGTAGTATTTCTAGCTGTGAAATAGATATTTCCTATATAACAGTGCTGGAAACGGTACAAGTATTAAACATGGACTAGTTGGGATTGATCTCTTAGGTCAACATTGTTCCCAAAATACGAATTTAGCCTGAGCGTTATCTGTTTTAAATTTCCCATTAGGTCTGTTCTCGTTTCCGAATTTGATCGATCAGAATAGGCAAGAGATGTGATATCCAAGAATTGATTAGAGAAATCGGTTAAAAAAAACTGTTCTTTGGAAAGGATTCGAAATAATAAGATAAAAGCCGAGTCAAACAATCGGCTTTTCGAAAACGGAAGAGATTCCAATTCCGATTTCACACAATTTGATCGAAATCGAAAACGGGAAACAAGCACGTATATCTCAATATTAGAACTATAAGCCATATATTTTTGGGCTTTCTGACGTGTGTAGGATTGCTTAAAATGTTATCAAATTGAACAATCATTTGGATTGAGCACAATATATATCTTCTGCCACCTTAATTTAGGTTCATTTGTGCTGTAAAACTTGGAGAATTAATAGTTCAATGCATCATTATGCATTATATTTCAAGAGGAACTGTAGCCAAACCATTTCAGAAAGTGCCTAAGACAAACTAAAGTCCAACCCTTTTAGTTTTGGACAGCTTAGTTAGGGGCATAAAGGATGTGAGATTTCAATGCAAGGATAATGGTAAGTTAATCATCTGCTTCCAATTTGTTGAAGATTTGGAAACAGTTCGATAATCAAACCTAAATCACAATTATGTGTTTACTTTAACACATTATTTATATTTAATTAATTATACCCAAGTACACAGGACATTATTTCCCCCACCCACTTTGGGTCGCTCACGTTGTGAGCCCTGCCAGTTGCAGTCGCAATCGCCTCATCCTCCCCTCACCACCCCGTTTTGAGCTCTGGGCTTACTTGATAGATTGTCTAAATGTGCTGCGTATGAATGAATGACTGAATGAATGAGCCAGAATGCTGGGCGATGTGCTGCCTGATGCTTCCTCTGAGATTGATGGCCAAAATGGCTGTTGAAACAACGTCGACGACGAGTGCGACGAGTACGATGAGGAGGAGGACGATGGGGAGGCAGCCGCTCAATGAAGAAAAATAATCACCAGCATCATTTATTTTCCGTTTTGCCTGCCTGCCGCCGCCGTACAGCACACATCAATCTTTGGCAACAGCAACAACAGCAACAACAACAACAGCAACAACAACAACAACAAGACCCAACCAACTATCGACCATGACCATGGCTGGGCTTGGTGATGTATACTTTCTGAGCTTGACAGCTTCTGACATGGACATGGACGAGAGAAGCTTTGGCGCAGCTGACAGACGACTTTTGACGTTTGCCTGCAATTAACGAGGCTCAGTGTTGAAAAATGACTGCAGCTGCAGGTGAAAATGGCACAGCAGAGTGTTGGTTAATGACATGACAACAGTTGGACTTGCGCTCAAGTCATTTAAATCATTAATTTCAATGGCGACGACCCCACACACACACACACAGACACAGCACATCACTCACCCCGACCCGAAGAGAGGCTCGTCCTCGTTTGCTAAGACTAATTTGTAGCTCTCCAAGGGGACGCCCACCAAGTCAGCATACACTGAGAAGAATTTGGTGGCTTAAATAGATTTCCAAATGTTGTATACTAATGCCAAATTATAAGGCACGCGTAGTCACCTATACAAATGAACAAAATCTGAACCAATTGAGAACCAACAGAAAACGAAAGGGAAAGCGGGTTATTGCCATAAGCTACGCAAACGTAATCGTTCGACGCACATCAACTAATGTTACCTTTTACAGCTGTAGAGGAGATAAACAGAAGAGAGAACATACGTAGTTGTTGTTTCAGATTCGCATTGAAATAAGTAGGCGTGGCGGAACAAGTCTTAAATTATTGCCACTCCCAAAAGCTAGAGGATGTCCTGCGTAAGACCAATGACTGCATAGTATGGGTGACCTACTGGCTCCTTATGAGACCAAATCGGTTGTGTTTTTACCAGGAATGTGTCGACACAAATGTCGCAGACCAGCACATTATGTCAAAAGAGGCTATGTAATAGGATAGGATAAAGTTGGACCATGGGCTTAACTTTAAAATCGACCTAGTAAAAGTATAAAAATGCAATGAAAGCGAAACATTGGTGGACCTTGAATATATCTGATCTGCAAAGTATTCGGGTCGATCATTTTGTGCGCAACACCGATATGGACCCCTGCAATGACCCTGCCATCTTAAAATGCAGAGGTGTGCTCAATGTGTTGCCCTACTTCTACCTGGAATGTTATAGAGACAAATGAACATTGGGGAAATGACGATGGGGAAATGACAATGGCAGACAAGATGAGGTACTACTATCATCCGCCGGTACATAAGAAGACGGCCGTGAGCTGGTGAACAGCTTCAAATTCTGTATCTATAGAAAATATGCGTTTTGCACACACAGAGCTTAGCAGACGCAGATCTTGTAGACTTTGTCTCTTTCCAAGGCGCACTCCCCAACGGGAAAAGCTTTTAGCCTTAGTATTGGGAGGAATATTTAAAGTCACTGACTTGATGCACATTCTACTTAGCTCGCCAAACATTTAGAATGATGCTTGGACAGCACAGTTCGAGTTCAATCCTTAGTTAGGATTCTAGTGGAAGACTTAGAAGACATCTTTCCATTGTAAAGTAATACTTCGGATTGGCATGAGTATGGAAATATCAGTTCCAGAATTCTTAAGAATTGAGTTTGATTCGATATGGGCTTGAATTTAGCTTGTTATCCAAACTTGACCCTTAGCTCGAAATTTGTACTTCACTTAATCCCAAAATCAGCTTGGTGCTAAGCTTCCAAAGTAGATCTAGATATTAGAGTTAGAGATGGGAGCGTGTCATGTTTTTCTTCGTGTCATACGCACGCACGACTCAGCACGTCTTGTTTGTGATGCATGACTGTACGTTGTACGTGTTTTTTTTTCGAGAAAACACGACAAGCCGATACAACTACACTTCAGCTAGTATACAAAATACACAGTTTCCAGTGGGTTCGAACTCCCCGACCGAACCTTCTTCAGAATCTCATAGATCTCCAGAGTTTTCCCGTGTTTCGGAGCTTTAGAATCTAGATTTTGAGGCTGAGTTAGAAAGTACTTTTAAAAAAAGATTTCAAATGACAATTCTATTATCTTAATGATCCAATTATTCAAATTATTCTAATTACCTCTTCGATATCAATATTGATATTTTGTGCCCTTAAACATTTCTTTTCAAATATTTATATCGATATGTTTGAAATAACTGGCAACCCCACTTGATACTAGTATTTTCGGATTGAATCCTTTCCTACTCGTATATAGTTAAAATACGAGGGATTTTTATTTGAAATTATAGTCCGAAGATCGAGATCAAATAAATCTTTGATTTTTTTAGTTCTGTATAACGTCAGACAGCATAATTTATTATTAATAAATGAATCCTTCTCCCAAAAAACTTAGCTACATTTTTGTTTCGGTGCAGTTTCCTTTTTGGTAACAAACCGATCCTTGCTGTGTGTGTGTGTGTTCGGGTCGTTATGTGACTGTGACTTGGTTTTTGTAGCCAAGTCACTTGAAAAGTCATTAATCATTTTGGGGAAATTTTCGCTTTTTGCCGCATTTGGGGCGGAGTCGCGCGCCCCTTGCTCTATCCCCCCCGGTTAGATTTGGAACTCGCAGAGCTGCAAAAATCCATCACGCACTCTAAACGTTGGACGACGACGAGGCGGGGAGGGAGGGTGGAGGGAGCTAGGGGCCAGGCCAGCCGCTCTCACATCAACAATCAGCAAACAGGCAACATCAATGTCAACGTCAGGACGCGGACAAGGCGATGTCTGACAGGCGGAAGAAAAGCCACCCATCAAGTGTGGATGTGGATGGCAAGTTGAGTGAGTCGACTGAATGGAAAGTGCTGGGTGATTAGCAGGGAAAAGCGTATGCTTTTTAATTTCCATGTGAAGATGTGCTAGATGGTCAGCTTAGATTAAGGCAAGAAGGAATTTGTGGCATGCCACATAACGCAATGAGTTGTCATACATCCCCTGCCTCCCTCGGAGAGAGAGGGGGGGGCAACCAACCAACAAACAAACAAGATAAATTGTTATGTGGAAACTTGGCGTTGAAAGGCAATGAAGTTGAACTCCACTCACTAGCTCACTCTCTCTCCCTCGCTTCAGTTTGGTGCCCTGTGCACTTTGCACTTTGGCACAATTTATATTTAAAAGGCGCAAGGACAAGCAAGGACTGACTCCTTCCGCCTTCATCCAAGTGGGCGGACAGCAGCATCGGGAAGAAGAAAAATGTCCAGCAGTTTTCAAGTGCGACGCGTAAGTGGAGCGGTAAACAAGTGACCCAACCACCACTGTGACTGTCACGCCCATTCACCACTCCATGCCGCCTCCATATGGATGAAGCTGAAAATGTTTGCTGCAGTTGCTCAGCGGGCGGGCGCCATTTACCAAGTGTCAAAAGCAAAGCTAACGCTATTGTCGACATGACTTTGGACAACAACAACAACAACACTGAGACCCGAACACACCCAAAAGTGAAATGCTTTGTTGGCAATTGCTGAGGAGTTGCCCGCTCCAAATAGAACTTGGAGGAGTCGGTTGAGTCCTTGCTTCGGTGCCGGCAAACAGCATGTGTCAACTTCTTTGGGATTTTACTCTCCAGCGAGGCGATAGAAAAGTGGGTGACAAGTAACCGGAAAATGTATTTTATTGTTTGCATCCGGACATTTCGTTTTTCCGACCTCTGCCTCTCGCCGGTCGCCTGGCACTAAATTTGTCGAGTAATTGATGATATTGCACTTTTTTTTTTCGTTCCAACGAATTGATTCGAGTTTTTTTCTTCGTTTTTTTGTTGGTGTTGGAGTGGGAAGATGGCATCATTGGGCAGGGGGGCGAGAGTCTGGACTTGACAGCATGCAATGAAGTTGAGATCCAATGGAACTAGCTTATGTATTTGAAGAGATAAACTTGAGTTAGAGTCTCAATTGGATGAGGATGTATTGATTACATGGGACAACAAACAGGAGGAACAACTAGCGCCAAGTCGCACAAGCAGCGGCTGAGATCGTTAAGAGGTTCTATAAGAGTATAAAAATACTCTTTTTCCCATTTTCCGACCGATCGTTCGTATGGTAGCTATATGATATAGTCATCCGATTTGGACAAAAATTTGTAAAACAATGTGAAAGCATGTAAAACAATCAAATACAAAATTGCAGGATGCTACCGTAAAAAACAAAAAAGTTGTTCAAATTAAGACTGTTTTTCAGACCTATCTTTTGTATGGCAGCTATACCATATAATTATCCGATTTTAATAAAACTTGGTAGAATTATTAAAAACATAGAAAACCTACGACTACAAAGTTTGGACACACTTCCATTGAAAAGAAAAAAGTTTTTCATATGAAAACTAGTTTTCCGACCGATTGTTCCTATGGGAGCTTTGAGATATAGTCATCCGATCCGGTCGGTTCCGGCATATTAGTGGTGTGCAGCAAAAAGAAGACTATGTGCAAAATTTCAGATCGATAGCTTTAAAACTGAGAGACTAGTTCGGGTAGAAACAGACAGACGGACTGACAAAGCTCAATCGGCTCAGCTCGTCACCCTGATCAAGAATATATATAGTTTACGGGGTCGGAAATATAAGTTTCCATGCGTTGCAAAATTCTGGGTAAAATTATAATACCCTTTGCAAGGGTATACAAATATATAAATAGAGAAAAGTTAGTATCAAAATTATACATAGAGTTTGTATCATATTGATAAGAACTTTCATAAATTTGATACCAAAAAAATATAGGAAGGGTAACTTCGGCTCAGCCGAAGTTTGTATACCCCTGCAGCAAGCTTTTTTAACTAATTTGAAGGACGTATCCACTGAAAACAAACAAGTTTGTCCCAATAAAACTACTTTTCTGACAGCTATACTATATAGATGTCCGATTTCGACCAAATTTTGCAGAAGTATGGAGAGGCATTAAGAACTAGTAAATACGGAATTTGGAGACGATTGCATAAAAAACAAAAAAGGTTTTCTCACTAGTAATAGTTTTTCGACCGATTCTTCCTATGGCAGCTATATGTTATAGTCATTCGATCCGGCCGGTTTCGACAAATGTGCAGCGTATTTGAACCAGAAGAATTCGTGCAAAGTTTGGTGGCGATAGCTTTAAAACTGACGGAGGAGATAGCATAGAAACAGTCGTACAGACGGAAAGACGGACATGGCTATATCGACACAGCTCTTCATGCTGATCAA